>CM054158.1:15917876-15980376 GCA_028751875.1 Rapana venosa
GACAAGGTGCACTCGTTAGCTACATGTGTTAGAATTTGCCTCTGATTGAAGCAGTGTCACTGTTGACCTCCTTGAGTGATTGACTGGTGTTGACCCTTGATTTGGTGTGTATTGCGAAGTATAGTGGCAAATATACGACTTGTTGTTGTAGTATATGTGCATTATAACTGTGTAAGTTTTAGAGTAGTGTAGTGTACACACTGTATGTGGTAGTACACCAAGTTGTAATTTTGTGAGTGTAGGGCGGTGAGGTAAGGTGGCAGATAGTATTATTACTAATCATAGTAAAAATTTACAATGTAATGCAAGTAGTGTGTGGGATAGTGTAGTGTATGTACCTACTGTATTGTACCTAGTGTATTGTAGTGTAAAATGTAATGTGTGATGTGTGCCTAGTATAGTGTAGTGTAGTGTAGAGATGTTGTCCAATTTAGTGTACTGTGTAGGAGTATGTAGTGTAGGATAGCCTAGGGTAGGGTACTGCGTGCAATAAAAACACTTATCTTTACTTCAGATTCAGTTTTTTCCTGGAGAAGTGGTCTCATGACAGAACAGAGCCACCCTATAAAAAACAAATTTCTGCCTAGTGTGACAGTGTCTCATGGTATAATTTTATATCCATAAGTAGCTACAAGTATAATTTTTTCTGTAGAGTTAAGTTATGTATGAAATAAATATGTTGTAAGTAGCATTCCCACCCTATTTCATGTATCTTTGAAACTATGAACCACCTAAGTTTAGCGTGTAGGAACTTTTGGTAAATTTTTTAAATTGTATCCACGAAACTTGAATAAGCTCCTGAAAATCCTAAAAAAAAAAAATTGTAAGTTGAAAAACGGGCATAAACACTATGAAAGTTTTGGAAGACACTAAACCATGCACGTAGTGCGAACGCAACGCATGAACATCGTTGTGCACAACGTTAAACCATTTCCGCTTTTTCATAAGAGTAGGCCATTGTGTGCCGGTGGGAACAGATGACAGGAATTCCAAAACCGCAAACACACAGTGACTGGATGTAAAAAGCACATTATGCTTATTCCATTATCCGCGATATAAAAAATACTTTTTAAAAAAAAAAAATTTTTTTTTAACATGAAACATTTTAGCTTATGTTTGTTTTGCAGCTGAAATTCCTTTTTTGAAAGTTGGTCATAGAAATTGAGAAAAAGCATTGAATGTTAAGGCTGAAAAATTGGCCGGTTTAGAACTAATCAATTTATCATTTGGTGGTTAAGATAGATATCCTGTTAATGTTATGATCAGTGCTTTGTAAGTAGTTTTGATATTGTTAAACAAGAAACAAATGAGAATGTCAATGGCATTACAACTGCTGTCTTCCAGATATGTTGAGAGAAAGCTTGGAAAACAAGATATGGGGCTCAATGTTAGAGTGGCCAGATGCCCAGTGGGGTCAATTCCCAGAGGACAACCAGGAAAAAGACCAGCCACCAGAGGATCCAAACCATGTCAAATACCCAGGCAGTTGGCTCAGGGAAGGGGCATATATGACAGTAAGTTCTGTTGTGTTCAGGAAGTAAAATAAAGATTAAAATTTTTTTTTTTTACATGTTGATGTTACGAAAAAATATATATTTATACGTTTTGGTTTTTTTTCGTTCCTGGGCTAGAGCTCTGTGGTTCACCAATGGTGGGTTTTTTTCATATGCGGCCGTTTTTTCCCCAGAGACAGAGAATCTGTTTTGGATCTGTTTCCATCTGATCGTCTAGGTCTTACTCTTACGGGTCAGGAGGCTAGCCTGATGTTGCCTAATGCACACACACACACACTCACACACTCACACACATACACAGAGTACAGCAAAATAAAATCACACAGTAAGCCCTAAATGCAGTGTGTGCCACAGAGAGAAGCAGTCAGAAAGTCAAACACTTGAACTATTCAACCAGAACTTTGGTTTGAGGTGTCCTGAGAGTTTTCATCCAACTATAATCCTGAACAAAGTCTGACAATGTAAGAATGGAGTCCCCACTGTAACACATGAGACAAAACGTTGTGACCAGAAGACCCACTGCACTGACTGCACCCCCCCCCCCCCCTCCCTCCCTTTCAGGCTTGACTGTAGACTACACTGGAACATCTGAAATCATCACCTGCAGTTTGTGTGTGTGTGTGTGTGTGTGTGTGTGTGTGTGTGTGTGTGTGTGTATTTGTATAATTGAGAAAAAAGACTGAGGAAAAACAAGTGCAGGTAACCATTTACAACTTCATTCTCATCATAAGAAGTTATTTTTGTCCAAGATTCGCGGGGGAAAAAAGGTCACTGAAGGATAAAACTTTGAAGGCAGCATTAGGGAAATATATGATTAAGGACCATGCTTTGCCTGACACACACACACAACACATATATATAAAGAGAGATAGAGAGAGATAGATAGATAATGGCTTCGCATGCTTCAATGACCACACATAGCTATGTGGGTGGGGGCTTTTTCGCCTCTGCCAGGTTCAATCATGCTCAACAGGTCTGTGGGGAGAGCCAGACAAAATGAAATGGCACCCTGTCCTCCAGTTTGGGGTTGTGCATATGGGCAAACGACCCATTCACATTAAAATCTAGTCTGTTACGAAACTGCCAACAGTACCTTTCTTACAACGACATGGATGGGTAAGAGTCCTCTCTGGTAGAGCCTATACGCGTGCTGGTGAAAGCCTTCGGAAGCCAGGGCGCCAACAACTCTTCTAACAACCAATTCAACAACCAGGATAGGGACCTGGAACATCAGAACCTCTGTACAAAACTGAAAAACAGACACAGGTGAGTAAGAAATACTCAGTACAACCTAAAGATCCTTGGCCTGTGCTAGACCAGATGGAATGGAACCGGGCAGACAAAACTTGCAAGTGGAGACACCATCATCTACTCTGGACAGGAAGAAGGCCAGCCCCACACACATGGAGTAGCGCTGCTGATGAGAACCGAAGCAATGCAAGCATTGCTGTCCTGGGAACCAGTGTCACCACGGATCCTCACAGCACGCTTCAACTGGATAAAGAAAATTTCTTCGTACAAGTCCAGACCATCATGGACAAAGCACCAAAGAGGGACCTAAAAATACTAATGGGAGACATGAATGCCAAAGTGGGGACAGACAACACAAACAGAGAACTGATCATAGGCAGACATGGCACTGGAGAACAAAATGAAAATGGAGAACTTTTAACAGAATTCTGCATGTTCAATTACCTGGTCATTGGAGGCACCATCTTTCCCCACAATAAAGTCCACAAGACCAATGGACTTCCTCCCGATGGCATGACCGAAAACCAGATTGACCACATCACCATTCATGGCGAAAAGTGGAGAAGGAGCCTGCATGATGTCCAGGTGAAGCCGAAGAAATGCACGTCCAGACCATCAACTTGTTGTTGCCACCTCAAGACCAAGCTCAAGCCTACATCTACCAGGCAGGAAGACCATCACACAAGGTTCACAACGTGCAAAGCCTGAAGGAAGATAAAAAAAGAAGAATTCAGGCTTGAACTGAGGAACAACTTTAGTGTGCTTTCCCAACGCCAGAGGAAACAGTTGAAGAGGCAATGGCAGAGTTCTGCATGAACCTGGAAAGACAACATGCCAAACAGTACTGGGAAAGAAAACAAGAAAAATAAAAGGAGTGGCTACAACAGAAACATGGGCACTGATCCACCAGAGAGAAAACAGCTGAAAGATCAGATCAACCAAACACAAGATCAAGAAAAGAAGCAGAACTCAGGATGCTACTGGGACAAAAACAGGGCATAAAAGAGAAGTGCAAGAAAAGACAAGAGAAAATACATTGAGGGACTGACCAGGAAGCAGAGACTGCAGCAGGCCAAAGAAATATAGAAGAGACGGTACTATATCTCGAGAACTCCTCAGGACAAACCAGCAATCCTAGCTGCCCCTGTCAAAGATAAGATGGCAATACATTCCAGGTGAGGTGGACCAGAGAGCAAGATTGGGCATAGCACTTCAAAGAAACGCTTAACAGACCTGCACCGACCCATGCCCCCATACATCCCCCCACTTACTTAAATCCTTTGGCATCAAACACCGGCCCCCCCTACCAAGAATGATATCACCAAAGCATCAGTCACTCAAATCAGCAAAGCAGCACCCAGACGGTATAACCACCTAAGCCACTGAAGGCAACATCCAAACTTCCACTGAGATTATACCCACGCCTACATAAGATCAGGATCAAGAGGTGTACCAGAGACTGGAAGAAAGCATCTTCGTAAAGCAGCCAAAGAAAGGGGACCATTCCCTCATCAACCACTGAGAGGCAATCATGTTCCCTGTCCATCCCAGGAAAGTGCTGGGACAAAGATCATGCTAGACAGACTGAAGACAGTCACTGACAAGAACATTTCGGGATGAACAGGCAGACTTTAGGCAAGATAGATCATGCACAGATCAAATACGCTCACAATGCGCATCATCCATTGAGCATCCCTGGAGTGGTCGACCCCCCTATATTCAGTTCCTTTGACGACTTCCCTGACAGCATTGACAGCGTCAACAGAGATAACATTTGATAACTGATGCTCACTATGGTTTCCACCAAAGTTCATCACCATTCATCCAGGCACTATAATGAAGATGCCACCTGTCAAGTCTGCCATGGAAGGAAAACTGACGGAACCCTTCTCCGTACAGACCAGTGTTCATACAGCTGTCTTGTTGTCAGCCAACCATCTTCCTGTTGGTGGTTGACTGATAATGCGGCAAGCCACAGCAGAGGAAGGAACGGCATACAGTGGACCCTCATGAAGCAGCTGACGACCTGACTTCGCAGACACACCTTCTCTCCACACAGGCCAACAAGATGACACAAGAGACGCTTTTGGTCGGTTGCTGAAGAAGCTGAAAAGGAACTGGCCTCCAAATCAACATCAGGAAGACAGTCATAGGGTGAACAACAAAACACCATGACCCAGTGGCGACTACAGCAAGAAACCATCAAGGAAAGTCAGCAGTTTATTACCTGGCAGTGTTGTCATAAATATGGGAGAACAGATGAAACATCATGCCAAATCAACAAAGCCCGTCACGCCTCTCAACACCCTTCGGCCAATTGAGGTCAACAGCCCTCTCAATTCAAGACAAGATTTGAATACTACAACACCAGTGTCAAATCGTTCCTACGTTATGGCTCAGAAACCTGCGGGTAACAAAAACCCAACACCCTCAAACTTCCAGTTTTTTATCCAACATATATCTCAGGATACAACCTCAAACATCATGTGGCCAGAAGTCATAACCCAACAAGCAACTGTGGGACAGGACCAGACAAACCCTAAATCAATGCCCATTATTAAACAAAGGAAGTGGGATGGATCGCCCAAACACTCTACAAAGCATGCGTCAAATGTCTCTCAGGCAGGGGCCAAATTGACTGAATCCACAAGGAAGCGGAAAAAGTTGGTCCGACCAAATCAAGTATCCTGGCGCAGTAGTGTTTGAAGAAGAAACAAAGCAGCCGTAATGACATGGGCCAGCTGAAGAGTGATCTCCTCCCAAAACCGAGTTTGTTTGAGGGGTGTTGTTGCAGCCCTATGTTCCCCAAGGACCAAGAGGCATAATATCAAGTAGTCCAAGTGTGTGTGTGTTTGCAGATCCAGTGGTGGGTAGTGCGAGGCTAGAATCGTTGTCAATGGAGGCCCTGGATATTTCCATGCACTTTCGCTGGCCTATATTTGATGGCAGATACTGGAAAAAGGAATCACTGGACGTCAAACGGATTATTAGGATCCAGAACAAGGATTTGTGGGCTCGCTACTATAGGTGAGGAGTGATGAATGATTCAGAAGCATTATTTTGATTGCTTTATCTGTGTGTTTTTTTTAAACATTAACAAGAAATGTCTGGCACGCGCACACATGCCCATGTGCAGACACACACAGACACACACACATGCACTTGACTTGTGTGAGCTGATGTTCCCTACAATGAAAGAAAAGAGGCACGCATTAATTAACTGAAAAAATGCTCAAACCTGTTTGCCAAAGGAACGTGTGCTGGCATTTTTGGAGGGAAGAGAGGGAGAGGAATGACAAGCTGAGAGTTCTCCAAAAATGTACGCATAGTAATGTGTTTTGTTGATATTACAATGGTTATCTGCTCTGTTTAAGACCAGGAAAGGTAACAGCGCCATGGAGAGTTCATGGGCACTGCTCTCAAACTCGTGTCAAAGTGCTGGACCCTAGACAATCTGGGGGTGTCTGACACCTTGCTCCCCAATGACTGCATAGTTTACAGGAACACTTTACCTTTAATAATACCGTAAAATCCCTAGCATAAGCCCACCATCTAGCAAACGCCCACCCCCCACTTGGGACCAAAAGTTGTGCACAGGGGTAACTACCCAGCAAACGCCCACCCTGGTTTTTATTCAAAGAGACTAGCTCACTTTCAACTAAAGAATTTGTGCCATCATCTTTTTCCCCTTTACCACCTGATTCCGTTTTTCTTCCATTTTTCTTATTCTTTTGTCCCATCCCTCATCCCACCCATCCCCGACAAAGTGAATTAAAATTACGACACATTTCCACAGCGTCTACATTTCCTGTCAGCTATGTACCTTACTTTGACGACGCTTCCTGGTGGCCGAGCTGGTTCTTTGAATCTCTCTGTGCCGTATTTGCAAATGCCGAAGACGATCAGTCTTACACTGTGTCCTTTCAAATTGGCAATCCCTCCATACTGATAACGAAGCATTGGAATGTTTTGGGAGTGGGCCTGTGAATTTTCTGTGGATAGGAAGAGGATCAGGGTAATGGAGTGAAAACCAGAAAGACTTGAACACATTATGGCTAAAAACAAAAAACGGAAAATGATCGAAGGAACCAGCAGTTAGATCTGAACATGTCCGACCAAGGTCTATCTATCTAGTCAATCTGTCCCCGTAGTCTACGACCGTAGGGGCACCTCAAAGACTTTCAACAAGGTGTGCTGCGTTAATCTGGAAGATGAAAGATCTGATGGCAGGGTAGTGCGAAACATGGACTTCGAACGGAAGAGCGATGGAACTAAGCAGGTGCTTTCATGTGGTGGCTCCTTGGCATCAGACATGTGGTTTAAGTCGATGGAAAACATCGCCACTATGGTGTCTTGTAGACAGGAACCAGCTCAAGCCAAAAGGTCCCTGCAAGACGTTGAGTGATCAACTTCACAGTTCCGACGGAACTTCTGCGACTACGTCCTCACCATGTTATCCTCTGTCCAAACATCATGAACACGATGGTCCGGTTTGACATGATGCCAGCCCGTACCAACAACAAGAAAGGTGCCAAACAAGTTAGAACCCAGAGCACAAAGGCTGAAAAACGAGGCTTCACGGTGGCACTTACGCGGTAGTGGATGGAACCAAATTGCCAGCTTTTGTGATCCTGCAAGAGAGAAATGGGAACATTCCACCCCGGGTTTTTTGCAGCTGAGAGTGCCAGACAAGGGTTCGTGTAGTGCGACAGCCAATGGCTGGATGACCAGAGACACCACCATTGCCTGGATTCAGCGTGTCCTTGGGCCATCCGACGAACGCCGCCTCCTGCTTCTGGACTGTTACAGTGCCCATAGGACTCAGGGAAATCAGGGACGCACTCCAAGCGCAGCAAGTGGACACCATGTTCATTCCTGCAGGCTGCACCCCTTTGGCACAGCCATGGATGTGGCTCTTGCCAAGCCTTTTAAGGACTCCATCAGAGATTGCTGGTGGAGTGGATGAGGGAACCCAGGCCACCGACTGCTGCTGCCAACCTCAGGCAGGCCACCAGACAAGACGTCATCAACTGGGACAGCAGGGCGTGGGACAACATTCGACCCAAACGATGTTAAATCATTCCTGATGACCCATATCCAACGCCATGGATGGATCTGAGGACGACAAAGTGCTGGAATGGTTTTCCGGACGAGATCGGCGCTGTCCTGGCCTTGTTTTGATGGCAATGCACCTGGTCCACAAGAGCCAGAGAGTGAGGACGCGGGGCCCAGGACGACAACCTGGAGGAGAGCGACGCCGATGCAGACTTTGAGGACTGGAATAAGTACCGGTACAAAGACTGAAACTGTTTACCCAGCTAGGCAGTTAGCAAGATGAGTTCATGTGTTAATGAGTGCTGTTCGTGTTTTTTCGAGTTTCTGTTTCTTTTTTTTTCTGTTTGTGGGTTTTTCTTTCTCCGAAAGATTGGGCCTTTTGAAGACAAAATCCAAGGTTATTTGACGTTTCATTTCCAAAGACGATGGTGTAATTTTTTCCCTGTACAGAAAGAAAGGACTTCATTGGTGTTGACATTTCGACATTTGACCAAGTTTCTTTTTCCCGGAATTGTGTTCTTATTGTTTGTCCTTGCCAGTCTCCTCTCTCTCTCTCTCTCTCTCCTCTCTCTCTCTCTCTCTCTCTCTCTCTTCTCCCCTCTCATCTCTCTCCTCTCTCTCTCTCTCTCTCTCTCTCTCTCTCTCTCTCCTCTCTTTCGAAATAAAAGAATTTGTCATTGTCTCTCTCATGATTGTCCTCGTTGGCCTTCTTTGCCTCAAAGTCGCTTTTTAAAAAATTTTTCCTTCACTTCTACTCACACGACCTAACTTACATGCTTTCGGGGTTTGTTTTCACTCAATTACACGGTTGAGCACAAAAATTACTTTCTGCAAAGGGGTCCATCCCTAGCAAACGCCCACCCCCCAATTTTGCCCTAAATCAGTGCACAGGGGGGGTGGGCGTTTGCTAGGGATTTTACGGTAATAATAATAATGTATGGAATTTATATAGCCCTGAATCTTGTAAAGCAACAAATCAAAGCGCTCAGATGACTTTTTAAAAAAATGTATCTTCTTTTTTTTATATTATATCGAGGATAATGGAATAAGCACCCATGTGCTTTTTTTAAATTTTACATTCAGTCCCCGTGTGTATGCGGTTTTGTAAATGTTGTCATCTTTACTTGTATATTATGTATTGATACCTTTGAAGAGTAGTGTTAGGGGCAAACACCTTCATCATGTTGTAATTTGTGGCTGCCTTTGACACAAGTCTCTCTGGGTGGGTCGAGGTTGTTCAACAACCTTCTCTAATTGTTTACTTCTGCATAAGTCAAAATATGGTACCAGCTATGGTGCGGCTAAATGGATGATTTTGTTTGAAATCCCCACTTAGCTAGATATTCATGTCATATCCTCTTGATAACTCCCACCCAGCCATCCCCTCTTTGGCCCTATGTGCTTTGGGGTGTGTGTTGTATTGTATTGTATCCCACTTTGATTCACAGCAGAAGTCTCAGTGTAAAATTTGTGCTGCTCTCCCCGAGGAGAGTATGTTGCCACAAGAGCAGCGTTGACTACATTTTTGTTCCTTTTTCTGTCTGCATGCATATTTGTTCCTCTATCAGTATCAGGGTGGATTTTTCTACAAAATGTTGCCAGGGACAACTCTCTTGTTGCTGTGGGTTCTTTAACGTGTTCTAAATGTGTTTTACATAGGGAACTTCAGTTTATTGTCTCATTCAAAAGATTAGCACCCAGACCACCACTCATGGTCTAATGGATGGGGAAAAAGTTTAGGGCACAAACCGGGATCAAACCATCACAGACTTGGAACCTGGACTTTTTGCTTTCTAAGCAGCGGGTTACCTATAGACCACCAATCCACTAATGATTAAGTCAGATATATACGGTAACTGTGGTGTAGCTAAATGGTGTGTATACTGTGTCCAAGCCTCAAAATAGGAAAGGAAAATGCCACTCGTGTGTAAGTGGGGCAAGGGTCAGATGGAGTAGAGGGGTGGTTCTCAATACTTCGGCTAGCCTATGGGAGGCTGCAGTAAGCTGGTTTCTGCATCCAAGTCAACGATGGGAAGAATGTTTCGCTAAACAGGGACTTGGATCTGACTTTTCCTTTCAGAAGGAAACGGGAGATGGTGCAGAAGTCTGAAAGCGGTCAGGTGGAGGAAAGAAGAATGTTCCATGGGACATCTGCCAAAAACATCGACAGTATTTGTGAACATGGCTTTCAAATAGATCGGCCCGTTGTCCATGGAAGAGAAATGGGCAAAGGTGAGACGTTTTTGCTGGTTTTTGTTGTTGTTGTTGGTCCATCAGCATATCATAAGAAAATGAAACTCATCTACTAATATTGGATGAATCGATTCAAGTTTGTGACTTATGTCACGAGTTAGCTGCATAGCTTTACAAGCCTTTACATTTTAATTTTTTGTGTTTTTTTTTAATACTTGGTTACTCATTATTATGAACGCTTGCTCTTACATCGAAACAAACTTTCAATCGTTTACAGCAGAGTATTTTTTCCTTAAATGCTGTTTTTTAAATGGCACCTTAGTTCCTAGAATCAGAGAGGTTTCTTTTGAAATGATTCCAACAACAGGATGAGACAAAAGTGTAAGTTGTGTTTGTGAGTGCCTTATCAGGTAGCTGTGAAATCTCTCTGAATTAAAATTAGGCCATCACAAAATCGGAACAAGAAAATAAAAACCAGATTTTTTTCTTGCAATTTTAAGAACATAAATAATCATGTCTTGATATTATTAACACTCTGTTTCATATTTTTCTCCAGAATACTTTGTTTTATGCTTTTCATCAAAACCAATAACACGCAAAGCATATCACATATATATGATTATAAAAACACCAGAGTTAAAAACTGATTTTTACATTTGTTGTCACACAATAGATTTTCCATCCTACAATCTTCATGGACAACAAACAACAATTAAACCCATATAAGATACTTTGAACATGTAAAATTGTTTGATTTAGAAGTTTCATTTGTCATTTTTAAATTAGTTTTTAATAGCTTGAGCCCAAAGCAGACCTTTTTCACTATAAAATTTTGTTTTGCTTTGATTGGCTGGCTGGTTGGTTGATTAGTTAGTGTGTTGGTGTGTTAAGGTGTTAGTTTATTTTTAATTGTGTAAGGAACAATACTTTTAAGGCCCTGCTTAGGGTCCTTGTTGAAAAATGGTTGTTATTTATGATGAAGTTTTTTTCCCTTATTTTTTGTTCTTTTTTTATGATGAAGTATATTTCCTTTTGTTTCCGTCTCTTTCTAAAAGTCCCATGTGAGCTTTTCCACAGCCAAGTAGTGGTCAAAGTCAATCTGTTGAACTGGGGGTGAAACATTGACACAACATTTAACTTAATTCTTTTCCAAGTCAAAAAATACCCCCCTCCCCAGGGGGATCCAAGGACCTGTAGCAGAAATAAGCATTTCCAACTTCGTAAATTCTGTGCTAGGTTTTTCCATCTTTTCTATCCCTGCTTTGCTTCTGCCTTGTTATTTTCTTCCTGTCACCTTCTTTTTGACTGTTTCTTCCTTCCTGGCTTTTCTAACCCCTTTTTCCTTTCCAGAAAGACTAAATGAAAACATTCTCTCCCACGCCAAAGTTGATGTGCAGGCCTGACTTGCAGGCACAAAACCCAGCCAACAATTTTCCTCACAATGCCCAACTCAATAGTTACTGTGTGAGTGTTCCGCAAAGAACATTCTCATTTTTTGTCGGGTAAAAAAAAAGAACTTTTTTCCAGTCAAAACTTTTTCCCCCCATTCTATAAATCATTAATTCCAAAGTAGCTGACTCCAACCCCAGTAATCCACAATTCGTCGCTTGAAGAAACAAAAGTCCAGACAATTGAAACCCTTTTGGCCGCTTGAGGCCCCTGTGTACAAAAACGTCCCCACAAGAAACTCGTGCAACAAAAATTTCGCTCTTTTGTAATTTTATTTTCTTAGCTTTAAAGTTTTGTTTGTTTGGGTTCTGTTTTTTGTGTTGTAATCCGGGCATGATAAAGCAAAAGTGAAATGACTAGGCCACAGCACAGTTTGGGTTGTATTGAATTAGGGAAGGAATAGTTAGGGCGATGACTTTAAAATTTCATGTGTGTTCTTTTTCAGATGATACATGTGGTTTTGGGGGTTGAGTTAAAAACTTTGTCAGGGGGTACGCCAGTTTTTGGAATCTAGGGGGGTACAGCCCTGATATGGCCTTCCGTGAAGTGGTTCTGAATACTTGAAATAAAATAAAAATTAAAAGGGCATGTAACGTAACCCCCCCCGCCCCAAAACCCCCACCCTAAACTCACCAAAACTCATTCTGTTATTATCACTTGTCATTTTAGCTTGTTGACGTTACAAATATTAAAGCTTGAATGTTTCACACTTGTTGTTGTTTTTTTCCTGAAGTTTGAGTGTTAAGTGTGTGCAATTACTTTAAAAGAGGCAAAACATGGTAGTTTGAACTGATCAAAAATTGTTACAAGTATCTGTGCTTAACACATGAAAAGGTTAACCACTGATATAGCTTAACAACCCACAAGTACTTTTAATTCATAATAACCACTGATATAGCTTAACAACCCACAAGTACTTTTAATTCATAATAACACTGATAAAGCTTAACAACCCACAAGTACTTTTAATTCATAATAACCACTGATATAGCTTAACAACCCACAAGTACTTTTAATTCATAATAACCACTGATAAAGCTTAACAACCCACAAGTACTTTTAATTCATAATAACCACTGATAAAGCTTAACAACCCACAAGTACTTTTAATTCTTTAACATGTTACAAAAAAAAAACATCAATTTACGGCCACCAAATTGATAGTTTTCAGTCTTCTACAACTTCAATTTGATAACAGACGTAAGAATCTGTTTGGCAGTCTCCTCAGGACTTTTCCAATATGCAAGGTTTCTCAGATTTACACAGAAAAGAAAGAGATTTTGGCTTCATATTCTCCAGTGCCTGACTTTGCTTTGATTTACAGGTCACTACTTCACACCAGACATGTGGGATGCAGACTGGTACACTGATGAGGTGACTTTTCGTAAACCCCCCCAGATTTTTCCATCTACTCCTTCAGAACCCCGTGAGTGTTTTGCTTAGTGTTGTTTTTAGTATTGTTGTTGTTGTTGTTAGTATTTAGCGGTCCCCAGAAGAAGCACCATCTGATCTGGGTCACTTGGAATAAGCACATTATCTCATTCTTCACAATGGGGAATTAATTTATTTTATTTAATAATTTTTTTATTGCGAGGATAATGGATACACACTTTTTTACACCCAGTCCCCATGTGTGTGCAGTTTTGTACATTTTGTCATCTGTTCCCACCGGCTTACAGTGGCCTACCCTTCCAACAAGCGGAACAGGTTTTAATGTGTGTGCAAGAGGTTCTGCATCTTTCACAGGACCAATCGGTTTATAGTCCATGGAAGGACTTTGGGGAAATTTGGAGTCGTCATTTTGAGTTAACCCCCAGGGAAAACATCCCCTGAACAGGATCAAACCCAGGTAAAGGGGATCACAGCACAATAAGCAATGTCTAACCAACCGGTTATCCCGCCCCCCCACTTAAAAGGAAATATCATTCTTCTAAATCGGAAAAAATGGCTGGCTGAGGATCGTGTGAGTAACACTTGAGGAAAGTTTGCATGAATGACCAACTTCAAGCCTTATACAGGAAGAAAAAGAAGATGAAAACAAAAAGATGATGGTGGTTATAAAGAAGAAAGAAGATAAATGATGATGAAAATTAAAAAATGAAGGGGATGAGAGGTGGGACAGAAGAAAAAAAGATGATGAGATAGTAGAAGAAAGAAAGTAGAACAACAAAAATTTGCGATGAAAAATGCAAAAACGATTACGATGCAACAACAAAAATGTCATGAATTCTCCTTAGGCTCAACAGATGGAATCTGACGTGAGAGTTTGCCCCATGGAACAGATCATGGGCCTTTTCTTGCTGTGGCGGACCAAGACTGCTACGGAAAATAGAACCACACACTGCACTACATGGTGTTTGCCACTGTGCTAACAGACGTCCCTACAAAAGTGAAAATGCAACGAAGATCCCAAATGGGCAAATTGGACACTTCTACGACAGTGCTCATTGGAAAACATCAGCGCCACTACACTATGCATAAACAATGAAAAGCCAGTCCTACCTGAATATGTATTGAATACTGGGGGCGCGAAACTAATACGCTGCTAAATTTTGTTTGAAATGCAGCTGAGTTTTGTCAGAGTTTGGGGTTTGGCCCAAGGGGGTTAAACGCTTGTTTGAAGGGAGCAGCGAGTTACACAGGGAGTTTGATTGCTTGTTTGGAGAGAGCGGCAGGTTAGACAGGGATGTTGAACGCTTGTTTGAAAGGAGCGGCCTCAAGTGACGGGTGTTGGGGTGGGGTAGGGTAGGGTGAGGTGGGTTAAGGACTGGAACATGTATACCTCAATTCCTCACTTGAATGTGTTTGGTTAGTTTGCCCGCTAGGTGGAAAAATAAAGTCCATTGTGTGTGTTTGTGAAGAAAAGAGATAAACTTGAATAAAGCAAATGCTAGAATGTGTACATGTACTTGTTTGTGTATGTGAAGAAAAGAGATAAACTTGAATAAAGCAAATGCTAGAATGTGTATGTGTACTTGTTTGTGTATGTGAAGAAAAGAGATAAACTTGAATAAAGCAAATGCTAGAATGTGTACATGTACTTGTTTGTGTATGTGTGAAGAAAAGAGATAAACTTGAATAAAGCAAATGCTAGAATGTGTACGTGCACTTGCTTGTGTATGTGAAGAAAAGAGATAAACTTGAATAAAGCAAATGCTAGAATGTGTATGTGTACTTGTTTGTGTATGTGTGAAGAAAAGAGATAAACTTGAATAAAGCAAATGCTAGAATGTGTACGTGTACTTGTTTGTGTGTGTGTGAAGAAAAGAGATAAACTTGAATAAAGCAAATGCTAGAATGTGTACATGTACTTGTTTGTGTATGTGAAGAAAAGAGATAAACTTGAATAAAGCAAATGCTAGAATGTGTATGTGTACTTGTTTGTGTATGTGAAGAAAAGAGATAAACTTGAATAAAGCAAATGCTAGAATGTGTACATGCACTTGCTTGTGTATGTGAAGAAAAGAGATAAACTTGAATAAAGCAAATGCTAGAATGTGTACGTGCGCTGGTTTGTTTGTTTTTGTGTGTGTGAGCGTGAAAATCGAAGTTAAATTCAAAGTTGAACTTTTTCCCAGATGGTACATGGAATGAGCAGTGAAATTATTTTTAATTTTTTTTTATCAATCCATTCATCTAAAAACAAAACATAATGAAACAGTCCATATAGATATGCACAAATAAGAACAGAAATCATAATCAAAACAAGCCATGCAAATTAAACAGAAAAAAGTCTTTAAAAAAAACAAAAAACCCTCGCACGAAAAAGAAAATTAAAGCAACACACAACCCTGACTGTTGTGATCATTGAAGCATTAAAAGACCTTTTCCCCAAATCCTTTGGTTCTCACAGACAAACAATTTAGACACAGTTTCTCTCCACTTTTTGTTTCTGTGTGTCCAGTTTTTACCTTTGGTACAAAACGAGCTCCAGGAAACTATTATAAGAAGAGAATTCAGTTTGAAGTCTTTTCTTGATGGGGCATTTTGGGGACTGATCAGCCTGCTTGCACTGTAGACATTCTTTGGATGAGACTAACCTGAGGTCCCATGTGCGAACGCACGCAGAACAACTTGTGCACATGTTGAAACCTGTCCCACTTTTCGAAAGAGTAGGCCGTATGTGTGCCAGTGGGAACGAATGACAACATTGACAAATTTGCATACACACGGTGAGAGGATGTAAAAAAAAAAAAAAAAGCACATGAGTGCTTATTCCATTATCCTCGAAATAAAAGAGTAAATAAATAGGAATAAAAGCATGACAGACTATGGATTTTTCTGGAAATGATATTCAGAACATTGAAACAAAAATTTATAGCTACAAGAATATTGTAGACCTGCTGTGAGTTTGGTTAGCAAAAGAAAAAAAATATTAATTTTTGTAGACTGTAGTACACTAGTTAAACATTTTTTAAAAATCCAAAAACCTGAAACAAAATATTGAATACTTAACTACCAGACTGAGTCCTTAATTTTTTTTTTAAACCCCAAAAAGACGATGCTTTTTCTTTCACTCATGTACTCTTGTGGCCACTCCCCCTAAAAGTCATTCGGATGAGATTATAAACTGAGGTCCCGTGTGTGAATGCACACAGATCATCTTGTGCACGTTAAAACCCATTCCGCTTCTCAGAGTAGACCATTGTGTGCCGGTGGGAACAGATGAAAAAAATTACAAAACTACATACACATGGGGACTGGATGTAAGAAAGCACATCAGTGCTTATTCCATTACCCTCGAAATAAAAGAAAATGAAAAAACATGACCCACTACACCACACCTCAGCACTTGGTACACGTTTTAGAATAACTCATCTAGCATCTACTCTCCATAAAATTCCAGCATATACTGACTTACTGTAATGTATAAAGTTACCAAATAACTGATTCATCTACTTTTAATGGAAAACTTCCCTTGGATATAATGCCTAATGGGCGGCTTGGAGAGATGTCATGCCAAGCGACCACAGCAGACAAGGGTACAGGGACAGCCTGTTTTGCTCAATTGCTTTTCAGCGTCCTTCGAGAGTAAATTTTCCATTTTTCTGGGTAACATCAAAAGGTCTCCTGTTTTAGATTTTTAGTATATGCCTAATATAGTTTCATAGACTATGTTGATATAATGTGAGGTTTTATTGCAATTAGTTTAACCCCCAGCTAAAGTTTTACTGGACTATTTCTAACATTTTGTGTAGCAGTTAAGTTCATCCTTTTCACACTGGTAGGTTGAAACAAATACCTTTGAACTACAATATCAAGAAAAGGATAGACTGTTGACAGTTTATACACACACACGCACACACATAAAAGTACACACACACACTCTCGCACACACTACCGCCACCACCACAATAACCACCAGTATCATTAGTGACCACATGACACTGAACAAAGCCACCAACAACAATGACCATCATCAGCACCAACTTAGGGAGTTGTGTTTTTTATCAGGCATGTTCTGTACTCTAGAGTTTCATTAATAAAACAATCAGAAAATTAAGAAACAACTCGATAACGTTTTAATTTTTAAAAGTCACTGGCACTTTGATCTTGATGAACAAAAGAAAGCCAACAGCAAGCTTGTGCACAAAATTGATTATCCATATTATATATGCATTATGGTCTTTCACACTACAACTAAAGAGTGCAGCTAAGAGTGGGGAAAAAGAGAAAAGGTACAGCAAAGTCAGTGCTGCACTTTGCACATTATAACTTTTAGGTTGCAACCCCTATCCCCACCCCCATCCTGACTTGTAGAAGGAATGTGTTCAACTGCTGAGTGATCCTGGTCACTGGGTCTACACAAAGCAGGGAAGGACTCTATTGTTCTCCCTTCCCTTGTCTGAAGTGACTAGTTTTCTACAGTGTGTAGTTTTGGGATAATCCAGTGACTCAGCACTGTGGTGTGGCCTAGTGCCTCCCTCACACAGCCTCAGGGCTCCTGGTTCAGCCCTTTTGTTTTGACTGCAGTTACCACCTTTGTTTTACAGCCCCTTTATCAGCTACAGCAGGGGCCCTCCCCTGAGGGCTATATCTCACACACACACAAACACACACACTAACTCTCTCTCACACACACACACATACACACTAACTCTCTCACACACACACCACACACTCATGGGTTTGATTTGTCACAACACACACACACACATCTCATCCCTTTGATTTGTTGCTTTACAAGATTCATCGCTATATAAAGTCCATAATTATTATTATTATTATTATTACAAAAGGGGAAATGTTCTGAAACATGCAATGTGCAGATCTATCTACTCTACTGGCCAACCATGTCAAAGATCTTCACCCTCATTGTGCTAACTGTTCATGGCTGCCCTGGTGATCATAGGAAAGTTCTCAGTGAAACTTGAAGGATATAAATATTTACTTTCCAGGGACTAACCAAATCTGTGACCTTCACCTACAGCTATGCCATCTGGGCTTTTCACGTAGGGGTGAAGGTCACCAACATCCAGGGCGCCATGGAAAGTAGGTAATGGCCTGCCAGTCCTATTGTGAAAGTAGTATGTTCTTTCAAGCCAGCAGGCCCATAGAGCCGGAGTTTATCCCGGTTTCTGTAGCGTTAAGCGAACTGATGGTTTTTCACCACCCCTGTGACAGGACGCTAGTCTGTCACCAGATACTTCCCCAGCAGAGCTGGTACCCACTTGTACACCTGGGTGGAGTGAGGAAAATAGGAGTAAAGTGTCTTTCCCAAGGGCACAACACCGAGCCGAGCGGGGATTGAACCTGCGACCTCTGGATTACGAGTTGACCGCCTAAACCACTCGACCACGGTGCCTCCTATTGTGAAAGTGAAATGCTTGAAACATGTTTGGTGATGTCTTCTGTAAAAAACAAAACAAAACCACCATCAAATTACCCCCCCCCCCCCCCCCCCCCCCCCCCCCTTCCAACACACTCACTCACACACACACAAACATACTAAAAAGAAAATCCTTCTTTCAGACAATGGTTGTAAGTAGCCAGAAATACCAAGGTTGGCAATCCACCCATCTAGAAGGAGAGAGATGTTGAGGATTAACTCCCCCCCCCCCTCTCTCTCTCTCTCTCTCTCTCTCTCTCCCAGTCCACCTGACAATGAGTAGGCCGAGGCCTAGTGGTCTGGGCACCACTCTTTCAGACTGAAAAACAATCCGGATCCTGTTTGCAATACGCACTAAGCAGAAGGACCGGGTTACTTTACATGAAAAATGTTCATCTCTTGAATAAAACCAATGCAAAATGCCTGTACATATCTTATTGAGAGAGTCACTTTCTCTGTAGTGTTTGTTTTTTTTAATTAGGTCAAGGAAATGTTTAAGGCTGAGAAGAAGGTCTGAATGCCCAAGCTTGTGTATGAATCGTGTTTGATTGAAGAACCACACGCAGGTCGTGGCAAAAATAAAAGCGCACAGGGACATGCCCACACTTACAGTACAGATTTTTTTTTTTCTGTTGCTTATTGTCCAGCCGATCACAAAGGTCACACCAGGGTTGTCGTCTCATTTTGTTGAGAAAAAACCAACAACCACCAAACAAAACCTATATTTATCTTCTCTCATAGACCTGAAAAGGACACCCAAAAAAATATGTTGAAACGAGAGAGAGAGAGAGAGAGAGAGAGAGAGGAGAGAGAGAGAGAGAGAGAGAGAGAGAGAGAGAGATTTTATTCCTTTATTTCGAGGATAATGGAATAAGCACTCATGTGCTTTTCTCATCCAGTCCCCGTGTGTGTGCATTTTTGTAAATTTCGTCATCTGTTCCCACTGGCACACAATGGTCCACTCCTCCGAAAAGCGGAACAGGTTTTAACGTGTGCGCAAGATGTTCTGGGTGTGTTCGCACACTGGACCTTGATTTATAGTCTCATCCAAAAGACTTTTGAGGAGAGTGGAGTCGGCACTGATGTTAACTCCAGAGGAAAAATTCTCTTGAACGAGAATCGAACACAGGTCAGCAGATCACGAATACATCACTCTAACCACCAGGCTATCCCCTCCCCCCAACAGAGAGACAGACAAACAGAGAAGGAGACAAATTCAAACCTTGTCCTTTGCAGAAAGGCCAACAAAGACAGCATCCAGCACAGCTAGACTTAACCCATCCATGAATTTTTTGGAAAGACAACTATGCTAAAAACTACTGCAGCATCAGCCCGGACAGCCATCCAGGTAAGGTCCCGCTAACTCTTCCTGAATAGACTGAAGCCACAAGCGAAGACATCATTAAAGGACAGGCAAGTTTTAGAGCAGGACGGAGCACAACAGAGCAAATTTCCAACTTCAGAATACTCTAATGTAAGCAGCTGCAATAGCCTACCAGCAAAATCTTTACCAAGTCTTTGTGGATTTTAAGAAGGCATTTGACAGAGTTTGGCATATCGCTTTGTGGGCAACCATGAGGCTGTATTAACATCCATGCCAACTTGATCAGAACCATAGAATGCTTTTAGGACAAGGCAACCAGCGCAGTTTACTATAACATACCTAAACTTCTGAAACAACGGGAGTACCCAAAGGGAAAATGTCTGCTCTCCCCCTCCTCTTCCTCATTTTTTAGAGAAATGAGGAAACAAACTTTTTGGGGAAAAAAAAGAGGGTTTACGGGCCCTTTAATGCTGCTGATCAATCCTTGAGGTTGGGAAGAAAAAAAAGTTTTTGTTCTTAATCTTTTACCCCCTGAAATAAAATTGGGGTTTTTCGTTTTTTTTGCGTTGTTTTTTGTAAACCCGGGGGTAAAGGCAGGAGACTATATTTTTGGCCCCCAACCATGCCAAACCCCCCCACCCCCACCCAAACCCAAAATTGGATGGAGATATTTTTTCCCAAAACCCCAACATTTCCCCCCAGTTTACAGTGAGAAAAAAGGAGAGACCCCTGCCCCCAGGGAACGCGCATGCGGGGCCCGAAAAACCCCCGGCCACAACACCACAAAACCCAAAACTAAAAAATTTTTATTACACACAAGAAAAACCCAAAAAGAGAAAAACCTTTTTTTAAAACACATTAGCCCAAAAACACACACACACAAAACCACAAAACCCCACGCCCACGCACGCACCCCACCCCCCGTACGCACGAAAGGGCACGCCCCAAACACAACACACACACACCACCACCACTAAAACCCAAAGCTAAAATGTTTATTACACACACAGAGAATCCAAGCGACATTTTTTACAAAAACAAAACACACACAAAACCACGCCCCGCCCCCCCCAACGCACGCACCCCACGAAACGCACGCACGAACAACAAACACACAACACACTAAACCCCAAGCAAAATTTTTTTATTACCCACCAGAGAACCCAAATTGCAACTTTTTTACACATTGGGCCCACACACACACACACCCACAACAAAACAAAACACACACACTAAAACCCACCCCAAAACCTTTGTATTGCGCATTAGTCAAAAAAACAAGCACACTGAACCCCAGGGGCTTATTTTTTTCCGGTTTTTTTTCCCTCTGCCTTTCAGTAGTTAGTTGTGCATGGATCTCCGTTTAAAATTTTCTTTCCAAAGAATTTGGGGGGGGGGGGGGGGGGGGGGGGGGGGGGGGGGGGGGGGGGGGGGGGGGGGGGGGGGGGGGGCAGTGGAGTGGGTTATTTAAATTTTAACTCCGGGGGGAAAACCCGGTCTCAAGAGTGCCCCCGGGGATTTTCCCAAACCCCCGGGCTATCAGATTACGGGGTAAATTTGCTCAACCCGGGTAAAACTCACCCCCCCCCCCCCCCCCCCCCAGCAAAATGACCATTCTTGTCAACAACAACCCAAAAAATGAAAGAAAAAAAAAAAAAAAACCACAGAAACCCCCAAGACCAACCCCCCCCCCCCCCCCCCAAAAAAAAAAAGAAAAAAAAAAAAAAAAAAAGGGAAATATGGCACAGACATCAGGGTTTTTCAAAAAAAAACAGCTTGTTAAAACTTATTGATTTGACCCCCACCTCTCTCTCTCCCTCCTCTCTCTCCCCTCTCTCCTCTCCCCTCCTCCCCCTCTCCCCCCCCCCCCACCCTCGGGCTGTCTCTCTCCTTTCTTTTCTGGGGGCGGGGCGCCCCCGCCCCCCCCCCCCCCCCCCTCCCCCCCCCAGCGCACCAAAATCAAGTTCTCCCAAAAAAAAGGGATGGTTAAATTAAAAAAATTTTTAAAGACTTCCACATTTAAGTACATCTCGGCCCTGGGGAACCAGTATTCTATCCCCGTTTTCCCCTGGAAAAACCTCTGTCATTGAACACGGGCATACCCCCTCCCATTGGGCCCCCTGAGGGTAACGCTGTCAAAAAAAAAGGGTTGGGCCATCACAGTCTTCAAAGGGGCCCTCGCTCCACTGTTGGGCCCCTGTCAAAACAGAACCCAGAAAACGGGGTAGTGTGGGAACCATAGGTCCGTCCCGTGGTTCGGGTTAAATGCACTAGCCGCAGCAGCAACACCCACATAGAAGCAGTAGCAGAAATTTAGTAGAAAGTGGTGGGCCAAGAGTATATAGACCGTGCCCCGTGGCTTTTTCTTTTCCTGTTTGGGGAAATTTTGTTTCTGATTTTTTCACCTTTTTTTCCCTCCTCCTGTGGAGATCTTTGTACTGTTGAAACCACAGAATTATTATCATTATTATTGACGTTGTATGTGTTATCATGTTCGTCTTCTACCTTTTCGTCTCCCATCATCATCATCATCATCATCATCATTGTAATGTATTGAAAATTTGATAGTTCATTTTTATAGCTTTTCAGCACCGCCCAGATTGATCCAAGGGAAACAACCTTTGTTGGGAACTGTATTGGTATATGGGAAAGACTTTTCCCCTTTGATGATTTTTCATAGCCCTTCCCGGGGACACACCTGTACTAAAATTGGGGGTTTTGTAGTACCTTTTATAGAGTGGGAAGTGGAAAAAAAAAAAAAAGGGAGTTTTTCACACTTTTTTATTTTTAAAAATAAACCCATTTCACTGTGACTTGTTTTTGGGGGTTGTTTGACAAAGAGCAATACAGGGTATCACGAAAAGTTGGAAAGGGAACCCCAAATGAGGATTGCCCTTGTATTCCCCACATGTTACCCCACACAGGCAAATTTTGGCAAGGAAACAACAGGCCCACAAAGGCCCAAAAGTGTTTGCTGAAACTTTTTTAAAAATCAAACCCAACCCCCCTTTTTTTCACAAACACATGATTTTGAAATTTAGAGGGTAGCTTTTACAAAAGCCTTTTTGTTTCTGTGGATGCCTTAGTTTCGTGCGTATGAATGAAAAAAGGGATAAAAAAAAACCAAGGAAAAGGGACGAAATTTTTTAAGTGCGTGGGGTGAAAACCTTTAAATTTAAATTTTAAAAAAAAAACCAGTGAAACATTATTTTTGAATGTTTTTTGTCCCTTGCCTGGATGAAAGCATCCCCCAGAAGCGCTTCAACAAGCCAAAAAAAATCCCATCAAACCCACACAAAAAACCCCTCACAAACATCACCCCCCACCCAAACAACATCATCATCATTTATCACCCCTTTGCCTATCCCAAACATCATCACATCACCATCACCACAATCACAAACCCGCCCCGCCATCATCATCAAACCAAACCCCAATCAACAAACATCATCATCATAATCATCATCATCATCCTCATCCCTTAGTCATTATCCCTTTTTCTTCCGGGGTAGAACTTCCAAATTCATTCTGATAAATTTTTTTTTAACAGGGAATAAATTTTTTTTTTTCCACATTCCCTCTTTCCGGGTGACATGTTTTAAAAAATTTTCCCTACAAATTTAAAAAAAGGCCCAATGCCATGTCAATCCTCAAAAATAAAGTATTTAAAAACCAAGAAGCGGGTCTCTGAACGGGCGCTCCCCCCACACCACATAGGGAAAAGGGCCCCTTTTTCCTTGGGGTTTTTACTTTTTGGGCCTTTTGGGGTTTTTTGCAGGTTGGGAAAATTGGGGCGGCCCGGGTATTGCCTGCTTTTAAACAGCACCCTTTAAAACATCCTCAGGGTTTTATTGTATGTCTTTTTACTCTATTCTACAAAGCCAAACCCCAGTCAAAACAAAACTAAGTTTTTAGGGCAACACTTTGCCGGGGAAGTTAATACCAAAGGCCCCCTTTACATTGGGTTTTTTATGGGTTTTTAAGTGTTTTTGTGCAGGTTTCCTTTCCCAAATTTCTAAACTTTCCATGTGTTCTCCTTTTAGGGACAGATAGCCCAGTGGCGGGCACTATCCCCCATCCAAGGTTTAAAACATCGAGCGGGGTTTTTCCCTTGGGTGGGTTGGCCGGGTTTCGGGGCCTCGGCTTCAGGACAATCCCCCAAATTCAAACCCCAGCGGGAAATGGGTTTCCGGTTTCCCCTTTAAAGGGGCAAGGGAAAGGGAAAACATTTTAGTGAAGGCTGGGCCCCCGGGGAAAATTGGAGTCTCTGAAGCCTCCCAAATTCCCCTACGACCACATGGTTTTTAAAAGGGAACCCCCTTTACCTTTTAATAGTTTGATTAAGAGTTTTCTTTTTTTTGTTTTACTATGTTGGGCCCACATTGTTATTAAAATTTTTCTAAAAAGTTCCAAATTTTAAATTACTTTCATACAATTTCAAAAACCTCTCTCCTCTCCTCTCTTCCCCCACTCTTTTTCCCCTCAATCTCCCCCTCCCTCCCCTCTCTCCTTTTTTTTCTCTCCTCTCTCTCTCCGACTAATATCACTTCCGGGGAATAGAACAGAAATCGAAGAAACAAAAACCTTTTCCTTTTTTTTTTTTTAAAACCTCCATTAAAACAAAGGGGAAAACTAAGATTTGGGGTTCTAGGGGTTTATTGTTTATTGTTTGTTTATTTTTGGTTGTTTTTTTTGGCCAATGAAGAGAGGCGTGTGAAGCACTCACTTTAAAAAAAAATAAAAGAGAAAAAAAGAAGGGGAAAAAAGAGACCCCCCAAAAGATGGTGCTCCTGACCTGCACGCAACTGAGGCCACAAAAAAAAAAAAAGGATGAGACTATTCTCTACGTCGGGAGAACGGTTCACTGTCATCTGTGGCCAGGTTTCTTTCCTGGTTCCTCAGCCACAGACAGCTCCCAGGTTCGCTAACGGGGAGATTTTGCCTATACCACCGGGTTTTTTTTCCCCCTTGCCCATCATAGGGCAGCCACATTCCGACTTCAAAGATGATGTCTAAACACAACATCAGTATGAATAGGTTTTTGTTCCCCCAAATTATGTCGTCTGTTCCTACATCGCATGCACTGGCCTACTCTTCGGAAAGGTGGAACAGGTTTTCATGAGTGTGCCAAGATGTTCTGGGTGTGTTTGCACACAAGGCCTCGGTTTATAGTCTCATCCCAAGGACTTTCTGGGGAGTGGAGTCGGTACCCATGTTAACTCCAGGTGGAAAATCCCTTTAAAACGGGCGTCTCGGTGGTGGCGCAAACCTGGGCCGTCAAATCACGTGTGTGTGTGTGTGTGTGATGTGTGTGTGTGTGTGTGTGCTCTTGCTGCTTGCTTGCTTGTTTGCGTTCTTCCTTGTGTAATGAGAAAATGCGATGGATTTAGTGCCTGCTTCAGTGTGCGTGTGGATATGTGTGCTGCTAATGTCTGACTGAAAGCATGTGTTAATGTCATGACTATAATTATGGAGTGAAATTTTTTGTGCTGTTCATCATTGACAGGGTGTGTACAATGGCGATGCTTTACGTGTGATATTATTTATTTATAATGTTTGATTTAACGTGAAGGGTAAACATGGTCTTATCTTATCGTATGCAGTTGCAAATATGTACTGATTAATGGTGAATGCTTTTTAAACTGTGACTATTTGTTTTAAAATTCATACTTTAGTGTTTTGTGTGTGGCCAAAGGCATGGTTCTTACACAAACATGCCTAAAATGCTGTCAATGAAAGATTTAATTTTCTATCATTTCTTATTTCCTTTTTTTTTCTTTTAAAATGAATCTTTGAAAAAAAATTTCAAAAATGATGGAGAAGTTGTAAGTGGTTACCTGCACTTGTTTTCCTCCATTACTGTTTCTGCATTAATGTTTTGTTTGGTCAAGTGGGGAATTGCATCTCTTGTAGATCCAGGTGTGAACCTTTTTTCTCTCCCTACTTCTCTTGCCTGTGCTTGTACTATAAGTGTATGGCAATGTTTGGGTTATTACCTAGCTAAGGCTGACCACTTGGCTAGATACAAACCTAATGACCTCCCTTGCATCCTTTCAATAGGATCCCCAAACATCATGCATAAAGATTCACTAGGTGTTATTCTCCTTTTTTTTTTTTGGTGCAACATATAGTTTGAGCATATTTTTTCCTCTTTTATCATCGTCTTTTGATGGCAGCTTTAAAAGGCCACAGGAATATCAAATATTCTTGTGAATGTGATTGACACTTCTCAATTCTGAAAAGTGTCTTGCTGTTAAGGTACCACAGCAGTGCAGAGTCCAACATTATCAGTTCCTCTGCTTGTAAGCTTATCTGTGAGCCAAAACACGTCATAACAAAGGCATAGTTCTTACACAAAACTATAGCTGGTGTCGAAAGTTTACAAAGTGTCATCCTAAACTGACATTAATAGTAAATTGTCACCTATGCTTGTTTATTTCAACTAAAATTCCTACAATATCAGTGTAAGAAAATGCACCTAACATATTTCATTCTCACGAGATAATGTTGTCTACAATCTTGACTCATTTAACATCACACTTTCCAGATTATTTTCCCATCATAGGCTGAAGTAGTACTTAAACTTGTGCGAATCTTACGTTGCAATTGGGATGGATTTGAATTGAGCTGTTGCCTAGTTGAAATGGTTTTGACTCTTAAACAATGAGCAGAACAACTTACCGGATATATGACCAGCTGGGGGAAAAATACCTGGTTCTTCACACCGGATTGCCCCTATGGCAAAGGGATGTGCCCTACATCTGTCCGGTGTGAAGTAGTGGCCTGTAAATCAAAGCAAATTAAAGACATGGGTGTATGAGAAGCCAAAAACCTGTGTGTGATAACAATGCTCAGTGCAGTTTTGATTTTTTTTCTTACCCTGCAAACTAATCTGTAGAACCTGCCGCTATTTCTCCCATACACGCATCTGATGGTATACAAAGCTATCGGGTGGAGAATCCATTTTTTCCTGTACTTAAGGAAGACTGTCAGCAGTATAAATAGCACCCCCCCCCCCCCCCCCCCCCTCGAGGGGGTGACTGTCAGCAGTATCAATAACACCCCACCTTCTGGAAATTGTGTTACAATTTCCCATTTTCTAACCCTGTCTAGTTTTTTTCTTCTAATCTTCTTCTTGTCTTATTTTCTGCCTCCTTGCTCCATTATCCTGCCTTTTTTCCCACAAAGACTTTTGAAATAACAATGCTCTCCCATGCCGAAGTCTGATTTGCTGGGCCTGATTTGTCAGGAGCTTAACGGCAGCGCAAAGATTTTCGCTTCTGTGACAGACAACAGTAGTTGCTGCCTGAGCGTTCGACGATGACGACGAAGAAGAAGTGCAGTGCAACTATCAGTTGATAGAAGCTGAGGTCTCTGACACCTCGCTCCCCTATGACCACATAGGTTATGAGACATCTTTACCTTTACTTCATCTCTGACTATCAGCATTAACTGGTGTTTTGGTTAGGTTCACCAAACAATTTTCATTAACAAATGTGTGATCACCATAGTAATCTGTTCCACCAAAGTAGCAGCTAGATAAAGCCAACATGTTAAAACAACCTAGCCAGAACACAGCAAAATTCTGGGGTAGAGGTACAGGGAAGGTTATGTCATCCATCAGAGCGGTTTCCTCAAAACCATTTAAAATAAACATGTCCCACAAGTGCATCTGGACTCACCTGCCGAGTCAACCCCACTATAAAAACTATGGTGTTTGGGAGAAACATCCGTTAAAAAGTCTGAGACATAACTGCTCCATGAGACTACCCATAATTCTTTAGTGACTTTCCTCTTTTGCGGAAGTAGACAAAGCAGAGTCGCCCATTCCAATGACTATGACCAGGATGCAAGGTAGGAAGGGCGGGGTTTTATGTGCAGGACATGGTAAGTTTGTATGTTTGTTAAAAGAGGGTTTGGAGGGAAACCCTTCCGTTTAACTGCACAAACGTTCATGTCCCACAAGTGCTGGGCAGTGCTACAAAGCTGGGATTTTCTGCTTGTGAAGGTGGCCAAAGTCAAGGGGTAGTACCACTGACTCCATCTGCCACAGCACAAAATGAAGTGGTCCGAGGATGTGGCCTGGTGTCGCTCCTTTAGAACCTTCAGTGTCTCCAGCAGGCGCAAGGTCCTTTGGTAAACTGGCTACGCAATCCAAGCCACTGAGTTGAGTTCTATGCCTAGGAAAGTAAACCCTCGAGAGTCACCAAATTAGACTTGTGCAGATTTACTATGCTTACGCCTGCTGGTGGCAGAGATCTTGCAAGGTGCGGCTGTGGCAGGAGCTCTCCAGACTGGTTGGGTCAGGCTCAGCGACTCGTCCAGGTATGTGTGGAGATGAATGCTGTGGTTGTGAGCTACTATCTTCACCTCGTGGACAATGTGGATCAGTAGTCATGGGGCAACTCGCAAACCAAAAGATAGAGCTCAGAACTGACAGACGTTATTCAAGCCTACAAAGGGCAACCATTTCAGATCCATCAACTGGATTGGGGTTTGGAAGAATGCATCCAGCAGATCCCTAGAAGTTGCCTGGTCACTAGGTATCAAAGCCTTTTGGATAGCATGGACAGAGACGGACAGAGACAGACAGCAGACAGAAGAAGAGAGAAGAAGAGAGAGAGAGAGAGAGAGGGGGGAGAGGAGAGAGAGAGAGAGATCGAGAGAGAGATTGAAAGAGAGAGAGAGAGAGGAGGGAGGAGAGAGAGAGAGAGAGAGAGAGAGAGAGAGAGAGAGAGAGATTGAAAGAGAGAGAGAGAGAGAGAGAGAGACAGACAGACAGACAGACAGACAGACAGAGAGGAAGAGAGAAAGAGACAGGGAGGCTGGTCTGCTTGCTGATTGTTATGTAAACCTTGCTCTCTGACCCTACCCAGGGCTGAAGTGGAACAGGCTGTGAAAGCCCCACCCCTCCTTCCCTCTTCCTACCATCCCCTTTTCCCCCATGTGTACTGCCTTAGAGCTGCTAGTCCATCCCTTCCATGAAAGCCGATATGCATTGTTGGTACATCTGGCCCCCTTGCTACCTAGTGATGACTCCTTTCTTCTTTTTTTTTCTTGTATTCTTTTATTTCGAGGATAATGGAATAAGCACTCACGGAGGATAATGAAATAAGCACTCGTGTAGTATAATGGAATAAGCACCTCTTGATGTAAAGCAGGGAAGAGAAGTAATTGACATGGAAGAGTTGCATCCCTTTTCGCAGGTTTCATTTTGTTACCCCCCCCCCCCCCCCCCCCCCCCCCCCCCCCCCCCCCCTCCCTTCTTTTCACAGATTTCCACATGCCTGACTGAGAACAAAATAAACTTCGTTAAAAAATGCTATAGTTATGGAATAAACGACTCTTGGAAAACATACAAACGCAGTCTCACCTTTGCCTAATGCATTGCCATTAGCAACTGGTCGATCGATTTGGAAGCCATGCTGACAGATACTGTCGACGTTTTTGTAATGGGTGCTGTGGAACAGTCTCTGTTGCCGCACCTCTGCTCCTCCTTGCTTCTCTTCCATCTCCTGTTTCTTCCTGAAGCAAAAGATGCAACGATTTAATTTTTGGGACATATGAATGACCTGTCTTCTTCTGGAAGATGAACCAGAACACAGTCATTGAAATAGATTGAAGATATTCTATTCTCTGTGCGTGCTCTGCGTGTGTGTGTGTGTGTGTGTGTGTGTGTGTGTGTGTGTGTGTGAAATCAAAATGATCTTTATTAGGGGTAAAATATTAATTGTACACAACTACTGTCATCCTGCCCCCCCCCCCCCCCCCAAAAAAAAAAAAAAATCATGAAAACTGACCTATCAAAACATACAAAAGAATGTTAATTTATGTTGAAAGGAACAAAAATATGTGAGGATTTTATCATAAATCCAGACCTAACAATACATGATAAAACAAAACCAAATCAGTACCACATAAGCTCAAGTCATACAGATAAATGATGAAAATACAAAGTAACAAGGGTAAGAATAACAACAAAGCAGCCAGATATAAGGTAACCTCAAGCATAAAAGTGGACTTACAGTTCGTCCATCAGATGTTTCTTCAAAAGTTTCTTAAACATTTGTTTCAAGGTGCTGATTTTAAAAAGAAAGGTAGATTATTCCACACTGTTCTTCCTGAATAAGCAAGGGTTGATTTATAAGGATGTGTGTGTGTGTGTATGTGTGTGTGTGAACACGTCAAATATTACTGGTTTCAGAACGCACAGATATCAAAGGCTTTTGAATAATAATAATAATAATAATAATTTGAATTTATATAGCACTATATCTTGCAAAAACAAATCAAAGCGCTTCCATTCAACCTACCCTTTCACATACAACCAGTTACAATTAAGAGTTTTTACAAATTCAAATGTACACACACACACACACACGCTTGCAAGCACGCTCGCACACACACACACACACACACACACACAACACACACACACCACACACACACACACACACACACACACACTAAGGTTGTACACTTTGGCAGGGTAACGGGGGTTTTGGCTTTTGAGGGCAAGGACAGAAAAATGAGATGAAACAAGAGGGGACAATCTTAGATCACACTATACCTGCAATAGTGGTATAGAAGGGAGAATCTTACATCACACTTCTATACCAGCAATAGTGGTATAGAGGGGAGAATCTTACATCACACTACTATACTGGCAATAGCGGTATAGAGGGGAGAATCTTACATCACCCTACTATACCTGCAATAGCGGTATAGAGGGGAGAATCTTACATCACACTACTGTACCTGCAATAGCGGTATAGAGGGGACAATCTTACATCACACTACTGTACCTGCAATAGCGGTATAGAGGGGACAATCTTACATCACACTACTGTACCTGCAATAGCGGTATAGAGGGGAGAATCTTACATCACACTATACAGGACTGCAATAGAGGGGAGAATCTTACATCACACCACTGTACCTGCAATAGCGGGTCCACAGGTCCCTGTTCTGCACCCTGACAATCCTCCTGATGCTGCAGGGAAAGCGTGTCCTGCCTCTGTCCCGTTTGTGCTGGCAGTGCTCCAAGCAAAAGAGCTTGGATATCTGCTGGGCCTCGTCTGACTTTAGGTCCAGGTTTATACCTACCACCGCCGCCTGCACACACGCGCGCGCGCACGCATACACACACACAGGCAGGCACGCACGCACGCGCACACACAATCATCATCATCATCATCATCATCATCACAGTCATCCTCCTCCTCATCATCATCATCATCATCACAGTCGTCCTCATCATCACTAGCAACAGCAATCTGGAAGATCTATTAGACCTATATATTAAGACACTAGTTCACAATGCAGGTGACGATTTCAGATGTTCCAGTGTAGTCTACAGTCAAGCCTGAAAGAGGTGAAGTGGGTGGGAAGGGGTGGGGGTGTGTGGGGGGGGGGGGGGGGGGGTAGTGCAGTGCAGTGGGTCTTCTGGTCACTACAGAGACAGGTCAGCCCCGTGGTTAGAACGTTGCGCCAGCGATCTGACGACCCAGGTGCACACCCAGCTTCAAGCCACCACCAAGACGATTTTCCCCCTGGACTCGGCTCCTCCGATGAAAGTCCTCCGGATGAGATTATAGACCGACGTCTCGTGTGCAAACACATACAGGATATTTTGCGCGCACGTTAAAAGCCGGCTCCATCTTTTGAAAGAGTAGGCTATTTTCTTGGGGTGGGAGGTAGGAGGTGGGATTGGGGGTTGGAGGATGACAAAACTAAAAAAAACCCAAACCCAAATGCATGCACACGGGGAATGGATGTAAAAAGAAAAAGTTTTTAACGTGTGCGCAAGATGTTCTGCGTGCATTCGCATACGAAGTCTCGATTTTTCGTATCATTGGAAGGACTTTTGACATTCAGTACATTCAATTTGTTATACAAACAATCATTATCATTATACAAGCTGAATGTCAAAAGTCTTTCCAATGATACTAAAAATTCGAGGCTTTGTATGCGAATGCACGCAGATCATCTTGCGCACGCGTTAAAAACTTTCTCTGACTTGTAGCTTTCTTTAGGAGTAAAAAGAACCAAACCTACCTTTCCCAAAAACCTACTTGTACATTAATTATAATAACCTATTTTTCGGAACCAACTGTCCGGGTATAGGACATAACTGGAATTATCTTGACGTTAGTGATACTTCTGTATAGTTATACATTAACAGCTCTTGAATAAATTTTCACTTAAAGTACGTTACAAAACCCTTTTACCCCTTTTTACAAAACTTGATAATTATTTCACATTTCTCGATTCCGAAAATCAAATGTCTGGGTGCTGGATGCTATTGGGATTATCCAGACGCTAGTATTATCTTTGTGTGTGAAATATTTATTGAATTTTTTTTTAAATCTGACTTCTAAATACCCGTTAAAAATAGCCCATGCTCCTAATTGTAGGTACCTAAATGCTTATTCCATTATCCTCGATATAAAAGAATAAAATTAAATTAAAATACCCGTAACAAAACTTACTTTTAATAGCCTATTTGACGGACCCTAGAGTCAGATGTCTGAGTATGGTACATTGTCCAGACGTCAGTGATGCATTTGTATACAGTTTGATTTTTTAAAAAAGAAGCTCCGATTCGTAATTACGTTAAATTAACACTTTTACTATCGTTAACAGACTTACCTTTGCATTCACAGATTCCTAGAATCAAGTGACTGGATGCTAGACATTAAGCCTACTGGAACAACCCAGACTGCAGTGGTACATTTGTGTATGAATTAACAATTGTGATCAGATCTTGCATGTAATAACGAATTTTTTTTTTAATCTATATTTCTAAAAAACACACACCCGTTTACGTGTACCGCCTGTAACAGAACTTACTTTCCTATATGCTGGTTCCCAGCGCCAAGTGTCTGGGTATTGGACATGGTCTGGATTCTCTGGAGGCTGGTGTCCATCCTGGTTGGAATCATGAGCCCCGCGGACAGTCGTGGTGGAGGGGTCAGTAGAACTGCTTGGCACATCTGGAGCATTTGGCCAGGCAATTATTTGGTACACAACTTTCAGGAATAATCTTGCAAGGGTGCCTAACAACAGAAGACAATAATTGCTACTGTTAAAACTGCAGTTGTAACCACATTGGTTAAAGTTATTCTTTTATCAAACATTTTTTTTTAAAGAATTTACAAATTACTAACCATTACAGGAAATATGCCCCACCATAATTATGACAAAGGAATTTTGTCTATGTCAGCTCATATTATTAATGTTCAATTTTTCTGTGACCAACTTTTACAAAGCTTCCAGGTGAGTATTTCATCGCGTTTATGCACGCTTTTCTACTTGAGATTAATTTTTTTTTTTGAAGGTACAGGAGCAGTTCAAAACAAATTACCCCGACCCCCCTCAGATACCAAACAGCCTTGTTGTTCAAAAGCCCACTAAAATCAACAGATTCTTCTACTTTTCTCCTTCTTCTTCTTGTTCTTGTTCTTCTTGTTCTTCTTCTTCTTCTTCTTCTTGTTCTTCTTCTTCTTCTTCTTTGTCGAACGCTCAGACAGCCTCTAGGCCTATCGTTGTCTGTCATTTGAGTGAAAATGTGTTGCGCTGCCTATCATCACTTGACAAGTCAGGCCCAGTGCAATCCAACTTCGGCCTGGGAGAGGACTATTATCTTTTAATTTACTTTATTAATTAAGTCTCTTTGGGGAAAAAGAGGCAGGAGAATGGACCGAGTAGTCAGAAAATAGACCAGAAGAAGGTGACTGGAAGGAATGGAACAAGGCAAAAACAAAGAGAGGGATAGAAATGAGGGAACATCTAGCACATAGGCCTAATAATTTGCAGGTGGCGATGCTGTTTTATACGGACAAGCCCTCGGCATCCCCCACAGGATAGGCAGATTCTAAATAATTATATAGTAGGTCACGGAGACTGGATAGCTAAGTAGCCAGAGCACTCGCTCGATCCAAGCATTCAGTGTGATCACCTCGTGGAAGGGTGACTATTCCAAGAGACAGGAACAGGAAAGAAAAGCTTGAAATTTCTCCTGTATGTCTCTCATAAACTGTGATACCGGACCAAAACAAGTTTTCGGGTGGGGGTGGGGGTGGGGGACCTACAGAAGAATGGACCAAGAAGGCAGAAAAAAGACAAGAAGGAGCCGACAGGAAGAAAAGAAACAAAAAGCTACACTCCTGCTTTAGATTTTTGGCACTTTCACCTCTGGGTTTTTTTCTGTACGACTCACAATTTATACGGTACATAGGCTGTTAAGGCAGCCACAGAAGTAAAAAACCACTTTTTGAGAAAGACTAGCCTCTGACTCAAAACTCATGTGACTTTTGCACAAATTTGGTAGGTTTGAATGGGGTTTTTTTCAGCAAAGACTGTAACCCTCTTAGTCCTTTGTCGTCTGCTTGCTTCCTAACCGCTGTATGCATACACGCAGTATCAACAGTGTAGGAGGAACACAAGCAGTCCTCATTTTGATGACCATTCCCAACTTTCTCGTGACTACCTGGTATTGTTCTATGTCTTTAATCCTCCCCCCCCCCCCCCCCCTCCAAAAAACAAGTGCACAGTGCATTTTTTCATACTTTAAAAAAAAGTGAAAATCACACACAAAAATTTCCGACTAGCACTGTAGGTAAGATACTACATGGCCCGGAAGTTACTACAGGAGTGTAACCAAACAGATGAAAAGGCAGATATAGAAAAGAGGGAATTTATATCAATAATGTCATACGTGCAGCACTCTCGTGCTTGCGGGGGCCTGGCACAGTTGCTGATTCAGAATTGGTGTATTTTTGTGGTGGCCCCAGGCGCTCAAGTAGTATGGCTTGCGACCACAGTCCCTAAGTCTGAGAAATTCCGCTGGGACAATACTAAAATCTCAAACAAAAAAATCAAAGAAAAGAGGGAATTCCAAGCATAGATTTTCCAGAGGGTGAGGATACTATCTTTACTGACATGCCCCCCCCCCCCCCCCCCCCCCCTATCCCCATGGGGAGGGGGCTCTTTCTTCTTCTTCTTCTTTTTATTTTTATTCTTTATTAATTAATGATCTCAGAGAGCCACCGGATAGAGCGAATTTAGGGACTGCATCATGTATAGTATTCCTCCTATGGCCGTTAATGCAACATCGCCAACCTCAGATACACTGATGATTTGGCACTCATGGCCAATGATTTTACACACTAATTGGAAGAATTCTCCACTGAGACGATCGCATACCTCCCTAGGCTGGGACTGTAATACAATCTACAACAGTTTATAACTCACGCCTCTACTCTGGATAGGGAGGGGGGAGAGGGTCGTCACATCATCGCTGACTATATTATAGTCAATAATTACATGCACATTACTTTTAGGCTACCTGACCAAATTCTTGTTGTTTCGCCTTGAGTTTGCTTGTGCTCAAAAGGAAACGGTATTCCATAGACTTCATGCAACAATTCAAAACAGACGAATGATTTTTTTCTCAACTTCGTATCAATTCAAAGCAGATGAATTAATTTTTCTCAATTTCTCCTGCCTGTGCTTGCACTCTAAGTGTATGGCAATGTCTGGGTTATTATCTAGCTAAAACTGACCGCTTGGCTGGATATAAACCTATGACATCCCTTATTTCCTTTCAACAAGATCCCCAAACATCAGGCACAACATTCATTAGGCGTTAATTTTCTCCTACCTATACGTAGGGTATTTTTGTGCGGCATATTATTTCAATAATATTTTCTTTCTTTTTATCATTGTCTTTCGAGGGCAATTTTAAAAGGCCACAAGAATGTAAAATATTCTCGTGAATGGGATTGACATTTGTAAATTCTGAAAAGCGTCTCACTGTAAGACACCACCAAGGACACAGTTTTACTTACTACCCTGGGTCGGCTGATAAAAGCTCATACAAAAGTTAAAACTCTTAATTGTTGAAGCCCCTGTTTTCTTATTAACATGCTTTATTATATTTCTATCAACATATCCTGATGGTACTCGAGCAAGTAAGAAAAAAAAAATAATCATCACCCGTTAAACATACAGCAAATCATTAAAAAAAAAATTCAGTAGCCTCAGATATTGGCCAGGTTTTTAACAAAGACGATCAGTGACGGGAACATTCACGGTCTTGCAACTTGGTAACAAATAATATATTATGATCACACCAAACTCACCACTGATGGTAATACATGCGAAAAAGATACACTAGCTACTGAAAACAGTACAAAACAATGAAAAAATAACGCAACTCACCTAAAAAAGAAACAATTGTGGGAACGATCTTCATCCTGTCAGTGTTTCTTTCTCTATGGACTATCTCCAGAGCTGTCCACATGTGGTCCCCGAAACATGTGACTTAACACAATCAACTTTCTCTTTCTCAGCTGTTTCCGCTACCAGTCTATGGCAAGCTTGTCGTGCTAAAAGAATGAAAAATTTGGTTTACCCTTACCTTCTTCCTTACCTCTGAGAGAAGTTACTGGAGCACTGCGTTGCATTTCTCAGGCAGTGTGTTGTGGGCAAGTTGATTCTGGTGAGTTTATCCCTGTTTGCATTATCAGGGCGCATGCTGGGCATGATTGTATCGTTCATATAATTGGTTATATAGATGATCTATTCTTTTACTATGATAAATGGATAGGCTGTTGCCAATAACGTTCGAAATGAAAATAAAGGCAGGTTCTTTTCAACATGAAATCAGTATTTTCAAGAAGCAAAGGTTGTTGTGTCTCCTTTGGGGGAAGGAGGGGTGGACGGGGGTAGTCTATCCTGTATGAGTAAACAGAAGCATGGAGGAATTTTCAACAGTAATTTATGTATATAACTCCGCCATGGCCGGTCCCAAGCCCCGATGAGAAAGGAGGAGGGTTGGGAGAGGAAGGGTCCTCGCCAAGAAGATGTATGACGCCGTGTGGTGAAAGCCGTGAGTCTATGGAAGCCACAAAGCCGACCCCCCTTTTATCAACCAGGACCACCAACGTCGGAACATGGAATGTGAGGACCATGTATGAGACGGGAAAAACAACACAAGTAGCAGCAGAGATGAAAAGCTATAACCTCACATTGCTTGGCATCAGTGAGACCCCTTGGACCCAGTCAGGACAAAGGAGACTGCTCACTGGAGAGATGCTGCTTTATTCTGGCCACGAAGAAGACAACACTCCACACACAGAAGGCGTAGCGCTCATGTTGTCAAGACCTGCGCAGGGAGCCCTGATAGGATGGGAAGCACACGGATCAAGAATCATCGCGGCATCCTTCAGGACTAAGAAGAAGAAGATCAAGATGAACATCATCCAGTGTTATAGGCCTACTAATGACGCGATGAAGAACCCAAAGATCAATTCTATGACAGACTGCAGAACGTCATTGCCAAGTATCCAGAAAACATCCTCACAGGTGATTTCAATGCCACGATCGGGACAAGACAACACGGAATGCGAGGAAGTGATGGGAAGACACCGATTAGGAGAGATGAATGAGAATGGTGAGAGATTTGTAGACTTTTGTGCTATCAACAATCTGGTCATCGGTGGCAGCATTTTTCCCCCACAGAAGAGTACATAAGGCCACCTGGGTATCACCAAATCATGTGACTGAGAACCAGATCGACCATATCTGCATGGCCAAGAAATTCAGGAGATCTCTACAGGATGTAAGGGTGAAAAGAGGAGCAGACATTGCATCTGACCACCACCTTTTGGTAGCCAGGCTGAAGCTAAAGCTGAAGAAGAACTGGATGGAAGCAACAACAAACAGGTAGAAGTACAACACCAGCCTGCTGAAAGACACAGAGATAAATGAAGAATTCAAGCTGTCCCTCACCAACAAGTACCAAGTACTACAAGAACTGCTTGAAGAAGAGACTGACATCGAGAGCCAGTGGAAGAAAGTGAAAGAGACACTGACGTCAACTTGTCAGGAAGTAGTGGGCCCCAAGAAGGAATGGATAAAGGCAGTCACAATGGGCAAGATTGAGAAGAGAAAGCAGAAGAAAGCAGCAGTAAACAACAGCCGGACAAGAGCGGCAAAGGCCAAGGCACAAGCAGACTTCACAGAAGCCAACAGAGAAGTCAAGAGGAGCGCAAGAATAGACAAGCGCAAATACATCGACAGCCTGGCAGAGGAAGCCGATGAAGCAGCAGCCAGTAACAACATGAAGCTGCTGTATGACACCACTAAGAAACTCTCAGGGAAGTACAGCAGGCCTGAGCGACCAGTCAAAGACAAGAAAGGAAACACCATCCTGGGAACAGAGGGACAACTGAACAGATGGGCAGAGCACTTTGAGGAACTCCTGAACAGATCCGTCCCTTCAAACCCCCCTGGACATCGACCCTGCTGATAGAGACCTAGACATCAACTGTGAGCAACCAACCAGGGAGGAGATCAGGAAAGCCATCAAAAATGCTGAGAATGGCAAGGCAGCAGGACCAGACAACATCAAAGCTGGAGCACTCAAGGCAGATCTGGAGACTACAGTAGAGATGCTGTACCCTCTCTTTGGGAAGATTTGGGAAGAGGAGGAAGTACCATCAGACTGGAAGGGAGGGCTACCTCATCAAGCTACACAAGAAAGGAGACCTCAGCAACTGTGCCAACTATAGAGGGATAACGCTTCTGTCGGTGCCAGGAAAGGTCTTTAACAGGATCCTCCTGGAGAGAATGAAAAATATAGTCGACCTTCTCCTCCAAGACCAGCAGGCCAGCTTCCGCCAGAACAGATCATGCGTAGATCAGATTGCCACCTTGCGCATCATCGTTGAGCAATCTTTAGAGTGGAACTCGTCTTTATACATCAACTTTGTTGATTATGAGAAAGCATTCGACAGTGTGGATCGCAACACCCTCTGGAAATTGCTTCGCCACCATGGAGTGCCAATCAAACTGGTCAACTTGATCAAGAAGCCCTACGAAAGAATGACCTCCCAGGTGGTCCATGAAGGACAACTCACAAACAGCTTTGAGGTGAAGACCAGAGTCAGACAAGGCTGTCTCCTGTCACCCTTTCTCTTCCTCCTGGCGATCGATTGGACCATGAAGACATCAACAGCATGCAGAAGAAATGGAATCCAGTGGACACTGTGGGACCAGCTGGATGATCTCGACTTTGCAGACGACCTGGCCCTGCTTTCCCACAGCCGCCAACAGATGCAGGACAAGACTACAGAACTAGCAGCCACCTCATTACAAGTTGGTGTCAAGATCCATGAAGGCAAAACCAAGATTCTCAAGATCAACGCAGCGAGTGAGGACCCAGTCACACTAAATGGGAAGAGCTGGAAGAAGTAAGACATTCACGTACCTGGGTAGCATCATTAACATGCAGGGCGGCACAGACGCAGACGTCAGAGCAAGAATTGGCAAGGCGAGGGCAGCGTACTTGCAGCTGAAGAACATCTGGAGTTCCAAGGTGGTGTTAACCCGCACAAAGATCAGGCTGTTCAACTCCAACGTCAAGTCAGTCCTACTATATGGAGCGGAGCCATGGAGGACAACAAAGACCACCATCAAGAAAGTGCAGACCTTCATCAACAGCTGCCTGAGACGAATCCTCCAGATCCACTGGCCTGACACCATCAGCAACGCAAACCTGTGGCAACGTACCAACCAGCTGCCAGCCGAGAATGAAATCCGGCGCAGGAGATGGGGATGGATCAGGCACACCCTGAGAAAGCCAGCTAGCAACATCACAAGGCAGGCACTATCATGGAACCCCCAGGGAAAACGAAAAAGAGGAAGGCCAAGAAACACCTGACGACGTGACCTTGAGGCAGAAACCAAGAAGATGGGATATACCTGGAGACAGCTGGAGAGAATAGCCCAGGACAGATGACTCTGGCGGACTGTTGTCGGCCGCCTATTGTCCAGGGGGAGTGATGGGCCTAAGTAAGTAAAGTAAATAATTTATGTATAATTAAATAAAAAGATCAAAGCAGAGGGATATTATTTTCTATCTTGCACTTTGAATTAGTAACTATAATAACAAGTAGCAAAAACTATCTACAGCTGCAACCAGTAACTTTTTTTAAAATAAAAAATATGAAAAAGCCTTTTTGTGTGTTTGTTGTACACTATATCTGCCAGTAAATGTTTTAAAAATGAAAAAGTTTGAGTTTTGTTGGGATTGTTTGTTGTTGCTGTTGCTATTGTAAATGTGGGCATGTAAGCTGTGTTTTTCACCTTGAAACAAAAACAAAATCAGTTAAAAGAAAAATAGCAAGACTCTCTCTCTCTCTCTCTCTCTCTCAAATCTCTCTCATCTCTCTCTCCTCTCTCTCATCTCTCTCATCTCTCTCTCTCTCTCTCTCTCTCTCTCGTGTGTGTGTGTGTGTGTGTGTGTGTTGTGTGTGTGTGTGTGTGTGTGTGTTGTGTGTGTGTGTGAGGTGTGTGTGTGTGGTGTGTGTGAGAGAGAGAGAGAGAGAGGAGAGAGAGAAGAGAGAGAGAGAGAGAAGAGAGAGAGAGAGAGAGAGAGAGAGAGAGAGAACTTTTTTTGTTTGTTGGTTAAGTTTTCTAATCAGTAGTCCATTTCCAATATTAAGCTGAAAACTTTCAAACACACACGCAAAAATAAAATAATTTTTCCATACACAAAACTCTCACTATTGGTGAACATGGGAGATCTAGCTGATGAACAAGAAAAAAGAGAGAGAAAAGCTCAAATCCAGGGAATATAATGAAAACAAAGAAACATAAAAAAAATGTTTTCTTTGTATGTTTGATCATTTCATCTCTCCCATAACCCTTTCATGAGTTGTTGGACATTGATGTGAATTTTTCAAGCCATGTCTCATGAACAAGTTGAACCTTGCGAGCCCAACCTTCTCTAGGAATAGGGTACATGCTAGGAAGGTTTATGTTTGTAATTTCATAACGTACCGATCGCTGGTATGAATCACGGGATCTTTAGCTACATATTTGATGCTCTGCATGATTCAGATTCAGATTCAGATTCAGAATATTTTATTGCCATTTAAGTCATGTAGACTTATTTGACACAACAAAAACATCAACTATAATTATTATCTATTTTGGCTAAAAGTGATGTACACTAAAAACATGTTGTATTCTACTTCTCTTTTTCTCTTTTTTCAAAACACTCATACACATATCTGATGATATCTGCTTGATATATATCAACTGTGATTATGTCACTTAATTTATGTACACAGTTTTTTGCGTTCTTTGTCTTTCGTTTTGATTTTTAATAACAAATTATTTCTGAGTTCATCATATAAAATGCATTCATCAAGTAAATGAAATTCATCTTCAATTTTGTTACAGTGTCTACATTTTCTGTCCTCTCTGGATATATTTTGGTGTCTCCCTTTCTCTATCATTAAATTGTGACAGCTTGTGCGAAATTTACAATATGTTTTCTTATGAGTTTTGTTTTCATAGTTTACTAAGTATGGTTCCAATCTGTATTCTTTGGTAGCAAAATTTGCATGGGTATTTTGGATATGAAGAGATTGCCCTGTTCACAATGGTGTTCAAATTTTTATGCGGAGTATGGCCATTCTGTGCTTGGCGAAAACAAAACTTCCGGTGTATACACTGAAGGAGAAAGAAGTACCAGGCATGCTAGAGGCCAACGTGGTTGAGTTCCAAGCTGTATCAGTCACAGTAAATATCGACTAACTTTTGTATCTGTAAGATATTTTCCAGTTAGAAACATGCCCCCAATATCAAGGTTTTCTGTCCTTTAAAAAAACAACCTATAAGGGCTAGGTTGGATGGGATGGCCAGCAAATCTTGTAGCATAGATATTAGATAACATTTATTAATATTATTGATCGAGATTATCATCAGCATCGGACACCAGTCAGTCGATTCACTGTTTTGTATGCAGAGAAATTTCGCTAAATCTATCATTAATAAATAATGTTCTTTGATGAGAATATGATTGCACCAGCAGTGTATCAGCAAATAATGGAACATGTTACATTTACAATGTTGCTTTTTTCTTCTTATGAATTTTTTCCCTTTTTGTTGTTGTTTGTTAGGCCTGTTTCAGTACTTGTTAAGCTACATGGGACTGTTTCTTGTTTAGATATTCCAGAAATATTGTTATGCCAAAAGCTGGAACTTATAGAAGCTTGAATCAGACTCAGAGTACAAACTTGCTCATTAAAAACAATAAAATCAAGGACAGGCACATGGGTGTATAGTCTGTATATAAATTATAATGCAAGTGCATCACATTCACATGATAATATTAAACAAAGACAGGAAGACTCAAAAGGGGGGGGGGGGGGGGGGGGGGGGGGGGGGGGGGAATGATATTTTCAGCCACAAGTGGTCAGTGGTTAGACTTAAGTTAGCAGTGGACATGATTTGAGGACAGATTCCAGTCTTATCAGATTTACAAGTCATCTTGAGGGGATTTTTTTTTAAAACCCAGGAGTTGATGTTCTATCACCAGTGTGGTGTTATTAATGGATTCCTAGTTGCTAACTGGATTAACATTTTCACCTGCTTAAACCCAGTCAAAAATTAACTCGATCTAATTTTTAAACTGCTAATCATATTGGTTTTAGACTATCAGCACACAATGAAAATATGATCCAAAGGAATGGCAATAAACAGATAATTGTGCATTCAAATAAAAACTCATTTGAAACTCTGAATGTCATTTGTCTTGCAATTTGCAGTCTGTGCATTGGCAGCCTACCTGGTAAAGGAAAGGAGGTTTTTCTGCAAAAAGTTTCCAGACCTAGAGAGAAATTCTTGTCTCTGTTGAGTCTGTCCATTTTATGATATTTAACTACTTTATGACACAATACTCCATTTCACTACAAATCCTTCAGATAAAAACTGATGTCCAAACACATTCATAAAATTTTGCATGCATGTTAATTTTAAAATTGCTTTCGAAAGTTGTTTTTAAAAAAAAATAGTACTTTAAGTGTAGGTGGGCCAGGGCTTGTAGTGTGGATGACACATACATAGCCAGCGTGCAGACTTTGGAACAGTAGACGTGTCTAAGTTCTGTCTAACTCTAAGCTGCCCTGTTGGGATGCTGGGGACCTGTCAGTGTGCACATATAAAACGGGGTAGCCTAGTGGTTAGAACATTGCGCTCACAATCTGATGACCCTGGTTCGAATCCTGTTCAAGGGGACTTTTCCTCTGTAGTTAACATCAGTGCAGACTCCACTCTCTCCAAAAGTGCTTCATATGAGACTATAAATTGAGGCCCCCTGTTTAACGCATGCAGAACACTTTTGCACACATTAATCCAGTTTGCTTTTTGAAAAGAGTAGCCCTTGTGGGTGGTGGAACAGATGACAAAATTTAAAACTGCTTTCACACGAGGAAAGGATTTTAAAAAAAAAACACTTAGGGCTTATTCCTTTTCCTCGAAAAAAAAGAATAAAGAAAAAAGAAAAAATAATAACCCCCCCTTCTGGAAATTCTGTGCTAGAATTCCTGTTTTCCTGTTTCAAGTTGTCCCCTTTTTTTCTCCCCCACTTTCTTGTCTATTTTTTTTACCTTTGGTCTAAATCTTCCCCGTTTTTTTTGAACATTAAAGATAACAATGCTCTCCATGCTGATGTGTGGGCCTGACTGTGGGCGCTTGAGACTTGAGTCATAGCAGTGCATGCTTTTTTTTTGTGTGCTCGTATGACAGAAACATAGTTGCTAAAATGTGCAATTTTTTTAATTTTGCTTTTTTATATAAAAAAAAAAGCAACAGAAGCCTTCTCCCCGCCCCTCCCAACACACCACTCCACACACACACAAGACACACACACACACACATCTACCCTCTTTATCTGAGATTATCTCTCTGAGTTGCTCTCTCTATCTCTCTCTCCTCTCTCTCTCTCTCTTGCTTCTGACTGCAGTAAACAAAACCAACTATAAAAGTCATTTAGCAATTGATGTATTTATAAATTTACAGTTAAAACTGAGAACGCATTTAAGATAAGAAACACAGTGTTAACATATGTAACAAGTATTGTGCTGTTGCATTTTATGTTGTGATTTTATCAGTATGTTTTTTTCCTCTTCTAAGGTGCTATGGCCTTTATTAATGAATAAACGTCTGCGCCTCTCTGTCTGTCTGTCTTTCTTCTCTCTTCCTCCTCTCTCTTCTCTCTCTCTCTCTTCTCTCTCTCTCTCTTCTCTTCTCCCCTCTCTTCTCTTTTTCTCTCTCTTCTCTCTCTTTCTGACTGAATCTCTGTCTCTGTTTTTCTAGTGTCTGCACCTCTCTCACATTTGACCCGGTGCATGTGTCTGTGTATTTTTATTTATTTTTTTATTTTATTTCAAAGGCTATAGGAATAAGCACTCGTAATTGTATGCTTTTTTATCTATTTTTTTTTACATCCAATCCTTGTGTGCTTGCAGTTTAATACATTTTGTTATCCGTTCCAACTGGCACACAATGGCCTACTCTTCCAATAAGTGGAACAGATTTTTACTTGTGCGCAAGATGTTCTGCATGCATTTACACATGGGACCTCAGTTTATAGTCTGGGACTTTTGGGGGGGAGTGGAGTTGGCACTGATGTTAACTCCAGGGGAAAATATCCCCTTGAATGGGATTTGAACCCGGGTCAGCAGATCACTTGGTGTGTGTGTGCTGTATGTGTGTGTTTGCATGCGTTTATGTGTGTGTGTATACGTGTACATTTGTGTGTGATTGTGAGTGGATGCACATGTGTGTGTGTGTACGTGTGTGTGTACGCATGCGCAAGAGTGTACCCTCACCTCTGTCAGTTTATTTTTGTATAATTTATTATATCTTCTTATTGTAATAAGAAAAAATTTCTTGGATATTCAATTGCTTTACCTATATTCTGAACAGAATAGGACAAAGGGACACTCTCTACAGATGCTATGGACCAAGGGACTGGAGGTTCCACACAAGGACAGTCTACATCAGCTACAAATAATATTGTCGTCAGTATAACATTTTCATTGTTTTATGTGTCACTTTTGGTTGTATATGATTTGTCTGTGTGAAACTAGGGCTGCTGCCTTTTGGGAAAGTGTAACACAAAGTTTCACAAGGGCAATGCCACCCCCATTTTCATTTCTGAAATATTTTATTATAAAACGGGTTGTTCTTGCTTGCATCAGTGCATGAATAGAACTTTATGTATTAGATCAGCTTTCAAAGCTGATTTCAACTCATCCCATCTCCCTTGTGTGCCTGTGGCAAAGAAAACCAGACTGGTGAGCATATCCTTCAGAGGTGCATGCTATTCAGTGACCTGAGGAAGATTGTCTGGCCGATGGAGATGGCCCTGCAAACTAAGCTGTATGGCCCACGAGAGGAGCTGGAAAGCACTTGCCACTATTTTTCCCAGACACATCTGGCGGTGTAAAAAGTGAATGAGAGAAGAAGATCAACTTTATTGTACTGAATATTGGCAGGGACATCTCTCTTGCTGCCATGGATTCTTTTACATATGCTGTATGTAGACGTGTAGCGCACAGGATCTCAGTTTATCATTTCAAAAATTTATCTGAAACAGTTTGTAGTTTGAATATAAAATAACAGAGAATTGTACTATATTAGAATGAGATGAATATTGTGATGGATGCCTTTGAATTTTCTACACTCTTTCCTATCATCTTTTTATTTATTTTTTAAGTTCTTACAAACATTTTCTTTTTTGTTTGGATTGGCATACTCATAGCCTACCAAAAATGATTGTAACACAGGCTGCAAGTATTTTAGTACTAAACTGCTGTTTAGTTACAATGATTTTGGTTTCATTAAAACATTAACAAATGTTCCAGGTAAACTAAACTTCATTTAAAACTAAGCTGAACACACACACACACACACACACACACACACACACTTGATTTGCATAAGTGTGAAGGAAGATTGTGTGGTGTGTATTATGAAAGGAACATGGATGTTTAGTGTAAAAGTGAGAGAAGACAGACATGAGAAGCTTAAGTCATTGGAGATGTGCTAAAACCTACAGTCAGTTTTGGCACACCGTCAGTTCAGTGTGGCATGCTGATCTGTAGCTTTGGCACAATGTCAGTTCAGTGTGGCATGCTGAACTGTAGCTTTGGCACAATGTCAGCTGAGTGTGGCATGCTGATCTGTAGCTTTGGCACAATGTCAGTTCAGTGTGGCATGCTGAACTGTAGCTTTGGCACACTGTCAGCTCAGTGTGGCATGCTGATCTGTAGCTTTGGCACAATGTCAGTTCAGTGTGGCATGCTGAACTGTAGCTTTGGCACAATGTCAGTTCAGTGTGGCATGCTGAAGCTATAGCTTTGGCAGAAGTTTTGATTTTTTTTTTTTTAAATGACACTGACTGGACTGAGCAAGTTTTAATCCAAGGGAAACTACCTAGGCTTTTTAATAAATAATTTTCTGCAAGATTTGTGGCCCTCCACCATGAAATGAGTCACTTTTTGCACCTGACCCACTTTTCCGCTGGAAGCCATTTTGGGCAGTTGAGGGTAAAGATTTTGATATTTCGTTTGATAAGTTTATGATTAATCCCCCCCTCCCCCCCCACCCCTGTTCTTTTGCTAGAGCTGTGAGGTTAGTGTATTCAGATGGGATTGAACCTGGAACTTCTTACTTTAGGATGGGTGCAAGACCCTCAGACCACCAGTACACTGTTTTCTGTTGTTTAACTAGCATATACTGTGTGTTCATCAAGCTAATACCAACAGCTACAGATTCAGGGTGGGTTTTGTTTGGTTTTTTTTGCAGCATCTGTACTCGCGAATTTAGTACCATTTTCAGGGGTGGGATAGCCTAGCAGTCAGGGAGTTGTATTCACGATTTGATGGCTCAGGGTCAAGCCTGGGTTCCATTCACCACTGAGATGTCCGTTTAAGGAGATTTTTCCATGCAGTTAACTTCAGCACTGACTGCACTTCCCCAGAGGTTCCTCAGATGAGACTATAAACCGAAGCCCCCACGTGTAAACATACGCAGAACATCTTGTGCACATGCTAAAACTCGTTCTGCCTTTCAGAAGAGTAGACAATTCATGCCGGTAAGAATGAATGACAAAAAAATATCCCCCCAAAAAAAATTCATGCATGTTGGTGGGATGTTTAGACACCATCCCCAAAGTCGAAATGTGGCTGCCTTCATGAAGGGCAAAAAATGTTGGCATACGCAAAATCTCGCCATTGGTGAACCTTGGAGCTCTAGCTGAAGATCAAAAAAAAAAAAGAAAAATTCCTTTGAAATTTACCCTAGATAGACTACCACTCTCATCGCTAAAAGCTGCTTTCATAACTTGCCTCTTCAAGTTGCACGAGTACTATTGTTAAAACTTGAATTTTTGAGATTCTGGGATTTCTGAGATTACTCCTTTCTGTTTGCTTTTATATGCTGCTAATATCAGATATCATGTGTAAAGATGATAAAGCAGCAGATTTTGTTACTCAAAGTGATGTTAATGTTATTTTGATGTGAAGTGATGCTGTTTTCACAGACACCTAGTGGACATGAGAGACATTCGTCCCAAATGACAGATGACTCCAGAGAAGGTTCTGTCACACTGCCTGAAGACTTTGCTATTGTGAGTGATACGACAAATTTGTTTATAGGTGGTTGTGTGTGTGTGTGTGTGTGTGTGTGTGTGGTGTGTGTTAGTGTGTGTGTTAGTGTGTGAAATGTGTAAACTTTGAAATATGTTCATTTTTTTTTCATTTTGGGAAAACAAGGGAATAAAAGATATATATGCTACATGTGTTATTGGTTGCATGCGTAAGAATAAGGTGAATGCAAGCACTTAAATTTGTTTGTTTTTACAAGATATACCGCTGTATAAGTTCCATGTATTGTTATTATTATATGTGCACCTGGGTATATGCATACTTGCATATTTTTGCCCACACACATACACACACGAACATGCACATACACATGCACACACACACACACATGAGTGCTTATTCCATTATCCTTGAAATAAAGGAGTAAAATAAAAAATATAAAAGAATAAAAATAAAACACACACACACATTAAGGGCAGGATGAAAAAAGCTTGTAAGCTTACGCTTTTACCCTCAATAAAGATTATTTTGACTTCACACACACACACACACACACACACACACGCATGAACAAACACTCAGTCTGACCAGTTTTACGGAGGTCTATAAATTGGGGGGGTGGGGAGGGGGTGTCTAAGATCACTTTTTAGTGTATAGACAAAACGAACAAATGTACACTCCCAGTCTTACCAGTTTTACCAAAGCCTGTAAAACTTTTTTTCTTTTGACAGAAGCTGGAACCATCATGGTCCATGAAGGACGACCCACAAAAGCAACCCTCAGCCGTCTACAGCACAGAACAGTCCATGTCTGACAACACTTCAGGGTCCTCCCTGCTGCCCCAGAACACAACTCACAGCTGTGGGCACTGTGCCTCAGCCTTTGTTCTCTTCAGCAGTCTGGAGCTGCATCTGGCCTCCATTCACGGAGAAGCTGTGCACGATGCTTTTCCCATGTGTTCCGCATATCAGCGTCATGATGTCAGTCACCGGCGTGGGAAGGAGACTGTGATTGTTCACGACCAGAAGAAAGCGGTGAAGAGAAAGGAGAAAATGAATGGCAGTGATGGTGAGAGAACAGCAGAGGAGGAGAAGAAGCATGCGTGTGATGAGTGTGGCAAGGTTTACACTCGGCCAGGTTGTTTGAAGAGGCACAAGTTGACTCACTCCGTTCAGAGATCCTTCGTGTGCGATGTGTGTGGCACGAATTTTACAACAGCCGGTAACTTGAAGGTTCACAAGCTGATTCATGTTGGGTATAAACCCTTTGTTTGTGATGTGTGCAGCAAGGCTTTTGGAAGAGCAAACAACTTGAAAATGCACAAAATTATTCACACTGGGGAAAAACCGTTTGTGTGTGACGTGTGCAGCAAGGCGTTTACTCAGTCAGCTCATTTGAAAACTCACAAGTTAATTCATACTGGAGAAAAAGCATTTGTGTGCGAGATCTGTAGCAAAGCTTGCACCACAGCTGGCAACCTAAAAATGCACAAGATGATTCATTCTGGCCAGAAACCGTTTGTGTGTGATGCATGTGGGAAGGCTTTCACAAGACCCAATGACTTGAGGATCCACAAAATTGTTCATTCTGATCACAAGCCGTACGTGTGTGATGTGTGCGACAAAGTTTTCTTTCAAGTCAGTCACTTCAAGGAACACAAGCTGATTCACACAGGTCTGAAACCTTTGGTGTGTGAGGAGTGTGGTAAAGGTTTCACTTATGCTGCTAGCTTGAAGCGACATAAACTGATTCATACAGGAGAGAAACCTCATGTGTGTGAGTAATGTGGTCAGGCTTTCTCTCAGTCTGCCAGTCTGAAGAAACACCGGTTGATTCACACCGATAACGAATTATATCTGTGTAATGTGTGCGGCGAGGTTTTTATGACAGCTGCTCTCTTGAAAGCACACATACCATGTTTCATGCTTTCAGAGAATATTGAATTTGACTGTGATTTAAACTTGAAGGCAACCTCTCATCTTTCAGACCGTAGTCAACTCACTTCAAGTTAACTCTGAACAGTTTGTTTGATTTTGTTTAAAAAAAAAAAGTTTTCCCGACTTAACCATGCGGCAATATTGAATTGGATGTAAAATATATGCAGTAATGAACAGAAGTTGATGTCTGATATGTCAATGTATTCAGGATAAGTCAAGTGTTTAAATAGTAATAATAATAATAGTATTATTATTATTATTATCATTATGTCAATGTATTCAGGATAAGTCAAGTGTTTAAATGTGGTGGGTTTTAAAAAAAATCCTAGTGGAAAGTAATCAATTTAACCCTCTTGTCCCCGATCCGGCTGCAGCCGACAGTAACGGAGGCAGCCCCTAGATTCCAATACGACCGCAGCCGACAGTTGGTGCTGCCCATGTGGGCAGTACTTTTCCATCACACACAGATCTCGTGGTTTTCACACTATGTGTCTGAAAATTGGTGGGGCGATGCAGGGAGGGTGTCAGAGGGTGCCAGCGATAAATTTAGACCACTAACATGCGTGTAGTGGGGAGGGAATGAAGAAATAACAGCCAGCGACCGGAACGCTTTTCAATGGTGTAGCGTGGCGGGAAAAAATGGTGTTTTCTTTAGTAGCAGACGATTTATCTGATTAGCGAGACGATAAGTTGAATGTTATTGTCTTGGAAGTAGAAACATTTGAACGAGAATTGTTAAGTGGGTCCGATATTAAACGCTTATGAGGAAGAGGAGGAAGGAAATGCTGCAGTTAGGGAGAAGAGTGAGCCTGAAAATAATGTGGTACAGGGCACATTCCTTTCCTGTGCTACACACACCGACTGTAGAGAAATTTGACCGTCCGGCCGGTCTGCGGCATAGACGCCTGAAAACGATGTTTTTTGACTGTTTTCTCATTATTACCGCACTTTTGCTTTGAAACTGCAATGGCAGAAACGAACAGATATGCTGATAATGAAAGCAGTAAGAAGGAAAGTAAAATAGGTCTTCAGTCTGCAAGGTTCGACAGGTGAGAGCAATGGGTACACCCCCCCTCCACATACACACATCCATAATTTGTGCTTTTTGTGATGTGATGTGACCCTGTGCCGCCACTACGACTACTTTAGAGACTACCAACATTAAAATTTTGTAGGTTTACAGAAGTTCTGTGTTGTTTTGAATTTGTCACACCTGTGCTGTGACACTGGTGACAGTGTGACAGTCATGTACAATAATACACTTCTGTACACTTAACAAACATGTGGTAGCACTCGCAGATATGAACTGCAGTATACAGGTCACATGTTAATTGAATATGACTTGTTTTCAAAAGAAAAAATAGTTTAAACAAAACTTCTGTCTCCTTGAGACATACCATTAAAACAACAGGTGCTATGGGGACATTGTGTGACACATCCTTGAAGTACTATTGCACATAACTATTGGTAAACACATCAGCTGGGTATCACCTCCTTATTCGACACTAACATGCTTGAACATTTGTCAAATCCATGCAGGATTTGCTGTTTTATCATATATACCATATTTTTACCTGTGATTGGTGACAAATAAGGTGACAATGACAAGACATCTGGTGACAGACACATAAACTTGCGCCTAAATGCAAGTACAAAGACATACCTAGCTTGTGACAAAATTTCAGCTTGATAGCTTGTCATGCACACACACAATTGTCTTAGAAGTAAAGTAAGTCAGATGGAGGTAGAAAACCTTCAAAGAATTCAAAATCTACAGGCAGTTTAGCTCTGAAGAATCCAACAACAAGAGGGTTAAAGACCTTTTATGTCTGTAGCTACATTTATAAAAATCTAAGCATTTTTAGCACTTTCACATTCTCAGTGAATAAAAAATTCAAGATTATTTATTTAATAATAATAATAATAATATAATAATAATAATAACAAATAATAATAATATATGGAATTTATAGAGTGCTATATCTTGCAATTACAAATCAGAGCGCTTCCATTCAATCCGCTCCTACACAAGCAACCAACAATGATTAACAATATTCTAACAAATTCAAATGTACACACACATGCACACGCACACACACACACACACACACACAACACACACACAACACACACACACACACACACACACACACACACACACACACACACACACACACACAGGTCGTACATTTCAGCAGGGTGATGGAAGTTTGGCTTTTAAAGGCAGGGACAGATATGAGATGAAACAAGAGGGAAAAATCTTAGGTTTGAAATGGGTATGTTTTGAGGCTGGATTTAAAGCTGTCGTAAGTAGGCTTTTCACGAAAGGAGAGAGGGAGGTCATTCCAGATTGATGGACCAGAAATAGAGAAAGAGCGACGGCCAACAGTGGATTGGTTGAATCTAGGTATACGTAAGCCCAGGGTATCTGCAGCAGAGCGTAGGGAACAAGAAGGAGTGTACAGGTGAAGACATTCACAGAGATACAAGGGTGCTGTTTTGTGGGGACATTTGTAACAGAGGGTACTGATCTTGTTCTTTCTGTGGCACAGGCAACCAGTGGAGAGATTGCAGGAGAGGAGTAATATGCGCAGATTTTTTCTTTTGAGGACTAATCGAGCTGCAGAGTTTTGTATGCGTTGAAGGGAGTGGATAGATGATGCTGGCAGACCAGCCAAAAGAGAATTACAATAGTCCAGACGTGAAAGAATAAGAGATGTGACAAGTTTGGATGTTGCATCAGTGGACAGGTACTTTTGGATTGCACTTATACGCTGTAATTGATAGTAGCAGGACTGGCAGGTCTGGGTGATGAATTTTTGCATAGAGAGTGTGTTGTCAATAACATTAACAACTCCTAGATATTTAACTGCAGTGGATAGCGGAACTGATGTATTGCCAAATTCTATTGAATCTGTTGTGATGGAAGAGAGTTTGTGTTTGGTCCCTATAATCATGGCTTCGGTCATTTTATTTATTTATTTATTTATTGGGTAATAGGACTGCTACTGAAATCATTTTGTGAGTAGATGTTACTGAATGCACACACTCATACATTATTTGTATGATCTATCAAAAAAAAAGTAGATTTTCCCGAGGTTTTATTTATTTGCTTGTTTATCTATTTATTTGTTTATTTATTTACCCATGCCTGTCCAAGAACTTAATGGGTAATAGGACTACTGCTGAAATCATTTTGTGTGTAGATTTTACTGAACACACACACACGCACACACTATACATACATATGGATACAGATAATCTATTGCCAATTTCATTTTGAGCTGGCAATCAATGAAAGAGTTTGGGCATGTGTACATACTTACTCCAAATATAATACAGCATGAATGACACCTATGAATTAAAACAATCTCCATGAAAACTCCCTGAACTTCATACTGAGGAGTGTGTATGGTTTGTGTAAGGAGGTCCTCTCTCAGCCTCTGGGTTAAAAGTCCTATTTATATGTCTTAAGTTAGTGATTTTTCAACTGTCAGTAGAACATTGGGTTTTGACATTTTGTCACTGTAAAAGTTTGTAAACAGTTTTTAAATTTGGGGTCCTTTATTCTGTGTGAACCCTGATATGAGACAGCATCTTTTTGTTCTGTGATTGATATGCTGCTGGAAGTGATAATTATATTCTGAAGCATTTCGTAATGCTGTGTGTGCCACAGAAAAGAGTTGTATAAAGTAATGTTACGTATTGTTATGGTGCTTCATGAACTCAGTTTGACTGTTCTGTTTGTTGTGTTTGCCACACACTGTTAAGGCAAGACAATCTATGAAACCTTATTGAGATAGTGTGTGTGTGTGTGTGTGTGTGTGTGTGTGTGTGTGTGTGTGTGTAAAAATGTCTTTGATTCATCATTTTTTGTTCATTCATAACATATATTTTAAAAAATTATTTATTACTCTCTACACAACTTTGGCTGTCCGCATCTCATTATTTCATTACTCTGCGATGTGTCATCATTTTGAATGTTGAAATTTTCTGCCAGCATGATATATGATTATATCTCTGTGTGTTCTTTTGAACTTGAAAGGCAAGAATCTTATGTTGGTCGTCTTGGTACTTAAAAACGATTTCAAACTTAATAAATTGTGACATTTTATAGGACACACAATGGTATTGTTGAAGCTAAAGTACTGATTTATTGCATTTTAATGCAAATGAAAACTGTTTAAATGACAGTTTTTTCTTTGTTAATACTGATTTGTTATACCCATTGTGGCGTCCATGACAGCAACTAGCTCAGTTTTGAATGTATGTGTGTGTGTGTGTGTGCATGCATAATGAACTTTTACTATGTTGTCACAGAATCACATCTTTTTACAACATTTGTTTTGTATATGTTTTATTCATGTGTTGCTTTTTGGTTTTATCAAACTTTGTTTTGATACTATTAGATACCCATTTAGATAGATAGCATTTAGAAATGTTGCTGCAGATTAAATTCTACTTAAAATAATTGTCTAGTATAACCAACAATAAAATGTTACTTGTGCTCATAAGTTCAGTGCATTAAAAACAAGATTGTATACAATTTTGATGAGTACAATATAACAAAACACAAAATAACCATAATAGTTTATGGAGTGTAATATGATGCAATAGAGCAAACTGTACACATCTTCCATATACATTGTATGTATCTTTTCACACACACACACACACACACACACACACACACACACACACACACACACGCATGTTGATACACACACACACAATCAATATATTCAAATATTATATCAATATCACACATCAATAAAGTCCTTCGGACTTAATAAAGTCCTTTGGATGAGACTATAAACCAAGGCCCCATCAATAAAGTCCTTCGGACGAGACTATAAACCAAGGCCCCGTGTGCGAATGTATGCAGAACATCTTGTGCACACGTTAAATCCTGTTCCGCTGTTCAAAAGAGTAGGCCATTGTGTGCCGGTGGGAACAGATGACAAAATATAAAAAATCGCATACACACGCATAAATTTATTTTTTAAAAGTCATCTGAGCGCTTTGATTTGTTGCTTTACAAGATTCAGTGCTATATAAATTCCATATATTATTATTATTATTATTATTATTATATACCTAAAAATTGTAACTGCACAACCTAAATATAGTAAAATAATATAATATAATGTAATGTGATGGAAACAAAGACAATATGAACTTCTTCCATATTGTGTTCATCATTGCACTCACACACACGTGCACTCACACACACATGCACACACACACACAGACACACTCACAACACACCACACTCACACACACACACACTCACACCACACACACACTCACCACACACACACACACCACACACACACACACACACACACACACACACACACCACACACACACACACACACACAGACCATTCTTTTCGGATGTCAGGGTTTGAAGCCTCAATTATCCACCTGCCATCCCTGACAACTGTTCGGACAGTTTTCAGCAACTGTAGGCTGTTAATGTTTCGTGATATAGGTTTTATCCTTGAAGCGATGTCCCATTGTATCTCTGCTATAGTGAGGTTTTTGTGTATACATATGCACTTGTGCCTGCATGCGTGTCCACACCAATTGGTGTGTGTGTGTGTGTGTGTGTGTGAATTTCTCTATTTGAGATAATAAAGTAAATTAGTAAGTAATTGTTTGAATTTGTGTGTGTGAGCATGTGTGGTGTGTGTGTGTTTGTGTGCGTGCGTGCATGCATGTGTGCATGTGTGTGTGTGTATGTACATCTGACTGATTTTGAAATCAGGACATGAATTCCACCCTATCTTTAAACTCCTACTTATTGTTTCCCCTTACACTAGTTAGTAGTTAAATGTTTTTTCAAATGTTTATCTTCATACTCATACCTGTATTATTAAGATTGCTATATCCCTTAAGTCACAGTCACCACCTTCTTTTTTGTGGTCTAAAACTACTAGTGTCGTTGTATATTAAATTGAAACAAACACACACACACAAGATTTAGATTTAAGATTTAATTCACCTTTAACCCCTCTTGGAGCATGGAGGATTTCAGCAAACAAAATCAACTGTAATATATATATGATATGCATTAACAAACATAACAGAGAACATCTTACGCACATGTTAAAACCCATTCTGCTTTTCAGAAGAGTAGGCCATTGTGTGCTGTGGGAACGAATGACAAAAGTTACAAAACTGCATACACACGGGGACTAGATATAAAAAAGCATGTGAGTATTTATTCCATTATCATCGAAATGATGAATACAATAAATAAATAAATAAACACACACACATGTACTCAAGGGTGCATGCATTCATCTACCCACTAGCATGCATATGCACAGGCATGTGAATTCACATACAACTCGCACACACACATGCGCGCGCACACACACACACACTATTTCACAAGGCACTCCAAAAGCCACTTACCCCACCACTATGCTATCACTCTCTCCCTACATCCCCTCTCCGCTCTAACCCCCCCCCTTCCCCCCACTCTCTCTCCCACACATACACAGCCATGCACACGCATATGCATATGCATATGCATGCCTGCACACATGCAAACACACACACACACACACACACACACTCACACTCACTCATGGGTGACAATCAATGATAGAGTTTAGCATGGGTAGGCTACAAACCTAATGGTGTATTAATCCCACCCTTGAATTTTTTTTTTAAAAGGCTCCTTGAAAAGTCTTTGAATTTTATACTGTTGAGAGGTCTGTATACACTACATACCTCTAATGGGGAAAAAGTCCCGAGGTACACACGCTAATGGTGCCAAACATTTTGAAAAGACTTTCTGCTTAGGCTCACACAACAACACTGCCAACACTTTTTTCTTGACCGTTTTTTTTTTTCTAAACAGGATTTTTAAAAATATAATGTTTTCATACATGATTTTAAAAAATATTTTCATTTCAGGAGATTTTCATCTGCTCCTACCAGCAGAAAAAGGACTACTCTTCTAAAAGACAAGATGTGATGCATGCATTTGCATAGTTATGGGGCCTTGATTTATAGTCTCATCTGAAGGACTTGTGGGGGAGAGGAGGCATACTAGGGTAACATCCCCTAAAGCAGGCATCTCTGTGTTGGTTGACCCCAGACCATCAGATCATGAGCGCAATGCTCTGATCACCAGGCTGCCCAGCCCCTCAATATTTTGTATGAATACATTTTTATTATGTAAATGTCCCGTATTTAAAAAGGTCGGTTTTTTCTGCATAGAAGTCGTGATGCAATAATAAGCAGTATTGCACCATTTTTGTGTGTGGATTGTTTCATGTTGACCTCACATACTTTTGAAATATTTTGCGTGGGGATGAGTGATAGCCTAGTGGTTAGAGCATTGAGATCCTGATCACTCTGACGGCCAGGGTTTAAGCCACAATCTCAGCACATGTTCGAAGGGATGTTTGCCCCTGTGGTTAACATCAGTACCGACTGCACTCCCTTGAAAATCCTTCAGATGAGACTATAAAACGAGGTCCCGTTGCACACAGAACATCTTGCTCACATGTTAAAATCCCGTTCCTTCTTTCAGAAGTGTTGGCCATGTAGTGCCGGGAAAAACAGATGATATAACAATAGAAAACATGCACACTGATGTGGGGTTCTGACACCAGCCCTGAAGTCGAAATGCGGCTGCCTTTATTGTGGGTAAACGGACACAGAACCAAATTGTCTCCATTGATGAAATTCGTGAGCTTTAGGGAACGAAAAAAAAAGTTTTGTGTAGCAGTCTGTCCAGTTCATACTTCCAGGTTCGACCACACAGGTTCAAAATGGCCCTTCACTAACCACATTTCCGAACTGGATAATGTATGGCCACCTTTAAAACTTACCACTGTCACCGAAAATGACCACCAGCAAAATAACTGCAACACAAATGCAGCATAGCGTGTACTTCACTGAGCTAAGACAGTCATCGAGTAACATATCCATAGGTTTGCTCTCGTACTCTATGAGGTATTCCGGGTACACCTGGTTGTTCCTGAAGACCGCAAACACCGGGTAGAGGGGATGCTCGCCAAAACAGCTGTCGTAACGCCGACCGTTACAGTCAGCAGGATTCAGCAGCGGGGGCATGACGTATCTGGGCTGTCCTGGTGCTGCATTGCCGACCAGAACAGACGACAAGAACATGTGGTGTGATGGACTACCGCTAGTCTTTCGTGACACAACCTTGCTGCCGCGGTGTCTCCTGGTCATCTTCTGCTGTGCCGATACGGTGGATGTGGCAGATGGTCCGCGTGTTTCATCTTCACCTTTACCAAACTGTATCTGGATCACAGGGTCCTGTTGTGTGCTAGTAGATGGTTCAAGCACTCCACCTGACTCTAGATGAAGCACAGTGTCCTGTCTTGAGGATGAATTTGGGCTGAATGACATTTTCAGGATCCTCTTTTTTCTCAAAGGATCTGCAGAGTGCACAGTATCTTCTCTCGCTACATTCTCTGTAGGAGGAACGTTGGGATGACGTTCCAAGGATCTTTGAGATTCCCGTGACCTGGCAGCAGTCCCCAAGAATGGCAGCAGTTTTTTAGTAACACTGACGCTCGCTTCTGTGTTGTCATCCTGCTCCTCAAAGTCATGGCCCACCTCATGTCCACGATATGCTCTACCCTGATGATCAAAGACCATCACTTCTCCTTCAGAGTCACTGCAGTCCAGGGAGGAGATGAGGGGATGGGCAGCTCTCCAGCCCAGGTCGTAGTTGATGTCTTTGAACTCGCGTGTATCCATGGAGGCCACGGTGATCAGAGGGGATGTCAGGATTTGAGGATACTCGTCCAGAGTTCTCAGCGGCTCGGTGTATCTATGTGCCAACATGCTGTTTCTGGTGAAGTAGATACCTGGAAATGAAAAACGAAAAACAGTGGCAGTGTTTGTTCGTCAAGAAATTTGCGCGATAAATAAAAAGCTAAATATATGTATGTGTAGGGGGTGGGGTGGGGGGAGGGGGGGGGTATGTCGAAAATGTTTTCCAGCATTCTACTAAAAATGGGGTTGATTCAACCAGTGAGAATGACCACACGTTTCCTGAACAAAATTTCTTTGGTTGTGACTTTGGTACAGTTATATAAGCTTTTATATAAACTTCTGAAAATTGTTGCTACCTGTCTGGCTTTTTCAGAGCCATCCTGCTTAAGTTTCGTAATAATTTGTGATGAACAAAACAGAAAAAAACAACCCACAAATGAAATCATTTAACAAAATGATGCACAGCATGCAGAAATAAACACCAAAATGCAACAGCAATGACCATTTTCGTGGATGGCTTGAAAAAACAAGCTCGATGGGTTCTGTTGTTTGGTTCGTTTTGTTTGTTTGGTTTTTGTGGGACATATTGTTCTTGCTACGTAAAAGGATAGTTCCATTATTCTGACAAGGTTAGTTTTTTTTAAAATCGCCAGTTTTCACTTTTCTAGGCTCGTAATTGGCTTCTTTGGTGATTGATGGACTTGCAGCAGCAGCAGTAGCAACAACAACAAAAGCAACACACACACACACACTCGCACACACACACACACACTCGCACATGCACACACACACACACACACACTCGCACACACACACATACACCGCACTCGCACACGCACACACCACACACACACACAACACTCGCACACGCACGCACCGCGCGCACACACACACACACACCACACACCACCACACACACACACACACACTACACACACACTCGCACACGCACGCACGCGCACACACACACACACACACACACACACTCAGCTATGTCTAAACTAGTGATGAATGATCATTACACCACCACCACCACCACCACCACCACCACCACCATCATCATCATCATCGCCGTTCTTCTTCTTAAATATTATTATTGTTGTTGTCGTTATCGTCATCATCAGCACCACTATTATTATTATTATTATTATTATTTATCATCATCATCATCATCATCATCATCATCATCATTAGTACAAGGACTATTGTTCTTGTTGTTGGTACTGTGAGAAGGGAGGGAGACTGGATAGCCTAGTAGTCAGAACATTGCGCTCGCAAATCTGACGACCCGGGTTCGATTCCCGTTCAAGGGGATATTTTCCCCTGGAGTTAACATCAGTGCAGACTCCCCTCTCCCCAAAAGTCCTTCGGATGAGACTATAAACCGAGGCCCCCTGTGCGAAGGCATGTAGAACATCTTGCGCACACGTTAAATCCTTTTCCGCTTTTCGTAAGAGTAGGCCATTGTGTGCCGGTGGGAACAGATGACAGAATTTACAAAACCGCATACACACAGGGACTGTATGTAAAAAAAGCACATAAGTGCTTATTCCATTATCCTCGATATAAAAGAATTTTAAAAAATACATAAAAATAAACTCAAGGACTCCCTTTCACTTGGCTACCAGCAGTTAGCTAACCTCTTGAAATAAAATCGATGGTAATTCAAACAGTATTGCTGGACCTAGGGACTGAAACGCTAAAAATCAAATAATGTAAACCTAACTCAGTCAGCTACAAGCTGCCGGTGGTCCACGCACTGAGCTCTCTTCGGACTTGGTCAGGGACTTGGTCAGCGACTTCTTCCTCTTTAGAAACAAAGCCCCTTCGGCCCCTGTGCTAAGCTAAGTTAAATAGGCCTTGGCCTAGACAGGGACTGAGTAGCTCAGTGGTCAGAGCACTTGCTTTCCCCCAGCCAAGGTTAAGAAGCGTCGATCGTGGTTACCAGTTAGATGGGTGACCGTTTGCGCGCCTTGGCTTCAGTACAGTTCCCCCAGTTCACCCAGCTGTAAATGGGTACCTGCCCTCTTTAGGGTCAGGGAAGGTAAAGCAGCGAGGGAGAGGAGATGGGCACCACCCTCACTATGCTGGCCCTAGGAGAAGTGAGGTCTCTGACGCCTCGCTCCCCTACGACTTATAGGTTATGGGACTCCTTTACCTTCACTGGACAGAGCTCACACTCCCATCATGATTGGTTGATGGTATAGTCCCTAAAATCGGATAGAGCTCTCTGCTTGTGACTTTGATAATAGGCCTAATCAACGCAAACCAACCAGTCTCTATAAGAGTTCTTGAAAATGTCCCTCTCACTGTCAGTTTTAGTAGTGTTGATAGCAGTGACTGCATGTAAGGGGAGTGAAGAAATTGTTCCTGCTAATGCTTTATCTGTCAGGCGGTGGTCAGCCTTGTCACGAGCACCCACACACTGTCAGTCACTGTGTTGTTGGGGTCCTAGAATAATTATTGCTGGTCATCAAAATTCATTACTTTTACCAGGATGTTTGAAAAGTATATGCACGCACGCACGCACACATACACATTATGTGAGGATGTGTGTCACACGCGTGCACGCACGCACACACACACACACACACACACACACACACACATACACACACACACACACACTCTCTCTCTCTCTCTCTCTCTCTCTCTCTCTCTCGCAAACGCACGTAAAAATAAAATAATAGGTGGAGATTTATAGACAGCAGAATAGTGAAAATAATGATTGATGTGTGTGCGTGCGTGCGTGCGTGCGTGCGTGTGTGTGTGCGTGCGTGCGTGCGTGCGTGTATGTGTGCTATTTTTTTAAAAAATTCGAGGATAATGGAATAAACTCGTGTGCTTTTTTTCATCTAGTCTCCGTGTGTATGCAGTTTTGTAAATTTTGTCATCCGTTCCCACCCGCACGCAATAGCCTATTCTTCCGAAAAGTGGAGCAGGTTTTAAAGTGTCCTCAAGATGTTCTGCGCACGCTTACACGCAGGATCTTGGTTTAAAGTCTCATCAGAAGGATTTTAGGTGTGCGTGTGTGTGTGTGTGTGTGTGTGTGCGTGCGTGCGTGCGTGCGTGCGTGCGTGCGTGTGTGTGTGAGCATGAGTGTGTGAGCATGTGTGTGTGTGTGTGCATTGAGTGCTCGTGTGTGTATGTGTGTGTGCGTGCGTTCGTGCGTGCGTGTGTGTGTGCGCGCGCGTGCACGTATGTGTGTGTGTGTTCTTCAGCCTGAGGATTGATTGTCAGCTTTGTTCTTCTATCTGATGATTGTCACCGCATTGCATGAACCATAATATTTATCAGATAGAGATGACTACTGTTTGATCAAAACAAGTACCGTATCGCCAGCTTGTCCTGTGTTAACGAACGAATATGGCAGTGTGGTTTGCTAAATATTTGCCTTCACTTCAACAGCATTGTTCATTGAGTAAATAACCAGTCTTGACAGTTTCAGGCACGCTGATCATCCAGCTAGCAGGAGGCATACCTGAAACTGGAAGGTCTAATTTTTGACGTCCTATTCTTCTTCGGAAGGAAGGTGGCAGGATGGTTAAGACGTTTGCCTTCCAACAAGTAAACCGTGAGGTTCTGGGTTCGATTCCCAACCTCGCCCTTTCTTCCCAGTTTGACCAAAAAATCGAACTGAATGTCAAAGTCTTTTCGGATGAGACTATAAACCGAGGCCCCGTGTGCGAACGCATGCAGAACATCTTGCGCACACGTTCAATCCTGTTCCGCTTTTCGAAAGAGTAGGCCATTGTGTGCCGGTGGGAACAGATGACAAAATTTACAAAACCGCATACACACGGGGACTGGATGTAAAAAAAAAAGCCATGAGTGCTTATTCCATTATTCTTGATATAAAAAATAACAAAGTTATCTGAGCGCTTTGATTTGTTGCTTTACAAGATTCAGCGCTCTATAAATTCCATACATTATTCTTTTTCTTCTTCCAAGGACCAGTCAGCAACTATTGTTGTCTTGTCATATGAGCGAACATGTGTTGCGCTGCCGATAAGCGCGTACATGACAAGTCCGGACTCAGAGCATCTGACTTCGGTGTGGGAGAGCATTGCTATCTTTGAAATCTTTCTGGGGGAAAAAAGGCAGGAGAGTGGATCAAGAAGGAGAAAATGGACAAGAGGGGGCGCGAGGGAAGGGGGGGGGGGGGGGGGGGGGGTGACAGGAAGAAAAGGAACAAGGCAGAAACAAAGAGAGGGACAGAAAAAAGGAAAATTCCCAGCATAGAATATCCAGAAGGTAGGGATGCTGTTTATACTGACAGGTCCCCAGCATTCCCATAGGCGGTTATTTTTGACTGAGAGTCCAGACAATTTAATTTAATTTTTCAGTCTCCGAAAATAGAAAAAACCGGTATAGTATGTCTTTTTGAGCCAAATAATAGCGAGCGTTTTAAATAAGAAAATTTTCAAACCCACATGCCTATGGGAACTGAATGTGAAAAAAATAAACGATTTCTTATCCCATTATCCTAGAAATAAAAGAACAAAGAATAAAGAAGAAATCCAATGGCAGTACAGTTGGTACACCACACCATCAGTGCCACAGCGGTCAAAAAGTATAGTACTTTCATTGCAGATGGAATAGAGTGCAGGTGGCATAGAGAGTGCAGATGGATAGAGAGTGCAGATGGCATAGAGAGTGCAGATGGCATAGAGAGTGTAGATGGCATAGAGAGTGCAGATGGCATA
>CM054158.1:15985376-15995376 GCA_028751875.1 Rapana venosa
GACTGAGGAAGGGGTGGGACATTCACATACGCAACGATCTCACAACTGGTGTACCCCACAGCTCTAGCCAAGGAACAAAAATAAACCCCAGCCCTTTGTCTCAGTGCAGACTTTATTGTATTATCCACATTTCGAGTATCACTCCACTTCAAAGGAAAACTGAAATAACTAAAAACTCTTGTCCATGACGTCGGAATACGGCTACCATAATAGTGGATAGAAAGTATCGCGTACGCAAAATCTCACCATTAGTTATAAACCTCGGAGCTGTTTATTTCTTTCTTTTATTTATTTATTTATTTATTTATTTATATTTTATTTATTTATTTATTTATTTATTTATACCACTTTAAGTCACGCAGATTTCTCTGCGTGAAATTCGGGCTGCTCTCCCTGGGGAGAGCGCGTCGCCACAAGACCAGCGCCACCCATTTTTTCTTCGTTTTCCTGTCTGCAACAGTATTTGTTTCCCTACCAGAGTGGCTTTTTATTAAAAATTTTTTTTACAGAATTTTGCCTGGGACAACTCTCTTGTTGCCGTGCGTTAAATAATTATGTGTAACACACGGGACCTCGGTTTATCGTCTCATCCGAAAGACTTGCGCCCAGACCACCACTCATGGTCTAATGGATGGGGGAAAAGTTTCGGGTCCAAACGGGATTCAAACCACCGCACACTTCCGAACCGGACTTTTCGCTTTCTAGACAGGTGTGTTACCTCTAGACCACCGATCCACTGACTTGTAATAGTAAAGTCAAATTAAAGTCAAGTCAAAAACACTTTAATCATCCCATGAAGGGCAATTGCAATACTGACAGGCACATTGATACTTATAATTATGACTTGTGTTCCATTTACAATTTAGAGAGAAAAGACGCAATGAAGCCCTGATAATTCATGTTTTATTTTAATTTTTTTTTTTTACCGTGCCCTGACCTGAAATTTGGGAATGACAGGAGTGGCTGACCCTTAGCTTTGCGAATATCATTGATCAAATCTCTCATACATTTAACCTCACGCTCCAGTTCATGACATTTCTCGCGCAAACTAACATTGACAGCTTCCAGGTCATCCCTTTCTAATCTTTTCTGATCACTCTCTACTAGCTGTACGTACCTGTTTGTGTGAACTCGGGTTTGGATTTGTTTGGCTCAATCAAGGAGTCGGAAATTGTAGAGAGTTTATTAACGCTTTCAGGCAAAGATTGATTGACTGCCGATGGCAGCAATGGAGTGATCATATACAAAACAGTGAAAGATTTCAAATGAACAGACAATTTATAAGTTCGCATGATGTCAAACCTTAGCTAAAACTTGACATGGATATACATTTGAAATGAATTATGTCTAAGTTTAGACTTGGTGTATCAGATATAAATGTTCATAAATTCAGATACAGAGAACATGATATTGACGACCTCAGGCTGCTATGACCATTATGTAAGCAAGCACCGGAGGATGAAGTACATTTGTGTTGTGTTGTCCAGTATTTGAGGATGTTAGGCAGAACTACATCCCTGTTAAATATAGTAGACAGCCTAATTTATTTAGACTCTGTTTACTCCTGGCATCAAGTCATCCTGAAGTTGTGCGCAGCCTCACTTTATATTTGTGAAAAGTTTCAGAATAAGAGAAATAATGTTATCCTAAGTGATATTTTTGTAGCTGACTTTTTGTTATACAGTAACATTTTGTCTGTGTGTGTTTTTTGTGTGTTTTTAAAAATAAAACCAAAATACTAAGCAGTTCGGCAACCCCCTTCATGTATTGGCCAATGGCTTTTTGTGAATAAATCATTCGAGTTCGAGTTCGAGTTCTCTACTAGCTGTAGTTGAGGAACAGGAAAAAAAACCCACCCTTGTTGAACCCACTCATTTCTTTGCCCCCTGAGATTAGTATGTGTAGTACAGTATAATTATCAGGTAACCACACAACAACCACATGAGATGGGGACACCACCACCACCACCCAAACACTCACATGAGATGGGGACATACATACACAAACACCACCACAACCCAAAAGATGACATAAAATGGGAACAAACACAAACACCACCACCCGACCAGCACATAAAATGGGGACACAAACACTACCACATAACATGAGATGGGAACACAAACACCACCACCCAACATGAGATGGGGGACATACACAAACACCACCACCCAACATGAGAAGGGGGACATACACAAACACCACCACCCAACATGAGATGGGGGACAAACACAACCACCCAACATGAGATGGGGACATACACAAAACACTACCACAACCCCAACAATCCTATGAAATGGGGACATACACAAACACCACCACCACCCACCATCACCACCACGACCACCCATCACCACCACCACCCACCACCACCTAAAACATTCACGTCGAATAGTAACACAACACCATCATCACACTAAGGACCACCAGAAAGAAAAGGACGATTACCGACATATGCAGCACGAGATACACCATAGGATCTTTCTCCGCCTCGGAGTCGTTGCCGTATTCTATCAGGTACTCGGGGTAGGCCTGGGTGTTCCTGTACACCACGAACTCCAGGTGCGTCGGCTTCCTGCCGTAACAGCTGTCGTAACGGCGCCCGTCAGGATTGGCAGGGTCCACCAGAGGCGGCATGGCGTAATGACGACGTCCTGGAGCCATGTCGCCCACCAGAACGGAAGAGAGAAACATGTAGTGGAGGCCCTGGAGTCTTCCTGACATACAGTACCAGAAGACTGGGGTGGGGAAGTGGACGCGGTAGAAGAAGACTGTGGGGAAGTGGCCGTGGTAGAAGAAGACTGGGGTGGGGAAGTGGACGTGGTAGAAGACTGTAGTGGGGAAGTGGACGTGGTAGAAGAAGACTGTGGGGAAGTGGACGTGGTAGAAGAAGACTTGGGTGGGGAAGTGGCCGTGGTAGAAGAAGACTGTGGTCGGGAAGTGGACGTGGAAAGAAGACTTGTGGAAAAGTGGACGTGGCAGAAGACTGTAGTGGGGAAGTGGACGTGGCAGAACAGAAGACTGGGGTGGGAAGTGGACGTGGCAGAAAGAAGACTGTAGGTGGAAGTGGACCCTGTAGAAGAAGACTGGGGTGGGAAGTGGACGTGGAGAAGAAGACTGTGAGGAAGTGGCCGTGGAGAAGAAGACTGGTGGGGAAGTGGACGTGGAGAAGAAGACTGTAGTGGGGAAGTAGACGTGGTAGAAGAAGACTGGGGTGGGGAAGTGGACGTGGCAGAAGACTGTAGTCGGAAAGTGGCCGAGGCAGAAGACTGGGGTCGGGAAGTGGACGTGGCAGAAGACTGGGGTCGGGAAGTGGACGTGGCAGAAGACTGGGGTCGGTAAGTGGACATGGCAGAAGACTGGGGTCGGGAAGTGGACGTGGTAGAAGACTGGGGTCGGGAAGGCTGAGGTCGGAAAGTGGCCGAGGCAGAAGAAGACTGGGGTGGGGAAGTGGACGTGGCAGAAGAAGACTGTAGTCGGGAAGTGGACGTGGCAGAAGACTGGGGTGGGGAAGTGGACGTGGTAGTAGAAGACTGTAGTGGGGAAGTGGACGTGGCAGAAGACTGTAGTGGGGAAGTGGACGTGGTAGAAGAAGACTGGGGTGGGGAAGTGGACGTGGTAGAAGAAGACTGGGGTGGGGAAGTGGACGTGGTAGAAGACTGTGAGGAGAAAGTGGCCGTGGTAGAAGACTGTGGTCGGGAAGTGGCCGTGGTAGAAGACTGTGGTCGGCAAGTGGACGTGGCAGAACCAGAAGACTGGGGTCGGAAAGTGGACGTGGCAGAAGACTGGGGTCGGAAAGTGGACGTGGCAGAAGACTGGGGTCGGAAAGTGGACGTGGCAGAAGGCTGGGGTCGGGAAGTGGACGTGGTAGAACCAGAAGACTGGGGTCGGGAAGGCTGGGGTCGGAAAGTGGACGTGGTAGAAGAAGACTGTAGTGGGGAAGTGGACGTGGCAGAACCAGAAGACTGGGGTCGGAAAGTGGACGTGGCAGAACCAGAAGACTGGGGTCGGAAAGTGGACGTGGCAGAAGACTGGGGTCGGAAAGTGGACGTGGCAGAAGGCTGGGGTCGGAAAGTGGACGTGGCAGAACCAGAAGACTGGTCGGAAGGCTGGCGGAAGTGGACGTGGTAGAAGAGACTGTAGTTGGAAGTGGACGTAGCAGAAGACTGTGGGGGAGGGACGTGGTAAAGAAGACGTAGCAGGAATTTCTGTAACTGTGTCGAAGTGGCGTGGAAATGACTGGTCGGAAGCGTCGAACGTGAGTGGCAGAGACGGGTCGGACTGGTCGAGTCGTGTCAGAGACGGTCGATGACGTGGCAGAAGCTGGGGTGAAGACTGGGGTCGGAAAGTGACGTGGCTCAAGACTAGGGTCGGGAATGCGTGCAGAAGACTGGTCGGAAGTGACGTGGCAGAAGACGGGTCGAGAATTGGACGTGAGAAACGGGTCGGAATGGACGTGGCAGAACCTGGTCGGTAATGGACGTGGCAGAAGACTGTAGTTGGGAAGTGGACGTGGCCAGAGTCTGTGTTGCAGTTGTCGACGTAGTAGAAGTCTGTGGGGAAGGGGACGTGGTAGAAGACTCAGGAATTTCATCCTCGTCTGCTTCTATGGTTATTATGATGTCTTGCATCACTGATTGGGCACGGCGGGCTGCTTTCCTATCATTTCTACAGCTTGATGCTGCTGCTGCTGCTGCTGATGATGCTGTTGATGTGACAAGAGATGCTCGTGCTGCTTCATGCAAAGCGGCAGACTCCTTGATAGCTTGCTTCAATGCTCTCCCCGACACCAGAGGCCGAGCAATTCTCTCAGTGAACACCGGTAGCGATCTCGGGTCAGCATCCTTCGCTTTTTTCCTACCGCGTTTGTCACGGGCAGCGGAACCGCTTTCATCAGCTCTCTGGTTGTAGAAGTGTATTTCCTCTCCCTCAGAACCGCTGCAGTCCAGAGAGGAGACCAAGGGGTGTGCTGAGCTCCAGCCGCAGGTGTAGTTGATTTGGTGGAACTGGCGTCTGTCCATGCAGGCGATGGTGACCAGCGGAGAGGTCAGAATGTGTGGACGCTGGTCAGTGGTGGCGCACCAGGAGTAGGCGTGCGCCCAGACACTGTCTTTGGCGAAGTAGATTCCTGGAAGTGAAGAAGTCAAAGGATGGTATGTTTTGCATTGCGTGGTGTTATTTTTTAAAGAAAGTACAGTGAAAAAGGAATAACAACGTAGAATTTGATAATTCTCTTTAGTTGTTGTTGTTGTTGTTGTTGTTGTGCGTTCCCCAGCTTGACACTCTGGGGGGTCACCCAGAACGTGCACTCTGACTCACTCATCCCACCTGGGAATCACTGTGAGATTGAAATTACACACTGACTGAGAAGTTTGCGTGTATGATTTATTTTTAAGTGTCTCGCTATAAAGGCAGTCGCTCTCCGACTTCAGAGGATTTTTTTCCCCTGTAAAGGAGAGTGCAGGTTGTTATGTTAAGAGCTTGTCATGGCTGAAGGTAAATCTCAACACAACAGTTTACAACATAACAACAGTTTACTGTAGGCCTTGGCAATTAGCTGACATCAATAACTGACACAGCTGTTTGGCCTGGACCAGAAAAAAGAAATAATAACACAGAATCTTGATAATCTCTTTTTAGTCATACTTGCCAAATTCATACGGCAGTTAACTTTTTGCTTGTTGACTGTAAGGAGCAAAGATGACCTTTTCACTGCACGACAGGAGAAAACTCTTTTCAGCTTTGAATATCATTGTACGAGACTCAACGTCAAGCAAAAAGAGTGTAAAAGTTCTGTACACAGACTCTTAAAGTGAAACAATGATAATGGCAAGACTAGCTTGGTTATTCAAGTGCATTCGCGTTGCGCTGCCATTAAGTGCCTGACCAGTCAAGCCCAGCACATCCGACTTCGGCATGGGAGAGAAAATCTTTAAAGTCTTTCTGGAAAAAAAAAAAGGCAGGAGAATGGACCAAGAAGGCAGAAAACAGACGAGAAGGAGGTGACAAGAAGAAAAAGAACAAGGCAGAAACAAAGAGAGGGGATAGAAAAGAAGGAATTCCAAGCACATAATTTCCAGGTGGGGATGCTGTTTATACTGACAGCCTCCACCCCCCCTCCCCCCCCCCCCCGGAATCCCTACTGGTCGTTTAATTGTACAATAATTATGAAAGTATAATCCGATTATGTTTTTTCGTTCCTCGGCTAGAACTCAAGAGGTTCAATAATGATGAGACTTAAAAATCTGAATACGACCTTTTTTTTTTCACCCACCATTAAAGTAGCTGCATTCCAACTTCGGGGACATAATGTCATGCGTGCGTACGTGTGTGTGTGTGTATGTGTATGCGCGCGCGGCTCAGTGGTATATCAGTTGCAAATGGAAAAAAAAAAGGGCAAAAAAACAACAAGCAATACGAATACAAGTTATTGTCTGAGGAAGGGAGAGAGAGAGAGAGAGAGAGAGAGAGAGAGAGAGAGAGAGAGAGAGAGAGAGAGAGAGAGAGAGAGAGAGAGAGAGAGAGAGAGAGAGAGAGAGAGAGAGAGATTGAAGTGGCATAAAGTCATTTATAAAACAACAAACATGGAAACATTTTTTCTTGTACGCGCGTGCCCCCCCCCCCCCTCCCCGGGGTCCCCCCCCCCCCCCCCAACACGCGCGCGCGTGTTCACGCACAAAACTAATGGTTATAACATGTCATACGATAAGATTAATATCAAGAACAACAATAGCCACAACAACAGCCACAACAACAATCAAACAAAAAACCCCAATCCAGGTAGAATTATCGTGTTTCCACGTAAGCAGTGTCCACAGAAACAACAACAACATCAACACACATACACACACACACACATAAACACACCACGCACCACGCACCCCCCCCCCCCCCACACACACACACACATACACTAACCTACCCCTCCGTCATCCCGCCCCCCCCCCCCCCCCCCCCATCCTCCCACCACCACCACCCCTCTCACACATACACACCCCAACACCACCAACACCAATACCACCACCACCACCCCTCACACACACCTATTCCTGCTCCCCCTTCCCCTACCCCCCCCCCCCCCCCCCCCCATCCTCCAATCCTCCTCCTCCTCCTCTCCCCTCCCCCCCCACACACACACATACACACTTCACACACATTAAACTCTCTTTGTCTCTAATAAAAGCCCCTACCTTTCCCCAGAAAGTCGCCGTGAGAGCTGCCGGCCCGGCCCACCTCGAACCCCTTACGGCAAATGCTGTCCACCTTGTGGTGGTGCGTGCCGTGGAACAGTCTGTACTCCAGCACGCTCTGGTCGCCGTGCTCTCTCTGCAGCTGCTGTTTGGTTCTGGAACACGCACACACACACACACAGAGACACAGACACAGACAGACAGACAGACAGACAGACAGACACAGAGACACACCAGACGCAGACACAGGCACAGCACAGGCACACAGGCACAGACACAGGCACAGACACAGGCACAGACACAGCAGCCAACAGCACACCACAGCACAGACACAACCAGACACAGCACACACAGCACAGACACAGCACAGACACACACAGTCACACACACACACAGACACAGCACCAGACACACATCACACACACACAGACACAGGCACAACACAGGCACACACAGCACACACGAACACAGACACAGAACACACAGACCAGACACAGCACACAGACACAGACACAGCAGACACAGACACAGGCACAGCACAGACACACACACACACACACACCAACCACAACAACACACACACACCACGACCACACGCACGCACAGCACACACACACACACACAGCCACAGAACCGCCAACACAGGCACAGCAACACACACAACAACACACAGACACAAACACAAGAAGCCCACAGACACAAAGCCACCAACACACAACCCAGAACAAAACAAACAAGAACACCCACAACACACACAGCCACACACACACACACAACCCAGACACAACACACAACAAAGACCCAACACCACAACAAGCCCAACCAACAACACAGAACAAACACAACACAGACCACCACCACACTAAACACAACAACCCAACAAGGCAAAAGACCCCACAAAAAGCCAAACAAAAACCAGACAAAACAACAGTACACCCACACATAAACCACAAACACAAAGACCCACAACAAAACCACAAACACCACCAAACCAAGACACAAAACAGCCAAACCAAACCCACGAACAAAACAAAAGTACCCCACCATAAAACCCACACAAAAACCAGAACAAAACAAAAAAGTACCCCACCAAAAAAGCCCAAACAAAAACCCAGAACAAAACAAAAGTACCCCACCAAAAAAAAGCCCAACCAAACCAGAACAAAACAAAAAGTAACCCCACCAAAAAAGCCCCAACACAAACCCAAACAAAACAAAAAGTACCCACCCACCAAAAAAATGCCCAAACAAAAACCCGAACAAAACAAAAAGTACCCCCCACCATAAAAGCCCAAACAACAAACCCAGAACAAAACAAAAAGACCCCACCAAACAAACGCCAACTACAAGAAACCCAGAAAAAACAAAAGGTACCCCACCAAAATAAGCAAACACAATACAAACAAACAAAAACAAAAAGAGAGTAACCGCGGACATCCCAACAAAAGCCAACCAACCACCAGTATATGCAAAACATACTCAAGCTACCTTGCCCATAAAAGCCCAACTAACAAACCCAGAACAAACAAAAGTTCACGACACTCAAAAAAGCCAAGCACAAACTGAACAAAACAAAAGTACCACCACCAAAGAATAAGCACAACTAAATCCAGTCAAAACAAAAAGTACCCCCCACAAAAAGCCAACCACAAACCACAATTAATTCCAAAGAACCTCTCCCACGATTGACCAATTTTGATTGTCTCACCGCAAGAATAGTGAACACAATGCTCTAACCACAAGGAAATATCCCCTTTCACAACAACCCGCTCCATTCAGACTTTCCTTCAACCCCATTCCACCCGAACCTCAATTCCACCATCTTCCAGGACTGAAAGATTCAAAAACAGATTCAGATAGGTCACAACAATAACATAACATAGCACATATAAAAAAAAATTCAATTGTAAAAAAAAAGAAGAAAAGTGGCGGGATGGTTTAGACATTCGCCTGCTAACAAGAAAACCATCAGGTTTTGGGTTCAAATCTCAGCCTTACCTTGCCCTTTCTTCCCAGCTTTGACAGGACGCTCGAACTTAATGCAAAATCTTTCACGAGCAGACTTAAAACTAGTCTGAGCCCTATGCTTATTAAATTTTTTTAAAATAATTTATTTTATTTTATTCTTTTATATTGAGGATAATGGAATAAGCACTTATGTGCTTTTTTACATCCAGTCCCCGTGTGTATGCGGTTTTGTAAATTCTGTCATTTGTTCCCACCGGCACACAATGGCCTACTCCTACGAAAAGCGGAACAGGATTTAACGTGTGCGCAAGATGTTCTGCGTGCTTTCGCACACGGGACCTCGGTTTATAGTCTCATCCGAAGGAATTTTGGGGAGAGTAGAGTCTGCACTGCTGTTAACTCCAGGGGAAAATATCCCTTTCAACGGGAATCGAACCCGGGTCGTCAGATTACAGGACTTGTGCACTTCAAAAGAAACCCACGACAGTTACAACATCGAACAGAACAGGGAGGTTCCTCCTAACTTTCCAGGCAAAAGATTCAATTCCCAACTGTATATTATCCCCGAAGTCGGAATGCGGCTACCTTAAGAGTGAGAGAGAGAGAGAGAGAGAGAGAGAGAGAGAGAGAGAGAGAGAGAGAGAGAAGAGAGAGAGAGAGAGAGAGAGAGAGAGAGAGAGAGAGAGAGAGAAAAGGGGGGTGGAGGTGCATACGCAATAATCTCATCATTGGTAAAACCTCAGAGCTCTCTAGCCGAGGAACAGGAGTGAACAATAAATTGGTCGGTTCAATTCCCAACTGTATATTAATATCCCCGAAGTCAGAATGCGGCTACCTTAAGAGTG
>CM054158.1:16000376-16010376 GCA_028751875.1 Rapana venosa
AATTTACAAAACCGCATACACACGGGGGACTGGATGTCAAAAAGCACATAAGTGTTTATTCCATTATCCTCGATATAAAAAAAAGTGAGTAGTGGTGTAGTGGGTTTTTTTGTTTTGTTTTAGTGGTGTAGTGTTGTTTTTAAAAAATATTTTTATAGTGGTGTAGTGTTGTCTGTATGCTGTGGTTGGAGGGGACACTGGCACTGACATTAATTTTTCTCTCTAGGCCTAGCTCTCCACACACTGTGCTGATCATGATTTCCTCTTTGGTGTTCTGCCCATGCCTTCCAACCAAACCGATCACAGCTGTATTGTGTCGTGTTGTGTTGTGTTATATTGTGTTGTATTGTGTTGTATCCTGTTGTGTTCTGCCCTTGCCTTCCAACCAAACCGATCACAGCTGTATTGTGTCGTGTTGTGTTGTGTTATATTGTGTTGTATTGTGTTGTATCCTGTTGTGTTCTGCCCTTGCCTTCCAACCAAACCGATCACAGCTGTATTGTGTCGTGTTGTGTTGTGTTATATTGTGTTGTATTGTGTTGTATCCTGTTGTGTTCTGCCCTTGCCTTCCAACCAAACCGATCACAGCTGTATTGTGTCGCGTTGCGTTGAATTGTGTTGTATTGTGTTATTTTGTATTAAATTGCATCGTGTCGTGTTGTGTTATGTTGCATTGCGTTGTGTTGTATTGTATAGTATTGTGTTGAGTTGTGCTGTGTATCATACTGCATTGTACTGTGTTGTCTTATTATTGTTGAGCTCAGTTGTGTTGTGTAGTGTTTTGTTGTGTGTTGTGTTATGTTGTGTTGTAGTGTTTTGCATCATATTGTATTATATCGCATTGAATTGTATTGGTTTGGATTGCATTGGATTGTATTACCAGTGCCTTAGATTCCTTCATTAAATATATATATATATATATATATATAATATATATATATATATATATATATATATATATATATATATATATATATAATATATATATATATAACACATACTGCTATATATAACGTATATGCTGCATTTACAACGTATTGCTGTGATTGATATACTGTATGCAAAACATGCTGCTCTGATATATTGCATTTGAACCACACTGCTCTGATATATTGCATTTGAACCACACTGCTCTGATATACTGCATTTGAACCACACTGCTCTGATATATTGCATTTGAACCACACTGCTCTGATATACTGCATTTGAACCACACTGCTCTGATATATTGCATTTGAACCACACTGCTCTGATATACTGCATTTGAACCACACTGCTCTGATATATTGCATTTGAACCACACTGCTCTGATATATTGCATTTGAACCACACTGCTCTGATATATTGCATTTGAACCACACTGCTCTAATATGCTATATTTAATACACACTGCTCTAATATACTATATTTAAAACACACTGCTCTAATGTGTTGTATTTAAAACATACTGCTCTAATTGATATACTATAATTATTTAAAACATACTGCTCTAATTGATATACTGTATTTAAAACATACTGTTCTAACTAACATGTTGTATTTAAAACATACTGCTCTAATTGATATACTATATTTAAAACATACTGCTCTAATTGATATACTGTATTTAAAACATACTGCTGTAGCTATCATGTTGTATTTAAAACATACTGCTCTAATTGATATACTGTATTTAAAACATACTGCTCTAATTGATATACTGTATTTAAAACTTACTGCTCTAATTGATATACTGTATTTAAAACATACTGCTCTAATTGATATACTATAATTATTTAAAACATACTGCTCTAATTGATATACTGTATTTAAAACATACTGCTCTAACTAACATGTTGCATTTAAAACATACTGCTCTAATTGATATACTGTATTTAAAACATACTGCTCTAAGTGATATACTATAATTATTTAAAACATACTGCTCTAATTGATATACTATATTTAAAACATACTGCTCTAACTAACATGTTGTATTTAAAGCATACTGCTCTAATTGATATACTGTATTTAAAACAAACTGCTGTAACTAGTACGTTGCATTTAAAGCCTACTGCTCTAACTAACTCTATTAAAAAACAAACAGCTTTAATCAACAATTATGCTGTATTTAAAAAAAAACATACTGCTCAAATTAACAAGTTTCATGAAAACATGCTCCCTATTATCATTGCTTTAAAAGCATACTGCTCTAACATAATTCAGCTTATTTAAAACAAACTGCTCTAGCTTTGTTGTATTGAAAAAAGCGTACTACTCTGACTGGTATGTTGTATCTAAAACTTGTTGCTTCAGCATCTTCCTCTAACACTATATATTAATCATTAACCTAATCAATGCTGACCATCTTAAGCCTAACAGTAGCAGACTCGCTATCTTTACTCTTCCTTCTTCTTCTTCCCTCGTTCGCTTTACACCGTCAGATAATGCCTGGGAAAAATGATGGCCATTTCCTTTCCAGCTCCTCTCGTGAGCCGTACAGCTCGATTTGCTAGGGTTACACTATCTTCGTCAGCTACACAAGTCTTCTTCGCTACCGAATATCTCCCTGATTCCTTGGTTCCAATCTTGAACTCTTTCATGTAGGCCCTATGCAGCGGTTTCCTAGTGTCATCTTCAAGTTTTCACGTGAGAAGCATCCTTTCGGAATAGGGCTGTTTGCTTGCTGTTAACATTATCCATGTTATCGTAGCGAGTTTAGGAGAGTGGAGGGAGGGGGTGCGTAAGGGAGTGGGGGAGGGTGGGGGAGGGAAGGGATGTGTGTGTGTGTGTGTGTGTGTGTGTGTGTGTGTGTGTGTGTGTGTGTGTGTGTGTGTGGTGTAGGGTGGGGGTTGGGGGGTGGGGGTTAGGGGTGGTGGTTAGTAGTAGCACCGTCAGCTTATTAGAAAAAGGATTAGATAGTGGGTTTGTTTAACTCTATGATTTGAAAGTGTGTTCTGTGTGACTGTGTGTGGTATTGTTAGTGCTATTACACACGCTCACACACATACACACACATACGCGCGCACGCACGCACGAACGCACGCACGCACACACACAGAGCAAAATTTCGAGCAAAAGCAAAGGGCAAAGACAAAGTAGCAGTCGTATGAAAAGTCACTGAGTGTCCTAACTGTTCAGTTCGATATATTAGTTAATTAGGTGGATCGGTGGTCTAGAGGTAACGCGCCTGTCTAGAAAGCGAAAAGTCCGGGTCTGAAGTGTGCGGCGGTTCGTACCCCGTTTGGACCGGAAATTTTTCCCCCATCCATTAGACCATGAGTGGTGGTCTGGGCGCTAGTCTTTCGGACGAGACGATAAACCGAGGTCCCGTGTGTTACACGTAATTATTTAGCGCACGTAAAAAAACCCACGGCAACAAGAGAGTTGTCCCTGGCAAAATTCTTAGAAAAAAGCCACTCTGATAGGGAAACAAATACAGCTGCAGAAAAAAAAAAAGGGTGAAAGGGTGGCGCAGCGCTAAGTGGCGACGCGTTCTCCCGCTCTCCCCGGGGAGAGCAGCCCGAATTTCACGGAGAGAAATCTGCCGTGACTTAAAGTGGTATGAAATAAAATCTGAGCGCTTTGATTTGTTGCTTTACAAGATTCAGCGCTATATAAATAAAATACATTATTATTATTATTAACAGTTGTATACAATAGTGGAACTACTTTTTACTTGGATATTGCAGAAAGGTAAAGGCAAAGGTGTCCCATAACCTATGTGGTCTTTATTTATTTTATTTATTTTTATTTTATTTTATTCTTTTCTATCGAGGATAATGGAATAAGCACTTCTGTGCTTTTTTTTTACATCCAGTCCCCTTGTGTATGCGGTTTTGTAAATTCTGTCATCTGTTCCCACCGGCACACAATGGCCTACTCTTCCGAAAAGTGGAACAGGATTTAACGTGTGTGCAAGCTGTTCTGCGTGCGTTCGCACACAGGGCCTCGGTTTATAGTCTCGTCCGAAGGTCTTAAGGGAGTGAGGCATCAGAGACCTCAGCTTCTCTAGGGGCCAGCATATTGAGGGCGGCGCCTATCTCCTCTCCCTCGCTGCTTTACCTTCCCTGACCCTAAAGAGGCAGGTGCCCATTTACAGCTGGGTGAACTTGGAGACTGTAGTGAAGCCAAAGCGCGCAAACGGTCACCCATTGGATATTGTACACACACACACACAACAGCGATACAAAGCTGTAGAGTAGTTTTTGACACAAAACAGATTTAAAACAAGCGATTGTTTGATTGATTGATCGATGATTGATGTTGTTGATTGGGTTTTCTTGATAGAGAAGGAGGTGGTGTGTTTTGTGGGGGGGCATTCAGAAAGATTTGAAAAATGTAACACGAAAACTAAAGTTTACAAAAACAAAAATGAAATAGTGTTTGGTTAAAACAAAATAGATATATATAGAGAGGTTATGGTTTACGGGAAAAAAAGGAGAAAATATAGAATCCTGAATAAATCCTAGCATTAAAAAAAAAAAAAAATTCGACCCCGACGAGATTCGAACTCGCAATCTTCTGATCCGAAGTCAGACGCCTTATCCATTAGGCCACGGGGCCACCAACATTCATTATCTCTTTTGAATTTATATAAAAATAATATTAATTTTCAACGGGAGTTGGAAAGGGAAGGGGGAATCCCAATTTAAACAACACCAAAGTACCCGAGAGCATAATTATAGTAGTCTAACAATAATGGGTGACATGATTTATCATGATCACCACCAAATCCACTAGTCAGCTGCGTTTCCTCTTCTTTTTTGAGGGGCGCAGCCCTAAAGAACAGTTCACCAAAAAATTCACCAAGGATGTAAGTCAGTTGTGTGCCAAAGCCTGAGTCTCGGCAAATGGTTTTTCCGTTCTTTTTCTACTATGTCGTCCTCCCACCGTCTTTTCTGTCTGCCTCTACAATAGGTCAGGGGTCTCCCCGTATTAGTCCTACCTCCTTATCCATTATCCTAGAAACAAAGCCCCCCCCCCCCCCCCCCTTCACCTCACCCCCCCCCCCCCTCTCTCTCTCTCTCTCTCTCTCTCCTCTCTCTCTCTCCTTCTCTCTCTCTCTCTTCGATATAAAAGAATTATAAAAAAAACACACCCCAACAACAACACACACATACACACAGGGAGTAGATGTAAAAAAAAAAGCACATAAGTGCTTATTCCAATATCCCCGATATAAAAGAATAAAATAAAAATAAACACACACACACACACACACACACTGACCCAGGTCTTGGGCAAGACGTGGTGGAGCTCACCGCTTTCCATGTGCTGGATGCATGCTGGGTATAATTATGTATGTATCCGCAACCCACCCGACGCTCACACGATCTTTAATGCGATTTTCAACGTACATATTTATCAATCCTCTGCATGAAAGAAACTAAGGCACTAGCAAGTCTGCACTTTAAGAGGAGGTTTCAGTGGTGCCAGTAGGGTTTAGATCTACTTCTACTTACTTTATATTCAAGAATTACTCTCTCTCTCTCTCTCTCTCTCTCTCTCTCTCTCTCTCTCCGTCGGAGGTGGCATTTTATGCACTCGCTAAAGCAGCGAGGGAGAGGAGATGGTCGCCCTCAATATGCTGGCCCTAGAGAAGTGAGGTCTCTGACCCCTCTGACCCCTCGCTCCCCTACGACCTTATAGGTTATGGGACTCCTCTCTCTCTCTCTCTCTCTCTCTCTCTCTCTCTCTCTCTCTCTCTCTCTCTCTCTCTCTATATATATAATATATATAATTATATATATATATACATACACACACACACACACGCACGCACGCGCACGCGCGCGCACACGCACGCACGAACGCACACACACATTCACATAGCCCTCCCCCCCCCCCCCCCCCCCCCCCCCCACACACACACACGGAGACGCACGCGCATGCGCGGGCGTGCCACACACACACACACACCACAGGTTCCAGCGTGCAAGGGCGAACACACACACACACACACGCACACGAACACACAAGATTCAAGGTTTAAATCCTTTCACCCCTTTTGGGATATGGAGGATTACAAACAAATCAAACAGGAGAATAAACCTAACAGCAACACACCCAAAAATAATATGAATACTAACAGGAACTGAAAAGCAAGAGTTCATTTCAAAATGGCAACTCACACACACACACACACACACACACATGGCCCTTAGAAACAGAGACCTAGGTATTGATAGACAGTTGGACAGAATCAATTCACCCAATGGAGATAGTGTTAACCTAACACCTTAGGTCCTGTTGCCAGTAGTAAACCAAACACTTAGGATAAGAGAGCCACTGTTATGTAATAAAGAACTAAAAGTAAAGGACTTGGACCTAATGGGACTTCAGCCAGTTCATAATTATGACAAATACAAACAAAAACAGAACGAGAGAAAAATATTTGGAATTAAGTACGTTTAATTTCACTAAGGTATCAAGATGGCCCATTAGCTCAGTTGGTTAGAGCGCCGTGCTGATAACGCGGAGGTCGTGGGTTCGACCCCCATGTGGGCCACTTAAATTTTTTGCCTTTTTTTTGGTATTCCCCGTTTCCCTTTATTGTGCGTTTTTCTTTTGGTTCTCTCTCTGTCTCTCTCTTTCTTTTTCCGTGTGCGTCTTGTTTTCTCCTAAGCGTATTACTTTTTATATTATACCTTGTGCATTTATATTCTATGTGGTCATAAATTTTTTTTTAAAAATAAAAAACCTCTAAACTCTGAATTGTTTATCATCAATCAGCCTTCTGACAAGTCTTTGCCTTTCTACTTTTTGCTCTGTCAGTGATTACATTTTAAATTCCTTATGGCTGTGCTCTGTCAGTTTTTTCATTTTTTTCCCCAGTGTGATCTATTACATAACTTAATACATTCAACAGGTAGTTTATCATTTTATTTTGCATTTCTCATTTCCCCCTGTTGTTTTTATATATTATTATTATTAAAAAAAAATTCTTTTGGAGATTTGTTGATTTGTCATTGGAATACACCCCCTCCCCCACCCCCTCCCTTCCCCTTCTCATAATTAAATTCATCATCATAGTCACAGTATCTATTTATAAATTCATGTTTCTGGTATCTTGATTTGGGAGGTTTAGTGCATTTATGTGCTTATTTACCATAGGCAGAGTTAATTCTTAATTCGTTTCTTGAACTCTTTCATTCTTTCTTTGTCTGTTCAATTAAATTTTGTTGGAGGTGTCAAGTCCGTGTCTCACAGTTCATGGGAAGCAACTACTTAAGACTGCCTGCCACACCCGTAAAGAGTTACTTCCCATTAAAGGCTTAAATTCCTCAGCTTGTTGATTAACACACACATGCTCATGCACACGCACGCACGCACACATGCGCACGCGTGCATACACACACGCACACGCAAGCAAGTACGCACGCACGCACACGCACATGCACGTGTGTGTGTTTGTGTGTGTGGACTAGCTCATTTATATACATATAATTAATATATATAATAATTATATATATTTACCACTTCTGGTGTAACTAGCATACATACTGCAGTAACCACAACCACTCTACAATTGTGACTTCCACTGCCGCTGCTGCTACTGCTACAATTACTGCTGCTGCTGGTACTACTACTACTACTACAACGACGACGACGACGACTACTACTGCGACGACAACAAAACAACGATGGCGATCTGGTCACTGCTACTGCTGCTGTAACGATAAATACTTCAACTATTTCTGTGGCCCCGTGGAGAGATTGAGCACGTTGCCACAAAAGAAGCACCATTTTTTCCTGGTCCGCTTGCGTATTTGCTTCCCTTTGAACAATGGCTTTATCAACAGAATTTTGTCGAGATTCACAATGGTGAGATTTTTGCGTATGCGACATTTTTTCTGCATGCCCTTTGACATGGCCGCATTGCGACTTTCTGCACTATGTGTGATGTCTAAACACGACACCAGTGTACATGCGTTTATATAAAAAAAAATAAATAATGGATTTTTTTCTTTGGTCATCGGTTCTTACCGGCATGAATGGCCTACTCTTCCAAAAGGCAGAACAGGTTTTAACGTGTGCACAAGATTTTATGCATGTTAAGACATGCGGCACTTTATCATGCGCACACGCGGACCTCGGTTTATAATCGCATCTAAAGGACTTTCGTGGGGAAGGGGGGGGGGGGGGGGGGGGGGGGGGGGGGGGGGGGGGGGAGTCTGTGCTTACGTTAAAACTCTAGGTGCAAAAGCCCCAACCAACCCTTGAACAGGCGTCTCGGTGGTGGCTCGAACCCAGGCCGTGAAATCGCGAGCGCGACACTTCTAACCACTAGGCTACCCTGTCCCCCTTTCTTTCCTTTTCTAGTGTCTTTTAACATCGACGAGATACAAACGAATATGTCTGTCATAAGTGTAGTGGATCGGTGGTCTAGAAGTACCGCGCCTGCCTAGAAAGCGAAAAGTCCGGGTCGGAAGTGTGCGGTGGTTTGATCCCCCGTTTGGGCCAGAAAACTCCCCCCCCCCCCCCCCCCATTCCCATCCATTAGACCATGAGTGGTGGTCTGGGTGCTAGTCTTTCGGATGAGACGAGAAACCGAGGTCCCGTGTGTTATACACAGTTATTTAACGCACGCGAAAGAACTCATGGAAAGGAGAGTTGGCCCTGGCAAAATTCTGTAGAAAAAAGTCACTCTGATAAGGACAGAAATACGGTTGCAGACAGGAAAAAAAAAGGGTGGCGGTGCTCTTGTGGCGACACGCTCTCCCCTGAGAGAGCAGCTCGAATTTCACGCAGAGAAATCTGCCGTGACTTAAAGGGGTATAGATGGAAAAAGTAAATTCTGCGTGCGATAGTGTCTCCCGCTTGTGATCAGCACTCATCAGTGTTAGGTGAGCTTAGGAATTCACGGCAGTTGAAATAAAAGCTGAGGGGATGTGCTCGAACAGTTAGTTTTAGCGGACCAGGAGCATCTTCCAGAGAGAATTAACACTGTAGGCGGATTGAAGCTGACAGCAGAAACACTGAATATAGAACAGCGAAACAGAGGAATTGAAGCACAATATTTTGTAAGTGTCCTTTTTACACATTAGTTTTGGTGCACAGTGTGTGTGTGTGTGTGTGTGTGTGTGTGTGTGTGTGTGTGTGTTTGTTATTTTTTTTAAAAGAATTTTTTCTTTTATTTCGAGGATAATGGAATAAGCATTCATGTGCTTTTTTTCTCATTTAGTACCCGTGTGTATGCAGTTTTGTAAATTTTGTCATCTGTTCCCACCGGCACACAATTGCCTACTCTTTCGAAAAGCGGAACAGGATTTAACGTGTGCGTAAGATGTTCTGCATGCGTTCGCTTACGGGGCCTGTTTATGGTCTCATCCGAAGGACTTTTGGGGAGAGTAGAGTCGGCACTGATAACTTCAGGGAGAAAATCCTCTTGAACGAGATTCGAATCCCGGTCAGCAGATCGCGAATCCATCACTCTAACCACCAGCCTATCCCGTCCCATCCAGTGTGTGTGTGTGTGTGTGTGTGTGTGTGTGTGTGTGTGTGTGTGTGTGTGTGTGTGTGTGTGTGTGTGTGTGTGTGTGTGTGTGTGTGAGTGTGTGTATGTGTGTGTGTGTGTGTGTGTGTTCCTCCTTTTTGATTTTCTTCCCATTTCTTCCTCTATGTATTTATTCTGTTATAATATCAGTATTCTTGACAACTTGATCAATGTTATTCATTGTTGAATTAAACATTGTCGAAATTTCGTGGTTTAACACAATTGAAATGCTTGATAAAAAAAGGGGTTAAATCATTTGAACTATCTGCATTTAAACACCACTTAAGAAACATTTTTTTCTTCTGCTAAAACACGCACAAACACGCGTTTCATACCATTACTTAACGTTAAGTACCGTTAATTGATAGTCTCCTACCATTAATTGGCAGGGGTCCCGAACGTTATTTGATAAGGTTTCCTGCCGTTATTTTATGTTTCCTAATGTTACCCAGCAAGGTTTCCTGCAGTTACTTGATAAGGTTTCTTACTGTTACTTAAGGTTTCTTATCGTTACTTGATAAG
>CM054158.1:16027876-16035376 GCA_028751875.1 Rapana venosa
ATCAACAGCATTAATAATCCTTTAATGAGATTATCTGCCTTTTTCTTGTTCCTAAATTGGCACATTCAAATAACTTTTTCAGCCTATTTTCTGATAATATCCATTTTCCCGTCTGCCAAACAGACGGCAGCAGAAGGACAATCGGAGAGGCAGTCAGGACTCTGCGCAGAAAGCTGCCCTCGCCAAGGATTCCACCAAGGACAGTTATAGCCCGTGTCAGGCAGAACGCGCCCCTCCTTCCTACGAAGAAGCCCTGGAGGAGGCTGTAGCCCTCCTGAGTTGCACAGTCACCAATGAGCCGTCCACACAGAAAGAGAGGGAGGCGGAGAATCTCGCAGAGGAGCACACCAGTGATGAAATCACACGCATTTGAGAAGTCAAGTGTTTTGGTTTTACTGCAAGACGCAGTGTCTGGTTTAATGACAGGGAGCCACGGTTGTTCAACTGCAGGTGTCCGCACTAGTGGCTTTGTCTGATAAAATCACGTGTGAAGAAATGGATTACTGTCATCCGACTGTAGTTGGTGTACCCTACGGGAATACAATTGTGGTGACTTTTTTTCTAACTCTGCATTCATGCAATTGTCAAAAACTGACGACATTACTTGAAATAAGGAGAGAAAAATAAATAACCAAGAATAAAGGTACACCGTTACCGTTTATATAAAATGTTTCTTACGAATGATTTATTCCAGAATGAAAACTGCACAGAAGGAGGAACAATTTAAGTGAAACAGGTCTCTCAATTTTGTAGATGAGTTACAGTATCAAGAGATAGATCTAGATTACTGACCGAATAAGGTGACCACCCTTGTAGTTAAATGCGGTCAAAACATGCTTAGTTAGAAAAAAAAGAGAAAAGTTCCTCAGAAGCAACTTGCAACCTTAGATTAAGCAGTTAGTACAGATTAGCAGATGATTCAGTTTGCCAATTATGAGGCGATTCAGTTTGCTGACTATGATGGAGTTCAGATGACGGTGTCTCGCACATTGAACGCTAGTTACTTCAGTTACCTGGCAGGTTACAGCTTTGGGACAACACAACGGTAACTCCACCAACGGTGAGGCAGCCACGCTGTCATTAAACCGGCCTCTGTCACAGTGTACACACAGTGCTGTAATGGCTTGACCCGAAGAGCTCTAGGAAAGAGGAATTCCAGCAACAGGCATACTGCCTGGTGACTCTGTCAGCCGCTTCTTCAGCAGAAGACTGTGACTCGCATTAGGCTATGAGAGTCGTTTCTGCTTCAAAATGCTGTCTTATTCCAGGAAGCTACATACATCTTGCTTTACTTGCTTGATACAACAGTTTTGTTTCTGCTTATGAAGGAGACTTTTGTTGTTGTTGTTCTTTGGCTGGATATCTGGTGTTCTCAATGGTGACATGTTTTCTTATGTCGCTGTTTTTGTCCACCACTAAGGTAGCTGTATTTGAACTTCGGGGTTGATGTCTAAACAGAAAACCAGTTTTCATGCGGTTTTGGTCATCTGTTCAAAGCGGCACGTTTTGCCTACTCTTGCAAAAGGCGGTACGGGTTTAACGTGTGTGCAAGATGTTCTGCGTGTGTTCGCACACGGGGCCTCGGTTTATAGTCTCATCCGAAGGATTTATTGGCGGAATGGAGTTAATGCTGATGTCAACTCCAGGGAACAGGTGTTTGCGCGTGCGTGAGATTCGCTAGCTCGCACTGTGTACTAGGTATGCTCGTTGTGTATGCTGGTTTATTTAGTTTGTTTTAAACACTGGGTGAAATCAATGTGATACTTTGATACCCTATCTATGATGATATCACAGAACATGGTTATTTATCTTATTCTTTTATTCGAGGATGGTGGAATAAGCACTCATGTGCTTTTTTTTTATATCCACCAGTCCACGTGTGTATGCAGTTTTGTAAATTTTGTCATCCGTTCCCATCGGCACACACTGGCCTACTCTTCCGAAAAGCGGAACGGGTTTTAACGTGTGCGCAAGATGTTCTGTGTGCGTTCGCTCACGGGACCTCGGTTTATAGTCTAATACAAAGGACATTTTGGGGTAGTTCAGTCAGCACTTATGTTGACTTAAGAGGAAAAATCCTTTTGAATGGGAATCGAACTCGGGTCAGCAGATCGTGTATTTTTGTTTATTTATTTATATTTATTCTTTTATATTGATGATAATGGAATAAGCACTTTTGTGCTTTTTTACATCGTGTCCCCGTGTGTATGCGGTTTTGCAAATTTTGTCATCTGTTCCCACGGGCACACAATGGCCTACTCTTACGAAAAACGGAACAGGATTTAACCTGGGCGCAAGCTATTCTGCGTGCGTTCGCACACGGGACTTCGGTTTATAGTCTCATTCGAAGGACTTTTGGGGAGAGTGGAGTCTGCACTGATGTTAACTGCAGGGAAAAATATCCCCTTGAACAAGTTTTAAGAATATTATCTGCTACCCTCATTAATTAAAGCCTTTGTGGTTTTGTGAATGAAGGATGGAAAGATCTTTCTTAAAAGAAAATAGATATTGAGTAAATCAGGACTCTGATATTTTATGATGCAAACATGAGTTTTTGAAAGGTATTCAGCCACAGCTTATTCATCATTCTTGAGCCACCATTGTCCTTGAAGTCTTGAAAGTATCCTCTGAAGTCGGAGTATGGCTGCTAGTACAATAAGGAACTAAAATATCTCCCACACACGTCATTTTTTTTTCTGTGTGACCCCAAAGTCTCACATTAACACCCAGAATTTTTTCTGAAGTGGGAGGGACGGCTACCAATATGACAAGATAACATGAAAGGAAAATCTGTCCTAAACCACTATCTTCTAACCCAGCATGTTTTCAAGGTACCATAGTGATTTCCATGTATGATGAATGAGAGAGTGCATACTATAATATACCCTCTAAAGACGCCTGACCAAAGTCGTTGACTTTAAAGACTCATGTCTAGCAGCTTACAACTTTAGACTGTAGAGAACCCTATGACCAGCTTTATACTTTTTTCAAGTGTAAATGTTTCCTCGTATGGCCTGTGTAACAAAGGTGTGTGTGCGTGTTTGTTTCATCTTCGTTTCTTGGCTAAAGCTTTGAGGTTTCACCACATGTGAGATTTTGCATTTGCGACCCGACTTTGCCCCCTCCCCCCTCCCCTATTAAGGTAGCAACATTCCGATAGCAGGGATGATGTCTAAACACGACACCAGTGTGGATGCTTTTTGATTTTCTTATTGAATTATGTCATGCATTCCTACTAGTGTACAATGACCTACTCTTCCAAAAGACAGTACAGGTTGTAAAGTGTGCGCAAAAATGCCCTGTGTGCGTTTGCGCACGGAACCTAGGTTTATAGTCTCATCCTAAGGATTTTAACGGGAATGGAGTCGGTATTGATGCTAATTCCAGGGGGAAAATTCCCTTACAGGGGCGTTTTGGTGATGGTTCGAAACAAGGCCGTCAGATCACGAGCGCAACGCTCTAACCACTAGGTTCTCTCGCCTCACCCTCCCCTATCTCCTTACAGAGGTATGATCTAAACATCCCTATGCACACAACAGTCTGGCATCAGTAAACTGCCAGTTCTCAGTGAAACATTTCTGGTATGTGTAGAGCAGAATCCCAGAAGGACTGTATATTAACAGAAGTCGTGGTAATCTGCTTTTATTTTGAACGGTTCTTTGGTTTCCTGCTTTATGGGGACACCAATTACCCATTGTGATTAAAGTGTGTGTGTGTGTGTGTGTGTGTGTGTGTGTGTGTGTGTGTGTGTGTGTGTGTGCGCGCGCGTGCTGCGTGTATGTGTGTGTGTGTGTGTGTAAGAGAGTTATGTATCAAGTTTTGTATTTAGCTGTATTGAAGCATAAAATGTATTTTTGTTTTGTTAAGATAACTGCTCAACTTAAAACCGCTTGTTTTCTGTAACATATTCCAGATTAAAAGAAATGTATAGTCTCCGGTAAAAGCAAAAAGATAAGCAGCTTTTGCACCTACATCTCGAGTTCTACTGCTGCTGTATGTAGATTTTAATATATATGTGTATGTATGTATGTATGTATGTATGTATGTATGTATGTATACATGTATGTATGTATGTATGTGTATGTATGTATGTATGTATGTATGTATATATATATATATATATAATAGATAGATAGATAGAGAGAGAGAGAGAGAGAGAGGAGAGAGAGAGAGAGAGAGAGAGAGAGAGAGAGAGAGAGAGAGAGAGAGAGAGAGAGAGAGAGAGAGAGAGAGAGAGAGAGAGAGAGAGAAGGAGAGAGAGAGAGAGAGAGAGAGAGGAGCTCGTTCATCTATGCAAACATGAATTTTTTTTAATATATTTTTTTTAAACCAGAAACAAACGACAACAAAACCTATGGATATGAAATGTTGGTGTCAGCATCAGAGGTCCTTTAGAACAAAGGACCATAAGATTTTGACATTACTCATGAATTTCGACTCCTGGATGATCCATCATCAGAGGTCTCGGCAGTGGTTTTGCTTTTGCTTAACCATCCCTGGTACCTTAGGGAGATACACCTCTTTAAACAAGCAGAGATGTTACTGCCCTCACAGGATTAGCATACCAGTCCTTTGGCCTATCAATGCCGTCACCAATTACACTTGGAACATTGCAGTTTTAGGAAGCGTTGGCATGATTGTGTTCTCCTAAAACCTTTGTTTAACAAGCTGGCCAGCTGGTGTGGAGTGTAAGTAGTACAGTTGTGTCCCTTTGTCTGTAATGGGAGAAACACGGGCTTCCTCTGGTACAGCATCTGATTTGTTTAGATTTTAGTTTTGATGACTAATTATGTTTTATTTTTTATTTTTATTTTATTCTTTTACATCGAGGATAATGGAATAAGCACTTATGTGCTTTTTACATCCAGTCCCCTGTGTGCATGCGGATTTGTAAATACTGTCATCTGTTCCCATCGGCACATAATGGCCTTCTGTTACGAAAAGCGGAACAGCATTTAACGTGTGCGCAAGATGTTCTGCGTGCGTTCGCACACGGGACTTCGGTTTATAGTCTCATCCGAAGGACTTTTGGTGAGAGTGGAGTCTGCACTGATGATAACTCCAGAGGAAAATATCCCCTTGAACGGGAATCGAACCCGGGTCGTCAGTTTGCGAGCGCAATGTTCTAACCACTAGGCTTTTTGTGTCACAAACTCAAGTGTTGTAGTTCTCCTTGGTTGTATTGCAAGGTCTGATGCTTTGTTTTGGAAAAAAGGGGACAACTTGGTGGATGAAAAGAACCTGTCAGCTTTAGATGTAATTAAAGTGCCATGGCCTTCAATACTATGTTGGTATGCTTTGAAATGCGACGTTGAGATTGTTCAGCCATGGCAAAATGTGATGTTGACATTGTCGTCAGCCTTGGCAAAATCTCCCCTTAACATTACATATTATTCTCCTTTAAATGCGGGGAAAAAATCCTCTAGAAGTCAGACTATGGCTGCCTATTATGGCCAGGTACTTGAGAACACTCATACAGGCAAACGTCTCCTCCAGTGTTTACTGACAGTCTCACAGTGATTCCCAGGTAGTGTTGAGAGTGAGACAGTTCTGGTGATCCCTTAGGCGTTACTAGGGAGGACACCCAACAATAACAATAATATGGAGGACACCCAACAATAACAATAATATGGAGGACACCCAACAATACCAATGATAATAAATGGTACTATGCAGTTAGAGCAACTCTTGGTAATGTTGCCTACCTAAGAAATTTGATCACGTTCTTCGTGTACGTGCCCCACCAAAACAAAAGACAGTGGGAAGAAGTGTGTATACATGCTGTTTTTCTTCTTACAGTTCCAAGAAAGTATTAGTTTGTTGCTTTTCTATGCTTTGTAGCATTTGAATTGTGTATTTGTGTCTGATGCATGTCAATTTGATATTGCTAGTTTCTGTTCATGGGCTAGAGTCTCGAAGTTCACCAACGCTGAGATTTTTGAATATGCGAACGTTTTTGCCTACCATTAAGGTAACCGCATTCCGACATCGGGGATGATGTCAAAACACAGTTGAGTGTGCATGTAGTTGAAAAAATAAATTTTGTCATCCGTTCTTGCCAGCACAAATGGCCTTCTTATGAGAAAGACAGAACTGGTATCAACGAGTGCACAAGATGTTCTGCGTGTGTTTGCACACGGGACCTCGGTTTATAGTCCCATCCGTACTTCTGAGGCAGTGGAGTCAGTACTGATGTTAACTCCAGGGGAAAATTCCCCTTGAACGGTCGTCTCAGTGATGACTAGAACCCAGGGCTTGATCCCAGGTTGTCAAATCGCGAGCGCAATACTCTAACCACCAGCACACACGCCCCCCCCCCCCCCCCCCCAAGCCATCTTCATTAAAAAATGTCTTGAATGAATGTGTTGAAAGATGGCGGAGTGGAAGCTTGACGATAAACTTCAACTGACATCAAGAGGCAACGTAGTGTGCAAAATATGTACTGGCGCCTCTTGTCTGTTTCCTTTTACCAGGTTTTCTTCTCACTTAGTTACACACTGGTGTTACATGTTATAATTATGTTTTGCTTCTTTTCAAGCATCAACAGTTACTTGTTACCGATTTTGATCGCACCATAGCAAGTAAAAAGAAGTTGTCCAAACAAAGTGTTGTGTTCTTATCCAGTGTGTTTGTGCATGGTTTCCTTTTATGTTCTAGTATTGTTTGGTATGATGTTGTTTGTGATGATTTGTTTTATTTGTTGACTTCCGTACAATACATTCAACTGTGCAAAGAATAAAGCTATATACAATTCATTGACGCGTGCGCGTGAACACAAACGCACACACACACAACTAACTATCGTGGTCATCTTCAATGATCGTATATTGTGGCACCTATGTTATGGTGATACTTGGAATTTGTTTTGGATATATAGATGTTCTGAAAATGTCTAAATACAGGCTTGAAAGGATAGGGAATTTATTGCAATCTATCACAAAAACATACTGCAGTCTCTCTCTCTTCTTAGGTAAACTGTACATTACAGCCTGTTTACCGGTAACCGTATAGTGTGACCTCTATGTTCTAATGGCAGCGGGCTTGTATAGCATTGATAACTATTTCTGTATCCACTGACTGTACATTATTCCCCTTCCTGTTTGAAACAGTTCAGCTGATGATGGACGAGACAGGCAGAGGGAGATAGGATAGGAGCCATGTTTCAAAGATGCATGTCCTTTGTGTCGTGGAGTGGTTTTTGTCCTAAAGTGGACAGGCTTAACAAAGATAAGAACTTCTTCCTGGGTTTGGAAACGTAACTTAGAAACTGACCTTCTCCTTTCCTTCACCAGGTGGGCTTCCAATGCACAGACTGCAAATCACAAGACAAACGATTCCAGATCTGACAATTCCTGTTGTCTTTGAGAATATTAAGTTGGGTAAAACAACAGGTTTTTTTTAATGTTAGGGAGTGTTCCTTTTACATCCGCAGTCTAGGCTTAGTTTTCAATCATGTCGTATCTTTTAATTGCCATTATTTTGAGTCGTGTTTTCATGTGT
>CM054158.1:16042876-16080376 GCA_028751875.1 Rapana venosa
ACTACTACTACTACTACTACGACTACGACTACTACTACTACTACCACTACTACTACTACTACTACTACTTCTACTACTACTACTACTACTACTACTACTACTACTACTACTACTACTACTACTACTACTACTACTACTACTACTACTACTACTACTACTACTACCACTACCACTACTTCTACTACTACTACCACTACTACTACTACCGCTACTGCTACTACCGCTACTGCTACTACTATTAGCATGTACATTATTTTGCTGACTTAAGAGACAAATAACAACAGTGTAATAATTATATCTTGCTACTATCAATTACGGCGCATAAGCGCGATTCGCAAGTATCTGTCCACTGATGCAACTTCCAAGCTTGTCACATCTCTCATTCTTTCACGTTTAGACTACTGTAATTCTCTTTTGGCTGGCCTACTAGCATCATCTATCCACTCTCTTCAACGCATACAAAACTCTGCAGCTCGACAGTTCCTAAGAAAGAAAAAATCTGAGCACATCACTCCTCTTCTGCGATCTCTTCACTGGCTGCCTGTCTCACAAAGACTGGAGTATAAAATCAATACCCTCTGTTTCAAATGTCTCCACAAATCTGCACCCTCTTATCTCTGTAACTGTCTTCACCTGTACACTCCATCCCGTTCCCTTCGTTCAGCCGCAGATACTTTGAGCTTTCGAACACCCAGATTCAAACAAACCACTGTTGGCCGTCGCTCCTTCTCTGTTTCTGGTCCATCCACCTGGAATGACCTCCCTCTTTCACTTCGCCAAAAGACTTCACTTGATACTTTCAAATCCAGCCTCAAAACACACTTATTTCCTACCTGAGACTTCCCCCCCAAATATCTGTCCCTAATTTTCAACAGCATCTTTCACCTTCTAAGTGTTGTTCCGAGTGAGTGTGTGTGTGTGTGTGTGTGAGTGTGTGTGCGTGCGCGCGTGTGTGTGCGTGCATACGTGCGCGTACATGGTTTTGAAATCTGTTGTTCATTATGTTTAAGGAGAGTTGCATGCCTGTAAATGATTGAGTGCAAGCGCTTCGATTTGTTTGTTTTTTACAAGATTCAGCGCTATATAAATTCCATATATTATTATTATTATTAAACAAGGAAATCGAAATGCGTCTCCATGAATGGAGGGCAAAAACGGTCGCATATGCAAAACAAAACAAAAATCTCACAAAAATTGTGGATGGACCTCGGAGCTCTAGCCCAGGAACGAAAAAGAAAAACAAACAATTAAGACCAGCACCAAAATATCCATTAAAAGTGATACAGAGGAATGGGAATGGAGGGTGGGGGCGGTGGGGGCAATGCGTCAGACTTTGCAAGTTAGTCATTTCTTTTTCTTCTTCTTCGTCGTCGTCGTCGAACGGTCAGACAACAACTATTGTTGTTTGCAATATGAGCAAAAATGCGTCACGCTGCCGTCAAGCGCCTGACAAGTCAGGCCCAGCGCATCCGACTTCCGCAAAAGAGAGAATTATTATCTTTTAAGTCTGTCTGGAGATTAAAAAAAAAGAAAGCCAGAGAATTGACCAGAGAAGGCAGAAGAAAATAAACAAGAAGGAGGTTGACAAGAAGAAAAGAAACGAGGCAGAAACAAAGAGAGGGATAGAAAAGAGGAAATGTCTAGCACAAAATTTCAGAAGGTGGGGATGCTATTTATACTGACACGCCCCCCCCCACCCCCCCACACACACGCCACACCCCTCTCGGCATCCCCACGGGGAATTTAGTCATTTGAACTTGACAGTTTTCTCTCGCTATCAGGAAAATGCGTTATGTCCAAGCCACCACGCCACTTACTGTCAGATGATGACCAGGAAAGAATGAGCAAATTATTGTAGCTATCTAACCCCGCCTGGTGTCCATTTCACGCTTTTCCTTGCCGGACAGTGTCCAGTCTGTTCCCACTCCTCTCCCTGTGTCAGTGACTGATTGGTTTTAAAAACGTAAGGATATAAATGATCAGAAAATGAGAGAGGCCAAACTTGGTATTAGTGACTAGTGGGTTCAAAGGTGTAGGGAAAAGGGAGCTATGTGGTAGTGAGTCATTGGTTTTAAAGTATGGTGATAGTTCTTGGGACAAGTAAATGTGGTATAAAAAAGACAACAAAAAACACACACTATGAAGCGAATTAACGAGGGGCTGACAGAATAAGAGGGAGGGAAGGAGTGAGTGAGAGAGAGGAGAGAGAGAGAGGAGAGAGAGAGAGAGAGAGAGGAGAGAGATGAGAGAGAGAGAGAGAGAGAGAGAGAGAGAGAGAGAGAGAGAGAGAGAGAGAGAGAGAGAGAGAGAGAGAGAGAGAGAGAGAGAGAGAGAGAGAGAGAGAGAGAGAGAGAGAGAGAGAGATGAGAGAGAGAGGAGAGAGAGAGAGGAGAGGGAGAGAGAGAGAGAATCTACGTTTTCTGAGAGTGTTGGAATAAGCACAAACGCTTATTTTACACTCAGCCCTTTTATAGATGCTACTGCTGTTGCTGCTACTGCTGCTGCTGCTGCCGATGATAATGATGCTGTCACTAAATGAAATAGGTAGATTTTGCTGCTGCTGCTGCTACCGAAGAGAACAATAGTAAATAAAATAAAATTAATATGATAATACATATAATGGTACAGACGGAATGGTAAAAATGGAAGCTGGCGGACACAAACTGGCGTAGATTGAAAAGCAGTCACGCCTCTGACAAAACACAGAGACAGAATAAAGCCATGATTCACTGGGCTAGGAATCCAATCTCTCTCTCTCTTTCCTCTCTCTCTCCCTCTCCCTCTCTCTCTCTCTCTCCCTCTCTCTGTCTCTGTCTCTCTCTCTATGCCTCTGTCTCTGTCTCTCTCTATGCCTCTGTCTCTGTCTCTCTCTATGTCTGTCTCTGTCTCTCTCTATGTCTCTGTCTCTCTCTATGTTTCTGTTTCTATGCCTCTGTCTCTGTCTCTCTCTATGTCTCTGTCTCTGTCTCTATGCCTCTGTCTCTGTCTCTCTCTATGTCTCTGTCTCTCTCTATGTCTCTGTCTCTGTCTCTCTCTATGTCTCTGTCTCTGTCTCTCTCTATGTCTCTGTCTCTCTCTATGTCTCTGTCTCTGTGCCTCTGTCTCTGTCTCTCTCTATGTCTCTGTCTCTGTCTCTATGCCTCTGTCTCTGTCTCTCTCTATGTCTCTGTCTCTGTCTCTCTCTCTCGTCCAAACAAAAGCTGAAAACGAGGCTCAATTTTTTGCTAGAATGTGCAATGTACATAATATATTAAAGGAATAAATTTCTAATTAAACGCAACAATGTCATCCGCAAGTCTGCCGAGACTAGCAAACAGAGACTCCACACGTAGTCTGTTTAGGTTTAGCTTGCATTTCTTCAATAGAACCCCCAAAAAGGAAAAAAAGCATTTTTGAATCATGTATAGGGAACAAGACAGCATCAGTTGAATAATGAGCAAATGGGTGTATTTGTCTTGATTGTTATGTTTATATTGCCTTTTATAAGTCTTTTCATATTAATGGAACAAAAAATCATGATGTATCAGCACTTAGAGGACAGACCATACATATGTTCAGAAAGCCAGCTGCCTAGTTGTTGTTGTTTTACAGTATGGTGTCATTCCTTGTCTTTATGTCATCCTAACCTTATGAACTAGTCTATTTTGAATTTGGTTTTATTTCCTGTTCTGTTGCTGCTAGATGTATTGAGATTTAACTCTCCTATCAACTGCAAAAGGATGTGCCTACTTATATATTTAGTTCATTTTCTCATGGTAAAAATGTAACAGCATATTTTATTTGCTCAACATGACAAGTTTTGAATGTCTCTCTTTCCATCTTTTTTTTAATACCAATTGTTCTTGTCCTCATGTTGTCAAATGTTGTTATTCCCTGTTAATATCCTGTGTTGCTTTTTGACCAATCTTATGATCATTGTTGAATTGCTTCTAACACGTCAGGCCTTGTTTCATAGTTTTATTATATGCCCCAAAGAAGGGCAACTTACAACAATGCTAAACTGCCCTACCAACAACCTGATCAGCCATCCAAGTAAAGTCACACAAAGAATCCTCCTGAATAGACTGAAATCACAAGCTGAGGAGATCATCAAAGAAGAACAGGTTTCAGAACAGAACGGAGCACAACAGTGCAAATTTTCAACTGTAAAATACTCTGTGAGAAGTACCTGCAACTTCAGCAAAATCTTTACCACGTCTTTGTGGACTTTAAGAAGGCGTTTGACAGAGTTTGGCATACAGCTTATTGGGCAACTATGAGGTTGTATAACATAAATGCCAACCTGATCAGAACCATAGATTGCTTCTATGACAAGGCAAGCAGTCTGCTACGATAAAAAAACATAGGAGAATGGTACTGACTCGCCATTGGAGTATACCAAGGATGTCTGCTCTCCCCCACCATCTTCAACATCTTTTATATAAGAGAGAATAATAGCTGATGCACTTAACAACCATGAGAGATCAGTCAGCATTGGAAGTTGGACAATTACAAACTTACGTTTTTCCGACAACATCGACGACCTATCTGGATCAGAGCAAGAGCTGGTCAACTTGGTTAATCACTTTCATGAAGCCTCTTAGGCATAAGGCATGCAGATCAGTGCAGAGACTGGGTATAGATGACAATAGTGCCAATAGTATCAGCACTGACATTACCATAGAAAACAAGAAAATCGAAACTGTCCATAGCTTTAAACATCTGGGAGCTATAGAATCGGATGAAGGATCAAATCCTAAATTTCTCCCCAGGATAGCCCATTATTGCATTGTTTACTTAAAGACAAGTTGCCGTGCACGTTTGAGCATGGGTAAGGGTTTCCCTAGTTTGTAGGCCGAGTAAGTTTCACTGTATAATATAAGGCGATGTGGGCAACTGTGACCACAGTAGTTAGCACACTGGTCGTTTTCTTCTCTAAAAGATGGGTCAAGTTGTACCCAGATTGTGCCCCCCGCAAAAATCAATAGTTCGTACGGCGAAGGTAAAACAACAGTAGTCATGAGACACCTCCAGTATGATACCAGTTCTCTGGGAGTATTTTTAACATAGGGAGAGAGAGAGGAGAGAGAGAGTGAGAGAGAGGAGAAGAGAGAGAGAGAGAGAGAGAGAGATTTAAAACAGAACAGAGGATAAAGAGGAGAGAGGTGTGGCGAAGACATTAATATCGTCATAAAGATAGCTATACATATAAAACAAAACTAAGTAAAATAAGATAACCAAGAAGAAGAAAAAATGTTGATAAACAGGAGAAGGTAAGACATTTATTATTTGAATTTTTGCATGAGGTGTGTGTTTGGGGGGGATAGAAAAGAGGACTGTCATCATGACAAAAGTTGTAAAACAAGCAAAGTAAGTATGTTCTTTCGAGCCAGAAGGCCCATAGAGCCGGAGCTTATCCCGGTTTCTGTAGCGTTAAGCGAACTGATGGTTTTTCACCACCCCTGTGACAGGACGCTAGTCTGTCGCCAGATACTTCCCCAGCAGAGCTGGTACCCACTTGTACACCTGGGTGGAGTGAGGAAAATAGGAGTAAAGTGTCTTTCCCAAGGACACAACACCGAGCCGAGCGGGGATCGAACCCGCGACCTCTGGATCACGAGTTGACCGCCTAAACCACTCGACCACGGTGCCTCCATATAAAACAAGCAAACAAACAAATAATAAACAGCAACAGAACATTCATCTATTATTTAAGTTTTTAAAATTCTTTTATTTCGAGGATAATGGAATAAGAACTCGTGTTCTTTGCTTACACCTAGGCCCTAAAGGCGGAACAGGCTTAACGTGTGTGCAAGATGTTATTTCGAGGAGAGAGATAGAGAGAGAGAGAGAGAGAGAGGAGAGAGAGAGAGAGAGAGAGACAGAGACAGAGAGACAGAGAGAGACAGAGAGAGACAGAGCGAGAGCGAGAGCGAGAGAGAGAGAGAGAGAGAGAGTTTGTCATCTTGCCAACCAGCCAACCAGCCTGACAGACAGACACACAGACAGATGACAGACTCACAGACAGACAAAAGCAGAGATAGAGAGAAAAGAACAGAACAGAACAGAAACGTCATCAAAAAACAGCACGCAAATTCACTGCCAAAGCAAGCTTCTTTTTCTCTTTCTTTCTTCTTTTTTCTTTTTTTTCTTTCCCTTTTCTCTTTTTCTTTCTCGAACCTGCATTCTGAATTGTGAGCATTTTTCACCTTTCACGGGAAAAGTGTTCATCTCTTGTCGACTGAGCGGTGAAGGTGAGGTTGCATCTGGTCATTTCAAACGGCACACGGCAGCAGTGCGGACCACTTCGCATTGCTGAGAGAGAGAGAAAGACAGAGGGAAAAGGCCTTTGAAGACATAAAGAAGATTCAACACTTTTGTTTGGTGGAGACTCTGAAGAAGCAGAACGCGTGAGTATTTTAAATTAAATAAAAAAGTTATTGTACTTCATTGTATAATCTTTATTGCAAGTAAGAGTAATTATTTAGATAGCCGCATTCCGATTTTGGGAACGATGTCTTAACACACCTGAGTTAATGCAGACTTTTGTCACCTGTTCCTACCGGCACACAATGGCTTACTCTTCCTAAAGGTAGAACGGGTTTTCAAGGTGTGCGCATATTGCTCTGCGTGCGTTCGCACATGGTTTATGGTCTCACACGAAGGACTTTGACATTTCAGTTTGATTTTCTCGTCAAACTGGGAAGAAAGGGCAAGTCTAGGAATCGAACCCAGAACAAATTTACCTCACGGTTTACTTGTTGGTGGGCGAACGTCTTAACCATCCTGCCTCCCTCCTCCTTGGGCTGAATATGAAACGGCACACTGGCCAACATTTTTATTGTTTGTCCGACATAAGTAAAAGAGACGTGAATTAGAAGTAGAAAGCTCATAGAGACGATTTTATACTGAATGCATGCAGAAATAGGTCACCAGTGGAGTTAGGGCAGAAGTGGGGTGATATGCCTTTTTGGCTTTATAAATCCATCTTACAGAAGCGTTTAGAACTTTCTAAGTCTTTTTAATGTGGTATTGCGTGTGCAATCACGCACAAAAATATCTTTGGCAAAAAGCTCTTGAAGAAAATCCGTAAGACAAAATCACCCTCGTAACCTCTACCCCCCTCCCCTTCCCCCTCCCCCTCCCCCACATACACGCACACACATGCGCGCGTACAGAGAAGATAAAAAATAAAATAGAAGTGGCGCTGCGGTTGTGGCAATGCATTTTCCTTGGGAGAGTGCAGCCCAAATTTCACACAGAGAAATCTGCTGTTATCAAAAATAGATCTATACACTACAATGCAGTTCAGCGCAGAACAATAATACAATATTGTAACTAACAGTTTGCGTAAATGCAGGTGTGCTCAGCAAATTTTCCAAAGGTGCTAGATTTTTTACTTTTTTGATAATTTTCTTTCAGCATTTACACAGCTTTAAAAACACAAAAAGAAAATTCATAAAATAACAGAAATAGGTTTCTAGCTGTTGTAGACTATAAAATGTTCTTCTGCAGAGGAAATCGGCCACCTCGAATGGATTCATTTGCGATAAAATTTGAGAGTGAAAATCTAGACACCTACCTGTGTCTACTGCTTTTTCCTCATTCATAAACTGGCATTGAGACACCACAGTGAATAGCTGTTCACCAGAATCCACTTTTCATAAAAGGTGTGTGCCATATCCTAAATATCTGCAAATAGTTTTCTCCATTCTGAAATGTTATAATTGAATCATTGTCAACCCCTCAGTCCTTCCTCAGCAGTTTCGCAGATACGAGTTTAAACATGACCTTTGGATCATGTTACATGTCCATATAAATGTTTAGCAGATGTTATGTCTTTGTATAGACCAATGTTCTGTTAGGTGGTCTGGCATAGCACTTGGTGATATGAGATATGCTCTGCTTATGTTTTCTAGATTTCCCGCATCATTCTTAGGAGCCCCACAACCAAGATGGTCATCGAGGAACACAAGGGACACGCCGGTTGACAGTTTTCTCCAGGCTGGTCCGTCCTCAGTCTTCCGCAGCAATACCGCCATGTCGAGGCCACACAAGACATCAACCTACTGCCCTCAAACACTGAACGCAAGACGCTATTCAATACACTCTGCACCAACAGAGAGGCAATTCACCCCAGAGTTGTCATCTTCTCAGATGCGCTGTCTGTGCTACAGACCATTGAAAACTCACAGAACAAGGAACTCGACGCCTTTGCCTCTGCTCTTGTTACCTGGCAGCAGTCTCCTGAGCTTAGTCACCCTGTGGGTTCCTTCACACTGCAGCGTCCATGGTATCGAGGAAGCTGACCTTCTGGTGAAAGTAGGAAGTCGGACGCCTCAAGAAGAGCAGGAAGCGACGTATGAAGAAGCAAAAGCAATAGCGGAGAAAAACCAAAGACAAGATGGCTTCGGCAGCACCCTAATCTCAACAGTAAGGATGACTACTATCCCCTACCCAGAGGAAACCAATTGTGAGACTGAGGGCTAGGCGCTGCAGACTCGGACATCACATTTTTCACCAAGTCCCACAATTGTGATTGAGGTGTGCCTCTGTGGCACTTCTCCCACGACTGTGGAACACTTCCAACACCGGAGGGCCGATATCTGGCCTACTGACCTGCCGATGAGAGACACTCTTCGGACTCCTGGAGGGCCTTCAGCGTACTGCAACATTTGTCAGCACATCTGGAGTTGACGTCTGCGCCTTCATCGAAGACGAAGTAGAAGAATCAAAGCTCTCCTGTCAAGCCATGGAATTGATTGGTGAGTGAAGATTTTTCAATAGTAAATGTGGTGTTTGTTGGTTGGTTTTTGGTGCTATTGTTGATGTGGTTGAACGTTCTCCAGCTTGAACACCCCGAAAAACACCGAAAGTATGCATATGTCCCACCTATGAATTATCGAGTTCAGAGTAAAGTTTGTAAGTAGAGCCCTTCATGTCCTTCATGGCCTACTCCTCTTATTAGCGGAATGGGTTTTAACATGTGCACAAGATGTCCTGCATGCTATGGACTCAAAACCCTCGGTTTACAGTCTCATTCAAAGGACTTTCCCTAGAGTGGAGTCGGTACTGATTTTAGCTCCAGGGTTGCCTCGGTGTGGCTTGAACTCGAGCTGTTGGGCCACGAGCTCCATTCTTACACTGTTATCCCTCCCCCTTATTTACCCCTAACAGTTTATTTGTAGAAGAGTCAACTAGCGGTATGAATGATGATTTATTACAAAATGGGGGGTGGAGTCAGTACTGATGTAACCTCTACGGGAAGAATCCCTTTGAACGGGAGTCTCGGTAGGGACTCGATTCCCGGCCGTTTAAACCGCGAGGGCAAACCTTTAGTCTATCCCCCCCTCCCCCCCCCCCCCCCCCCTCCCCCCGCTCGTGTGTTATGAAATCTGTATACCGAATAATATCACGATGACCAAGTTTAATACCCTACCGTTTTAGACGATTATTTTACGTTTGATTTAAAGGTAGGCCTACTTTGTTTTGAAACATGCTGGCGCACAGTGCAGCTCAGCTGTCACTCCTTTCTGCGCAGTTGCGGGGAACAATTGTGTAGTTTGCGAAGTTTCTTAAAGTGATCAACCTTTCATGGGGATAGAGCTCAGTGGTCAGAGACAAACTTTTAATTGTTAGAAATTTTACAGCACAGGTTTGGTCCTTGGCCAAGCCATCTAAGAGGAAGTTTCACCTGGAGCTAAAACTGATTTTTTTGGGGTGGGGGTGGGGCGGGGGTCCTCGTTTAGAGCACCGAGGTTCACTAATGGTGAGATTGTTGAGTATGCGACTGTTTTTTTTTCTCATCCTTAAGGTAGCCACATTCTGACTTCGGGGATGATGTCTAAGCACGACACCAGTGTGCATGCGTGTTTTTAGTATATAGTTTTTGTAATACGTTCTTACCAGCACGAATGACCTACTCTTCAGAAAGATGTTACCAATGTTTAAAATGTGAGGAAGACGTTCTGCGTACGTTTACACACGAAACTTTGGCTTAGGATCTCATCCGTACGTTTGGGGGAGTGGAGTGAGTGCTAACTGAGGGGATGAATCCCCTTGACCGAGTGCCACGGCGGTGGTTCGAACGTGGGCTCGATCGTGGGCCGTTATATCGGGAATGCAACGCTATAACCACTAGGCTATTCACCCACCCCCACTCTCTATATACCGAATATCACGATGAACAAGTTTAATACTAGTTTTACTACTTTCTGCGCGGTTGCCTGTAATAACTACATACTATGCGGAGTTGTTCCTGAAAGGGATCAAACTTTTCTTGGGAACGAGGCTCGTTGGTCAGAGCGAGCAACTTGTAATCTTAAGTAATTTCACAGCACAGGCTCAGGCTTTGGATTTGCCATCTTCAAGGAATGATTCTCTGAAGCTTCAGGTAGTTGTAACTCAGTCCCAGCAAATCATGCCGTCTTTTATCTTTTCCTTCCTCAGCTAGAGCTCCAAAGTTCACTAATGGTGAGATTTGCGTATGCGGCCGTTTTTGCCTACCATCAAGGTAGCTGTATTCCAACTTCGGGTATGCAGTCCAAACACACTAATGTGCATGTGGTGTTTACATGTCATCCATTCCTACCTGCACAAATTGGATTGCTCATTCGAAGGGTAGGATGGGTTTTAAATTTTGCGCAAGATGCTCTGCAATCGTTTGCACACAGGACTAGTGATTTTAGAGGAGTGGTGTAGGTACTGATGGTGAACTGTAGGGGGAAAAATCCCTTTGAAGGGGTGCCTCTGTGGTGGCTTGAACCCTGGCCATCAAACTACGAGTGCAACACTTTAACCACTAGGTTATCCCTGCTCCCTTTTATAGTCTGATTAAATTTTTGTGTGTGTGAAAATGGTGAAAGTAGACTCTGTAGTCATAGTTGTGTTAATGGTTTTTGTCTCCAGATCTTCGCCAGTGATCGTGACCCTTCTCACCAGAGATCATGGAGACGCCATCGCCACGATGTTGGAGCACATAACCCAGAGCTTTGTCCAAGATCCCCATGACTCAGTAGACAGATGCTAGATGATGGGGAGGAAGGGTGTAGATTGGGAGATAGGAGAAAGTGCTGCATCAAATCCCTGAAGGGCAAAACCAGTTCTCAGCCTGGTTTCATTGCCCAGGGATCTAGGACACCGATGTCCGTCTTCATCTTCCACTTGGACTGAACAGCGAAGTAGGTAGGGAGTTTGGGGGCTTTCGTATCAGAGTGGGGTCTATATAACCGCCCATATCTGAATCCTTCTAGGGACTAAATGCGATGAGAGCAGTGAGGACTGTGGTTTTGTGGACATTCGCGATCCGCCAAAGAACCGACCGTAGAAAGAGGTGGGGTTTCTTAGTATCCGAACACGCAACCCCTGCCTTGCACACTCTACAGGCGTGTCCGTATACACTGTAGCCTGTCAACGCGTGTGTGCACAATGTCCACGAAAATAACCCAGTCATTCACATTTTCAGAGCTCGAATCAACATTTGTCCTTGAAGTTCTCTACAAGGCTCACCGACCACAGGGCTGAAAACTCGGTCAGAATCGGCAGTGGTCACGAAGGGAGCCCATCAATCGTGTCGTCGAACAAGGATTTAGGTGTCCCGAAACGGCACAGGCTGCCTACCCTCGCACTCTGTGCTCATGATGGGAAGGGACACCTCTTGCCCCCAAACATTGTCTTCCAGCACTTTCCAGACCTTCTGGGTCTCTCCCTTCTTGCTCCGAATCCTTAGAAGTCTGGCATTGGTGTCGATAGTTGTCATGGGGATCGTATCTCAGTTCTGGGCATGTCTCTGAAATCGTCACTGCAACACCTATGAGAACCTGGCATCATTCCTGAAATACCTATGAGGATTTGACTTCATTTTTGAAATACCTATGATTTGACTTCATTCCTGAAATACCTATGAGGATTTGACTTCATTCCTGAAACACCTATGAGGACTTGACATTCTTCCTGAAATACCTATGGCAACCTGACATCTTTCCTGAAATGCCTATGAGAACTTGATCATACCTGAAACACCAATGAGGATCTGACATCATTCCTGAAATTTCTACGAGAACTTGAAGTCATTCCTGAAATACCTATGAAGGAATGACATAATTCCTGAAATAACCTATGACTTGACATCATTCCTGAAACACCTACGAGGACCTGACACCATTCCTGAAATACCTATGAGAACTTGATCAATCCTGAAACACCTACGAGGACCTGACACTATTCCTGAAATACCTATGAGAACTTGATCAATCCTGAAACACCTATGAGGATCTGACATCATTCCTGAAAAACACCTATGAGGATCTGACATCATTCCTGACACATCTACGAGGATCTGACATCATTCCTGAAACACCTGTGGGGATCTGACATCATTCCGGAAACACCTGTGAGGATCTGACATCGGATCGTCGCTGCGATACGTAATCGAGATTTTACAAACGTAAGTACACATACTTTATTTTTTTTAACAATTCTTGGCTAGAGGTTAGGTTCGCCAATGGTGAGATTTTCCAAATGCAACCATTTTTAACCACCATTAAGGTAGCTGCATTCCGACTTCTGGGATGATGTCTAAACACACTAAGAGTGCGTACTTGTTTTATTTTGTCATCTGTTCGTTCTGGCACGTAAAGGCCTACTCTTCCGAAAGGCAGAACAGGGTTTAACATTTGCGCAAGATGTTCTGCGTGGGTTCGCACATGGGAACACGGTTTATATTCTCATCTGAAGGACTTTCAGGCGAGTAGAGTCTGTACTGATGTCAACTCCAAATGAAAAATCACCTTGAACGGGTGTCTGGGTGATGGCTCGATTCCCGGGCTAAGAGCACTAACAATTATAATGCACATTGTTACATTATTTATACTTTAGTATCAAGCTTTGTAAAACTTGGTTGGGGGATAAAGAAATTGCATTAACATCCACTGAGAAATACCGAGCATATTTTACATTCTTACATAATTATCAACACGGAAACTTAAGGAATATAACATGTCATGTTTGAAAAAAATAGCAGTGAGGGGTTGAAATGTGAATACAGCCTCGCCTGTATATCATTTAAAACATTTTGTCTTTTCAAAAAGAGTGCATTTTCCTTGTGTATGCTTTTCGTAAGAGTAGGCCATTGTGTGCCGGTGGGAACGGATGACAAACTTTATAAAACCGCATACACACGGGGACTGGATGTAAAAAAAGCACATGTGCTTATTCCATTATCCTCGATATAAAAGAATAAAAAAAAAAAATAAAAAAATATTTTCATGTGGATACTGTATTTCTCGGAACATAATCTAGCATTGTATTTTTTTCTCGTTCCTCAGAACGTTGGTGTTAACTAATGGTGAGATTTTGCGTATACTGCATGTTTTTGCCTACCGATCAGGTAGCCACATTTCCTACTTCAGAGATAACTAAGCCCATCAGTATTAATGTGATTTTTTAAAATGCTGTTATCCGTTCCTAACGGCATGAATGCCTACTCTTCCGAAAGGCAGAACGTGTCGAGTTTCAACGTATGCGCGCGAGATTTCTGAGCACACGGGACCCTGGTTTGTAGTCTCATCCGAAGGACTTCGGGAGGTGGTGGTGGTGGTGGTGTGAGTTGGGGGTGGGTGGGGGGGGGGGGGGGTGGTTGTTGAAGCCGTTACTAACTTTATTCCAGGGGGAACATGACTAGGGAAAATAGTAATTTACGCGTGCATCTTTGAAAAATATTTTTTAGATCAGCTTCATTTCTTTCGGAATCGTTTCACATGATCCAATGCAGAGTATTTTTTCAGAGAATATTGATTCATTTAAAAATAAGACAATTTATTCGTTGGATCAGGTAAATTGTCAGGATGACTAAAGTCTCTTGTTGATGCTGTTTTCAGGGGTTGTGGCGCCACACCAAAGTATCAAGAAGCCAACGTGTTGGAAGTAACTTCCAGACCGCAGGTAATGGTCTACAGGAAGAATAAGACGACGACGCAAGTCTATCAGAATTGTCAATTGCCTACTCATCGAGTGTTGTTATAAGCAGGACTGAGAATGAGCCTTGCTGTTAGTAAAATGCTCATGCCACCTTTAGGATATTTCTGCAAGATGTTAAATCTCGGATTATCTACAGATTATATACAGATTAAAGCGGGGGGGGGGGGGGGGGGGGGGGGGGGGGGGGGTTAAAGCTAGCCCTACTGTCGCTCCTTGTATGAACGCCCTAGTCCACAGCTGCCAGATTCCCCTCCTTTCAGCAAGTCTCAGCTACTGTCCACTCCACCCCAGCTGCTGCTAACTACACAGCGGGAACTGACGGCGCTTGGACATGGCAAAAGGAAGGGGCTGACCTTGGCACTGGGCCCTGGACCCTAGAATGAGTCATGCTGGATTTGCTCGCTGTGGGTCATCCACAGAGGTCAATGCAGGACGGTCACCACGTTGTGGGAGCCACCAAAACTACCACTAGATCCATGCAGAGCCTTGCCTGCAGCATGCGACATGTTGCTTGAATCGGATATCAAAACAATACGGTGACAGCTCCCGATATGATCTTTGTGGTTGGCGGGGTTATAAATACCAGGATTAGATTGGATTGAATTAGAATGGATTAAAAAAAAAAGAATGAGTTAATGATTGGTTGTGAAGGAACTCTTGTCGTAGTATGCCTTGTGGGACGGGCAATTATTTTTAAGTGAATGGAATCAAATGATTCAGAAAATACCTTTATTATATTTTTAAGTGAATCGAATCAAATGATTGAGAAAATACTTTTATTTCGATATTTTTATTTGAATCGAATCAAGTGATTGAGAAAATACTTATAGTTTGATGTATTCAAATGAATCAATCAAATGATTCAGAAAATACTTTTATTTCGATATATTTATTTGAATCAAATCAAATGATTCAGAAAATACTTTTATTTTGATATTTTTTATTTTAATCGAATCAAATGATTCAGAAAATACTTTTATTTTAATATATTTAAGTGAATCAAATCAAATGATTCAGAAAATACTTTTATTTTGATATTTTTAAGTGAATCGAATCAAATGATTGAGAAAATACTTTTATTTTGATATTTTTAAGTGAATGGAATCAAATGATTGAGAAAATACTTTTATTTTGATATTTTTAAGTTAATCGAATCAAATGAATCAGAAAATACTTTTATTATATTTTTAAGTGAATGGAATCAAATGATTGAGAAAATACTTTTATTTTGATATTTTTAAGTTAATCGAATCAAATGAATCAGAAAATACTTTTATTTTGATATTTTTAAGTGAATGGAATTAAATGATTGAGAAAATACTTTTATTATATTTTTAAGTGAATCAAATCAAATGATTCAGAAAATACTTTTAGTATGATCTGCCCTTTGACATACTTTGCATAGTTTTTATTACTTTTTTTTAAAGAATAAGACAGGAATTAAGTTACTGGAAAATAGGTAAATATGTTCCATGACATATGCAGACTGTTGGGTAGCTAAGCGTCAGATACTTCAAAAATACAAAATGGAAAATAGGCAATTGAATAGCCGATGATTTTGCTTGGAGTAAAAACGCGTGCTTAAAAAGATTCTGAGAAATTGTCTTAAAAAAAATTCTGGTCATGAGATGACTCTAATCATAACCGTTCATTGTTTTTTTTTTTTATAGTAAATCAATGCCCTCGCCACAACTGACATTGCAAAACCTAAGAAAACAGTAAAGATAATTTTTAAGACATAATTGGTAGCAAGTTTCACAGGCGAGTAAGTAAACAAGTCTGTGTGATGAATTGCCAGTGGTGTTCCTGACTGGTATAGAGTCAACCGATTAAAACGGATAGTAATATACGCTTCAAACAGAAATCTATGTAAACGAGGAGTTTCATTTCACACATCCTTAGTGTTATATAACTCGCACGTGGGTGTTTTTTAATTCTTTAAAAAAAAAAAATTCTTGTATATCGAGGACGATGGAATAAGCACTTGTGTGCTTTTTTGCAACCAGTCCCCGTGTATATGCGTTTTTTTTGTCATCTATTCCCACCGGCACACAATGGCCTACTCTTACGAAACGCAGAACAGGCTTTAATGTGTGCGCAAGATGTTCTGCGTTCGTTCTCACACGGAGCCTCGGTTTATAGTCTCATCCAAAGGTATGTGTGTGTGTGTGTGTGTTTAAAGAGGGTAGTAGTGGGGAGGGGATATCCGGCTGGAAGGAGAGGCGAGGAAGGGAAAAGGGGGTTTAGGAGGGGTAGGGATGCACATATAGAGCAAGGAAAATAGAGAACAAGGTGACTGGCTGATAGATTTTTCTGACATTGGTTATTTTGAACTTAAAAAAAAAATCGGTGCTGTATGCTAAAAATGGCTGGGACTTGATGACGACAGCTATACTGATTCAACTTGCTGGAAATTGTCTCCGGCTAGATATTACTTTATTCTTTTGTTTCGAGGATAATAAGCACTCAAGTGCTTTGTTTTTACATCCAATTCCCTCGTGCTTGCTGTTTTGTAAAAGCGTTGTCATCCGTTCTCACCGAAACATAATGGCCTACACTTCCAAAAAGCGGAAACGGTTTTAACTTGTGCGCAAGATGTTCTGCGTTTGTTCATACACAGGACCTCGGTTTATAATCATATTCGAATTACTTATGAGGGGAAATAGTAAAACAGCAAAAACTTAAAATTTGAGAACAGGGAAGTCCAACGCGGAGCCTTAGCCGTTAATGGCACTGATAATTCTGATTTAAAGCTCCAGACTATTGCCCGCGAGCTATGTCCCATCATTGTGTCTATAGCAACGCACCATTTTGTCTAAGTGCTGTTGTGTCCACACCTACTCTAACATTCAGACCGACCAGCTGACAGACACCCCTTTGCATGCTGTTAACTCTTAACACTAACCCTAACACTAACCTCAGCCCTAACCCTGGCCCCCACATGTGGACACAACAGGCAGGTAGACAACATTGGTGTATGCTGACACACTGGCTAAACATGAAAGCTTTTTATTTTTCGAGGCTGACCAGTGGGAAGAGGGGTGCTAGACTTTGAGGGAATAAGACGCTAGGGTGGATCGGTGGTCTAGAGGCAGCACACCTGCCCAGAAAGCGAAAAGTCCGGATTCGAAACGGGTGGTGGTTCGATCCCCGTTTGTGCCAAAAAACTTTTCCTCCATCCATTAGATTGAGTGGTGGTCTGGGTGCTAGGCTTTCGGATGAGTCGATAAATCGAGGTCCCCGTATGCAACACGCATTTAGTGCATGTAAAAGAACCCATGAAAACAAGAACTGTCCCTGGCAAAATTCTGTAGAAAAGGCCACTCCGATAGGGAAACAAATACATATACAGACAGGAAAAGAAAAGAAAAAAAGAGGGTGGCGCTGCTCTTGTGGCGACGCGCTCTTTCCGGCGAGAGCAGCCCGAATTTCACGCACAGAAATCTGCAGTGATTTCAAGTGGTGTACACGCTCTCATCATTAGGAGGTGAAGGGGGGGGGGGAAGGAGGGGGGAGGAGAGAGTCGGGGATGATAGAATGTTCTAGTATATAGGGATGGGGAAAGGTGTAATGATTGAGCGTGAGGATAGGGGAACAGGCAGTCACACTTTGTGATCAGGGGATGGAGGGGTAAGGGCGCGGAGAATCTTAGAAATGTTATTATGATATATTCTAATACAAAAGGTGCTGCTTTTGAATGCACATTGAACACCGTTTTGAAGGGGTGTTGTTGGGGTGTATTTAAAACCAAAAGTAAAAATAGGGAGTGGGGGACGCTGGTTTAGAGTGCATTATTGAATAATTGGAGAAAGGTACTGGGAGATGATGAGGATGCATTGTAGAAAAGAGACCTTATTAATGCAGGGTAGAAAGTGTTTTAGAAAGTGTTTCAGGTGTGTGGTGTGTGTGTGTGTGGTGTGTGTGTGTGTTTTGTGTGTGTGTGTGTGTTGTGTGTGTGCGCGCGCGCACGCGCACTGCAGGCAAATCTGCAGAATGGGATACCGTAGGTATTTTTCATCACTGGTAAATTATCACAATGAGAGCGTTAGGTTTAAAGAAATCTAAGATGCTTGATTTGCGACTTTAAACATTGAACTTTAAAAACCAAAACAACAAAAAACAAACAACCCCCAAACCCGTCGCCGTAATTTTGGAAAGGAAAGAGGGGACGTATGGGAACGTCACATAAAAACTGCTGTATTTCGATAGAATAAACTGGTCTGTGTACATGTTATTAACCAACCAACCTTGCGTTAGAAAAGGCAGGTAATAGCTCAGTGGTCAGAGCACTCGCTCTCCCCAAGCTAAGGTTAAGCAGCTTTGAGTGTGGTTACCTCTTGGATGGGTAACCATTGTGCACCGTAGCTTCAGTACAGTTCCCCAGTTCACCCAGCTGTAAATGGGTACCTGCCCTCTTTAGGGACAGGGGAGGTAAAGCAGCGAGGGAGAGATGGGTTCCACCCTGAAAATGCTGGCCCCAGAGAAGCGAGGTCTCGACACTTGCTCCCCAACGACTGCATAAGTTATGGGAACATCTTTACCCTTTATTTTTTTAAGCAGAAAGGTATTTTTTTCCCAATTCATTATTTTGCTTACAAAATGTCGAATAAGAGAACATTTTGTTTCATTGTATGTGTATGAGATTGCACACATTTTGTATTGGTGTGTCCCCTTACCTTATTTCCTTCTTACCTTTTGCTTTGCCATAGGTCAGGATATGCCCATTATCCAGGTCATATTTCTCGCAGCCCGTTAATAGACTGCTCCCTCTGCATCTTTCCCAGCAGTATTTTTTCTATTGTCAGCACTAATGTACTGTTAAAATCTTTACATTTTTTGTTTTGTTAGTTCTGAAAAGAAAAAGCGGAAAAAAGAGGCTGGAGGCCTCAATGTAATTAAACATGAAGAATAACGGGAAGATAAAAGAAATGAAAAAATGAAAGAGAAAATAAGTGGGAAAATAGGTTGGAGGCCCCACTAAAAATCTGGTTGTATTGGCAAGACTAAAGTGAATGATTTTCACATCGATTTTTCATTTCTTGCATCAGTCCAACCTTTACACCTTATCTGTTATTGCCCATTTGTTTTCACGTTCCCTCCGCTCTACTGCAGATACCTTGTGCCTACGAATACCTAGATTCAACCAATCCACTGTTGGCCGCCGCTCTTTCTCTATTTTGGGTCCATCGACCTGGAATGAGCTCCCTCTCTCTCTTCGCCAGAAAACTAGTTATGACACTTTTAAATCCAGCCTCAAGACATTTATTTCAAACCTATTTCCCCCCTCCTGTTTCATATCAGAGCTATCCCACCTTCACTAACCCATGTCCTATCAACCTGCTAAAGTATACGACCTGTGTGTGTGCTTTTGTAAAACAAATTTTATTTCATAGATTATGTCTGCAGCGCACCATGTTTGTAAATATGTTTGTTTAAACTATTTTATCATTGATTACATGACTGTAAGATTAGGTTGAATGCATGCGCTTTGATTTGTCTTTGCAAGATATAGCCCTTATATAAGTTCCATTTATTATTATTATTATTATTATTATTTGCGCTTATTTTCTGCAAGTATGGAACTTCATTTTATATTGATATTTGTGTATTCTAAATTCCATTGTTGCAAATGTTGTAAAATGTATTCTGGCAGATCACTTATTGTGTGGTACAAGTTGTCTTCCTTTTTTTGGGAAGGGGGGGGGGGGGGTAAATGTGTTTTGGTTCAGCCTTTAATTTTACTGTTGTACTCTCATGAAACCTGAGTTGTGTATCTAGGAACTGTGGTTTAGCCTGTGTTTATTACTATTATTTTTTATCAATGGTTGGTTATAAACTGTTTACAAGCCACTACAGGAAAGACTTGGCTGTATTGTGTGTATGCTTCAAATCACTCTTTTCAAGCTGAAGAAAAACATGCATTTCAGCAAGCAATGCTGGTGGACAGCTAGTCTTGTATTTATAGCGCTTGCCTTTATTCCAATTTTACTTTTCTAGTCGATCACAACTTAGACATTTTGTGTTGAAGCATTTGGTATATATTTTTTGGACTTAATTACTAGCTGTTCCTTTCAATGTTTGCTCTTGACGTACTCTTATTTGAAGTACTGAGCACAAAGTGAAGCAGTTTACTGCTGATGCATTCATTGTAAATAGCAGAGTTTTGGGCATTGCTAACTTATTTTCTACTGTACCTTTAGATAATTATTCCAACATAGCCTGACAAACAATGTCAAAAGTTTAATGACTGCTCATAAAGAATTTTCCTGTCCTTGGCTTATCTGTTCCCCAGATGTACGATGTGGGGTTTTTCTTCCACAATCGGGTTGCTTCACTCGCATCTTTTCCTACATAAACAGCAAGCATAATACTGCTAAGTGTGAATCGGTAAAGTTTTCTTACAAGTTTTTTCCAAACAGAACATTTCCCTTTCTCGTATGAAGTACACGATGCTTTTAAATTGACGTGTTCAGTATTGTTCAGTATTGTTTTTTTATGGCATTTTATTAAAAAAACCACTTTTGAGGCTGGAAATTTCTCAGCTTTATATGGCAGTTGTGTAATTTTAGTTGCATGTAGCAATTCCAAACAATGCTCACGTTTTTGGATAATGTATGTGTGCAGCTTGTTGCCTGCATCAATTCTTTAAGGACAACCTGAAGAACATGCCTTAAGTCATGTCTTTTACTAACCCTCTGTATGTGAAATACTTAGGTGTTTTGCGTTGTTTGGTAGATTCATTTATGCACAGTATCTGGGAGATTTCAGTTTTGTAGTAATACCCCCAACTTTGATTGCTGCCCCCCTTCCTCCTTGTTTCCCATCATTCCAGGGTCTTTAAACTGTATGTGCATTATTTTTTGATATATGTTGCATTTGAAGCGAGATTTATGTCCATTATTTTAAAGCATATTGTATTTGAAGCGCTTTCCAATTGGTTTTACTAGAATGAAACTTAAGGGTAAAGTGGATACCCCATTTGTCAGCATATTCATTTTTTTTTTGCATTTAGGTTCCGACTAATATTGGTGATTTTCTTGCTTTGTTAGTACACATTATTAAAAGCAAACCCATTTTTTTGCCTTGAACCAAGTTAAGCTTGTTCCAGAATCCCAGTTAGTAATGTAGAAATGTGTAGATATACTTTTACGACCCAATGTGATTACCTGTATCATTTCTGATAAATTCCAAGATTTTCCCTTGAAATAGTTGTAGAAAATGTTTCTTTACATGTATGTTGTAACCTGCATTGCTTCTAATTTTCCTGTATTTCATGACGGCCCTGTAGAAAATTGATTTTTTTTAAAGTGGTGAGCACACACCACTGGCACTTGACTACCCAACTGACTTTCCTAAGAACAATGTTTTGCACAACGCCCTCTTATGTCAAACTCTCAAGCTGATGTTTTGTATGTACTTATTCTGGGTGTGTGTGTGTGTGTTTCTGGCTGTAAAGATAACACGGCTGGAATTAAAAGCTTTGTCACTTCAGTGTTTAAAAAAATCCTGGAATGAACACGTCCCTCTGGTCAGATGTTTCAGATGGTATGACAATTCAAAAGCCAACAGAAGTCAGTGGGTGGGTCATGGTGTCACTGCTGGTCAGAGCATTGGGAAAAGCCTACCTCCCCCTCTTTGGAGTAGGGTTGGGTAGCCGGCTCGCAGCTGAAATAAAACGAAATATAAAGGAAACTATAACAGGGCTTGTCAGTGCGAATGAGAGTCAACACTTGATGAAAAGGAATACAAAATATGTTCAAATGCACAGAAGAAAAAAATAAAACAAATTTGATAAAGTGCTTTGTTCAGAGTTCCTTTCATGACTGTTAAGTGAGAGTATGCGCACATGTTCTCGAATGCACACATCTCTCTCTCTCTCTCCCTTCAAAAATCACTATTCAATTCACAATTCAAATAATTTATTATTTCACAAACTCAGGTGGGCTACAAGCCATACATAAAAGCAGCAAACGGAAAACGTTACAGAAAATCTCAACACAGTATCCTTACATTGGCTCTACACATCTTGAGAAAAAAAAAGCACCCAAACATCTACAACACCTAAACCAGTCATAAATTCGTCAGTGTAAATTACACGCAATCATGCCTGTGCCATTACATGTACGCACCCACACACTCGTACACTGCCCATATATATATATATATATATATATATATGGCATATTCGCACACAGGCTAGCATTTTATGACATGAACCAAATTATCACACCCATATAATATACAAATATCAATTAACTTAAAACTATTTATTATAATGTTGAAAACAGTTTAACATATTAAAAAAAGCTTTTCCTATGCATCAAATGTAAAACAATAACAATTACAACATTGTCATACAATAAAAAAAATGTACCATTCAATAAAACTTGCATTCAGATGCACTCTGTCAAAATTATGCAAACAACCCTGACAGGTTTGATCTATCCCAATGCTTATCAGAAATAAACACACATGCACAACAGACCTAAAATCATTTTTCCAAAAATGTCTCTTAAGTTGTTAAATTAAATTTAATTGTCACACAATTTGTTTAAAAACATGTATGGGTAGTTCCACCCCGCCCCCTTCACCTCACAGCCCATTCAAACAGCCACACACTAATGTTAACACTGAGTTACACAGACACGTGTATACAAATGAATTCTCTGCACAATATGAAAGCACACATGCAACCATAAACCTACCTGATAAGTAAGTGTCTAGATTGTTAGATTTAAACATAGGTAAAGGTAAAGGTAAAGGAGTCCCATAACCTATAAGGTCGTAGGGGAGCGAGGCGTCAGGGACCTCACTTCTCTAGGCCCAGCATATTGAGGGCGGCGCCCATCTCCTCTCCCTCGCTGCTTTACCTTCCCTGACCCTAAAGAGGGCAGGTACCCATTTACAGCTGGGTGAACTGGGGGAACTGTACTGAAGCCAAGGCGCCCAAACAGTCACCCATCCAACTGGTAACCACGCTGGACGCTGCTTAACTTGGCTGGGGGAAAGCAAGTGCTCCGACCACTGAGCTATCCCGTCCCCTGGTAAAATTGAAAATACACACGTGCAACCATAAAGCCATCTAACCCATATCTAGATTATTATTTAATAGATTTGAACAGACACAACTGAACACACACATACACCAGTTACACCCACACCCGCACCAACCTACCCAGGCATAGGCACATGCACGCACACACGTAACCTACACACAGGCACGTGCACACAAGCAGTTTTCAAACAGGAACATGTGGGTGTTCTTCACCATATTAGCTCATAAGAATTATATTTCAATGTGAATTTATGATTATAGTATTGGTCATTGTGCTTTTAAATGTGCACATGTTGACCGTATTGACTATTATTATATTACTGGCATTTTAACATTACACTCCTAAAATCACACAACACTTGGGAATCTAAAATGGCATTTAAACTAGACACTAAATTGCACACACACACACACAAGCGTGCACGCACAGATAAATAATAATTAGCTCTAGTTACAAATCAAGCTTCCTATTTTCTGGTAGTTAATTTATGGAATAAACTCAAACTTCAGCCTACTTGCTCGGGAAAAATCCACCAAAATACTTGTTAACAAATCGTAAATCAAAAAACTGTTTGAATTACAGCTCAACTCCTCCCCTACCCTCCCCCCCCCCCACACACACACACCTAACAAACGACTTTGTCACATGTTTATTTATTCTGCACATACTCATCCAAAATAGGCTCTTGTTTATAAGACAAAAAACAGAGAGTAAAAACGTCAGATCTATACCCAGAGTACTAAGTGGGGCAAAACTATGATACCCATGCTTGTAAAAGAAAAGAAACCTGCTACTCCAAGTAGGGACAAAAAAATACACAAATAAGAAGAAGGAAACTTGCTACTGGAAGTTCGGACTGGGTCAATTCCTAACACTGTGTGAAACCCCGATAGTGACATCTGGCAAGCCTCTTTGCTGGTGTAACCTAATCTGAAGAAATTCCAGTTGAAATTAGAATGTTCACCTTTGAACCCGGATACGTAGAATGTTCAAGCTGGGTTACTGAAGACGTAGGGAGGGGGACACTTAAATGCTTTCTTTCTAAAGAGAAGGAAGCGACAGGGGGGTTAAAAACTAAAGAAAATGCATACTGCAGGTCATGACCAGTATACAGACAAGAGTTTTATCTGTACAAACAGCACACTATACCAACATTTTGGTGGGAACAGATGACAAAATTTACAAAACTGCATACACACGGGAACTGGATGTAAAAAATCAATGCTTATTCCATTATCCTCGAAATAAAAGAATAAAATAAAATCTTTTTAAAAAAAAAAAGCATAGACACATGTACCAACAGTAACTGCTCTCAATTATACATTTGATTCCTACAAAATGTGTCTACATATCAGTAAATTATTATTTTTGCCAGTTAACTATATTAGAATGGCGCAACGTTACACCCCAAACAGCGTTTGGCATGCCAAAGAGAGGTCAAAGGTGAACAATCCAAGCATACTATGCTACTGATATTTTTTCAGTTGACCGAACGCCATTTTTTGTATTTTGGGGCTACACTCCGGTGTTAGCTTGCCGGTTATGTAGTATCTTCTATAGAGTGCTAGTCGAAAAAAATTTCTAGTGATTTTCACAGATTTTTTAGCATGAAAAAATGCACTGTGTACTTGTTTAGGATTCAGGAAATAGAGCAATACCAGGTAGTCACGAAAAAGCTGGAAATGATCATCAGACGAGGACTGCTTGTGTTTCTACAGTGTTGACCCTGCGCAGCATATTGCGGTTAGAAAGCTTGCAGACCACAAAGGACTGAGGGGTACATAGTTTCCTGACCCCCCTCCCCCAAACCAAAATTCAAACCTACCAAATTTGTGCAAAATCACATAAGTTTTGAGTCAGGGGCTAGCTAGTCTTTCAGAAAAAGTGGTTTTTATTTCAATGCATGCCTTTAGTACGTGCAGTATGAATATAAGAGTCGTATAGAAAAACAGAAGGAAAAGTGCCCCGATTTAAATCAGGAGTGTAGCCTGTATTGTTGCTGGTTTTCCTCCATCTTGGCCAAGTTACTAGTTACTTCCCTTGGACACAGTGCAAGTCGCTCCATCTGGCGGCGTGACGACACCTGTCGTAAGGTAAAGCGCACGACAGGGGCAATAATTTGCTATGACACGGATGCACTGGTTGACTGGGTGTGGCGAAACCTTTCTTAGCTGGAAGGATGCAACAATGATGGTTATGGGGGTGGTAGTAGTAGGTGTGGTGGTGGTGATGGTGGTGATGATAGTGGTGGTGGTTGTGGTTGTGGTAGGGGTGATAATGATGGTGGTATTGGAGGTGGTGGAGGCGGTGGCTGCCCTATTGGAAACATTTTTTGAAAACTTTGAAAACTTTTTAAAATTCAAAGTGGGTAATAGAATAAGCAGTAGTAGCTTTTTTACATCCAGCCCTCTGGCAAAAACAAACAAACAAACAAAAAAGAACAACAATTAAAAATAAAACAACCCCTTCCGGGGAAAAAAATCACGCAACCCCCTCAACCCCCCCCCCCCTCCAAAAAAAAAAACAACAACCCAAAAGAAACAATCAAATAAAAAACCCCTCCAAAAATAAACAAAAACAAAAAGCAACAATAAAAAACGAAAACCCCTACCTCCTCCCCCAAAAACCCCCCCCAAGGAACAACCCCCCACCCCACAAAAAAAAACCCAAACCCCCCAAAACAAAAACGACCCCCCACCCCTCCCCCCACCCCAAACAATGAAAAAAAAGCCCCAAGCAAACAAACCAAATTAAGCAAAAACAATAAACAAAACAAAAACACCACCCTTCCCCCCCCCCCCCCCCCCGTCTTCAAGGGGTGGGGAGGAAAGTAATTTGTGTCCAGATGCTTTTGCGAGTTTGTGTTATTTTTTCCGTTTGTTTGCTTGCGAGTTTCTTGTCTATATGTGACAACAGTAGTGTGTGTGTGTGTGTGTGGTGTGTGTGTGTGTGTGTGTGTGTTTGCGCGCGCGCGCGTGTGTGTATGTTCTTCTCTCTCTGGTTCTGCTTTGCTGTCTGTACCGCCCCCTTCCCCCCCCCCCCCCCCCCCACCTCTGCTCTCTCAATGTCTTTCCACCAGTCTGTCTATGTGTCTGTCTGTCAGTCTATCTGTGTCTATTTGTCTGTCTGTCAGTCTGTCTGCCTGTCTTTCAGTCTATCTTCCTGTCTTACTATGTCTCTGTCTGTCTGATGATGATGATGATGATGGTGATGATGATGATGATGTGTGTGGTGTGTCTGTCTGTCTGTCTATCAGTTACTGTGTGTGTGTCTGTCTTATTTTGTCTTTTTATGCCGTGCCTGTTTATGTCGTTTATGTCTGGTTTATGTACTTAAGTCTCTCGCCGCCTTCTCCTCTGGTCTTTGTGTCTGTCTATCACTCTCCGTTTCTCTGTCACTCTCTCTCCTTCATCTCTTTCTCGTTTTCCCCGTCTTTCTCCTTGTCTCTGCTCTCGCTGTTCTGTCTGTCTTCCTGTCCGTGTCTGAGGGTGTGCGCCTTTGTGTTTGTAGGCCTGTCTGTCTGTACGTATGGATCTGTTTCTCTCTCTCTCACACAGTCTCTTTCTCTCTCTTTCTCTCTATCTCTCTCTTTCTCTCTCTCTCTCTCTCCTCTCTCTCTCTTCTCTCTCTCTTTCTCTCTCTCTTCCTCCTCTTTCTCTCTCTCTGTCTCTCTCTGCCTCTCTCTCTTTCTCTCCTCTCTTTCTCTCTCTCTGTCTCTCTCTGCCTCTCTCTCTTTCTCTCTCTCTGTCTCTCTCTGCCTCTCTCTCTTTCTCTCTCTCTTTCTCTCTCTCTGTCTCTCTCTGCCTCTCTCTCTTTCTCTCTCTCTGTCTCTCTCTGCCTCTCTCTCTTTCTCTCTCTCTTTCTCTCTCTCTTTCTCTCTCTCTGTCTCTCTCTGCCTCTCTCTCTTTCTCTCTTATTTTACTTGTCTGTCTCTTTGTCTCTGTCTATCCTGTTCCGCTTTTCGTAAGAGTGGGCCAGTGTGTGCTGGTGGGAACAGATGACAAAATTTACACAACCGCATACACAGGGGGACTGGATGTAAAAAAAGCACATATGTGCTTATTCCATTATCTTCAATATCTATCTATCTATCTGTCCCGTAGTCTGACGACCGTGGGGGCACCCTCAAAGACTCAACAACCAGTTCCCTCCATTCCTCTCTCTGTTCTGCCTTTCTCAGGGTTTTGTTGAGTTCTAGGTATGTCCATTCGCTGATGTTATCCTCCCAGCTCTTCCTTGGTCTGCCTCTTCTTCTTCTTCCTCCAATAAAATAAATAAAATAAAATATCTGTCTGCCTCCCTATCTCTGTCTGTCTATTTGTCTCTGTCTCTGTGTGTCTATCTGCGTGTCTGTGCTTCTGTGTGCCTGTCTGTGTCTCTATTTTTTATTTATTTTATTTTATTATTCTTTTATATCGAGGATAATGGAATAAGCACACATGTGCTTTTTTACATCCAGTCCCCGTGTGTATGGGGTTTTGTAAATTCTGTCATCTGTTCCCACCGGCACACAATGGCCTACTCTTACGAAAAGCGGAACAGGATTTAACGTGTGCGCAAGATGTTCTGCATGCGTTCGCACACGGGGCCTCGGTTTATAGTCTCATCTCTGTCTGTGTGTGTGTGTTTATGTTGTCTGTCTGTCTGTCTGTCTGGGCTGTCCTGTCTGTCTTTTCTGTCTCTCCTTCTCTCTCTCTCTCTCGCTTTGCCTCTGTCTCTCTACCTTTGAGTCTTTGTTTCTGTTTTCCCTAAGTCTCTCTGTCTCTCTTACCGTTCTTACATTAAGCGCTATATTACTATATTTAACACATTTCTGTCATACTTCTTAAGAAACAAGTCTTCTTTACAGTTAGATGTTTTGGCTACGGTGGAAGGTGGTGCATATTCTTCACCAAGGGGTGTTGTTACAGAGTGGGCGTAAGATCACACCCTGGAAAACCCAATATGACTAAGGATGATCCCACTTCAAAAGCCTGGTAATATCTTGATCCATGCAGATAGATCACCGAATGATCTATACGCTTCGTCATCCTGTTTGTCTGTCTGTATGTCTGTCTGTCTGACTGTCTGCCTATCTAGGTCTGTCTAGGTCTGTGTGTGTGTGTGTGTGTGTGTGTGTCTGTCTGTCTATATGTCTGTATCTCTATCTCTCTTAGAAGTGTGTGTGTGTGTGTGTGTATGTGTGTGTGTGTGTGTATGTCTGTGTCTGTCTGTCTATATGTCTGTATCTCTATCTCTCTTAGAAGTGTGTGTGTGTGTGTGTGTGTGTGTGTGTGTCTGTGTGTGTGGCCACATGCACGTGTGTGTATGTGTGCACATGCTCGCGCGTGTGTGTATATGTGTGTGTGTGTGTGTGTGTAAGTACGCACACATGCACGTGCGCATTTGTTTACACAGGCACTCCTATACAAGTCTGTGGTTTTAGAAGAGAAAAAGTAACTGGGTACCATTTTTCATTTTTAACAAAATGGCGTGCTTTTGTAAGAATACATTGATATTAAATTACTATGACCGGTTTTTTATAGACATATTTTTGTATTGTTAGTACAAAGTGATTATTTTGATGCATGTATGTTTAGAATGACACTTTATACATCCAGGCTGACCTATTGATATCGAAGATCACTCATATATCTCTCTCTCTCTCCCTCTCTCTTTCTCTCCCCTTATTTTTCATGTCTTTTAGCGAAGGGGGTATAGTAGGGGGCCACTTCTTTTTTTTAAAAATATACTTTTTTTTATTGTAGTTTTTCTGAACAATATAAAATGATTATTACTTATATCTCTTTGTTATCCTGTGTTTTTATTTTAATGCACTCCTTATTTTTCATTGATATATTACTATTTTAGGGGGTCAGGTGAGCCACCTTCACATATCTCGCACTCTTATAGACCTTTGAGGCGCCACTTAACATTTGGCAACCAGCTTCCTCCACTCCTGGCGGTCCTCAGCTCTCCGTAGCAAGTCATTCCACTCAAGGCCAGTGCACTCTCTGATGTTGTCTCCCTATCGTTTTCTCTGTCTGCCTCTTTGTCTCCCTCCTTGTACTGTTCCCTGTAGCAGGACGGTAGACCCCCTCCCCGTATGTAGACCTTCCTATAGCGGAAGGGGGAGGGGGGTATCAGATGGTAAATACTATGGTTGAAAGCAAAGGGTGGAGCATATTGCACCAATGAAAGTATAGCTATCACAGCAGCGGGATGAGGTCATACACCCCGGTAAAACCCAGTAGGCGGCTCCACTTCAAAAGCTTGATAATGATACATTTGAATTCTTGCAAAGAAATGCCATATCCCCGTGTTTTGTCAGCCTGTCTGTCTGTCTATATGTCTGTCTGTTTGCCTGTTTATTTGTCTGTCTGTCTGTCTGTCTGTCTCTCTCTCTTCTCTCTCTCTCTCTCTCTCTCTCTCTCTCTCTCTCTCCCTAATTTTTCATGTACTTTCAAGAATGGAGTATAGTACGACCATTTTTGGGGGTATACTTTCAGTCATTCTTGTATTGTTTAATTCCAGATCATATAAAATGATTATTACATAAATCACATTGTTACCATTCGTTTTCATTTGCTGCGTCCTTGTTTATATAGTTTTTTTTTTCGGGGTGGGGGGGGGGGGGTGCATATCATTTGGTAAATACTTGGGTTAAAAGCAAAGGTGGTGCAGATTTCACAAAGCACAGTTGTCACAGCAAAGGTTGGGGGGGGGGGGGGGGAGGGGCTATGAGGTCACACCCTGGTAAAACCAGTAGGCGGCTTCACTTCAAAAGCCTGATAATATGTCATGATTCCTGAAGACCACCGTACTATCCTCATGTTTTGTAATGTGTCTGTCTGTCTGTGTGTCTGTCTGTCTATCTGTACCTTTCTCTGTCTGTCTGTCTCTCTGTCTGTCTGTCTGTCTCTCTCACTCACACACACACACACACACACAAACACACACACACACACACACAAACACACACACACACACACACACACACATACACACACTCTCTCTCTTCTCTCTCTCTCTCTCTCTCTCTCTCTCTCTCTCTCTCTCTCTCCACAATTGTTGGCACTACAATTAGTCTTTTAACTCGTATTGTTCACAAAATCCGAAGCTTAATTTACAATGTTCTTGTGCTTTGGAATGTTGTACATACTTTTGTGTACCTTCTTTCTAAGCCCTCATCTGGGGGTTGGGGGGGGGGGAGGGGGGGTATTTTCTAAATTCTTTTTCCATTTTATTCTTTTATATCGAGGATAATGGAATAAGCACTTATGTGCTTTTATTTTACATCCAGTCCCCGCGTGTATGTGGTTTTGTAAATTCTGTCATCTGTTCCCACCGGCACACAATGGCCTACTCTTACGAAAAGCGGAACAGGATTTAACATGTGCTCAAGATGTTCTGCGCGCGTTCGCACACGGGACCTCGGTTTATAGTCTCATCCGAAAGACTTTTGGGGAGAGTGGAGTCTGCACTGATGTTAATTCCAGGGGAAAATATCCCCTCGAACGGGAATCGAACCCGGATCGTCAGATTGCGATCGCAATGTTCTAACCACTAGGCTATCCCGTCTCCTCAGAGGAAGGGAAGGGGGTAGCCCTAGTGGTCAGGGTACTACGCTCGTGATTTGATGACCCTGGATCGAGCCTAGGTTCGAGCAACCACTGAGATACCTGTTCCAGAGGATTTTCCCCCCTGGTGTTAACATCAGCCCTGATTTCACTTTTTTTTCTCGAAAGTCATTTGGATGGGATAATAGATAGAGGTCTTGTGTGCGAACGTACCCAGAACATCTTGTACACACACTAAAACCTGCTCTGCCTTTCGGAAGAGTAGGCTATTCTTGCCGGTAAGAACAGGAAACGAACACACAAAAACCAAATAGACACGCAAACGCATTTTTAAAATTTATTTATTTTATTCTTTTATATGGAGGATAATAGAATAAGCACTTATTTGCTTTTCTACATCCAGTCCTCGTCTGTTTGCGGTTTTGTACATTTTGTCATCTGTTACCATGGAACCATGTTCCCATGGTATCAAGTGTCATGCTTAGACATCATCGCCCGAAGTCAGAATGCGGCTACCTTTAATGGGCCTTGTCAGGGTGGAGGGGTGGCACGTGCTGTGTGACACAATGGGGCTGTAAACTGTTCTATAGCCCCTCCCTCCCCAAGAAATGGGTGCTAACAGAGTGTGTGTGGGTGGGAGAGTTTGGGTTAGTGTTTAGTGATTTGAGCTGGGTTTTTTTGTTTTACCCCATGGGGATGCTGGGGGACTGTCCTATGTACAACATGAGCGCTTTGATTTGTTGCTTTACAATATTCGGCGCTATATAAATTCCATACATTATTATTATTATTATTATTATTATTCTCTTTCTGTCTCTCTCTCTGTACACAAATAGACCTATCAATGAGTAACACACATCAATATATAATCAAAACAAATAAACCCACTCCACCCAAAATAAAAAAAAACAAACACAGTAATCTCTCACCACTGCAGAAAGTGCACATTGGTGGATCAGTGGTCGAGAGGTAACGCGCCTGTCTAGAATGCGAAAAGTCCCCGTCGGGTGTGTGCGTGGTTCGTATCCCGTTTGGACCCGAAATTTTTCCCCATCCATTAGACCATGAGTGGTGGTCTGGGCGCAAGTCTTTCGGATGAGACGATAAACCGAGGTCCCGTGTGTTACACAAAATTTTCAGTGCACGTAAAAGAACCCACGGCAACAAGAGAGTTGTCCCTGGCAAAATTCTTAGAAAAAAGCCACTCTGATAGGGAAACAAATACAGTTACAGACCAAAAGAAAAAAAAGGGTGGCACTGCTCTTGTGGCGATGCACTCTCCCCAGGGAGAGCAGCCCGAATTTCACGCAGAGAAATCTCGTGACTTAAAGTGGTATAAAAAAAAAACCAAACCCAAAACATACACCTTAGCAAGATAAGTGAGGAAGGCGTGATATGGGTGAGGGGAGGATTAGGTGTGTCTGATAGTGGTCACTCTGTGTGTCCACTGGCTTGTTGCCTGTGTTTGGCAGCTGTCCACTTGGGGATCAACCTGTCCAGTTTCTCTCCAATATGTCCTGCTAACAAGGTCCAGCTAGTTAAGTGGGCCTTGTCAGGGTGGACTGGTTGCATGTGCTGTGTGACACAAAAGGGCTGTAAATTGTTCTATACCCCAAGAAATGGGTGCTAACAGAGTGTGTGTGGGTTAGGGTTAGGTTTGGGTTAGTGTTTAGTGAGATTAATCTGTTTTTTGTTTTGTTGTTTGTTTTACCCCATGGGGATGCTGGGGGCCTGCACTATTTACAATATTCTCTCTCTCTTTTCCTCTCTGTGTACACAAACAGACCTGTCAATAAATAACACACATCAATATATAACAAAAACAACCCCGCCACTCCACCCATAAGAAAAAACAAACAAACACAGCAATCTCTCACCACAGCAGAAAGTGCACATACATCTATGCAAGATACGCCAGGAAGGCGTGATGTGGGTGAGGGGAGGATTAGGTGTGTCTGACAGTGGTCACTCTGTGTGTCCACTGGCTTGTTGCCTGTGTTTGGCAACTGTCCACTTGAGGATCAACCTGTCCAGTTTCTCTCCAATATGTCCTGCTAACAAGGTCCAGCCAGTTGAGTGGGCCCTGTCATGCTGGACAGGTAGCATGTGTAGTGTGACACATTGAGGCTGTAAACTGTTCTGTATCCATCAAAAAATGGGTGTGAACAGTTGTGGGTGGGTGGGTGAGTTTTGGTTCGTGTTTTAATAAATATTTATGTATGTTTTGTTTGTTTGTTTGTTTGCTTGTTTTTGCAATGAATCTATGATTTTTAATGCGCATGGGAGAGTTAGTGTTTGTAATTGCTTATTTCTGTTCTTGTGTGTGTGATGAATCTATTATTTACAAAGTGCATAGGAGAGTGTGGGTTAGTGTTTGTAATGGCTTGTTTCTATATGTGTGTGTGGTGGTGGGGGGGATGAGTCATTGATTTGTTAAGTGCATAGAAAAGTTTGTATTAGCATTTATAATTACTTGTTTATGGTTTTATTATTTTGCTTTTTTGTATGGAGATTCTGAGATGTTGCTGTTGCAGTGTGGTGTGTTTGAAGTCTTTTGAGTATAGTGATATTAAAAGTCTGTAATGTTGATCTTTTTCGTGTTGGTTTATTGTTTTTTGTTGCTTTTTCTTGAAATGAATATATGATCTATAAAGCGCATTTTTCTTCATCTTCTTCTGCTTTCCTATGTGGGGTGCATAGTGCATGATCTTATCACGTGCTTGTCATTTTCCAGGAGGTCTACCCGATGGCCTCAGCAGACACATTTCAAATTCAGAGCATATTCTTTCTATTAACATATGACCTAAGCATATGGATCATACCTGGGTGGCTGCTAAGCAGTGCATTGTGTAGGCATGCACCCGCATGTGATAAACAAATACACACACAAACACACACCTATCAATATATAAAACACGTCAATATATAACAAAAACAACCTTTACCCAGAATAAAAACAAACAAACACAGTAATCCTTCACATATTGTCCTGCTGACAAGGTCTAGCCAGTTGAGTGGGCCCTGTCAGGCTGGACAGTGGCAGTGCAGTGTGACACAATGGGGCTGAAAACTGTTTTGTCCCCCCCCTCCCCCTTCCCCAAGAAATGGGTGCTAACAGAACGTGTTTGTGTGGGAGAGTTTGGGTTAGTGTTTAGTAATATTGATCTGTTTTGTTGTTGTTTTTTTACCCCATGGGGATGCTTGGGGCCTGTACTATTTACAACATTCTCTCTCTGTCTCTCTCTCTCAATCTCTCTCTCTCTCTTTCTCTCTCTTTACACACACACCTATCGATGAATAACACACATCAATATATAACTAAAACAAAGAAACCCACTCTACCCAAAATATAAAACAAACAGACAAATACAGCAATCTCTCACCACAGCAGAAAGCTCACATACATCTTAGCAAGATAAGTGAGGAAGGCGTGATATGGATGAGGGGAGAATTAGGTGTGTCTGACAGTGGTCACTCTGTGTGTCCACTGGCTTGTTGCCTGTGTTTGGCAACTGTCCACTTGGGGATCAACCTGTCCAGTTTCTCTCCAACATGTCCTCCTAACAAGGTCCAGCCAGGTGAGTGGGCCCTGTCAGGGTGGATGGGTCGCATGTGTAGTGTGACACATTGGGGCTGTAAACTGTTCTGTACCCATCAAAAAATGGGTGTGAACAGAAGTGGATGGGTGAGGGAGTTTGGGTTAGTGTTTAAAGTAATATTTATATTTGTTTTGTTTGTTTGTTTGTTTGTTTTTGCAATGAATCTATGATTTTTTAATGCGCATGGGAGAGTTAGTGTTTGTAATTGCTTATTTCTGTTCTTGTGTGGATGATGAATCTGTTATTTACAAAGTGCATAGGAGAGTATGGGCTAGTGTTTGTAATGGCTTGTTTCTATTTGTGTGTGTGTGGGGGGGGGGATGAATTGCTGATTTGTTAAGTGCATAGAAAAGTTTGTATTAGCATTTATAATTACTTGTTTATGGTTTTATTATTTTGCTTTTTTGTATGGAGGTTCTGAGCTGTTGCTGTTGCAGTGTGGTTTGTTTAAAGTCTACTGACGTATAGTGATATTAAAAGTCTGTAATGTTGATCTTTTTCTTGTTGGTTTATTGTTTTTTTGTTGCTTTTACTTGAAATGACTCTATGATCTATAAAGCCCATTTTCTTCATCTTCTGCTTTCCTATGTGAGGTGCATAGTGTATGATCTTATCACGTGCTTTTCATTTTCCAGGTCTACCAGATGACCTCAGCAGGCACATTTCAAATTCAGAGCATATTCTTTGTATTAACATATGACCTAAGCATAAGGATGATACCTGGGTAGCTGGTAAGCAGTGAATTGTGTATGCATGCACCCACATGTGATAAACAAATTTTTTTAATACACACACAGCTATCAATATATAATACATGTTAATATATAACAAAAACAACCTTTACCCAGAATAAAAACAAACAAACAGTAATTCTTCACCCTAGCAGAAAGTGCACATACATCTTAGCAAGACAAGCGAGGAAGGCGTGATATGGGTGAGGGGAGGATTAGGTGTGTCTGACAGTGGTCACTCCATTTGTCCACTGGCTTGTTGCCTGTGTTTGGCAACTGTCCACTTGGGGATCAACCTGTCCAGTTTCTCTCCAATATGTCCTGCTAACAAGGTCCAGCCAGTTGAGTGGGCCCTGTCAGGCTGGTCGGGTAGCATGTGTTGTGTGACACATTGGGGCTGTAAACTGTTCTGTATCCATCAAAAAATGGGTGTGAACAGATGTGGGTGGGTGGGTGAGTTTTGGTTCGTGTTTTAACAAATATTTATGTATGTTTTGTTTCTTTGTTTGCTTGTTTTTGCAATGAATCTATGATTTTTAATGCGCATGGGAGTGTTAGTGTTTGTAATTGCTCATTTCTGTTCTTGTGTGTGTAATGAATCTATTATTTACAAAGTGCATATGAGAGTGTGGGTTAGTGTTTGTAATGGCTTGTTTCTATATGTGTGTGTGGGGGGGGGGGGGGGGGGGGATGAATCACTGATTTGTTAAGTGCATAGAAAAGTTTGTATTAGCATTTATAATTACTTGTTTATGGTTTTATTATTTTGCTTTTTTGTATGAAGATTCTGAGCTGTTGCTGTTGCAGTGTGGTGTGTTTAAAGTCTATTGACGTATAGTGATATTAAAAGTCTGTAAAGTTGATCTTTTTCGTGTTGGTTTATTGGTTTTTGTTGCTTTTTCTTGAAATGAGTATATGATATATAAAGCCCATTTATCTTCATCTTCTGCTTTCCTATGTGAAGTGCATAGTACATGATCTTATCACATGCTTGTCATTTTTCAGGAGGTCTACCTAATGGCCTCAGCAGACACATTTCAAATTCAGAGCATATTCTTCGTATTAACATATGACCCAAGCATATGGATCATACCTGGGTGGCTGGTAAGCAGTGAATTGTGTATGCATGCACCCGAATGTGATAAACAAATACACACACACACCTATCAATATAATAATAATAATAATAATAATAATAACAATAATAATAATAGTAATAATGTATGGAATTTATATAGCGCTGAATCTTGTGAAGCAACAAATCAAAGCGCTCAGATAACTTTTTTTTCATATCGAGGATAATGGAATAAGCACTCATGTGCTTTTTTACAATCAGTCCCCGTGTGTATGCGGTTTTGTAAATTTTGTCATCTGTTCCCACCGGCACACAATGGCCTACTCTTTCGAAAAGCGGAACAGGATTTAACGTGTGCGCAAGATGTTCTGCTGGGTTCGCACACTGGGCCTCGGTTTATAGTCTCATCCAAAGGATGAATTATAATACACGTCAATATATAACAAAAACAACCTTTACCCAGAATAAAAACAAACAAACACAATAATCCTTCACCACAGCAGAAAGTGCACATACATCTTAGCAAGATACCCCAGGAAGGGGTGATGTGGGTGAGGGGAGGATTAGGTGTGTCTGACAGTGGTCACTCCATTTGTCCACTGGCTTGTTGCCTGTGTTTGGCAACTGTCCACTTGGGGATCAACCTGTCCAGTTTCTCTCCAATATGTCCTGCTAACAAGGTCCAGCCAGTTGAGTGGGCCCTGTCAGGCTGGTCGGGTAGCATGTGTTGTGTGACACATTGGGGCTGTAAACTGTTCTGTATCCATCAAAAAATGGGTGTGAACAGATGTGGGTGGGTGGGTGAGTTTTGGTTCGTGTTTTAACAATATTTATGTATGTTTTGTTCTTTGTTTGCTTGTTTTTGCAATGAATCTATGATTTTTAATGCGCATGGGAGTGTTAGTGTTTGTAATTGCTCATTTCTGTTCTTGTGTGTGTAATGAATCTATTATTTACAAAGTGCATATGAGAGTGTGGGTTAGTGTTTGTAATGGCTTGTTTCTATATGTGTGTGTGGTGGGGGGGGGGGGATGAATCACTGATTTGTTAAGTGCATAGAAAAGTTTGTATTAGCATTTATAATTACTTGTTTATGGTTTTATTATTTTGCTTTTTTGTATGAAGATTCTGAGCTGTTGCTGTTGCAGTGTGGTGTGTTTAAAGTCTATTGACGTATAGTGATATTAAAAGTCTGTAAAGTTGATCTTTTTCGTGTTGGTTTATTGGTTTTTGTTGCTTTTTCTTGAAATGAGTATATGATCTATAAAGCCCATTTATCTTCATCTTCTGCTTTCCTATGTGAGGTGCATAGTGCATGATCTTATCACATGCTTGTCATTTTTCAGGAGGTCTACCAGATGGCCTCAGCAGACACATTTCAAATTCAGAGCATATTCTTCGTATTAACATATGACCCAAGCATATGGATCATACCTGGGTGGCTGGTAAGCAGTGAATTGTGTATGCATGCACCCGCATGTGATAAATAAATACACACACACACCTATCAATATAATAATAATA
>CM054158.1:16087876-16090376 GCA_028751875.1 Rapana venosa
GATATATATTACCAAAATATTATCGTCAGCCCTGTCTTTGCAAACTAAGTTTACTCATGTCATCTGTGAGACACAAGGACGTACAGAATTTGTCTCCGTTCCTGCTTAAAGCATTCAAGTTAAGAGAAATCGCCACGTCATAGACATGCTGTCCTGTTACATATCTATAGGAATCAATGTGTTTATTTGCTGTTTTATGGTTTTCATGTTGTATGTTTTGTTCACAATCCCCTTCATGAGGGGCCATGGCCTAATGAATAAACTATCCGAATCCGAATCTGTTTGCCTTGTGTGTGTGTCTGTCCGTGTCTTTGTCTCTCTGTTTCTCTGTGTCCTGGTCTGTCCGTGCTTGTCTCTGTCTCTGTCTGTCCGTGTCTTTATCTCTCGTCTCTCTGTTTGCCTGTGTGTCTGTCTGTCCCCTGTCTTCTCCTGTGTGTCTGCATGTATTTCTCTCTTTCTCTCTGTTCTCTCTGAGTCTCTGCCTGTCCGTTTCTTTGTCTCTGTTTCTCTGTGTCTCTTGTTCTCTTGTCTCTGTGTCCTGTCTGTCCGTGTATTTGTCTCTCTGTTTGCCTGTGTGTCTGTCCGTGTCTCTGTTTCTCTGTGTCGCTGTCTGTCCGTGTCCTGTCTCTCGCTTCTCTGCTGTCCGTATCTTTGTCTCTCTGTTTCTCTGTCTGTCCGTTCTTTGTTTCTCTGGTCTGTCTGTACCGGCTTTGTTCCTGTCTGCGTGCCTTGTCTCTCTGTGTCGGTCTGTGTCTTTGTCTCTCTCTCTGTCCGTGTCTTTGTTTCTCTGTCTCTCTATGTCGCTGTCTGTTTGTGCCTTTTGTTTCTCTGTTTTGCTGTGTCTCTGTCTGTCCGTGTCTTTGTCTCTCTGTTTACCTGTCTGTCTGTGTCTTTGTCTCTGTCCGTATCTTTGTCTCTCTGTTTCTCTGTCTGTCCGTGTCTTTGTCTCTCTGTTTCTCTGTCTGCATATGTCTCTGTCTGTTTATCTGTCTCTCTGTGAAAAAAAGGGTTGACTGAATGATTGGATCTGTCCGCCTGAAACGATCTATAAAGGTATATATGAATTAAAGTATGTATGTACGTACCTATCTAACCACCTACATACGTGCGTATGGGTGGATGGATAGATGGATGGATGGATGGATATTCGTATATCAAAGACTTGGATTGACTGATTGATTTGATCTGTCTGTCTGTCTGTCTGTCTGTCTGTCTGTCTGTCTGTCAGTCTGCCTGTCTGTGTATGTATGTATGTATGTATGTATGTATGTATGTATGTATGCATATATGCATGTATGTTTGCATGCAAGCATGCATGCATGCATGTATATAATTATGTATGTATGTATGTATGTATGTATGTATGAATGTGCACACATGCGCATAAGGTGTGTGTGTGTGTGCGTGCCTACATGCATGCGTGTGTGTGTGCGTGCACACGTGTGTGGGTCGTCACGCGCGTGAATGTATGAGTATGTGCGTGTTGTGCACGCTTATGCTCGCACGTGCACGTTATTTTATGTATTGATGTCCATCTTAGACAAACGATGCGTCTCTCTCTCTCTCTCTTTCCTCTCTCTCTCACACACACATACACACACACATACACACACACACAACAAACACACACACACACACACACCACACACATACACCACACACACATACACACACACACACACACACACACACACACACACACACACAACACAACACACACACACAACACACCACTCGCCCTACACTCTTTACCTTATCTCCAAGCCATAGTGTACACAACAACAACAACAACAACGACAACACCAACGAACAACAACAACGAACAACACCAACGAACAACAAAAAACAACACCAACGAACAACAATGACAACAACAACACGAACAACAACAACAACGAACAACAACCAACGAACAACGACTAACACCCACAGCACGAAGCATGGGCTCTTTCCAACCTGCCAGGCATTTAACACGTCGTGCAGAGCAGTTAAGCTCCCGTCATCCCAGTTTAAAGCTGGCCCTCCACTGTATCCCATAATGACTTGAGCTAAGCTCCGAGGGGGTCTAGACCACCACCCACCCCAACAAGGGCTGAGGGGAGGGGGGCGAGAGGGGGGGTGGGGTGGTAGGGGGTTGAGGGAGGTGGTTGGTGGTCGTGGTGGTGTGGTGGTGGAGGGGGGGGGGAGACAGAGGTGAGATTCCATTGCAGGGCAGTGTGACATGGACTGTTGGATAATTATGTTATTGTGTCTTAGCGGGTTTTTTTCAGGGTGGGGGAGAAATAGGTTGTTTTTTGTGGTATGGGTTGCGTTAGATTGAAATGATGTCATTGTGGAATGAGTGGAACTTTCATACACCCACGTCGTGGTTTTATAGTATCGTTCAATGTACAGTGTTGGGCAGGGGGAAGGGGTCTTGAAATAAAGTTTTTGGAGATATGTACATAAACACAAACATACATACACACACATACACGCATGCACACATGCACGCAAGCAC
>CM054158.1:16092876-16125376 GCA_028751875.1 Rapana venosa
GAGGGGGGGGGGGGTAGGGGGGGTAGAAGACGAGAAGAGTGAAAGGCTAAAAAGAAAAAAAAAAAGAATAAAAATACCCACCTGCGTGGCTAGTTGTATCTCTCACTTACCTACCTTACGCATGCAATACGTCATGCACAAGAAATGTCCCACCTTTTTGATAGCAGTTTTTCCTAAGCTTGATTTATCACTGCGGATCAAGGTATTGCTTCACTTTTTGAAGTGGTGCCACCTGTCTGGTCTTAAACGCCTACGCTGTAATAGCGTGGGCTGTGGATAAGTGATACGGGGAGGTGGGGATATCTCTTTTATTTCTCTTCTCTGCGTTCCTTTACAGGGTGGGGCACGGAGTGCCAGGCCTGGTCTTCTCCTGTGGCTGTGATTTTAGCAGGAGGTCTGCCCGCTGGCCTCTGCCGACACACCCCGACTTTAGAGAAGCTTGATTCATTGTACAGGTTGCATTCTGGGTATGTTCGTGTCTCCGTAACCCACCGAATGCTGACATGAATTATGGGATCTTTAACAGGCATGTTATTTCTCGTCCACTCATAATTTCTCACTGATAATTCCTGAGGTTGAGACATCAAAGTATTCTTAAAGTAAAGTAAAATTTTATTTGATCTTCTGCACGTATATATAGATCTATACGAAAGGAATTAAGGCACAGGCAGGTTTGCACTTAAAGTGGACCTGGGAGATCGTGAACATTCTCACTTTGTTCACCAGGACGCCTCAGCAAAGATTCGAACCCAAGACTTCATGGACGCACAGTATTGAAATGAAACGGCTTAAACACCCGGCTATAGTGTCCCTCATATAGGTACAGGTATCCCATAACCTATGTAGTCGTACGGGAGCGAAGCGTCAGAGACCCCAGCTTCTCTAGGGGCCAGCATATTGAGGGCGGCGCCCATCTCCTCTCCCTCGTTGCTTTACCTTCCCTGACCCATAGAGGCAGGTACCTATTTTACAGCTGGATGAATTAGGGGGACTGTACCGAAACCAAGGCACACAAACGGTCACCCATCCAAGTGGTAACCACGCCCAATGCTGCTTAACTTGGCTGAGGGAAAGCAAGTGCTCCGACTGCTGAGCTATCCCGTCCCCTGTCCGTCATATGGGGAACAATTATGCTGCAGTTTCAACTTTTAACAACACAGTATGTGAGCTCTTTCAAAGTGCTTGAGGAAAAACTATGGAAAATAATAAGAAGATTACAAATAAGAACACACACTTACATACATACATAGACACACACACACACACACACACACACATATATATGTCTATATATATATATATATATATATATATATATATATATATATCTATATCTATATCTATATCTATATATATCTATATATATATCTATATCTATATCTATGTGTGTGTGTCTATATCTATATATAATTATGTGTGTATCTCTCTCTCTCTCTCTCTCTATATATATATATATATATCTATATCTATATCTACCTACCTACAGACATGCATGCATCCATCCATCCATCCATACATACATACATACTACCACTCCATAATCACACCACCACCACCACCACCACCACTACTACCACCACCTCAGTCCTGTCCTTCCAGCCCGGGCATGTTTTGCCACACCCAGTCAACAGGTATATCTCTGTCATGGCAATTATCGCCCCTGTCCTCTGCTTAACTTAGGACAGGTGTCATCATGCCACCAGATGGAGCGACTTGTACTCAGTCCAAGGTCAGTATCTTAAGAATGAATAAATAACAAGTTAAAGGGAGCAGTAAGGCAAAACTGAACTGTCACTGGCCAATGGTTGAATTAAAGGGAAGGTCAGACACAACTGAACTGTCACTGGCCAATGGTTGAATTAAAGGGAAGGTCAGACACAACTGAACTGTCCACAGCCAATGTTGAAATTAAAGGGAAGGGCAAGCCAAAACTGAACTGTCCATGACCAATTGTTAAAGGGAACAGCAAAACAAAGCTGAACTGTCCATGACAAATAGTTAAAAGGAACAGCAAGACAAAACTGAACAGTCCATGACCAATGTTAAAGGGAACAGCAAAACAAAGCTGAACTGTCCATGACAAATAGTTAAAAGGAACAGCAAGACAAAACTGAACAGTCCATGACCAATCGTTAAAGGGAACGGTAAGGCAAAACTGAACTGTCCATAGCCAATATTTCAAGGGAACAGCCAAGCAAAGCTGAACTATCACTGACCAATAATTAAAGGGAACAGCACGGCGAATGTGAACTGTCCATGACAAATAGTTAGAGGGAACAGCAAGGCAGAACTGAACTGTTACTGACTGTTTGTTAAAGGGAATGACAAGCTAAAACTGAAATGTCAATGATTACTAGTTAAAGGGAATGACAAGCCAAAACTGAACTGTCACTGATCAAGAGTGAAAGGGAACGACAAGCCAAAACTGAACTGTCAGTGACCAATATTTAAAGGGAATGGCAAGCCAAAGGAATGACAAGCCAGAACTGAACTGTCAGTGACCAATAGTTAAAGAAAATGGCAAGCCAAAACTGAACTGTCAGTGATCAATAGCTAAAGAAAATGACAAGCCAAAACTAAACTGTCACTAACCAATAGTTAAAAGGAATGACAAGCCAAAACTGAAATGTCAGTGACCAATAGTTAAAGGGACAGTAAAGCAAAACTGAATGTCCATGACCAACAGTTAAAGGGAACAGCAGGATAAAACTGAGACGTCAAGGACACATTATTTGAAGAAGGAAAAGCACAGTCTCACCTCAGTGCTTTGGCAGAGCACGGGACGGGATAGCCTGGTGGTTAGAGCGATGCATTCGTCATCTGCTGATCCGGGTTCGAATCTCGCTCAAGAAGATTTTTCCCCTGGAGCATCATCAGCATTAACATCAGTGCCGACTCCACTCTTTCCAAAAGTCCTTTACATGAGACTATAAACCGAGGACCCATGTGCGAACCCACGCAGAACATCTTGCGTACAGGTTAAATCCTGTTCCGCTGTTTGAAAGAATAGGCCATTGCGTGCCGGTGGAAACAGATGACAAAATTTACAAAACGGCATACACATGCGGACAGGATGTGAAAAAGCACATGAGTGCTTATTTCATTATCCTTGATATAAAAGAATAAAGAAAAGAAGAAAAGAACACACACACACACGCGAACGCGCGCGCGCGCAAACACGCGCGTGCGCGAGCGGTGCACCTTACCGCGACAAGTGTGGCCTGTCCCATTTTTCATACCCATTCCATCCATTGCAGCGAATGAATTTGCATTTACCGCCGTAGTAATACCCAGAGTTACACTGGATACAACAGAAGTGAAGGTATTCATGGTTCTGTGGACAATGGGCATAGCCGTTTTGTACAGATCTCGGTTTGCCACAAGTTACAGCTGAAAAAGGAAAAAAATCCCATAGATGGTCGATAACAACAACAACAACACCAATAATAATAATAATAATAATAATAATGATGATGATGATATAATAATAATAATAATAACAACAGCAACAATAAAAAGGTACTACTACTATTACTACTACTGATTATAATGATGATAATAATGATAACAACAACAATAATAATTTTATAATAATAATGATAATAATAATAATAATAATAATAATAATAAATGATAATAACAGTGACTGTGATAGTAATAACAATAATAACGGTAACAAAAACAACGATGATGATGATAGTAATGATGATGATGGTAATGATGATGATGATGCTCTTGATGATGATGATGATGATGATGATGATGATAACAATGATGATGGTATTGATGGCGTTGCTCTTGTGGCGACGACACGCTCTCCTTGCAGGGAAACCACCTGAAATTCATAAATGTGTCATGGTTAAAGATGGTACACAATACAACACAATACAACACAATACAACACAGTACAATACAATACATTGCAAAACAAAGCAATGCAGTGCAACGCAATACAACGTCTGATTATCTTACGAATTCAATACAGAACAATGCAGTGTAATGCAATACAAAGTCTGATTGTCTAACGAAACCAATACAAAGCGAAGCGAAGAAAAACAATTCAGTGCAATGCAATACAACATCTGAATTTCCTACGAAATCAATGCAATGCAGTCATTGCAACACAATGTTTGATACCTTCAAATCCAGCCTCAAAACACACTTATTTCCTACCTGAGACTTTCCCCTCATATCTGTCCCTAATTATTTTCAACAGCATCCTTCACCTCCTAAGTGTGTGTGTGTGTGTGTGTGTGTGTGTGTGTGTGTGTGTGTGTGCGTGCGCGCGTGCATGGATTTAAAATCTGTTGTTCATTTTGTTTAAGGAGAGTTGCATGCGTGTAAATGATTTGAGTGCAAGCGCTTCGATTTGTTTGTTTTTACAAGATTCAGCGCTATATAAATTCCATATATTATTATTATTATTATTATTATTATTATTATTTTCTTACAAAATCAATGCAATGCAAAGTCTGATTTTCTTACGAAATCAATGCAAAGCAAAGCAATGCAATATAGTGCAATGCAATACAACAAAGTCTGATTTTCTGAGGATATCTTGATCATCTGCCTCTGCCGTCAGGAAGTGGGCTACAGAGGGACAAACAGGTGTGGGGGTGTCAAGCACTTTCATCAGCTTCCTGGTCACCATCTGCTCGCACGCGCAAGCATGGAGGATGCACACGCATACAAGCAAGTCAATACACAAGCGCACACCCCTGAGTGCACACATTTAACACAAAGATACCGACAAAGACACACACATGCGCGTACGCGTGCGCGCGCACACACACACATTCAATATCTCTCTCTCTACATATATATATATATTGATCTCTCTCTCTCTCTCTCTATCTATCTATCTATCTATCTATCATCTATCTATCTATCTATCTATATGTGTGTATGTGTAACTTCCTTTCTTTGGGGTCATCATTATTACCAGCATGAATGGCCTACTCTTTGCAAAAGAAGGACAGGTTTTAACGCCTCCACAAGATGGTCAGTTGTGCCTTCAGTGCGTAATTCCATTATCTCGGATATAAAAGGATTATTGTTTATTTTTCTGAGTTAAGATTTACAATATTTTTCCTGTCTTGCATGTGTATTAATTTGTTCCCCTATGATGTGGCTTTTCTTCCACACAGAACTGTGGCAGGGAAGAATTCTCTTGATGCCGTGGGCTGTTTGGCCATTTCCTAACTGTATTAGCTACCATGAGCCATTCCTCCATGGTTTTTCGTTCTTTGGTTAACATTTCGAGGTTCAACGCTGGTGAGATTTTGCTATGGGACAGTTTAAAGATGCAGGTAAATTTGATTAGGTTCTAGAACACGGCTCCCCTTTTCATCACGTGTACATATGTACTGCTGTTGAACAAACACTAATCATTACATTTTTTTCAGTCTAAAAATAGGTTATCTTCCACCGACAGTTTACAGCCAATCAGAACAGACACACTCTCACTTCCTGGACAAAATTCAAGAAGGATGACTTCCCTTTTGAGACATTGCTCATTTCCGGGACAGGGACAAGGAAGCAGCCAATCAAATGACTTTAAATGTTCCTGACCTACTTGTTCTTATTTCGAAAGCCAAGGAATTAGCTCATAAACAGCATGTGCTTGGTTGTGATTTAAAAAAGAAATGATAGAAACAGTTATCTGAGCTACTCGTTTTTATTTCGATAGCCAGATATTTCATAAATAATATACGACTGTTTGTGAATAAACAACAATAATAAAAAGGTTTACTGCATTGTATTACAAATGTGTTACATTGCAATTTTTAAAAAAATGTTTCATTGTATTGTATGGTTTTGTATTGCAGTGCATCACACTGCTCTGTAATGCGTTGCATTGTAGTGTACTTGGCACTGTTTTCTGTTAAAGTGCATTTGGCTGTATGAAATTCGTAGTTTTTGTAGTTACTTTTTGTGCATTGTAGTGAATCAGTTCGTTTTGTATTCTGCTGTATTGTGTTGTATTATAGGGTGTTGGACACTGTTTTCTGTCACAGTAAATTTCTTCTGATGAAATTGGGACTCTTTTTATTGTATTGTTGTTTTGTTTTTTATTGTATTGCGTGCATCACATCTTCTGTATTGCGTCGTGTTGTAGTATACTAGACACTTTTCTGTCAAAGTATATTTCGCTCTATGAAATTCAGACTTTTTTGAAGTTCATTGGTTGTTTTTAAAAGAAAATTCATTGTGCATCAATTCGTTGTATATTATGTTATATTTGAGTGTGCTAGGCACTGTAATCTGTGGCAGTGAATTAATGTATGACATTCGGACTCTTTGTATTTTTACGTCTTGTATTGTATGACATCAGATCTTTCTGTATTGTGCTGCAGTGTAGGGTATGGGACAGCTTTCTGTTATGGTGCAATTTAGGCTGCCTGCCCCCGAGACTGAGAGAGAGAGAGAGAGAGAGAGAGAGAGAGAGAGAGAGAGAGAGAGAGAGAGAGAGAAGAGAGAGAGAGAGAGAGAGAGAGAGAGAGCGCACGAACGCACTTCTTCCGTGTACGTAGCGTGAGCGCACATGTGTGTGTGTGTGTGTGTGTGTGTGTGTGTGTGTGTGTGTGTGCGCGTGTGTGTGTTGTGGTGAGTTGTGTTGTGGTGTGTGTATGTGTGCGTGTGCGCGCGTGCACTTCGTCTATGCATGTGAGCGTGCGCACGCGCACACACACACCGGAACAGTAAACTGAAAATAAATAATGATTATATTACATAAGGACCTCAAACAACTATTCTTCACTCACTCAAGTCAATTTGCCAAACAACTTACTAAAAGGGAGAAAATGATACACCAAAGGAAGTTCACATGTAGAAAGTTTTTTTTTATTATCATCATAACAAAAAATATGAATAATAAATGCAACATGACATGGCCATTTAAAAAAAAAAGCATATAGGTTTTTCTTTTTTGATCATGAATACATGGTAAAAATTTACAGTAAAAACAAATATACAAAAACAAAGAATGATAAACACGTCCACAATGCAATCCAACAAGTAGATTTAAATGATCAGACAAAAATGTTTGAGCGCCCTTTGAATCAAAATATATAGTAAAGGTCTATTGTCAGAAAAATCAAATTTTAAAAAAGCGATGTAAAAATTACTCAGCACACACCACCCCATCAAGTACTTAAGCAAAAACAACCCTGGCCACTGACGGAATGAATTCATCCCTGAATAGTGCTTTAGTGGATCATAATGCAAAACAACAACAACCAATCTTGTGTGACACATTGTTTCCATAAAATATGCGTTTTTTTTTCTCGATGCAGATTTCTCAACTTCGCAGGATTTCGATCTTACTTTTTAAATGTAGTTAGGTTGTCTGAGTAATGGACAGTCATTTCACGCAAAATGTTCTGGCCAAAACGATATTTTTTATTTTAATTCAAAACTACAAACTGATATGATTTGCTACCCAGGTTGGTTTCAACTGCTTATTTATTTCACTGAAATTAATGCATCATAACCTAAACACAAGCAAACAACACACACACAAACCCTATTCCCCCTTGGGGATGCCGGGGGGCCTGTCAGTGGAAATAGCATCCCCACCTTCTGGAAATTGTGTACTAGCAATTCCCGCTTTTCTATGCCTCTCTTTGTTTCTGACTTAACCCTTTTCCCTTGTCACCTCCTTCTTGACTGTTTTCTGCCATTTGTGCTCATTCTCCTGCCTTTTTTGTACCCAGAGAGACTTAAAAGGTAACAACGTTCTCCCATGCCGAAATCGGATGCACTGGGTCTGACTTGTCAGGCAAGGGCTTAACGGCTGCTACGCTACGCATTTTCGCTGATATGGCAGACAACACTAGTTACTGTTTCAGCGTGTGAAGAAGAAGAAACATGAAACCCATACTGCTGAGCGATGACATGCTTGCAAGTCTACAAAGTAAGGTAAAGGTGTCCCATAACCTATGTGGTCGTAGCGGAGTGAGGCATCAAAGACCTCAACTTCTCCATGGGCCAGCATATTGAGGGCGGCGCCTCATCTCCTCTCCCTCGCTGCTTTGCCTTCTCTGACCCTAAAGAGGGCAGGTACCCATTTACAGCTGGGTGAATTGGGGGAACTGTACAGAATCTAAGGCGCGCAAACGATCACCCATCCAAGTGGTAATCACGCTCGATGGTGCTTAACGGGGGAAAGCGAGTGCTCCGACCACTGAGCTATCTCAGCCCTACGATTTGAGATAGGAGACATTGATCAATCTGCTTTTTCATTTTTACATCGTATGAAAAACTGCATTGGTGGGACCCAGGAAGCGGTGACAGATGTGCATAAAAGCACCATTCAAATAAAAAGTTCTCTCCGAAGTCGGAACGCGGCTACCTTAATGGTGAACAAAAACGGTTCCGTCTCACACCATTACTGAATCTCAGAGCGGTAGCGAGGAATAAAAAAAAAATCATCCAAAAACAAAGATAAATAAAAAAAACCCTGGGCATAGACTTTCAACTTAGTTTGAAGGTTTGACTGACCTAAGTTATTTTGAAGGCAAAACAAAACAAAGCATGCATTGCTTTTTGGGAGCAAGTGTAGTGTCTCAAATAGGCCCCCGTAGTACAGTGAACCCTAAATAGTTGATAAACACCTAGAAATAATAACAACTACAAATAATAACTACTAGAAATAATACTAAATCGATTGCATCTCTCTCTCTCTCTCTCTCTCTCTCTCTCTCTCTCTCTCTCTCTCTCTCTCTCTCTCTCTCTCTGTGTGTCCAATCTGGTTCCGGTGCTGAGGAAACCATGCCAAAAGATTACAATGAAATCATTGACGTAATTATACCCTTACGAGCAATCCTCAAGTTTTCTCCAGTTGTCAATTGAAGTAGAATACCGCACTTAAGAAGACACTTGGCTAATGAACGATTCACCCCTGAAGATTTCGGGTTTAGGCACATACGTTCTGGTTTTCGCAATCACCCAACGTCGATATGAGAATTACTAATTTCAACATGCCTTCATTCAACACACAGATACACAAACACACGTTACAAAAATGGGGCGAGAGAGCCTAGTGGTTAGAGCGTTGAATTAATGATTCTGATGGCCTGGGATTGAGCCACTACCGAGACACTTGTTCAATGGGGATTTTTTCCTTGGAGTTGACATCACTTCCGACTGCACTAACATCCCCCCCCCCCCCCCCCCACACCCCAAAGTCTTTCAGATGAAAATATAAACGGAGGCATCGTGTGTAAACGCACCCAGAATACGTCAAGCACATGATGAAACCTGTTCCACCTTTCGAAAGAGTAGGGTATTGTGTTGAAACAGATGAGAGCATTTGCAAAACTGTATACACACCGGGACTGGATATAAAAAATAAGCACGTGAGTACGTATTTTTTATTCTCGAAATGAAATGATTTCAATAATGAGAAAAACAAAAGCAAATGAATAAAAGATCAGTAAATATCTATTTTCCTTTAGGCTGTGTAGTCTCGTCTGATAGACGTTTAGGAGAGTGGAGTCAGTACTGATGTTAACCCCAGGGGAAAAAATAGTCCCTAAAAGGGGCACTTGGGTGGTGGCTTAAACCAGATCTCGATCACGTAGCAATAAAAAACACCATTAGGTAAAATCCAGATAAAAAAAAAAAGCAAACGAAAATAAATTTGAAAGTTTATTCGTTCTTAATTCAATATTAGCTTTGTCATGCACCACGCACTTTTTCGTTTTCTTGCTTTTAAGAGGATGTGTGCGGCAAGATGTTCTTTTTCAAGTTTTATCATTACTTTGACTTAAAATGCGTATATGCTTTTATCAAGACATCGCTGCAGTTTGAAGGTTAAACAGTTGCTTTTTGTATTCTCAAAGACAGCGTAAAATGCTCACATAATTCTGAAAGAAAACGACCGAGCGACATAAGCGAAAAAAGAAAGCAACTGATGTTCACTTCTGAACTAAAGGTGCGTCTTTCATTAAAAGTCATTCGGTTTTGTTGTCTTTCTCTCTTGTCTTTTCCCCTCAACATCGTTCTTGTTTCTTTCTTTTTTTTCCTCTTCAGTGTCTGCTTCATAACAGTATTTTTTAGAACAGTATTTCTTTTTTAAAAAGCAGTAACAAACAACAACAACAACAAACATATACACCTATAATTCTGTCTCTGCTAACACCCCCCCCCCCCCCACCACCACCCACCCACCCACCCAACACAACAACAAAAAACCCAAACAACACCCACACCCACCTTCGCAACCCCTCCCCCTTCCTTCCCCAGCTAAACTATTCCGAGTAAAACGAGGTCTTTAAACGAGCTGTAACACGACAACAACAACAACAGCAACAGCAGCAAACAGCAAAGCCATCGCCCAAGTCCCTTAGTCCATGTTGTCGAGGGCTTTGCTCTCACGCTCGTCAATGAGCATGTTGCTGATGACAGCCGAGGCCCCTTCCAGCCCTGTGGCCTCCACTCCATCCGAAGCCCTGTCGTCAATGTAGCCAGGAATGTTTTTGGAAACCGTCCCGAAGTTCTGCTCATCTAAACTGGGCACAGCCGTTCCCCCACCCTCACCACCCCCCTTACCACCACCGCCGTCATCATTATCGTCGTCGTCATCATCTTTTTTACCGTCAACATCATCCTTTTTATCATCCTTCTTACCATCACCATCATCCTTCTTGCCATCGCCATCTTTTCCACCACCGCCATCTTTCTTTTTATCATCACCATTATCCTTCTTACCACCATCATCCTTCTTACCATCACCATCATCGTCCTTTTTATCATCACCGCTATCCTTCTTACCATCATCATTCTTACCACCATCGTCCTTCTTACCACCATCATCCTTCTTATCATCATCATCCTTATCATCATCCTTTTTATCATCACCACCATCTTTTTTACTATCACCATCATCATCCTTTTTATCATCATCACCATCATCATCATCAACACCACCACCATCATCATCATCCTTTTTGCCATCATCATCATCATCGTCACCACCACCATCATCAACGTCACCACCATCATCATCAACGTCACCACCACCACCACCATCATCATCACCATCATCATCATCATCATCACCACCACCACCAAAGCCACCACCATCATCCTCGTCTTTTGACTCGGAATCTTTCTCCAAGTCCGTCTGCCACAAGCTGTCATCGTTGAAATCGCCGTCTTGGTTGGAAGGCTTGAACATCTGATCGTAGTCTTCAAGAACGTTGGTGAAGCCTCCTTCGCAATCCTCACTCTCCGGGGGATTTCCCGGATTGTCACAGGCCTCTTTCTTGTCGTCCACCAGGTTGTCCACAGCCGAGAAGAACTTGTCCTCCGCCTGCTCTTCCGCTCCTATGTCCCATTTGGCCAGAGCCTTGTTCAGAACGGGGGGACCGGAGTCGCGTCCCTTCCTGTCGTCCTTGCCAGCTGGCCTGACTGATCGCTTTTCCTTTTTCTTGTCCTTGGTTTTTGGTGCATCATCAGCATCAGCATCAGCATCAGCATCATCATCACCACCATCATCATCATTGTCGTCATCGTCTTCTTCGTCGTCATCGTCATTACGTTTTCTTTTAGGGTCGGTTTTACCAAAGAGGATGTCTTTATCGTTGTCCCCATCGAAACTGACATCAGGAATAGCTTCGTTGATGTCGTCTATTTCTACATCGGCGATGAGCGTTTCGAAATCTTTGGGGACCTTGATACCTCCTTTTTTGTCGTCTGCAACTGAAGCAAAATAGTCAACAACAGATTATTCCATTATTATTGCAGAATGATTAAACAGGTCTTACTTTACTTTACTTTTTCCTTCCGCTTGTACTCTATGGCGTCGCGGAGAGGTATAAATGTCTGTCTGCTGCAAGGCGGGTAGCTTGGAGAAGGGACAATCCATTGACTTTCAGAGTTTCTGCCACGGAATCACTCCAGCGTCGCCTGGGTCTACCTCGTGCCCTCGTACCTCAAGTTGTAAACTCGCAAGGCTGGCTGGTTTGGCGGCATCCGTGTGAGGTGCCCGAACCACTTGGTTCGTTGTTGTTCAATATGGTGTAGGACGAGTGTGGCTCCTACCATGTCTCTGATCACCTCGTTTCTTATCTTATTTCTCCTGGTCTTGTTGACGGCTTTCCTCAAGCACCTCATCTCACACGTTACCAGTTTCTGCTCCAGGGCTTTTGTCAGGGGCCATGTCTGGCACTGGTAAGTGAGAGTTGGCAGGAAGATGGCGTTGATCAGCTTTGCCTTGGTGCTCATAGGGATGCTGGGATGTCGCAGAAGTGGGGCAAGTTGATAGCTGACTGCATTTGCTTTTTGACAGCTTGTTTCTATTTCTCTGTCCAGTTTGCCATCTTCTGTGAATATACTGCCTAAGTACTTGAATTCAGTCGCCCACTTTAGTTGGGCTCCGTTGATGGTGATTTTGAGCTTTCTGGAGTAATCAGCGTAAGCAAGACCGAAGCCATTACGGCTTCGGTCTTGCTTACGCTGATTTTCATGCCATATGTTTCACAGCATGTATTGAGCTGATCTGTGTGCTCTTGCAGCTTGCACTTGTTATCATTGATCATGACTTGATCGTCAGCAAACAGAAGTTCGTTGAGTGCCTCCGGGTCTGAGTTGGCTTCCTTTGTGATCTGGTCCATATATATGATGAAGAGAAGAGGGGAAAGGACGCAGCCCTGTCTCACCCCAGACGTCTCAGGGAACCAGTTGGAAAGTCTACTAGGAGTGCGAACTGTGCTCTTGCTGTATACAGCTCTGATGTTATCTAAGAGCTGCCCCTTGATGTCATACTGCTCCAGGACCCCCCAGAGCAGGTCAATACAACTAAATTTGTAATATAAAGGAACTATAAGGGAATGCAGAAAGTAAAAAATAAACAAAAGCTGTCTTGTCGCAGTGGTTAAAACATGGCACTTTGGGTTGGGATGTCGTGGGTTCGAATCCCATGAGGCATAACAGATGTGGGTATGATTGGGCTCACACCAACACCCAGATTCAAACAATCCACAGTTGAACATCGCCCTTTCTTTACTTCTGATCCATTCATCTGGAATATTCTGCCTCCCTAAGTTTGCCGAAAGCCTACAAACAAGACTATAATAATAATAATAATAAATGGAATTTATATCGCGCTGTATCTTGCACAGACAAATCAAAGCGCTTGCACTCAACTCATTCTTACAGTCATGCAACCAATGGCAAGTAATAGTTCTAACATGTCCAAATGTACACACACACACACACACACACACAACACACACACACACACACACACACACACACACACACACACACACAAGCTGAGGCCCCATGTGAGAACGCATGCAGAACATCTTGCGTCCACGCTAAAACCCGTTCCACCTTTCGGAGGAGTAAGGCATTGCGTTTCGGTAGGAGCGGCTGACAAAGTAAAACACAACAGCAACAACAAAAAGCAGCATCCACACATGTGTCATTTAGACACATCCCGAGGTCGGAAGCGGCCACCTATATGATAGGAAAAAAACGATTGCATACGTATGGGTCTCACTGTTGGTAAGCCCCGGGGCTCTTATGGAGGATCGAAAAAAAGTGACACCCAGGGCCTATCTTATGATCTTAATGAGCTGCATACAGCATCGTTCTGGCAACTCCTGTGACGGCACTGGAACCATGTGTATTGGCGATTGCCTTTCCAATGGACCATTCCAGCGACGAGGAGATGGAGGGGGGGGGGGGGGGGGGTCTGCTGCATGGATAACAGCTTGCCCTCCATACTTACTTATTCAGGCTTTGCGCTCTGGAGTATAAAAACCTAGAGCACAACTCCATAGTTTACGAGTCTAACGGATGCCTACTACATTTACATTTTCCTATTGCAATTCTCTTTTGGCTGGTCTGCCAGCATTATCTATCCACTCCCTTCAACGTATTCAAAACTCTGAAGCTCGACTAGTCCTCAGAAAGAAAAAAATCTGAGCACATTACTCCTCTCTCGCGATCTCTCCACTGGCTGCCTGTGCCACAAAGAATAAACTATAAGATCAGTACTCTCTGTTACAAATGTCTCCATAAAACAGCACCTTCTTACCTCTGTGAATGTCTTCACCTGTACACTCCTTCTCGTTCCCTTCGCTCTGCTGCAGATTCCTTGCTTACGAATACCTAGATTCAGCCAGTTCACCGTCGGCCGTCACTATTTCTCTGTTTCTGGCCCATCAATCTGGAATGGCCTCCCTATCTTTCTTCGCCAAAGGCCTTCTTGTGACACTTTTAAATCCGGCCTCAAGACATATTTGTTTTAAACCTAAGATTTTCCTCTCCTGTTTCATTTCATAGCTGCCCCTGCTTTTCAACAGCCAAAATCCCATCACCCTGCCAAAGTGTATTATCTGTGTGTGTGAGTGTGTGTGTGTGTGTGTGTGTGTGTGTGTGTGTGTGTGTGTGTGTGTGTACATTTTGGACTTGTTAGAACTATTAGGCCTACTTGCTATTGGTTGCATGGCTGTGTGAAATGAGTGCAAGCGCTTTGATTTGTCTGTTCAAGATACAGCACTATATAAATTTCATTTATTATTCTTATCATTATTATTTGGCAATTTCAAATGTAGCATCAAGGCACACTTATTTTCTTATTTTCCCCATCTTACATCTCATACAGGCTTTTACTTCCAACAGACATCACCCTGCCTAAGTGTGTTACCTACCTGTGTGTGTGTGTGTGTGTGTGTGTGTGTGTGTGTGTGTGTGTTTGTGTGTGTGTGTGTGTGTGTGTAAGTGTGTGTGTGTGTGTGTGTAAATTTAAAATATGTTACTTTTTGTATTAACAGTCGCACGCTTGTGAGCGATTCAATGCAAGCATTTCTGGGCTTTTTGTTTATTTGCTTTGGAAGATTTTGTGCTATAGAAATTCCACTGTTGTCATTATCGTAGAGTACTTGGGAAAAAAATCCTACATGCAAACTTCTCCTCCACTCTTTACTTAGAGATTATCACGCTGATTCCCAGGTGGAATGAGTGAGCGGATTGGGACCCCGAGGGGTTGAATCTTAAATCACGGGCAAAAAGGTAAAGGTGTTCCCGTAACCTATGCGGTCATTGGGGAGCGAGGCGTCAGGGACCTCAACTTCTCTAGGGGCCAGCATATTGAGGGCGGAGTGCCCATCTCCTCTCCCTCGCTGCTTTACCTTCCCTGACCCTAAAGAGGGCAGGTACCCATTTACAGCTAGGTGGTGAACATGCGGAACTGTACTGAAGCCAAGGCGCGCAAACGGTCACCCCTCCACTTGGTAACCACGCTTAACGCTGCTTAACCTTTAGCTTGGGGACAGCAAATGGTCTGACCACTGAGCTATCCTGTCCCCTAGGGAACGAATCTAGGGATCGCCAAAACAACAACTCTCTTGCTTCTACATTTCTTTTGCTAGCTGAGTATTTTGTCGGTTTGTTGTTGTTGTTTTCGATTTTACGTCTTTTCACTCTCAGTAATATTTATTTATTATTTTATTTATTGTTTTATTTCGAGGATAATGGAATAAGCACTCATGTGCTTTTTTTTTTACATCTAGTCCCCATGTGTATGCGGTTTTGTAAATTCTGTCATCTGTTTCCCCCGGCACACAATGGCCTACTCTTCCGAAAAGCGGAACAGGATTTAACGTGTGCGCAAGATGTTCTGCATCCGTTCGAACACGGAGCCTCGGTTTATAGTCTCATCCGAAGGACTTTGACATTCAGTTCGATTTTTTTTTGTCAAACTGGGAAGAAAGGGCGAGGAGGCTGGGAATCGAACCCAGAACCTCACGGTTAACTTGTTGGCAGGCGAACGTCTTAACTATCCTGCCACCTTCCTTTTTTTCGCTAGCTGAGTATTTTGTTTGTTTGTTTGTTTGTTTGTGTACATAATTATGCATTTTTGTTCCGTTGCTCAGCTGCAGCAGCGAGGTTCACCAATGGTGAGATCTGTGTATGCTACCGCGTTTTTGCCTCCATGTAAGGTAGCTGAATTCCAACTTCGGAGAGGATGTCTCAGCACGACACCAGTGTGCAAACGTCTTTGTTTTTGTCATCCGCTTTTTACCTGCTCGAATGGCATACTCTTCCAAAATGCAGAACGGGTTTAAACGTTATGTGGACCAAGTGGATGGGTGACCGTTTGCGCGCCTTGGCTTTAGTACAGTTCCCCTAGTTCACCACCTAGCTGTACATGGGTACCTGCCTCTTTAGGGTCATGGGCACTCCGCAAGATGTTCTGCATGCGTTCGCACAAGGGATCTTGGTTTTAGTCTCATCCGAAGGATTTTCGGGGAAGTGGTGTGAGAACTGGTGTTCATTCCAGAGGGAAAAATTGCCCTTGGACAGACGTCTAGGTAGCGCCTCGAACCCGGGCCATCAAATCACGAGCACAACGCTCTAACCACTAGGCTATCTCGTCCCCCTCCCCTCTTTTTCTTTGGATTTGGTGTGTTGTGTGTGTGTGTGTGTGTGTGTGTGTGTGTGTGTGTGTGTGTGTGTGTGTGTGTGTGTGTGTGTGTGTGCATAGCATTAGAAAACGAGATAGAAACAAAGTCAAAATAAATGTAACTGAGGCTTCAGATCTAGTTTCTATTTTCCAATGGGTAATGCAGTTTATGAAATAGTATAGTACTGTATACTACTGCATCATACGTGAGAGAGAGAGAGAGAGAGAGAGAGAGAGAGAGAGAGAGAGAGAGAGAGAGAGAGAGAGAGAGAGCAGAGAGAAAGAGAGAGAGAGAGAGAGAGAGAGAGAGAGAGAGAGAGAGAGAGAGAGAGAGAGAGAGAGAGTGAGAGAGAGAGATGACAAAGCCACAATAAAGCAGAGGTAGCACAATGCAGACAGACTGGCAGACAGATAAGATTGTACTTTTCACAACATTGAACACACAAAAACCAAACAAAAGAAAACCCCCAAAAACACACACACACACACCACGCACACACACACACACACACACACACCACACACACAACACACACACACACACACACACACACACACACACACACACAACTTGTAGCTAGTCAACTAATCAAGCATTCAAAAAACATCAACTTGCCCCAGCGCACCTCGTTTTTTCCTCATGCCCACTTCTTGAGGTATGCGCTCATCGAACATCAGCTGCTCAGGGCCGATCCTGTCATCGGAGATGATCTTATCAAACTCTTCATCCGCGACTTCGGCAGGATCCAGCTGACCTTCCATGTCCGCATCAGGATCTTCTCGAAAACTCTCTGCAGCTGCGTAGGTAGCCACACTCCGTTTGGACTGGGATGAGGCTTTGGAAGAATCATCGCGGGCTTTCTGATTCTTGGAGTTCAGCTGATTCTGGAAGTCCTGCTGATCTTTGGAGTCCTCCTGCTCGAAGAGGTCTTGGTGTGACCTTGTTAGTTGACCAGTGGCACCAGACCCTTGCTTCTGTTCACTTCTAGAAAGGTCTTTTTTGACGTGAGCTGAACTCGTGTCTGTGTTTACTTCGGTGCCAGATCCTAGGGACTGTGCAGAGTACTCAGTAGGGAGCAAGTCGAGGAGAAGATTCTCTTGCGTTTCCTCTGCTTGTCTTGTAAGATCCATCGTATCGGAATTGTCTGATAAACTGTTGGTAAGCTTAATCAGGTCTAGTGGAGTATTGAGATCCGAAATAACAGAGAGAATTCTGTTTTCCTTTGTGGTTTGTTTGAACTGAGGCCGATTGTTTGTTTTCTTGTTGCTAGGAAAACCGGCTGGTTTCTGCTTTTTCACTCGAATCTGTGGTGAGGAAATGAAGAGCGGTTTCTCTATCAAGGAGTCACCCATGTCAATACCAAGATCTTGTTCGTTTTGACCAGGAAATATTGCAAACACGTTATCAGATAGCTCAGCAGCCCTGCGCTTGATAACGTGTGCAGCATGGTCACTGGGCTGACCAACACTCTTTTTCTTCGGAAATTTCTGCTCTTTTGAGATACGCGGGGTCGTTGTCTGGCCTTGGTTGTTCAGAACGAATGGCTTATTCAGCAAAGGGGGACGCTGACTTCGTGTCGTACTGTCCAGCTTCACCATGATTTTACCTAGTGATGGTGATGGAGGGCGTGAAGAGGAGCGTTCCTCAGTGGAGCTGTGCTGATCAGGATTAGGCCTTGGAGCAATAGAGTCATGGTAAACAGTGGCTACATCTCTCTGACTTTGGATGGGCATGTTTTTCTTCTTCTGATTCGGCTTCCAGGGCCTCCATTCTAGTTGGGAGGCTGATTTGACAAGGGGACGTTTGTGTACACTCTTCCATGTTGGGGTTTTCGAATGAAGTCTGGTGCCTCCAGGTTTCAGTCTACTACTAGATGTCCAGATCAGAGATAGAGTTAATTTGTGCGATTTCTGAAGAATGTCTGACCTTGATTTACTCTGAGGATGTCCAGTTTTGGTGGTCTGGTTGGTTTTATTTGATAACTTCAGTGTTGTGGACAATTTTCTCTGGAATAACAGTTCTTTAAGACTAGTTTTGTTACCCCCCTTTGCAGAATGTGCAAGTTTGTCATTTACTGTGTGTTGAACAGAACGGTGCTTGGAATCAACTTTATAACGGTCATGCGGAGAAACGGTTCTATTGTCACGCGAAGTATGCTTATGGGTTCCATTGTGTTTTACCTGGATCTGGGAACCATTTAGCAGAGATGCTTTATCCTCCAGCGAATGAACAGAAGTGTGTCTTTGGTGTGGGCAACACAGAAAGAACAATGCTGAAAGTGAAGATCTGGTTCTGTTTCAGATATCCTCTCCAAAGATGGCAGTGTCTTTTGTTCATTGAGCCTACGTCCAAGTACTGATAGCAGAATGCTCTTTAACAGAGTTGATCTGAAAGATGGATGCTGCACGTCATTTGTCCTTGGAGATGGAGGCAGGGAGAAACCAGCACCATCAGCATGAATTTTGTTAACAGTGGCTTTTCCCGCATCTTTGGGCTTCAGGCTAGAGCCGTGTTTAAAGTGACTGTTCAGTCTTTGCCTTACATCTTCAACTTTCACTCGCTGTAGATCTGAATCAGACACATTGAACTTTTTCGAAATAGAAGACTCTAGCACGCGTAGTAATCGACATTTTTTGTGGAATGGTCTGCTGGTTTGCCACTGCGCTTGATGTGTGTGGTTCCGTGCCGAAATCACATGGTCGGTTTGGTTCCCTTCAGTGCCAACACAGACTGGACTACATAATACAACAACCCAGTACCAAACTAAACACTGCATCGCAGCCTACCATCTTTCTTCGTGTCACCTGTACCATTGACGTCATTTCTTTTGTGATGATGCAGTTGTGTTTTTAACGTCATACAGTAGCTAACGTAAAGAACAGAGCATTTACTTAATTTTTTTCTCTTTCAAACATGAAGAAAGGCTGTGCTCTTGTTTCTACATCTGTCGTGCATTAAGGGGATTTTGGTGTCACTAGCTGGATTGAGACTTGGAAACTGCTTGAACCTGGCTAAAAAGTAACTTGAAATTATTGTTTAAGTGCTTAACGCACATCGTTTTCTTTCAACACACACGAAAACACCACCCAAAGCAATGGCAATAAAAGATGATTATCATAAATAAAACCCCAATCGAGACTGCAATCACAAAACAAGCATTCTCTAACATTCACTTAAAAAAAATCCTCTTGTTACAGATTCGCGTGCTCACAAAGACAATAGGAATGTTCAGATTTGATCATTATAGTTTGTCCTTTATTTACAGTCTGTGCATTTGCAGCCTACCTGATGAAGGAAAAGAGAAAGTTATTTAAATCCCCGGCAGGAAATTTCCACCCCAGGGAGAACTTCTCTTCTCCAGAGTCTGTCCACTTTGTGACTTTCCAAAGCATCTGGTCTCGCTCACAGCCAAGTTGTATTCAGATCAGAAGCAACTATCCAATAACACACACACACACACACACACACACACACACCGAGTCAACCACTTGCTCATAACACGAACAGCCAAACATAGCCAGACAAACGACCCCCCCCCCCCCCCCAACCCCACCCCCTACCCCACCCCCCCCACCCCACCCCCACCCCCACCCCCCCACCCCCCCCCCCCCCCCCCCCCCCCGACTCGACCCCCCCCCCCCCCACCCCAACCAGCCTGACAGACCAAGGTACACATGCCATTACCAAAATTCCACTCTTCAAAACCAACAACAACCGTTGGCATTGTTGTCCGGAATATCCAGGCGAGTGTACCCGGGGTAGGCACAGCAACAGGCGAACGCCAGGAAGATAAATCAAGGGTTCCCGACAGCGCCGTGGTGAGAAACCCCCCAGACAGAAAAAGAACGCAAGTGACAAGTGCCGAAGACGTACGATAGGGTAAGAGAGTGCATGCAGACTATCTTTTTTGAGCTAGTCGTACATAGATAAATTTAGTCTCTTCCTTGTCACCACTTTGAATGGATGGACTAACTTTTTTTTTAGGACGTGTGTGTGTGTGTGTGTGTGTGTGTGTGTGTGTGTGTGAGGGAGAGAGAGAGAGAGAGAGAGAGAGAGAGAGAGAGAGAGAGAGAGAGAGAGAGAGAGAGAGAGAGAGAGAGAATATAGGACACACTTATTCCCCCCCCCCCTCTCTCTCTCTCTTTCTCTCTCTCACTCTCTTCTCTCTCCCTCTCTCTCTCTCCTCAGTTTTTGTGCAGCTATACTTTGAAATAACAACTAAACTTTCGATAATTAAATCAACAAAAATAGCCTTAAGTTCAACATACCTCTCCCTCCCCCACCCCACCCCCCACCCACGACCAAACTTACGCTAAAAGAAACCCCCCAACAATCCAAACATGGCAGATCTACAAAGACCCCCACATGTTTCTTTATTGAACAGTATGGTGATCATCCGATCATACCGTTTATAACTCTGTCAATGACAAAGGCTGTTTCAGGGCTGTCACCTCATAGACTGAATAGTAAGGTGAGGTGTGACAGAATGACTTAAGCTTTAACGGGGAAAAAAATGTATCATCATTTTACTGTTTATAAAGCGGGGGGAGGGCTGAGTGGGGTGGGATAGCTCAGTGGTCAGCCACTCTCCCCAAGCTAAGGTTAACAAGCGGTCAGCGTGGTCACCATCTTGGATAGGTGGCTGACTATGCGGATAGCCTGGTGGTTACAGTGATGCATTCGTGATATGCTGACGCGGGTTCGAATCTCGCTCGAGAAGATTTTTCCTCTGGAGTTAACGTAAGTGCCGACTCCACCCTCCCTAAAAGTCCTTCGGATGAGACTATAAACCCAGGTCCCGTGTGCGAACGCACGCAGAATATCTTGCGCACACGTTAGAACCCGTTCCGCTTTTCGGAAGAGTAGGCCATTGTTTGCCGTTTGGAACGGTTGACAAAATTTACAAAACTGCATACACACGGGGACTGAATGAAACAAAAAGCACATGGGCGCTTATTCAGTTATCCATGAAATAAAAGAATAAACAAAAAAATAAATAAAAAAAACTTTGTGCATCTTGGCTTCAGTACAGTCCTCCCAGCTCGCCCAGCCGTACATGGGTACCTCCTCTCTTTAGAGTGTGCGTGTACATGCTTTCGTGCGCATACCTGCACTCACGTATGTAAACTTACATACGCACACAGGCAGCTGGTTGCTGGGATAAGGCGGAATGGACTGTGGCGTTGAAAGAGAGGAAAGAAGCGAAGGAGGGCAGGAGGCAGGGGAGAGAAAAGCAGCTTGCCTAGCAGAGTCAAGCATCCTCTCTACTGCCCCTTTCTTTGCCAAAAGCAGCGTGAGTGGATGGAGGGATGGATAGATAGCTGCACTTCAACCGGTTCTCTTTCTGTTTCTCTCTGTATGGCTGGCTAGTTGTCTAGTTGGTTCGTTGGTTGGTTGATTGGTTGGTTTGGCTGGCTGGTTTGTTGGCTGGTTTGTTGGCTGGTTGGATAGTTGGCTGAAGGGTTGGTTGACTATTTTAGGTGTCTAGTTTGTGGGATGGTTGACTGGTTGTTTGGCTGGTTGACTGACTGGCTGACTAGTTGGTTCGTTTGTTGACTTGCTAGGTAGTTGGTCGGATGGTTGACTGGGTACTTGGCTTGGTTGGTTGGTTGACTGACTGGCTACTTGGTTGATTGCTGGTTAATTTGCTGGTCCAGTGATTGCTAGTTGTCTCTGTCTCTCATCTCTGTCTCTTCTCATGTGTTTTGTGTGTGTGTGTGTGTGTGTGGTTGCGTGCGCGGGTGCGCGCGTGCGTGCGTGCGTGCGGGCGTGTGTCTGTATCTGTGTCTGTGTACCTGTCTATCTGTCTGTCTTTGTCTGTGCGTTTGCTGTTGCGTGTGCACTTATAAATGCGTGGGTATAAGTATTTGCACGTTTGTTTACCTGCCTTGTTTCTACCTTTATGCATGCGTGGTTGCGTGTCTCTGCATGCGCGCACACATTCATCCACGCGCATGAGTCCCTATGTGCATACTTCTAACTAATGCACAATTATGTGTCGTTGATGTGGTTTCTCCCACAACGCGGTGACCATCCTGGGTTGACCCTTATGGTTGGCCAGGGCGTGGATTCAAAGAACGTCAGTAAAGTTGGTTTTAAATCTTGTTTTGATCTGTATATATGTGCACAGTTTTAATATGTTACAATATTGACTAGATGAGAGGATTTGCACCAGTGGTCTCTGGGTGCATGTAAGCATGAAGACTAGATTGAATGGAACAAACGCACACACGTGATTCGGGCCGATTGTGGTTGTAAATGAAAAAAGCGAACTCGGTTATGTCAAACTTTCGAATGCAAAATGCAGTGGGTCTTCAGATCTCAACAGAGATGGATCTTTAGATGGGTCTGGAATCTGTCTCAAGCGGGCTGAAGGTCGAAGAACACAAGATGTAGGCTAATCTAAGAAGAAGAGAAGAGAAGAAGAAGAAAGAAGAAAAAGAGTGAGAGAGAGAGCAAGAGAGAGGATTAGGGAGAGGAATGTCAAGGGAGAGAAGTAGAAGAACAAGAGGAACTAGGGAAGAGAGAGAGAGAGAGAGAGAGAGAGAGAGGAGAGAGAGAAAGCCTAACATCTGTTCAGGATGTTTCAGTGAGCGTGGCTGTTTGGGGCTGTGGTGTGGGTGTGGTAAAACCAAAATTACTGGCTGGGTTTTGATGTATGTTCTTGTCAGTATTGTTGTTGTTGTTTTTGTATTTTTGGATTTGTTGATTGTTAGGTTTCTTTTTTGTATTTTGTGTGTTTTCCTTTTTTTTGAGGGGGGGGGGGGTTTTCAATTTGTTTTTTTATCTTTTCTTTCTCTTATTTTAGTTTCTTTGTCAATAGTCACCTCCTCTTCCTTCTCTTCCTCTCCTCTTTCTCTCCTCCTTCTCACTCTCCCTCCTCCTCTCTTTTTTGCAAAAGATGCAGTTGAATGAATTATCTGTGGCAATTTTTTATTGCCTTAAAAAGAAAAAGAAAAAAAACAACAAAACTCCACCAGATTTTGAAGGAGACTCGCAGGAAATGAAGATGACAAAAACAATAATGATTATGAAACAGCTGTAAAAGAAAATAAGCATTACTATCTCTCTTCTATCATGTAAAATATGTTTATTCAGATCATGCCAAAAGTGATATCCCCTAAAAAAAAACAATAAAAAAACAAACCCCGACTACAACCAAATAAAAACATAGCTAACAAACCAACCAACCAAACCACCACCACCAACACCACAACACCACCACAACAAAAAACCCACTCGCTGCACCAACCACATCACATTAAGCTCAGTAAAAAAACCGAACCAGCTAAAAAACAACATGCTCATCGCTGGCACCCTAAAGTATCTGCTGCACCCCACAGACCCACATACTTTCACGTTCTGCAAAGTTCAACTGTTCAGAGCCAGAGTTGTACAGAAAAAGAGCAGGAACCCAGTCAGTCATTGGTTCCCAGTGACACTGCAACGGCCCCTGGCCTGGCAGGGCAAAGAGTTCATCATCTGACTTGTCATGAAGATAATAATAATAAATAATAATATGTATGAATTTTTATATAGCGCTGAATCTTTAAAGCAACAATCAAGCGCTCAATAAAACATCAGTGCTATCTTTTCTCTGTCTTTATTGTTTTAATTTTAAAATTTTTCAATATTCTTTTATTTATTCTTAATACGAGGATAATGGATAAGCATTCTGTGCTTTTTTTACATCGTCCCTTGTTATGCGGTTTTGTAAATTTGTCATTTGTCCCAACCGGGCACACAATGGCACTACTCTTTCGAAAAGCGACAGGATTTAACGTGTGCGCAAGATGCTCTGCGTGCGTTCGCACACGGGGCCTCGGTTTATAGTCTCATCCGAAGGACTTTGACATTCAGTTCGATTTTTTTGTCAAACTGGGAAGAAAGGGCGAGGCTGGGAATGGAACCCAGAACCTCACGGTTTACTTGTTGGCTTGTTTGATATTATATGCTAGTACTGCTCAATGCTAGCGGTGAGTGGTGTATATAAGAAGAACTGTCATGTTGCTGTTCGCTTGTATTCAATAGGAAAATGCACAGTAATGATCTCAGGTAAAGCGTACGCATAGCAATCGAGGGGACGGGGATAATAGCACTAGTGGTTAGAGCGTTGAACCGTGATGTGACAGTCCGGGATCGGGATTCAAGCAAATAACTTGTTCAAGGAGGATTTTTTCACTTGAAGTGAACATCAGTACCAACTCCACTCCCCCTGAAAGTCCTTTTGGAGGAGACTATAAGCCGAGATCCCGTTTGCGAATTAACGCAGAACATCTTGTGCAGATGTTAAATCCAGTTCCGGCTTCTGTGTCTATAAAAAACCGATGATAACAGTAGAGTTTAAAGTAAAACCGCACGCACATTGGTTTCCTGTTTAGACATAATCTCCGAAATCGGAATACAGCTACCTTAACGGTGGAGAAAAAAAACCCGAAAAGGTCGCATACGCTAAAATATCACCCATTGGTGGATCTTAAAGCTCTAGCCGAAGAACGAAAACAAAGAAAAACAGAAAACAAGAAAGAAAGGAATATTATGTCACGTTAGGTCACAAAGGTACAGAAAGTCGCAGCCTCCTCTCTCATGTTCATGTACACTCAACAGGGGGGACAATAGTGGGGTTCCTTCCAACACAGTCCATCACCAGCTTCAAAGTGTGGGGCAGCTGGTAAAAAAGCCAGTGCAGCTCTTATCTTTCCCTATATCCTGTCTTCTTCATCTCTCTGCTCTGCATGTTACTTACATCACTCGTGGTTTTGTGTGTGGTGTGTGTGTGTGTGTGTGTGTGTGTGTGAGTGTGTGTGTGTGTGTGTCTACAGGTTACGCACGCATCTACACAGCCGATAAGTGTGGGTTTGATCCATTACTTGAGCCTGAGCGTTTCCTCCCATCTACTACATCGTGAGCGGGGTGGTCTGGGTGCTAATTATTTTTTTCTTGGATGAAACGATAAATTGAGGTCTTGTGTACACATTCAGCGGTCGTGACAGAATTACGGTCATGAAAAATGTCGTCCCTGGCAAAACCTGTGCTAGAATTTGGTTTCGTAGGGGGAACAAGTACACGTAAAACAAGGTTATTTTGTTGTTTTTTTAAGTGGCGCTGTTCTTGTGGTACCACTCTCTCCCTGGGAGAGCAGCCCCAAACTTGACTTCGAGAAATGTGTGGTGGTGACTGAAATTGGTATAAAATGTAGTAAGATGCAATACCAAATAATACTCAATACAATACAATACAATACAATACAATACAATACAATGCGATGGGATGCGAGACAATGCAGCACAACACAAGACAATTCAATACAATACAGTAGACTACAATACAACACAACACAACACAAAACAATACAATACAATACAGATAGTAGAAATTGAAAATGTTTCAATCCCGTTGTCTAGGGAGAGGATAGCCTGGTGGTCAGATCGTTGTGCTCGCAATCTGACTGTCTGGGATCGATTCCAGGTTTGAGCTACTACCGAGACACCCGTTCAAGGGGATTTTCCCATCAGGGTCGTCCCCACTCATCCGAAATTCCTTCGGATGAGGCTATATAAGCTGAGGTTCCATGTGTAAACGCTTACAGAACACTTTGTGCACACGTTAAAACCCGTTCCGCTTTTCAAAAGAGTAGGGCGTTACGTGTCGGTGGAGACGTTGACAAAATGCAAAAAAAGCATCTACACTGGTGTTGTGTTTATACATCATTCTCGAGGTCGGAATGCGGCTACCTTCATGGTAGGCGAAACAAATCGCATACATAAAACCTCACCATTGGTGAACCTCAAGAGTTTTAGCAAAGGAACGAGAAAATATCCTGTCGTCTGAAAAAGAGCGTGCATTCAGGTTTGTAGCTATGTTTATCGCAGAATCACAGAAACTAGAAGAGAAAGCTAACTCGGCACAAATCGTATCTGTGTGTAGTGACATAGTCTGTGTGTCGTCCCTCTCATATATATATGTATATATGTGTATATATGTATATATATATGTATATATTCGCAAAAAAAGCTTTGAAAAGGGTGACATTTACTGAATAATTTGAATGGATGGTCGATTCGAAATTTGTAATTGTTTTTCAGTTTGATTTTCCTTTACCCTTCTTTTTGAATTTGGTTTGTAACTGGGTTGGTGCCAATATTATGAATTTTGTTCGTTAAAGATTACTGGGTGAATTTTTCTTCTACAAATATCAATTGTACTGAGCATGTGTTTTACCACGTTTTCACAAAAAGCAACAACGTTGTATTAATTACCTCCCGTGTTAAAAGCAATGACAGTATATTGTTAAAACATTAAAGAGTTCTCTTTCTCCGTCTTACACACACACACACACACACACACACACACACACACACACACACACACACACACACTCACGGGCCCTCGCGCTCATGCGTGCATCACACGCGCACGCACGCACGCACACGCACTCACACAGATGGTCGACAAGAGATGACTAGAATTTCAAATATCTGCACGCAAGAGTAACAGCATCCTTTCAAACTCGTACCTCAAGGTATAACTACGTGTACCACACGAGACATTTACGGGAGAAAATTCTGTTAAAGACAACACTCTTCTTGCTGAGGGCTCTTCTACAACGAAAAGAGACGATAAGACTTAGTGCCTATAATGAATTAACGCCATACAGCTTGCAAACAACTCACTTGTGCTAGCCACAGCTGCAAGAGGGGACTGGCCACAATAAAAAAAAACACCCATTAAACAAAATTAACCCATAACCCATCACCCCACACTCCCCCCACCCCACCCCACCCCCGTCTTCTCCCAAAACAAAAATCAAAGAAAAAAATCCCCCGAACAACTTTCAAAACTTTTCCTTGTATTTCAGACTTTTCATTTTTAGCAACAGCATCCTCCTAACTTGTCGAGTTCTTCCTGCAAAAGTAGCACTTGTTTCCCCCCCCCCCCCCCCAACCCCTTTTCTGCTAGACATTCCTACACATTCTATCCCGCCCCCCCTCCCTTAACCCCCCCACCCCACCCTCCACCCCTCCTTGCGCTGCCCCCTCCCTCCCCTACCCCCTCCCCTCCCTGTATGCTCATTTACGGCTGTGGCGGTCGTAAATCATCAGTGCAGTGTATTGTAGTTATGGGGTTCAGGAGACGTATACGCAGCAACAGAACAGAACGAGGGCTGCATAATGGCGGGCAAGTGGTCCGTAACGGTTGTGCTGGCGTCCATCATGGCTTGTCTGTCACTTGTTAGGTAGAGATGTGTTGTGTTTGTTTTTCGTTTTTCGTTCGTTCTGTCTTTCTGTTTTTCTTTCTTTTCTGTTTTTCTTTTCTTTCTGGTTTTCTTTCTTTCTTTCTGTTTTTCTTTCTGTTTTTCTTTTCTGTCTGTCTGTCTGTCTTTCTTTCTTTTTCTTTTTTTCTTTCTTTCTGTCTTCTTTGCATTTTTCTTAGCTTTGCATTCTTCTCCTTCTTTTTCTTCTTCTTCTTCTTCTTCTTCCTTCTTTACCTCCTTTTTTCTGTTCTTCTTCCTGATTATTCTGTCTATACGTATTTTCTTTTGGTGTGTGTTTGTGTTTTTTTTGTTACCCATGTTTTCTATTTGTTTGCTGGTTTGTAGTTTTGTACGTTTGTTTATATGTTTGTTTGTATTTTTATTGTTTGAAATATTTTGTTTGTTTCAACATTTTTTTTTAAAGAATAGGCTATTGACCTGCCACATCTGCTTCATGCAGGAATGGACATGCAAAATGGAAATATGCCGTTCCTGAGAAAATAGAGTTGTTTCGTTGTTGTTGTCCTGTAAAGCCTCTGGAAAATAGGACAAGGAGCATTTTTCAGGCTAATCCCGTTATGACGTACACGGTACTTTATCATCAGAACTTTAAGACTCTCTCTCTCTCTCTCTCTCTCTCTCTCTCTCTCTCTCTCTCTCTCTCTCTCTCTCTTCGTTTGTCTGTCTGTCTGCCTATCTGACCGTCTGTCTGTCTGTCTGTCTGTGTCTGTCTCTCTCTCTCCTCTCTCTCCTCTCTCTCTCTCTCTCTCCATACTCCCTCTCTCTTCCCCTCTCTTCTCTCTATGTCTTGCTCCACCCTTACCCCGCTCTCCCTTTCTCTCTCTTCCCATCTCTTTCTCTCTGTCCCTTCCCACTAAGATATATATATATATATTAATATCTATCTATCTATCTATCTATCTATCTATCTCCCTCTCTCTCTCTCTCTCTCTCTCTCTCTCTATATATATATATATATATAGAGAGAGAGAGAGAGAGAGGAGAGAGAGAGAGAGAGAGAGAGAGAGAGAGAGAGAGAGAGAGAGAGAGAAACAGACAGACATACACACATACACAGCCAGAGGTAGAGGCAGAGACACAGACAGACAGAGAGACAGGCAGACAGCGCTGCAATGTCTAAACCAAGTTAAATCTGATATATAGGCATAAATCATAGATTATGCGACGTCAGATCACGAGCCAGTGGGCTTATAGGCCAGAACGCAGTGTGACGCGGAAACCATGTCACAGACTTCATGGTTTGTGTAAAGGGTGTCAATGAACTGTATCTTGATTGTGTCTCCACCCTACCCCTACCCCCCTCCCCGTCCCTTTGCCCTGGCTGAAAGCTTTATGCAATACAGTTTGTGGTTTCTTTTTTTTTTGGTGATGGAGTATGTGGTTGATTCTCTGTGTCTGTCTGTGTCTGTCTGTCTGTGTCTGTCTGTCTGTCTGTCTCTGTCTGTCTGTCTGTCTCTCTGCATGTCTGTGTGCGTGCATGGGTGCATGCAAGTTTGCGCTCGCTCGCTCGCGCTTGTGTATGTGTGTGTTTGTACGTGCACGTGCGTGGGTCCACAAGCTCGCTCCTACACACACCTCTACCTCACATTCTTCCTTTATCAAACCACAAAACATGATGCATTTCATAACCATAGATTCCACAGGAAAACTCACTTCTCCACCAACAATAAACTATCAAGAAAATCCTCAGACAAGTGGACACCACTTACAACGTTTACCCCGTCAGAGAAGACCAGCAGAGAGGAGGGCCTAGGGTGTGTGTGTGTGTGTGTGACATACCATACATAGCGCCTTCCCTTAGGGGTCAATGACACGCCAAGGCTTTAACTGATCAAACCACATGACCAGCAGGGCTTAAAGATAATGGATCGGATCCCACCTTTTGTCCTCAAAGGATCAGTCTCTCACAGAGTTATCTTGTATGTAATGTATGCTATGAGAGGAAGAAGGTGAGTGAGTGAGTACCCTGGGTGGGCTGTGTGTGTGTGTGTGTTTGTGTGTGTGTGACATTTTTAAGATAGATTGGTCACGCAAAACAGTTTGGCAAGAGTACAGAAGTGACGATTATTTATTTATTTATTTATTTATACCACTTTAAGTCATGAGATTTCTCTGCATGAAATTCGGGCTGCTCTCCCCGGGGAGAGCACGTCGCCACAAGAGCAGCGCCACCCTTTTTTTGTTTGTTTTTTTTTTGGCTGCAACTGTATTTCTTTCCCTATCAGAGTGGCTTTCTTTAAAGAATTTTGCCAGGGACAACTCTCTTGTTGCCGTGGGTTCTTTTTCGTGCGCTGCATAATTTTCTGTAACACACGGGACCTCGGTTTATCGTCTCATCCGAAAGACTAGCGCCCAGACCACCACTCATGGTCTAATGGATGGGGGAAAAGTTTCGGGCCCAGACGGGATACGAACCCGGACTTTTCGCTTTCTAGACAGGCGCGTTACCTCTAGACCACCGATTATAACAAGATTCTTGACCCTGGCCTTGACACATTCCATTGTCGGGGTCATTGTTCTTCATTGGCAAATAGAAAAAGAAATGGGAGGTGGGTTCTATGATAAAGGGGTGGGATAGTCTTGTGATTACGGTGTAGTGCTCCTAATTTGACAGCCCAAGATCAAGCCTGAGTTCGAGCCATGATTGAGACACCCATTCGAGGGGATTTTTGTCCCTTGGAGTTAACATCAGTATCAACTCCCCTCCCTGAAAAGTCCTTTGGATGAGACTATAACTTGAGGCCTTGTGTACAGCAGATTGAGGTAGAAGGTCCTGCTAAAATTGTTAAAACATGTTGCAACTTTCGGGAGAGTATACCATTTGTGTAGGTTAAAATGGCTGATAGGTAAATATATAATTAACATGTATATACAAACATAAAAATATATAAATATATATAGATATATAAACACACACACCACACACACACACATATATATATATATATATATAGATATATAGGCATGCACATTGGTGTTGTGCTTAAACATCGTATATGAAGTTGGAATGCGCTACCTTATTGGTCAGCAAAATCGGTTACGTATGTGAAAACCCCATCATTGGTCAACCTTAAAAGCTCTTTCCCAGAAACAAACCATCCACCCCACCTCAACCGACACACAAACAACAATAACAACAACAACAACCACCAAAAACAACCAAAACAACATGCTTAAATGCCAAACTTGGCATGTTGCTTTTGTCAATGACTTGAGCCAAGTGTTTATTTTACAAAAAAATAGAATTCCTCTCCGCAGCTCACAGAAGATAAAAAAAAGTGTCTTTTATTCTCTACACTTTGAACACTGTCATCCATTCTCCACTAATTACTACAACAACTGCTTTCCTCTTTTTGTTCAACATGCCTTTGACTTTTAAACAAAATGCTGTTCTTTTGCTGCTTAGACATGCCTCCAACTTTTAAACAAGGTACCACACCTCTGGATGTAAATCATCACCGGGCTTGCAGTAAACTTGAAATTGAAAATAAATGAAAATTACAAAAGAAAAAGGCAACAGGCAGACTGGTTGTTGACAGAGGCAAATTGTCTCTAACAGTTGTGTAGTGTTCATTACAGACATTCAGCTGTCTCTCTCATTCTCTGTCTTTCTCTTTCAGTGATTTTGTTTACGAATCTTATCATTGAGAGCTGGCTGTAAACACGGGTGCACATTTGCGCAGGTGTACACACACATGTGCACGTGCACACATGCAAGCACACACACATACACAGATGTACATACAGACACACATACAGACCCGCAGAACATCTTGCGCACACGTTAAATCCTGTTCTGCTTTTCGAAAGAGTAGGCCATTGTGTGACGTGGGAACAGATGACAAAATTTACAAAACCGCATACCCACAGGGACTGGATTAAAAAAATTCTATTATCCTTGATATAAAAGAATAAATAAATAAATAAATAAAAACAGCCTCCCCCCCCCACACACACACTACTTCTAAACTTTATCTCTACAGCTCACAAAGGGCAAACATGTCTTTTATTCTCTGCACTTTGAACAATATTATCCATTCTCTACTAATTACTACAACTGCCTTCCTCTTTTCGCTCAACATGCCTTTGACTTTCATACAAAATGTCAATTTTTCTGCCTAGACATGCCTTCGACTTATAAACAATCTCCTTTTATTTTATTATGTTTTTTACCTAACATACCACTGGCTGTATATCATCACCACGTCTGCTGTAAACTTGAACATGTAAAAAAAACAAGATGAAAAAGAAGAAAGGAAAAGTGAAGCAGACAGCTGTTGACAGAGGTAAATTGTCTGTAACAGTTGTGAAGTGTTCATTAGGGACAGTCAGCTCTCTCTCTCTCTCTCTCTCTCTCTCTCTCTCTCTCTCTCTCTCTTCTCTCTCTCTCTCTCTCTCTCTCTCTCTCTCTCTCCCATCTCTCCCCATCTCTCTCTCTCTGTGATTCCATTTACAATTTCACCATTAACAGTTGGGTTTAAACACATATGCACACATGCAGGCGTGCACACTCACACATGCAGGCGTGCACACTCACACACAACACATACAGACATGCCCGTGACACACACACAGACACACACACACACACAAACACACACACACACACCACACACACACACACATATACATGTAACATCATTCCTCTCTACAGCTCACACAAGACAAAAATGTCGTTCATTCTCTTCACATTGAACAATGTCACCCATTCTCCACTAATTACCTCAACAACTCTGCTCCTCTTTTCCTTCAACATGCCATCCACTTTCAAACAAACTGTCCTTCTTTTCTGCTTAAACATACC
>CM054158.1:16130376-16185376 GCA_028751875.1 Rapana venosa
GTTGCCAGAAGAACGTGTCAGGCTTGCCAGACTTCGTAAAGGGAAGCAGTGTCCTAACACACAACACGCAGAGACAGTGGCACGTGCTGAACGGGAATTACATCTTCTTTGGGACCTGATCTGGTTTTACATGGGCTGACTTCGCTGGCTGCAGACTGGAAAAGTAAAGGCTGTTTTGAAAACTGAGACACGGACAATAATGTATCAGATCTAGATGTACATACCATTACTGACATGGTTTCCATGTCACTGTAATCGCGTCGCGTTCGATATCGTTTGTTACCGCGCCGCAGCGCTATATGGCTTGATTGCTAAATAGCAATAAATATTGTTCATTGTTCTCTCTCTCTCTCTCTCTCTCTCTCTCTCTCTCTCTGTATATATCTATATATATAGATATAGATATAGATATAGATATGGATATGGATATATTAACTGTCTCAGAGAAATTTGAAAGGGGACTTTATTTTCGTGGTAGTTTTTATCATTGTGATCCTCGTCATCTAGGCATGTATGTATGTATGTATGTATGTATGTATGTATGTATGTATGCATGTATGTATGTATGTATGTATGCATGTATGTATGTATGTATGTATGTATGTACGTATGTATGTCCATGACTCTATATCTATCTTTTTGTTTGTCTGTCTGTCGAGCTGTCTATTTATCTATCCACGTCTCTGTCCCTTTTCATTGTCAGTCAGTCTGTCTGTCTGTCTGTCTCTGTTTCTCTCTCTCTGACTTTTTGTCATTCCTCTATCTCTCTCTCCTTTCATTGTAGTTTTCTCTATCTTACTCTTCAGCCCCCCACCCCACCCCCATCACCTCTAAATCACCTCACAGATTTCATGGCTTCCCATGGATCAGTCCCATTTAATATGCATTAAATTAGCATAGCATGATTTACGAGGGAATAGCTGGGGAGCTCACAATAGGGGCAAACCTTTAGTACACGATGATCCGTGATACCATCTACACTGTCACAACCGGCAGAAATTCGTACTGAACAAAAGAAATATGATTGCTTGAATGACAAGAGAGAGAGAGAGAGAGAGAGAGAGAGAGAAACAGAGACAGACAGACAGACAAAAAATATCTATTTCTGTGTTCTTTCTTTCTTTTTCACCTGGAGTGAGGTGTCTGTCATGTAATTTGCATCAGATGACTGACCAAAGTCTCCTTGTTAAAATGATCTATAAAAGATAATTTGTACAAGAAAATATGAAGTATAACCACAGTGATGTGTACGGAATGCATCATTTTATGGTAGTTTATATTATAGGTCCTCCTGGGTTTTTTGTGAATTCTGTTTTGACCCTGAGAAAGATTGATTTGAAAAGTACACACACAGATACACACACACACACACACACACTTAGATTTTGCTACTTTTTTCATACAGTGAAATATATAAGCTTGCTGGCAAATTTAGAATAGAGAGGAGAGCATTGTTAATACATGTTTGAAGTTTGCAGTGGAGAGGCGGGATAGCCTAGTGGTTAGAGCAGTGTGCTCTTGATCTGACAGACTGGGCTTGAGCCACCACTGGCCCACCTGTTTAAGGGAACATTTCACCTGGAGAGTCTGTTCTGCCGAACTTCCTTCGGATGAAACTATAAACTGAGGTCCCATGTGCTAACGTATGCAAAACATCATGCGCACACGTTAAAACCTGTTCCACTTTTCTGTAGAGTAGGCCCTAATGTGTCGTTAGTAAGGGATGTCAACATTTTTTGGAAAATGTATGCACACTGGGGTCATGTTTAGACATCATCCCTGAAGTCTGAATGTGGCTAGGGTAATGGTGAGTGAAAATGGTCGCGAATGCCTGAAATGACCATTGGTGAATTTCTGAGCTCTAGCCGAGAAACAAAAGAAATATGCATGTTTTTAAGTTGAGGTTTTCCTACATCATTAGACACTTTTCCTACATCATTAGACACTATCTCAAGATACAATACGCTGGGTTAGATAGGATAATACTAGTGTCAAGAGACAATATGAACTACTGCTGAAGAATCTGCTTTATTTTTTCACTTGAACATACACTAGTACTAGTCTTGCCTCCTTCTGATCTATTTTTCTTCTGTTTATCTTTTATTATTCAACTTCTCTAAATACATTGATACAAAGCAACACTGTAGTATTTTATGTTCTCACAAATCCCTATCTTTCCATTCAGCCACAGCTAAAAGAACTAGCACACATATTGTAAAGATCCACCAGAGCTAGCACAGCATTTAAAAGATACTCACATTGTGCTAATGTTTCTTTCAAACATTAATCACTAAAGAGGAATTATACCCTCAACCTCAGGTACATCCATCAACATGACAACTCCTAATCCTACCCCCAATGGCTATGGGGACACAGGCTAAGAACTGACTGTTCCTGTGGAGATCTTTTCATTGTCTCCACACTGCACGCAGCATGAGCAAGATCACAGAATCAGACTGGTGTGACAGACAACTCAGGTGGAAAGTCCATACAAAGGATCGAACAGTCTGTGTGTTGCCTGAACGTGACAACACTTTGATAGCTAGCTCAAGGATCAGTTCAGTAGCTCCTATCCAGCCAGGATGTCTATAGCCCCTTCACTTCTACAGGATATGTCAAAACTGTAACTTGGTAAAGAAAGGGAACTCAGATTAAAGCTATGGTAGAGATATTAAAAACATAGCAGTTAAGCCAACCATTTGGCTGGGGATTTTTCAATTCAACGGCCAGGGAAACCAGGTCACATCTGCCTATAAGCCAGTGCTTTTTTTGTACATAAAATGGTAGTACAGGTGGAAAGAGGAAGAAGTGAAAGTCTGAGACCTCTGATAGCATTTACATTTACAACTTGTTATGATTGTGGAGGGGTACAAATACTCAGAAAGTGAACCAAAAGAAACAAAGAACAAAACATCACAAACTGTATACTATTTGTATATATTTTTCACCATTAGATATTTGACCATCCAAAATAGTTGCAAGCTAAGTAGGATCACATTTCTATGAATTATTAAACTAATACAGGTTCCTGCGTAGCTGTCCTGTTGAAATACTATAGTATGTAGCTAACATGACTTATTGTTGTCCACACTTGGTTAGGCCACTAATAACTATGATCAAATCTTTTGCAGTTGTTTATAACCAGCCAGAAAGTTGCCCTTCTTTGCTGAATATGTTTTAAATACTTTGAACATTTTCAACAGATGGTTTTGTAAGCTTTACAAGAAAAGAATTGGAAGTCGTCCTCTCTTAAAAAAAAGTAAACAACAACCATGTCTTAGGCAAGAGGAAATTAGCAAAGACAGGCTAAAAAGCAATAACTTCTAGGCATTTAAACCCAGAGTTCAAGTTCTAAACCTGTGGTACCAGTCTATTCCATGTATGTCTATCTCGTCCAAAAATATCATAAAGTTGAAAAACTATATCAGTGCTTTCCATTTTGCTATGCCAGTTATGTTTATATGAAATAAACGTTTAACTCCAAGAGAAATATTGCTTTGCATCCAACAAAAGAATTGCAAAGAAGAAGACAAATTGCAAAAAAAAAGAAAAATTGCAAAGAGAATTGCAGAGAAAAAGAAGAAGAATTCGAAAAAAATAAGAAGACACCTACATCCCAAGGCTTTTGCTCACTGGTTAGAACACACACACACACAACCCTTCTCTCTCTCTCTTTTCTCTCTCTCTCCACACACACACACACACACTCACACACAAACTCTACACACACCCCATACACACACACTCACTCACACACACTCTCACCTCCACACACACACACAAACACACACACACACCACTACCACCTCACCACACACACACACACACACACACACACACACACACACACACACACACTCTCTCTCTCTCTCTCTCTCTCTCACACACACACACACCAGAAGGTCAGACATTCCACAGTCTTTCCTGTCTTGTCTTCTCCCCCAGCCAGCAAAAGGCGATGTTATCTATCAGCAGAGAAATGTGTCAGAGCCAAGGTCTGACATGACACCCAGTCCTGACAGACCCTGTGAGTGAGAAACAGCCCTCTCCTCGTCAGAAGCATCTTATCAGGCGTGGTGTGGTGTGGCGGAGTGAGGAAGGGTGCCCGTGGCTTCTTCTGTTTCCCTCCTGCACCCAGGATACCCCAACTGTACACTGGAGTCTTTTGTGGGAGAGTCGGCAACTGTGACAGTTTTTGGTAATCCTGTAATTGTGGTTGGATTTTTCTCTTGGTGCTGTGTGTGTGTGTGTGTGTGTGTGTGTGTGTGCCCACACCTGCTGGCCTTTTGTCTGCCTGTCTATCTGTCTGTCTGTATGTCTGTCCATCAGATGTCTATCTGTCTCTGGTGTCAGATGTCTTTCACTGTCTCTAGTTTTCTGTCTGCCCGTGTCTCTGTCTTAGTCCTTTGGATTAGACTATAAATTGAGGTCCCGTGCAAGTGCACACTGAGCGTCTTTTGCACAAGCTAAAACCTGTTGTGCATTTCAGAAGAGTAGGCGCTACTTTATACTGGTGGGAATGAATGAAAAAATTGACAAAAACGCCTGCACATGGAGACTGTATAAAAGGTGCATGAGTGTTTATTCCATTTTCCTGGAAGTAAAAGAAAGTATTATCTGAAATGTCTGTCTTTGTTTATCTGTCTGTCTGGGGGTATGATAGTCTGTGGGTCTGATGGTCTGATAGTCTGTCTGTCTGTCTTTCTTTCTCTCTCTGTGTCTTTCACCCTCTCTGTGCCTTGCGTGACCTGTCAATGTTCCTCTTTTATTTTTGTGCACATCGCTTCTGATCCATTTCTAAAATGAGAGATCACATGCCATCCCTATACATGTTTACTCCTGACAAGCTCTCATCAGATGAACAATCACCCCCCCCCCCTCCCCTTCCCTCCCCCCCCCCCCCCCCATCACAACATACGGATTCTACAAGAACTGTCAAACATACCATACCAGCTAGACTGTTTTCTGTTTCAATCCCTGTACTAATCGCTTGACTAAGGTAGTCACAGGTGGTCCAACACTTTGTGGCCACAGGGCGAAGAATGAATCAGCCGTATTGTGCTATCATGTGACAGGCCAGTACAGCGGGGGTACCCTGGTCACATCTGTCTGACAATGTGTGCTATGTCACTGATGACCGGTAGGGGGTAGGGGGACATGACATGAAATGATGGCATGGGATTTATTATCTCCGTATCAGTCGGTGCAGTTTGTCTTCTTTTGGTTTGTTCTTTCTTTAAGTACGTGATGAGTGTTTTAGACGCTGCACTATTTGTCATTGTATGTGTCTTTATACTTGTAAAGCAGCATCAATTGTGGTTACCAGTTGGATGGGTGACTGTTTACGCCCCTTGGCTTCAGTACAATCCCCCAGTTCACCCAGCTGTAAATAGGTACCTGCCCTCTTTAGGGTCGGGGAAGGTAAAGTAGCGAGGGAGAGGAGATGGGTGCCTCCTTCAATATACTGGCCCCTAGAGAAGTGAGGTCTCTGACACCTCGCTCCCCAAGACCTTATAGGTTATGGGACACCTTTACCTCTGTTTTTAACCTTTATATTTGTAAACCACTTTAAGTCACGGAAGTTTTTTCCTGCGTAAACTTTGGACTACCTTCCTCGGGGACAGCGTGTCGCTACAAGAAAAATCGGCATCCATTGTTTAATTTTGTTTCCTCTCTGCATGTGTATTTGTTTCCCTATCAGTGTGGCCTTTTTGCACAGAATTTTACCAGGGGGAGCTCTCGTGTTGCCGAGTGTTCTTTTACATGCGCTGAATGGATGTTGCACACGGGCCTCGAATTATCTATCGTCTCACCCGACAGATTAACAGCCATAGCACCACTCATGGTCTAGTGAATAGAAGAAAAGTTTTGGCACGAAAAGGGATCAAACCCGGACTTTTTACTGTCAAGGCAGGTGTGTTACTTTTAGATCACCGATCCACTAAGACTTTCGTGCAGTTCGTCTTCGAAATATGGAACCTGGCAGAGTTCTCTATAGAATGTAGGTGCATTCTGGGTATGTTTACATCATACATACTTCAAGCCATAGCGGTCCATGATTGATAGCTTTGTAAAGGATGCCCCGGATGGTATGCACTAATTTGCAGACAGGGAACTTTGTACTGTTTTATTTAAAAGACCTGCAGAGTAATGCATTCGGAGCCATTTTCACTCAAAAGACCCCTACCCTCCTTTGAAACGGACACCCAATCTCCTCTCCCTTGCTGCTTTACCTTCCCTGTCCCCAAAGAAAGGGGCAGGAACCCATTTACAGCTGGGTGAACTGGAGGAGTACTGAAGCTAAGGAGCCCGAATTGTCACCTATCCAAGAGGTAATCAGTCGCAACGCTGCATAATCTTAGCATGGGAAGAACGAGTGCTCTACTAAGCTGTCCCGTCCCCATAAGTATAACCTAATAGTAGTTTCTTTCTTTCTTACTTTGTTTATTTTTTCTTTCTATCTTTCCCTATTCTTTCTTTTTTGGTGTCTTTTTCTGTCTTTCGCTCTTTCTTCAATTATTTTTTTTCTATCTCCCTGTCTTTTAGTTTGTTTCGTTCATTTTTCTTTCTTTTTTTATTTCTTTCTTCTTTCTTTCTTTCTTTCTTTCTTTCTTTCTTTCTTTCTTTCATTCATTTACCCTTTCTTTCTTTCTATCTTTCTTTCTTTCTTTATCATTTACCATTTTTCTTACATGCTTTCTTTGTTTCCTTTTATTTTCTTTGTTTTTTTGTTTGTTTATTTCTTCCTTCCACTTTTCCTCCTTTTTTTCCCTTAAAAAATCGTCTACGCTTTTCTTTCTTGTTACTGTTACTAATGTCAAGATAGTGGTGATAACAGACAGTGTATGTGGTGAGAGAGAGAGAGAGAGAAAGAGAGCCATCCATCCAGCCAGCCAGCCAGACAGACAGACAGAGATGGACAAACAGACAACAGATACAGGAAGAGAGGAAGACAGACATACAGGCTGAGACAGAAACATACAAAGACAGAAAAACAGACAGAGGGAGAAACTCTGTCTGTATGTGTGTGTGAGTGCGAGAGAGAGTCAAGTCAAGTCAAGTCAGGTCAAGTCGAGTCAAAAACACTTTAATCATCCCATGAAGGGCAATTACAATACTGACAGGCAGATTGATACACATCAAATATATCAAAGACACAAAAGCTATATTTCATATTGGTTTTCAAATAAAATGTCACAAACACACACACACACACCAACACACACGCGCGCATGCGCACACACACGCAAACACCCGCACGCACGCACACACATCAATTGTGAACACAATTTAAAACCCATTGACTAGAAGACATAAAAACTTATTTTTACGCACGCATATACGCAGCACGTACACACGCACGTACGTGTGTGTGCGAACACGCACACGCACACCCACACCATACACCAATATATGAATTCAATGTTTTAAGACCGTTGACTAGAAGACAGACTTATTTCACACACCCACGCACCCACCCACACACACACACATAATTATGTATTGACTACACTCGTAACAATGACAATCAGGCAAGTAATTCAGAGAAATGTAAAAACTAGGTAGTCAACATCATTGTGAATTCAGAATTCGAATGCTTACTGGCACAAAAGAATTTCTTTTTCTGTTATTTTTGCTGATGGGACACTGAAAACGGCGTTCCGAAGGCAACATTTGAAATTCTGGAAACAAAGCATGGCAGGGATCAGCCAAAAGGGCTGTGGCTTTGCGTACAAGCTGCTGATTGCAGAACGACATGAGATCTCTTTGTTCTTTTCCAATTATTTTTGAGCAGATTCTTACAATTCCCTGCAGGCCATTCTTGTTTTTAACACTAAGGTTATTGTACCAACAAATGAAAGCAAAACTTAGAACACTCTCTATTTAAGACTTGTAAAACAAGGAAAGAATCTTTTTGTCTACAAAAAATGAGTTCAGTTTCCTCAGAAAATACAGACGTTGTTGTCCCTTTTGACAATAGCGTCAGTGTTAACGTCCCAGTTTAACTTGTGGTCAAAAACAGTTCCCAGATACTTATAGTTCAAAAAGTTTTCAACTTCTTGATTATGGATAATAATATTCTTAGGAGTATGCCCTGATCTTCTGAAGTCGATAGGCAGGTCTTTAGTTTTAGAAACATTTAGCGCCAGATAGGCCTCGAGAGAGAGAGAGAGAGAGAGAGAGAGAGAGAGAGAGAGAGAGAGACAGAGACAGAGAGACAGAGGCTCAGAGACAGAGAGAGACAGAGAGAGACAGAGAGACAGAGATATATCCAGAGGATGAGAGAGAGAGAACTCTGAACTGTAAAATGGTTTAATATACATGGGCCTTAGGCCACATTCCACTTTGAGGGGCAGAAATGGAAGGCTGCAATAAAGAAAGAAACAAAAAAAAGAAAATTTGATATAACTTCTCCTAAGTTTTGTTAATATACCCAAAACTGTACGCTTTGAATATCTATGTAAATCATGAAAGAGAGAGATGATGATGATGATGATGATGATGATGATGATCATCATCATCAGCAGCAGCAGCAGCAGCAGCAGTAGCAACCTCATGATGATCATGGTTAATGGTTGTGCTTATTTCTTCCAATGATAGCAACATTTACATTCAACTCAGCTCCAGCTCTAGCTCTAAATAGGCTGGGATTAAGAGAATGAGAGAGAGAGTGTCTGTGTGCACCCATGTGTGTATGCATATTTGGCACGCACATACACGCACACTCGTGCATGTACACACATCACACACCTAGACCATAAGTGTATACCTTCAGTGTTTTTGCGTGGGTGTCTATATATTATTTTTCTGTAGTTCCTAGCTTACAGACATAATTAGGAAACTTCACCCAAAGACTATGATACCATCTAAGCCAGCGGAAGCGACATGTCAACAGTTGCATGGAGAACACATACCCTTTGCTGTCAGGTTTCTGGGTGGAAAGAAGAAAAGCAGTGCTTTGTACCTGTTGGTGCAGACGTAAATCACCCTTCCTTCCTTCCACTGTCAGACCATTATGTTGCACGAGCAAGGTGACTGGCTGTTGGTCTGTACTGGTATGTAACAAGGTCTTATCTGGGGTTTTATCAGGTAAGGCAGTTAGCACCTCGTTTTGAACAACTGTTATTACATTTGACAGGGGTTTTTTTCTGTTTGCTTGCTTCAGTTATTTTGGTACTGTTTTTTGTGTTTTGCTACGTTATTATTTTTTTTTGGGGGGGCAAATTCGGAATGAAAGCAAAGAAACACACACACACACACACACACAGGGCTTTAATCATAAAATCAGTCAATGGCACACCAGGTCCAGTGTTACTGATATACATATTCTGGGCCCTGTCAACAGTGTCCACTCTCTTCTTGGAGCCCCTGACAATGGATAGATGGAAGAACATACACACGGTTGATAAATCTCTTAGCACCTTCACATCACAGACCAACCAAAACAGAAACTTATTACTATGACCCTTAGTCTCCCCCTACTCCCCCACCCCCTCCCCACACTTTTTTCTTTCCCAGCAGAGTTTCAAGTTGGCATATGTTTAAAATACAATTATGTGAATTTTGTTGCTGAAAATGGTTCTTGCTGTTTTTGTTACTGTTGTTGCTGCTATTGTTACTGCTGTTACAGTATGTTTTTCTTTTTTTTTCTCCTTTTCTGCATTAAGTCAGGCTTCTTCATTTGTTTGCTTGTATGGCTATGTGTTGTTGTTGTTGTTGTGGTGGTGGTGGTGGTGTGTGTGTATGTGTGTGTGTGCGTGCGAACATGTGTGTGTATGTGTATGTATGTGCGCATGCATCCATGCATGTGGGTGTAGACATGCGTGCGTGCATGCATGCATGCATGTGTATGTGCGTATCCCAACCATATTAGCATGGGTACGGTCATGATCCCATTGCCTGTAACTGACAGGCAAAGTTGATACCATCTAAGCCAGCGGAAGCGACATGTCAACAGTTGCATGGAGAACACATACCCTTTGCTGTCAGGTTTCTGGGTGGAAAGAAGAAAGGCAGTGCTTTGTACCTGTTGGTGCAGACGTAAATCACCCTTCCTTCCTTCCACTGACAGACCATTATGTTGCACGAGCAAGGTGACTGGCTGTTGGTCTGTACTGGTATGTAACAAGGTCTTATCTGAGGTTTTATCAGGTAAGGCAGTTAGCACCTCGTTTTGAACAACTGTTATTACATTTGACAGGGTTTTTTTCTGTTTGATTGCTTCAGTTATTTTGGTACTGTTTTTTGTGTTTTGCTACGTTATTTTTTTTTTTTTGGGGGGGGGGGCAATTTCGGAATGAAAGCAAAGAAACACACACGCACACACACACACACCACACACACACACACACACACACACACCACACACACACACACACACACACACACACACACACACACACACATACATACACACACACACACACACATACACCACAGGCTTTAATCATAAAATCAGTCACTGGCACACCAGGTCCCAGTGTTACTGATATACATATTCTGGGCCCTGTCAACAGTGTCCACTCTCCTCTTGGAGCCCCTGACAATGGATAGATGGAAGAACATACACATGGTTGATAAATCTCTTAGCACCTTCAGATCACAGACGGAACAGAAACTTATACTACGACCCTTAGTCCCCTCTACTCCCCCCCCCCCCCCCCCCCCCCCCATCACTTTTTTCTTTTCCCAGCCGGATTTCAATTAAGTGAATTTTGTTGCTGAAAAAGGTTATTGCTGCTTTTGTTTCTGTTGTTGCTGCTATTGTTGCTGCTGTTACAGTCTGTTTTTCTTTTTTTTCTTTTGTGTGTGCATAAAGTCAAGCTTCTTCATTTGTTTGCTTGTATGGCTATTTGTTGTTGTTATTGTTGTTGTTGTTGTTGTTGTTGTGTGGTGGTGGTGGTGGTGGTGGTGTGTGTGTGTGCATATGAGTGGCTGTGTGTGAGTGTGTGTGTATGTGTGTATGTGTGTGCGTGCGCATGCATCCATACATGTGTGTGTAGACATGCATTTGTGCATGCATGCGTGTGTATATGCGTATCCCAACCATATTAGCATGGGTACCTGGTCATGATCCCATTGCCTGTAACTGACAGGCAAAGTTGATACCATCTAAGCCAGCGGAAGCAACATGTCAACAGTTGCATGGAGAACACATACCCTTTGCTGTCAGATTTCTGGGTGGAAAGAAGAAAAGCAGTGCTTTGTACCTGTTGGTGCAGACGTAAATCACCCTTCCTTCTACTGACAGACCATTATGTTGCACGAGCAAGGTGACTGGCTGTTGGTCTGTACTGGTATGTAACAAGGTCTTATCTGAGGTTTTATCAGGTAAGGCAGTTAGCACCTCGTTTTGAGCAACTGTTATTACATTTGACAGTTTTTTTTTCTGTTTGCCTGCTTCAGTTATTTTGGTACTGTTTTTTTTGTGTGTTTTGCTACATTTGATTTAGGGGGGGGGGGGGATGCAAATTCGGATTGAAAGCATAGGAACACACACACACACATACACACACACACACACACACACACACTTTTAATCTTAAAATCAGTCAGTGGCACACCAGGTCCAGTGTTACTGATATACATATTCTGGGCCCTGTCAACAGTGTCCACTCTCCTCTTGGAGCCCCTGACAATGGATAGATGGAAGAACATACACATGGTTGATAAATCTCTTAGCACCTTCACATCACAGACGGAACAGAAACTTATTACTATGACCCTTAGTCTCCCTCTACTCCCCCCCCCCCCCCCCCCCATCACTTTTTCCTTTCCCAGCGGGATTTCAATTAAGTGAATTTTGTTGCTGAAAAAGGTTCTTGCTGTTTTTGTTCCTGTTGTTGCTGCTATTGTTGCTGCTGTTACAGTCTGTTTTTCTTTTTTTTCTTTTGTGTGTGCATAAAGTCAAGCTTCTTCATTTGTTTGCTTGTATGGCTATTTGTTGTTGTTATTGTTGTTGTTGTTGTTGTGGTGGTGGTGGTGGTGGTGTGTGTGTGTGCATATGAGTGGCTGTGTGTGAGTGTGTGTGTATGTGTGTATGTGTGTGCGTGCGCTTGCATCCATACATGTGTGTGTAGACATGCGTTCGTGCATGCATGCATGCGTGTGTATGTGCGTATCCCAACCATATTAGCATGGGTACGGTCATGATCCCATTGCCTGTAACTGACAGGCAAAGTTGATACCATCTAAGCCAGCTGAAGCAACATGTCAACAGTTGCATGGAGAACACATACCCTTTGCTGTCAGATTTCTGGGTGGAAAGAAGAAAAGCAGTGCTTTGTACCTGTTGGGGCAGACGTAAATCACCCTTCCTTCCTTCCACTGACAGACCATTATGTTGCACGAGCAAGGTGACTGGCTGTTGGTCTGCACTGGTATGTAGCAAGGTCTTATCTGGGGGTTTTATCAGGTAAGGCAGTTAGCACCTCGTTTTGAACAACTGTCATTGCATGTTATGAGTTAAGGATTTGTTGCTTGTTCGTTTGTTTTGTTTCTTTTGTTTATTTGTAAGTGTTTTTGTTTTGTTTTGCTTTTGCTTTGTTGCCTGCTTTTGTTATTGTTATGTATTTGCTTAAGATTAAGGTGAAGTTTTTTATATATTTTTTTATAGAGATGTGACAACCCGCTAATGTGTGTGTGTAGTCCTTGGCTAGAGCTCTGAGGTTCACGAATGGTGATATTTTTGCCTATTTGACCGCATAACTGGATGTAATGGGCATTGCCTTAAAAAAAAATTCAGTCCCCATGTGCACGCACTTTGTAAATTTTGTCATCTGTTCCTACTGGCACAAATGGCATTCTCTTCCAAAAGACAGAATAGGGTTTAACAGATGCGGAGAAGTAGGCCATTGCTTACTGGTAGGAACAGTTGAGAAATTGCAAAACCGCATGCCAACTGATGTTGTCTTTAGACATCATTTTTGAAGTCAGAATGCGGCTACCTTCGTGGTGGGAAAAATGGTTGCATACGCAGAATCTCACTCTTGGCGAACCTCAGAGCTCTAGTTGAAGAACGACACCCCTCTCCCACCCCCGCCAAAACCAATACATGTTCACAGATGCTTCACGTAACTCAGTTGAAATGCATGCCAGGGCAGGAAAAAGCGCATAAAACTAATACTTCATTTTTCCTAACGACCCTACATAAATAGCCAGCCATTTGTGCACTGGACACTGGTAGTGGTTATAGTAGAGCTACTCTACAGAATGTGTTCACTAAACACCACAACAGTCTATCCATAAAACACTGTGCAATACATCGTAACAAAAATGAAGCTACAATACGCTAGGAAACCCAAGAGATACCAGACTCACAGTGTATTAGTGCCCTGCGGTTTAAGCCTGTACTGTTGCTGCTATTTCAGGACTGGGGTTCTATCACTCACCAGAGGGGTTAATAAGGGAGATGTTTTGTGAAAACTGCACAGTACGTCTGTGACAAATCTAAACAACAAGGAAAAGTGTCTGACGGACGTCATAGCCGAGTGGTTAAGACCATTCTACCTCAACCCCATGGGTCCATGAAGTCAAGGGTTCGAAACTCGGCGGTGTCTGGTGAATTAAGGGTGGGTATTTTTACAATATCCCAAGTCAGCTCCAAGTGACGACCTGCCAGTGCCTTTATTATCATCATGTATGTATACACGCAGAAGATCAATTATACACGTTAAAGACCCCATGATTTATGTCAGCGCTCTGCGGGCTACAGAAACACCAACATACCTAGCACACATCCTCAAAGTCGGAATGCAGCTACATTCATGATGGCTAAAATGGTCGCACAGGCATAATCTCAGCATTGGTGAACCTTGGAGCTCTAGCCAAGGAGTGAACAAAGATATGGTGTCTGTTGAGCGACGAAAATAGTTGATAAACAGATTTTCTTTAACTCCTTCCTTTCCAGCACCCTGCATACAGGTTTAACGGTGTTCTGTTGTTATACTTGTTGTTGTTGCTGTTGTTGTTGTTGCTGCTGATGTTGTTGGTGTTTTTGTTATTGTTGTTGTTGCTGTTCTTGAGCATTGTTGTTGATGAGCAGTTTTGTTGTTGAGAATTGTTGTTGTTGATTATTGTGGCTTTTTAGCATTCTGCAAGCTTGATGAGCGTGCCAGGGATCATGCAGAATAGTGCTCTGACTCCCTCACCCCAATTAGGAATCACTGTGAGAGCGCACGCTGGATGAGAAGTTTACATGTATGGTTGTTTTCAATTACCTCTCAATACAGGCAGCCATATTCAATCTTTAGAGGATTTTTCACAGGTTGTTTTGCTAGATGCTTGTCATGAATAAATACAATCCCCGTAACATTTCAAAACATAAAACTCTGCAATGTAGCCTTTGATCGTGCTTTGTTTAACCCGTAACTACTCATTTAGCCAGGGCCATTTAGTGATTACAAATAAGTAACACTAACAGGACATTCAATCTGAATCTTACATCTTCTTAACCTATATTAAAGGGCAACGGTGTCCACATTATTTATGCTGTCATTGGGTACGGAGGTGTCAGAGACCTCAGTTTCTCTAGGCACCAGTATTTTGAAGGTGGCACCTATCTCTCCTCCCCCTCACTGCTTTACCTTTCCTGTCCCTGAAAAATAACAGGTGCCCATTTACAGCAAAACGATGTAAACATGTCTATAAAACATCACTTGGATCTATGAACTAAAATAGTCCTCTGCATGTATTATGCTTCAGTGAATGAAGATTGTACAGATGTTGACATTGCCATTCACACGTAAGTGTCATGGGGGCTGTTCAGTGCTGTGCATGATTTTGTAAATGAACGTCGTTTGATAAACTATCAGTTGAACAGAAGAGAGTGAGTACGATTACGAAAGCAGAAGGAATTGAGTGCAGGCGCACGCTCGGACGTATGTGGGACCGCGCAAACACACACACACTTACACACACACACACACACACACACACGCACGCACGCACGCACGCACGCACACACACACATTCACACACACACTGATAACTACCTACAGTTCTATGAGACTGAAGTTAAACGGTCTTAACCACTTGGTTATTACATCCATCTAATCAGGGTGTAACACAGTATTGAGTGTTTTCATTTTCCACTTGTCTATTGCACAGCAAAATCGAGGCTATTTCCGCTCCAGCACGCTCAATATAAATGTCTCAAACTACATAGTCGTTACATTAACGTTTACGCAAGAGCCACACAGCGGTAATCGAACTCATTTCCAATTACGATACCCAGGAATCAGCCAAACCAACAGACTATTTCTGCACTGCACTCCACGGTAATTCTATCTAAGTAGCTCTTCTTAAGCCTGTGGGCAATTTTCGTTAAAACTAATGGGCAATTTTGAAGAGGGACAAATGTTCAGGCCGTGTTCTTTATTACATAACTGATCGAAAACGCTCGAAGATGAAAGAGAAAAAGAAGAAAGAGGAATAGAGAGAAAGGGGAAGAGGAGAAGAAGGAGGAGGAGGAGGCAGAGAAAGTGGTGCAAAGTAGAAGAAAAGATAGATGGGGATAGAAGGAAGAGGAGAATACAACAAAGACTAACGACAATGACGACAAAGAAGAAGAGGAAGTAGCAGAAGAAGAAGAAGAAGAAGAAGAAGAAGAAGAAGAAGAAGAAAAAGAAGAAAAGAGAAGACAAGAGAGGCGTGCCAGGGGAAGTAATTATTGTGTCTCCATTAGACAGGTGTTCTCATAATACTAGCAGAAAGCAATCGTTTCGCAGACTCCTCAAGAACTTGTTTTCCTCTTTGAAAATTCTTCCATTTCATTCTCTCTTCTCTCTCATCCCTCCGTCCCACCCCCACCACCACCTCACATCCCACCTCCGCTCTCCCATCTTACCTGTAATAAGGTCTATGTTTTCTACCACCTCCTCCCGAATCCCCCCCCCCCAAAAAAAAAAAAAAAAAAAAGCAGTGCCAAAGTATACTTACCTGCAAAAGTTCAGTCTGTCAGTATTCAGTATTCAGTCATGTGGACACTGAGTTTTGAGTTTCTGTTGTCAGCTAGAGGAAAATATGGGGTGTTGACAGAAAACGAGATCATAATAGATAACATTCCCCGAAGTCGGAATGCGGCTACCTTAATGGTGGGCAAAAACAGTCGCACACGCAATAAACATGTCGCTAGTGGTGAGTCTTTGTGCTCTAGCCGAGAAATTAAAATAAATGCAACAAAATTCTAAGAGAAATAATAAACGAACACAGAAATAACCAGGAGACAGATTTTTTGGTGCTTTTTATTGTATGAATTTTATACTTTTTTCTTCTAATTGTTATTATGACCTTGTTTGCTGTTTTCAATCGTTAATGACACAATTTAAAAAAAAGGAAATAATGTTAAAGAATAATGGAAGTAGAAGTAGTTGTAACTGGAATTGCAAAAGAAGAAGAAGAACAAGAAAAAAAACAAGAAGAGGAGGAGGAGGAGGAGGAGGAGGAAGAAGAAGAAGAAGAAGAAGAAGAAGAAGAAGAAGAAGAAGAAGAAGAGCAACAACAACAACAAAAACAAGAACAAAAATCAACAAGAAATAATGATGATGATTATGATGTTTTTGTTGATGAATATGACGACGACGAAGACGACGACACGACGACGATAACAATGACGACAGTGTCGAGGACTATGATGATGATGACGACGACAATGACGACGTCGACGACGACGACGACGATGATGATGATGATGAAAAAGATTACTATGTTGATGACGACGAGAAAAAAGACGAACGTTGAAACGAAACCAACAGCTCCAAGTGGCTAGAGAGAAGCTGTTTTGAGGGCTGGAGACGTCTCTGCTCTGTTGAACAGCTGCTGTCGAGGCTGGCGGAAATCAATCATTCTGAGGAAGTCTCGCGCGCATGCGCTTTCCCTAGGACTCTTACATGTCACTTAATTGACTGTATGTCCTGGTCAATTAGTTCTGAAATGGGACCATCAACGTGAAGAGGATGATGAGCTAGAAGAGTAGCAGAAGAAGAAGAAGAAGAAGAAGAAGAAGAAGAAGAAGAAGAGCTTGTTAAACCACCTGCTGCTATTGCCGTAAGTGAAAAAAAGTTAATAGGAAATGGGAAGAGATAAAAAGAGACATAGAAGGAATAAAAAGAGGAGAGAGAGAAGAGAGAGAGAGAGAGAGAGAGAGAGAGAGAGAGAGAGAGAAGAGAGAGAGAGAGATTTATTTCTTCAAAATAACCACAGAAAGCTTATGTTTGAATTAATTCTAGAGTACAGGCAGGGACGGGGTAGCTCAGTGGTCAGAGCACTCGCTTTCCCCCAGCTAAGGTTAAGCAGCGTCAAGCGTGGTTACCACTTGGATGGGTGACTGTTTGCGCTCCTTGGCTTCAGTACAGTTCCCCCAGTTCACCCAGCTGTAAATGGGTACGTGATCTCTTTAGGGTCAGGGAAGGTAAAGCAGCGAGGGAGAGGAGATGGGCGTTGCCCTCAATATGCTGGCCCCTAGAGAAGTTGTGGTCTCTGACGCCTCGCTCCCCTACGACCACATAGATTATGGAACACCTTTACCTTACTTACAGAAGATAGACGATTCAGACATAGATATCCGTTAAATATATCACACACAAAAAGCAAAACATATGATACCAACATAGGGGTGAAATTAATTGCATTAAAATAGTTATATCCATAGAAATAATGATGAACTTTGTTCTCATTCCTTGGCTGGAGTTCCCAGGTTCACCAATGCTGAGATATTCGCATATGCCCCCTTTTTTTTTCTCCCGCCCTGAAGGTATCCACTGTCTCTCTATTTTCCAGCTCCTTTCTCTACGCTTTGAAGTCCATCCATTTGTCCGTCAGCTTGCCCCTCTGTCTGTGCGTCTGTGTGTCTGTGTATCCGTGTGTCTGTATGTATGTCTCTGTCTATATCTGTCTCTCTCTGTATCTCGGCCTCTGTCTGTGTCTGTGTGTGTGTCTCTCTCAAGTCCTTCGGATGAGATTATAAATCGAGATCCCGTGTGCGAACGCACGCAGAACGTCTTGCGCACACGTTAAAACCAGCGCCGCTTTTTTGAAGAGTAGATCATTGGGTGACGGTGGGAACGGATCACAAAATTGACAAAACTGCATACACACGGGACTGGATGAACAATAACTCATGAGTGATTATTTCATTATCCTCAAAATAAAAGAATAGATAAAAATCTCTCTCTCTCTCTTCTCTCTCTCTCTCTCTCTCTCTCTCTCTCTCTCTCTCTCTCTCTCTCTCCCTCTCTCCTGAAAAGGCCAACTTATAAAAAAAAGACAACAAAATCAATAATGAAAAACGCGCAGGTGTTAATGAGGGACATAACCCACACATATAGATGATCTCAGAAAAAAGTCTTATACTTCCATTCTACCAGAAAATTCTCAGTTATTCCAATACTACCTATAGTTGACTTAACCACACCTGAGAAAAAAGCCAAACAAACACGCCGACAGGTGCGAGAGGTCCTCTTACCTTGCATGCTCCTCCATCCTCCAACGCTCCCTCCCTCACCCCCCCCCCCCCCACACACGCACACGCGCACACACAAACACACACACACATACACACACATACACAAACACACTCTTTTCTAAAGCGTTCTTGTTTTATTTTTAAAGGAGTAAACAGAAATTCCAATCTTTGACTAAGTACCTCTAAAAAACTGTCTTTCTTTCAAGGACTGATTAACGCCGACATAATGATGGTATAGTAATGTGCCTGAGGGGAGAATGAGCGCTTTAAAAAGTTTACAGGGAAGAGGAGTTTGTTTGATGTTCTTTTAAAAGTTTGGCATGTTTTTCATGCTAGTACAGAAAATAAAGCCAATAAACAAAGAAATACATTCAAATACAGGCAGCCATACTAACAGTCAGCATGTGTGTGTGTGTGTGTGTGTGTGTGTGTGTGTGTGTGCATATCTTGTTGTTTGTGTGTTGCTATCTCTTTTCTCTTCTCTCTCTCTCTCTCTCTCTCTCTCTCTCTCTCTCCCCCCCCCTCTCTCTCTTTCTCTCTCTCTCTCTCTCCCCTCTCCTCTCTCCCCATCTCTCTCTCTCTGTGACCCTCTACGTCTGACTATCTTCCTGTCTGCCTCTGTCTCTGTCTGTCTGACTGTCTGTGTCTGTCTGTCTATCTCTGTCTGTCTGTCTTCTGTCTCTAGTCCCCTCCCCCCCCCCCCCCGTCACCCCCCCCCCCCCCCCCCCCAAGAGACCAGTTTCATTTTAAAAACCAACAATGGAAAACAGACAAAAGTCAAGGAGTAACATGACCCATGATCACAAATAGTCTTTTTTCACCACCCTTCCTCTACCAGAAAGTTTTCTACAATTTCAAAACTATCTGTAGTTGACAGAAACACACCAGGGGAAAAAAAACCAAACACGCAGACAGGTGCAACAGATCATTTTACCTTGCTTCCGCCATCCTCCATTCCTTCTACTTCCGTGTTTTTAAGGACCGAAGACAAATTCCAGTCTTTTACAAAGTACTTGAAAAATGTCTCTCTTTCAGGATTCATTAACGTTGGCATAATTATGGTGTAGTGATCTGCTTGATGGGAGAATGAGCGCTTTAAAAGGTTTTAGGGGAAAACGAGTTTCTTTGATTTTTTAAAACAGTTTTGGGGTGTATTCCAGGCAAATACATAACAATAAAACAAAGAAGTACACACACACCACACACACACACACACACACACACACACACACACACCACACACACACACACACACACACACACACACACACACACACGCTACACACACACTCACACAGAAAGGAAGGTGGCAGGATGATTAAGACGATTGCCTGCCTACAGGTAAACCGTGAGGTTGTGGGTTCGATTTCCAGCCTCGCCCTTTCTTCCCAGTTTGACAAAAAAATCGAACTGAATGCCAAAGTCCTTGGATGAGACTATAAACCGAGGCCCCGTGTGCGAACGCACGCAAAACATCTTGCGCACACGTTAAATCCTGTTGGGCTTTTCGAAAGAGTAAGCCATTGTGTGCCAGTGGGAACAGATGACAAAATTTACAAAACCGCATACACACAGGGACTTGATGTAAAAAAGCACACGAGGGCTTATTCCATTATCCTCGATATAGAAGAATAAATAAATAAATAAATAAACAGGCATGAGATGCAAAGAACAACAGGAAGATGTAAATGAGTAGCCTGAACCTCAACTAAATGACCATAAAATGTTTATTTCCCCCCTTTACCAGAAAGCTTTCTACCATTCCAGACCTACCTGTAGTTGACCTAACCACACCAGGTAAACACACACAGACAGGTGTAACAGGTGTCACAGGTCCTGTTACGTTTCCCCTCCTCTCCCACTCCCTTGGCTTTTAGTTTTAGTTTTTGGTTTTCAAAAGAGAAGAAAGATTCCAGTTACTTTACTAAGTACCTATAACAAATGTCTTTCTTTCAGGACTGATCAACATAGACATCTGGCACAGTGATCTGCCATGGTGAGAGAATGAGTGCTTTAAAAGTTGAAGGGGCAGAGAGGTTTGTTTGATGTTTTTTTCCCCAAGGTTTGGGGTGTTGGTGTGTTAGAGAACAGCAAAACAAAGAAGTATACACACCACACACACACACACATACACACACACATACACGCACGCACACACACACACACACACACACACACACACACACACACACACACACACACACACACACACACACCACACACACACCCACACCCAAAAGAATAGAAAAGTGTCCATGCAAATTAGTAACAGGACCTAAGGGGGAACTAAGTCCCTTTAAGAACAATGGAAAACATGCGGAAGCAAACCAGTAACATAACCCACAACTAGACCATTACTGAAGTCTTATTTTCTCCCTCTACCAGAAAGTTTTCCACCATATCAAAAATATCTGTAGTTGACAAACCCACCAGGAAAAAAAACCATGCAGACAGGTGTGACAGGTCCTGTTAGGTTTCCCTTTCTCTCACGCTCCCTGAATTTTGTTTTGGTTTGTTTTTCTGTAAGGAATGAAAATAAATTTCATTCTTTTACTAAAGTACCTCTATACAAATTCCTTTTTCTTTCAGCATTAATGAACGTCGATATCTGGTGTAGTCATCTGCCAGGTGGGAGAATGAACGTTAAAAAAATTTCAGGGGAAAGGAGTCTGTTTGATTAAAAAAAAGTTTTGGCATGTTCTTCCTGCAAATAGAGAACAACGAGACAAAAAAGAACACATGCACACACAGAGGCATGGGAAATAATGAAAAACAGGAAGATGTAAATGAGTAACATGACCAACAATCAAATAACCATAAAAATCTGATTTCCCCCTCTACCAGAAAGTTTTCTGTCATTCCAGAACTATCTGCAGTTGACTAAACCACAGGCAAAAAAACCGACAGGCAGGTGTGACAGGTGTAACAGGTGCCACAGATCCTGTTATGTTTCCCCCTCTCTCCCACTCCCTTGGTTTTTGTTTTTGCTTTTCAAAGAGAAGAACAATTCCAGTTATTTTGCTAAAGTACCTCTAAACAAATTCCTTTTTCTTTCAGCATTAATTAACGTCGACATCTGGTGTATTCATCTGCTAGGTGGGAGAATGAACGTTCAAAAAAGTTTAATGGAAAGGAGTTTGTTTGATTAAAAAAAAAGTTTTGGCATGTTCGCCTGGAAATAAAGAACAACAAAACAAAAAGTACCCCCCACACATACACACACACAAACACACACGTACGCACGCACGCACACACACACTCACACTTACACTCACACACACACTCACACACACAGAGTGGGGGAGGTGGAGGAGAAGGAGAGAGAGAGAGAAAGAGAGCGAGAGAAAGAGAGAGAGAGTTACAATCGCCTGAGACATACATATAGAAAGACAGAGACATAAATACGAACAGACACACAACACACACACAACACACACACAACACACACACACACACACAACACACACACACACACACACACACACACACACACACACACACACACACACACACACACACACACACACCACACGCACACACACACACACACACACACACACACGAATCTATCAGTATGTCTGTCTTTCTCTGTACTTCTTTTGTTTATAGGCACTTTTCTGCACTTGCATGGCGTACATGCCAAACTCCAGAACTTCAAACAAACCCCTCTTTCCCTAAACTTTTACAGCACTCATTCCCCCACCAGAAAGATTTCTACACCACATGTCGACGTAAAATAATCCTGGAAAAAATGGTGGGTTTTTAAAATATATTTTTAGTGAAAGACTAGATTTTTCCCCCACACATGCACACGGGGAATGGATGTAAAAAATACAGGTACAGGAGTGCTTATTTGTTTTGGTTGACTTAAAAGAATTTGAGTAAATAAAACAAAAAGGTTTTCAAAAATGGCAAGTGGGGGTGGGTGGTTCGGGTAGTAGACACACACATTTTTATATACAGAAACTTTTCTGCGACTAAAAGTAATGTAAAACACAATACATTACCATACAATACGATACAATACAATACAATCCAAAGAAATACAATGTAAAACTATACCGTGCAAGGCAATGCAATGTAATTCAATGCATTATAATAGAATACATACATAGCAATTCAATACAATGCAATACAAACCCGTGCAATACAATACGATACAGCATGATACAGTGCAGTACAATACAAACCTGTGTAACACAGTACAATGAACACAAAACAACACAGTACAATACAAAACTTTACAATGCAATACAACATGATGTAGTACAGTAAAAATGCAATATAATGCAAGACAATAAAACAACACATCTACACAACAAGAAACCACCACCAACAATACCCCCCCAAAAAAAATAAAACCAAAAAAACCCCAACACAACAAAACCCAAACATACCACAACTACTACTTACTAACTTCAACACGCACGCACGCACGCACGCACGCACGCACACACACACACACACACACACACACACACACGTCGAAATTGAGACCGAAGCACGACACGACCACAGAAAACCCCACGCGCACAGAACACCCCACATCGAAGGCGTAAGAAGCGAGAAGGGGTCAAACACTTCAGCACCGGACTACAAAGAAAGACAGCGCTTGCAGAATGTGTCCTTGGCGTTGCTGCAAGTCTGAAGTGTTGGCACTGCCTAAGGTCAAGAAGAATGTAAAGCCCAGACTGCAAAGAGTGCCATGGCATTACCGCAGTTTCCTTCTCTGTTTGCTCAGAACCCGCTGTTAGGTTACTATGTTTAAGACAGGTCAGAATTTTTCTCGCCCCCCCCCCCTCCCCTTTCTCTCCGGCCCTTATTTTCTTGGCATTCCGTACCTAGGTGGGTTTTTTTTTCAATCTTCGTGGTTGAAAGTTGTTACATGTATGGATAATGCAATAGATAAATGTTTCCGTAGAAAGGAAAGTTTTGGAAATTGTAGAGAAGTAGGGGTAATATGGAAGAAGATGGGAATTGAAAAAAAAACCCCCGTTGTTGCATGTATGGATAATGCAATATTTAAATGTTTCCGTAAAAGAACAAAGTTTTTTGGTTACTGTGGGAAGTTGCGGTATTATGGAAGAAGATGGGAATTGTGAAAAAAAAAGTTCCGATAATAGAAGAAGAAAAAGAAGAAGAAGAAGAAGAAGAAGAAGAAGAAGAAAGCAACGAGGAAGAAGCAAAGAAAAACAAAGAAGAAGAATGAAAAGAAGAAGAATGCGGAGAAGAATAAGAAGCAGCAGCAGCAGTAGCTGCAGAAGTAGTAGTAGTAGCAGTAGTAGTAGTAGAAGAAGAAGACAAATAATAATGGTAACAACAATAACACAGCACACATCATATCAAGCTAACTATGCACCTAAACTCTAGATGCTGAGAGTCAACAGCTATACGTGTTTACCAACCCAATTTCATTAAGTGTATACATAAGAACATGCCAACGGGGGTGAAAACCTAGGTTTACATGAAACCCCCCCGATTCCAGCCTTGATTCTCTTCTTCAAAAGTCACACCTTATATGCAGCCAAGCAAATCGTAGACTCTCAAGTCAGTCCTAGCTTAGGGGGGCGGGATAGCATAGTGGTTAGGGCAATCTGACGGCCAAAGATCGAGCCCGAGTTCAAGCCACCTTCAAGACACCCGTTCAAGGAGATTTTACATCCAGAGTTAACATCAGTACTGGCTCCACTCCCCGGAAAGTCCTTGAATGAGACAACAAATCGAGGCGCCGTGTGCAAACACACGCAGAACATTTTGGGCACACGTTAAAACCCGTCCAGCGTTTCTAAAGAGTAGGCCAAAAGCCCCCAAAATAAACATCATACATACTGGTAACGTGTTCAGACATCATCCCCGAAGTCGGAATGCGGCTATCTTCATGGCATGAAAGAAATAAAACCCTAGATGCGAATGCAAAAATCTCACCATGGCAAACCTAGGAGTTCTAGCAAGGAACGAAAATACAAAGTCCTCTCCCCACCCCAAAGAACAAACATACCAGTGTGACCAACTGCTTTTCCTCCTTGCTCACACAGTTGACAAAGTGTAGGACTATAACAGAGGAAGTTTGAACAAGGACTATGGAACACATTCACACTGCATTTACACGAAGCGGAACTCAAACACTGGAAAGGATATCACTTAAGAATGTGCCCTTGGCCTGACGCAGCTAAAAGATTGCTCTTTTTTCCTCTTCTTTCCTTGGCTAGAGCTCCGAGGTTCACCAATTTGGTGATACTTTTGAGTATGCAACTGCCCCCCCCCCCCCACCTTACCATTAAGGTAACCGCTTTCTGATTTTAGGAATGATGTCTATGCACGATACTAGTGTGCATGCGTCTTTTGAAACTTTTGGTCATCTGTTTCTAACGGCACAACTGGTGTACTCTTTCAGAAAGCAGAACGGGTTTTAAGGTATGTAGATGTTCTGCGGGCATTCTCTTGCGGGATCTCAGTTTAGAGTCTCATCTCAGGGACTTTTGGGGGAGTGGAGTCAGTACTGGTGTTAACTCCAGGGGGAAAAATCCTTTGAAGGGGTGTCTCGGTGGAGGCTTGAACCCCAGCTTGATCCTGGACTATCCAAGCAAGTGCAATGCTATGACCCCAAGGCTACCACCCTCCTTCCCCCGTTATTGTTTGATGTTAAAGAAAGAGTAAACTGAATTGCTGTGGTAAGGGTGCTGTGCTATGTCACTCATTACCCGGAAAAGATAATCAATTGATAATTTCAAAACTGGCGAAAGCTAGAAAGCATTACCACGTATAGGTGTAAGGGAAACGCCAAGACATACATTAACATTTAGGGCAAGAAAAAATAATCCTTCGGATGAGACCATAAACCGAGGCCCCGTGTGCGAACGCATGCAGAACATCTTGCGCACACGTTAAATCCTGTTCCGCTTTCCGAAAGAGTAGGCCATTGTGTGCCGGTGGGAATAGATGACAAAATTTACAAAACCGCATACACACGGGGACTAGTGTAATAAAAGCACATGAGTGCTTATTCCATTATCCTCGAAAAAAAAAAGTCAACTGAGCACTTTGATTTGTTGTTTTACAAGATTCAGCGCTATATAAATTCCATAAATTATTATTATTATTATTAAAATGCTAATATGCTTTGAAATACTATGTTGAGAATATTGTTAGTCCATAGCGAACTCCAAGTAATAACCTGCATTCTCCATTGAAGAAGAACAATCTTCTGAAGTCAGAGTATGGCAAGGTATTTTTTTAAAAAACCCAGTCTTACAAGAACAGTTTTCATGTAATGTTCACTTACAGTTCCACAGTAATTCTATGGTAAAATGAGTGGGACAGAGAGAGCATATTCTAGGATATCCCAAGATATCCAAGCGTCAACATGAGAAGAGCATCAACTATTTCAAGTCATCTGGTCAGGAATCCAAAACTCTGACTACTAAGCCCTTCCACTCACACTCTTAACACATTTTTTGGGCTCCCATTGGATACATAAAATACCAGGTGGCAACTATTTTTAACCTCATCCTGCCCTGTACTTTCAGCGACCATAAGGGTATATAGCAGTTGAAAGAAGCCGGGGGTTAAACACTGCAGCAAGTGGACACAACACAGATACCAGGATAAGAATGCATGTATGTGTCCTTGGCGGGGCGCACTTCTGAAGTGTTAGCATTGTTGGGTGTCCAGGCACATTGCAAACATTGACTGTAAAAAGCGTTGTGATTCGTCATTGTTTGGTATGGAGTGATTAGGGTTACCAATTTTAGATAGCTTTACGGTTGGGGGGGGGGGGGGGGGGGGGGGGGGGGGGAAGGGGGTGTTAGAAGAGGGAGAAGAGGGGATATAGTCTAGTGGTTAGAACGCTGCCCTGACAATTTGACCATGCCTGGGATAGAGACCAGGTTTAAGCCATCACCAAGACGATTTTTCAATGGGATTTCCCCCCTGGTGTTAACATTGGTACTGATTCCACTCCCCCCAAATCCTTCAGATGAGACTACAAGCCGTGTTTCCGTGTATGAACGCATGCAAAACATCTTGGGCACACGTTAAACCTGTTCTGTACCTCGGAGTAGTAGGCCATTCTTGTGCTTGTGGGAACAGGTGACAATTTGCAAAACCCCATGCACACTGGTGTCATGTTTAGACATCATTCCCGAAGTCGTAATACAGCTACCTTGATGGTGGTTAAGTGGTTACACACTCAAAAAGTGTTTGCTTACCATTAAGGTAGCTGCATTCTAACTTCAAGGATAATTGTCTAAACACGACTCCAGAGAGCTTTATTTTTGTTTAAAAAAATCTCTTGTCTTCCGATGCAACTGGCATGCATTGGCCTACTCTTCTGCTGAAAGGTAGAATGTGGTTTGATGAGTGCACACGATGTTCTGTGTGTGTTCATGCATGGCACCTGGTTTATTGCCTCATCTGATGGACTTCTGGGGTAGTGATGTTGGAGGTGATGCTAACTCCACGAAAACAAATGTTTCCCTGCAATGGAAGCCTTGGTGGTGGCTTTTTACTTTTCTGACCTAGAGCTCCGAGGTTCACCAATGAGATTTTGCAGATGCAACCGTTTTTACCCACCATGAAGGTAGCCGCATTCCGACTTCGGGGATTGTGGTTGCTTGAACTCCTGCCATCAGATTTCAAGCTGAACACTCCAACTACTGTGCTATTACCTACCCCAATGAACTGAATAAAGGATCAGCTGAGTGTTTAGTTAACTTCGTTGATTTAAAGGCTCGTCAAAAAGCTTTCAAATAAGCATAAGCATTTTTCTGGTCCACACTCAGGGCCTCAGTTTACAGTCTCATCCAAAGGATATTCGAGAGAGTGGAGCCAGTACAGATGTTAACTCCAGGAAAAAATCCCCTTGAATGGGCTTGTTGTTGGTAGCGATCTGGACTCGATTTTGGGCCGTCAAATTGCGCGCACAAAGGCCTAAACATTTTTTATTTTTTATTATTTTATATCGAGGGTAATGGAATAAGCACGTATGTGCTTTTTTACATCCAGTCCCCGTGTATATGAGGTTTTGTAAATTCTGTTCCCACCGGCACACAATGGGCTACTCTTACAAAAACCGGAACAGGATTTAACGTGTGCGCAAGATATTCTGCGTGCGTTTGCACACGGGGCCTCGGTTTATAGTCTCATCCGAAAGACTTTTGGGGAGAGTGGAGTCTGCACTGATGTTAACTCCAAAGGAAAATATCCTCTTGAACGGGAATCAAACCCGGGTCGTCAGATTGCGAGCGCAATGTTGTAACCACTAGGCTATCCCGTCCCCCATTAGAACCCCCCCCCTTCCCCTTCAGATAATAATGAAATAATTTGAAGAAGTAGAACAGACAGTGGGAGATAGAGAAGGGAGAAGGATCAGACAGTGGGAGAAGTAAAAACGGGGGTTGAAAATGGAAGAGCATTATGTTGGAACGGTGTGGCAAGAAAAGAGTGGGTTGAAAAGAAAAAGTTTGGCTAAGATAAAAATAGTTTTGGGATGTGACGTACTTGTCTGTGTTTATTCAAGCAGGAGGCTACAATTTCTGTTCAACTTTGTCCACTCACACACGCATGTCAACACACACACACACACACGCACTCGCGCGCGCGCACACACACGCGTGTGCGAATGCACGCAGAACACCTTACGCACACATTAAAACCCGTTCCGCTTTCAGAAGAGTAGGCTATTGTGTGCTGGTGGGAACGTTTTATAAAATTTACAAAACTGCATACACATGAGGACTGGATGTAAAAAACACATGAGTGCTTATTTCATTATCCTCGAAATGAAAGAATAAAAGAAAAAAAGAAAGAAAATAACACACACACAAGATTCAAGATTCAAGATTCAAGATTTAATTCCTTTCACCCCTTTTGGGGTATGGATGATTCCAAACAAATTGAACAGGAGAATAAACCTAACAGCAACACACACACACACACACAGACACACACACACACACTCACACACACAGGAGGAGAGAGTTTGAATTCATATTTTTTCTATTTCGAGGATAATGGATAAGCACTTGGTTCTACATTTTTTTCTACACCCGGTAAAAACCCACTGTGCATGCAGTTTTGTAAATTTTGTCATCTGTGCCCACTGGCACACAATGGCCCACTCATCTGAAATGTGGAAAAGGTTTTAATATAGGCACAAGATGTTCTGCGTGGGTTTGGAACCTTGCTTTATAGTCTCATCTAAGGGTTTTTACAGAAGTGGAGTCGGCACTCCAGAAGAAAAATCCCTTTAAACAAGTGTCTCAGTGGTGGAACGAACTGGGCCCTCAGATCTTAAGCCCAATGCTCTAACCACCAGACTATCCTGTCAGAGAGAGAGAGCGAGAGAGAGAGAGAGAAGCCAACACAAGCAGATTTAAATTTACCTGGGAAAGTCACGTGCTTTGCCACCCACGAACAAACATAACTGGGTGGGTGGATTTTCTTAACCTCCTCATGCACTCACTAACGGTCTGTTCAGCTGATATTCTTTTTATGTATGTAATTTGACGCTTTGGCCGCCACCTGAATTCATATCAGGCCCTAGCAGAGCAGGAACTTAGGCATTTTATTGCCGAATAGACAGGTTGGGCACTTTAAAAATAGGTTTAGATGACACATCATGAAGACTAAAGATGACTTTTTTGTTTTTTCGTTTTATTTCTGGGCTAGGGCACTGAGGTTTACAAATGGTGAGAGTTTTGTGTACATGACTGATCCCCTCCCCTCTGCATTGAGGTAGTTGCATGCTGACTTCAAAGATGATGTCTAAACAAAACAACAGAGTGCATAATCATGTTTTTTGTTTGGTTGGTTCATTGGTTTATTCTTTGTCATCAGTTCTTGTTGGAACAAATATCCTACATTTCCAAAAAAGACAGAACAGGCTTAACGTGTGCAGTTTTGTGTGAGTTTGCATAAGGAACCTTAATTTATAGTCTAATCCAAAAGATTTTAGGTGGAGTAGAGTTAGTACTGATGTTAACTCCAGGGTAAAGAAAACAAACAAACAAAAACCGTTAAACTGACATTTTCCGGTGGCTTGAACTTAGCTCCATTGTGGGCTGTCAAACATTGGGTGCAAAACTCTAACCACTACACTAGTGATCCCACCCCCCAGTGATTGCAACAATAATGATCCTAGTTATTGCACAGTCCTTCTCCTCCTGATTTTCATACTCATAATGTCAGCAGAAAGAATGATTTGAATTAAAAAATTAAAGCAAAAGCACTTACCTTCAACCAGTTTCAATAAATTTTTATCAGCCAGTGTTTATATGTAACACATTACAGATATCTTCTACACAAACAAACCATACAAGACCTGGAAAGCAACTACCTACTGTGTTTAAGATACAGATGAATAATTCAGTCAGTACCTTTCTGTTCAACTATAACACTGATAAGACAACCAAAAAGCAATAAAAAGAATAAAATGAAGCAATAGGCGATGGAAAAGAGGAGGGGAGGCATGAGTGAGTAGGCGGATAAGAAGAAAATGGGCGTAGACAAATAGGAGGGTTTAATGTTGAAGCAGAGGGCAAGAAAAGGAGTTGGTGGAAGAACAAAAATTAGCTTAAATAAAAATAGTTCTGGGACGTGAGGTATTTGTCTGTGTTTGTTCAACTGGGAGAAGACAAAATTTGCCCCAGAGAGAGAGAGAGAGAGAGAGGGCAGGCCAACACAAGAAGATCCAGTTTTAGCCAAGAAAGTCACACGCTTTGCCACCCACCAACAGACATAACAGGGTGGGTGGATTTTCTTAACCTCCTCATGCACTCACTAAGGGTCTGTCAGCTGATTTTAAAAAAAAAGTAAACATTTGATAGTTGTGGCTTTCTCCATGAAATTGTATTAGCTGAAGAAAGCAGATAATTATTATAGTAGGGAATGTCCGAGCACTAAAAAGGAAATCCATTTCATATGACATTATCATGTGAGGGATACTGCAGCACAGTGATTAAGACTGTTTGTCCTCAATCCCTTTGGTCCATGGAGTCGTGGGTTTGAATCTAGGCATAGTCTGGTGAATTAAGGTTGGGGATTTTTAGGACCGCCCAGGTCACTTCTTAGTGCAGACTTGCCAGTGTCTTAATTTCGATTGTGTATATACACATGCAGAAGGTCAAATCTACATATTAAAGATCCCCTAATTTACGTCAGTGTTCACTGCATTAGGGAAACAAGACATTTCCAGCTTGCAGCCTATACAATAATGAACTGCTCTGAAGTTGGAATGCGAGGGCTACCTATATAGTGGGGAAAAATGGGTGCCACATGGGCAAGTACCACCACTTGTGAGCATCCCTGTTCTAGGTCAGGAATGAAATAAAAAAAAATACAAGGCAGCCACCTATTTTTTATACTGATACTGCACTTTCCAAAAAGAGAGAATACTAAACAATCTGAACAGTTACCACATAGTATATAGAAGTTGAAAGAAGCGGGAGTTAAACACTGCAGAAGTGGACACAACACAGATACCATGATCAGAATTATGTGTCCTTGGCGGGGGTGCAGTTCTGAAGTGTTGGCCTTGCTTGGTGTCCATGTACTTGCAAACACTGACTGCAAAAAAGCGCTATGCTTTGTTATAGACTGGTCATTAGGGTTAGCCTAGTTGTTAGAGTGTTGTGCTTGCGATTTGATGGGTGGGTTCGAATCTGGTTTCAATCTAAACCGAGATGCTTGTCCCAGGGGATTTTTTTCTCTGTGTGCGTGTGTGTCTGTGTATGTATGTCCGTGTGTGTGTGTCTGTGTATTTGTGTGTCACGTTTTTCTTTCCAGATGATACATTGAATAAGCAATGTATTTGCCTTTATTCTTGATGAAGCAATCTATCTAAAGACAACAAAAACAAAACCCACAACATCAAAAGGAAAAAATCAAGAAATAAATAAAACAAAACAAAAGAAATCAACCACCCCAATAAACAAGCAAATAAATCAAAGAGAAAACCAGTGTGTGTGCGTGTTGTGTGTGTGTGTGTGTGTGTGTGTGCGTGCGTGTGTGTGTCTGTGGGTGGGTGTGTGTGTGTGCGTGCGTGTGTGTGTCTGTGGGTGGGTGTGTATGTATGTGTAGTTCCAACTTAATGTGATGAGTAAGATATTTAGGGAACTTAAACACAAAATAAGAATGTTTTCTTCCTTACGTTTTAATCAATTACTACTGTATTACAAAGCCTAGTTGTGTTAATATCAACAGTGCAGTTGTTTGTCTCTATAGCTATGAAGATAAATAAAAAACGACTTACAAATGTCATGGAAGACAGAAAGGGGAAGACTGCGTGGTGGTAAAGGTAAGTGGGCCATGGGGAGGGGAATAGGGAGAAAATGGCTGTAGAGAAATGGGAGGTCATCATGTTGAACTGGGGGTTAAGAAAAGAAGTGGGCTGAAAGAAAAACTGGGAGACTTCTTGTTTAATTTTGTCCCACAAACATGCAGAGAGAGAGAGAGAGAGAGAGAGAGAGAGAGAGAGAGAGAGGGAGAGAGAGAGAGAAAGAGAGAGAGAGAGAGAGAGAGAGAGAGAGAGAGAGAGAGAGAGAGAGAGAGAGAGAGAGAAAGCGTGTGTTGTGTGTGTGTGTGTGGGAGAGAGAGAGAGAGGAAGGACAAGGGAATGTGATCTGAATTTTGTGAAGACAGTCACATGCTTTGCCACCCACGAACAAATAACGGGGTTGTTGGATTTTGTTTTTTAACCTGGTCATGCACTGGGCAAAGTCTTGTTCAGCTAACACCCTTTTTAATAGGACCAGTGTCATAGCTGTGGTCTTTACTTCATGTTTGTATCAGCTGAAAGGAAATGTAGATCTTTTAGTAGTAACAAAACTAAATCACCCAGACAGACAACTCTATTCTACCCACCCCCAAATTACCAAACATGGCTATACCACAAGGTTAAGTAATAGCACCTTATCTATTCAAATTATTATTTACTGTACAATCTTCCTAGTTACAGTACTGTTGTTGTATAATCTGCTCATGACATGCGCATGTGAATGTATTTTGTAATGATAAAAAACCCTCACTAAAAGCAAACTTCCATTCAAAAATATATAAAACAAAAAATTTGAAAAAACTCAGTGGCTGTTTGTTCGTGAATCGCCTTTCACCTTTACCTTGGAAAAACATCTTTACTGTAGAAGCTATACCAAAAATCCCCCAACAAAACAAAAAATCACAGAAGTCGACAGACTTGCAAAATATGGAACAAAATATAGAAATGATTCTTTGGAAATAAGTATCTCATTATCTCAACATGAGGGGTACACCTTTCTAAAAAGTGCATGCAGGAAGTAGTGTAGAAAATAAATACTAGTGATTCTGGCTTTCGTCTTTATGATGATTGTACAAGCAATATACTAAATTTTTAGAATATTTTAATCTCTGGCAAAAACTCTGGTGTGGATGGTACAATTGCATAAATGTCTTATCCCATATGTACAAATTTAAGCTTAACACTTTCAGAGCAAAGTGCTCCAAGGCTGTGAGCTGTATGTATGGTGATAAGCTAACGAATAGTCGTATTATTTTTCAGTGTGAACAGTTAAAAGCATTTTTACCTGATGCGGTCATTTATCTCTGGATCAGTTTTCATCTGAATCACTAATGTTGTTGGACATTGTGTGAGCACTGATGAGGGTCTGACAAGTCAGTATTTGTAATATTTAAAGTTGTTTTATCCAACAAAGTTTTTTTTCTACATTGTTTTCTGTTATTGTTTAAGTTTTCCTGTCACTTTAGAATTTCAAGCGTGATCTATTAGCCCAATTTTGTCCCACTCTCGATTTCTTTCTTAGAATTTAAAATGGTCAGATTTGACTAGACCTTACACTGAAGATATCACACACACACACACACACAAGCACACACACACATAGAGTGAAAGAAGGAGGGCACACAGTCAAACAGATGGGCAGATAAAGGAGGGGTCGGGCAGGCCAATAGTGTGTGTGTCGGCCCTGTCAGGAAGACATAGGGGAACCCTGTACAGGGGGCTCCAGACACAGGCAGAGCGTGAGTCACGGTGTCTAATGCCTGCCCGCCACCGCTATTTGTTTAACGTGTGTATGTGTGTGTTTTTCCCTGCAGGCTACATTAATCCTGGTGGTGTTGTGTCTTTGCTTTCTTTCTTTCTTTCTTTCTTCTTTGTAGGCTACATCTTTTCTTTGTTTCTTTCTTTGAGAGACTAGATTTTCTTTCTTTGTAAACATTTTTTTGTTTTGTTTCTTTTAGAGGCTATAATTATCTTTTCTTTTGTGTTGTGTCTGCGTTTTCTTTATTTGAGAGGCCAGAACTGTTCTTTGTTTAAAAATTTCTCTTTTTTAGAGGCTAGATCTTCTCTTCGTGTGTTTCTTTGTTTTCTTTTCTTTGAAAGGCTAAATCTCTTTATTGTAAAATACCTTTGTTTCTTTTTTTGAGAGGCTAGCTCTGTTGATTGCGTTGTGTCTTTGTTTTCTTTCATTGCAGGCTAGATGTTTTCTGTACAATGTTCCTTTGTTTCCTTTCTTTGGGAGGCTAGCTCTGCTCTTTGTGCTGTGCCTTTGTTTTCATTCTTTGCAAGCTAGATCTCTATCTTAATCTTTGTCTCTCTCTTTGTCTGTCTGTCTGTCTATCTGTATGTCTATCTGTTTGTCTGTCAGTCGCTCTCTGTTTTTCTGTCTGTCTGTCTGTCTGTCTCTTTCTGATCCACTGTGTGTGTATGGTGTGTGTGTGTGTGTGTGAGTGTGTGTGTGTGGTGTGTGTGTGTGTGTCAGATGACAAGCAAGGCGATTCATTACAATGTTTTGTGGTGCAGCGGTCATGTTTTTAGAAAGGGGGGTAACTTGTAGAGCAAGATGATAAACAGACAGGACATAATGTCTTCAAAAGGATGATGAATCGGGGTGGAGGGTTTAGACTTATAGCAAATTGCTGTTTGTTTGTTTGCTGCCTCACACACACACACACACACGCATACACACACACATACACACATGCACACACACATACACACGCACACACACAGATGAACGGACAAACTTTGCACAAAATAATATCGCGAATACTGTTGTAGTCATACTTCGTGTGCTGCTACTAGGTTGTTTCCCATCTAATGCAATTCGGTTTTAAACGAAGAAATAAATCGATCCCGACACCCAAAGTTTGACGTAGAAACTATAGCAAACCTGTGTGACTTTTGCATTTATAAAGAGAAAGATATACATTTTGTGTTGTCTATATACAAAATATTTCTATCTCCTAGCCTCAGTCTGTCTGTAATGGGAGATAATCATCGTTAATACAGATTGCTTCCCATTTTTATGATGTGGGCCTAGTAGTCTAGTGACAAATTATTCTTGTTTAGTACAAAATCTTACAATAATAGCTCATTGCAACATTATGTTAGGATAGATTTTTTGTCACAAACTTTAATCCTTCATCTTTTAAAAATTACAGTTTTGTGGCAAGAATGTGACACAATACTTTACCCTGAACAATAAAAAGGATTGTTTCCTTTCAAAGCGATTCTAAGGAATTATTAGCAAACAAAACAAAAAAGTAAAACAACAGCTGGGGGCAGGATAGCCTAGTGGTAAGAACAGTACACTCGCAATTTGGCGGCCCAGGATCTAACCCTGGTTTGAGCTACCCACAGAAGCCTTTTCAAAGGAAATTTTTCCTTAGAATTATCATTAGCATTGACTCCACTGCCACAAAAGTCCTTCGGATGGGACTAGAAACTGATGTATTGTGTGAAAACGCACGCAGAACATCTTGATGGAATAAATTATCAACACAATTCCGCATTGAAGAGAAGTCCATTGGTGCTGATAAATAATAATAATAATAATAATAATTAATAATGCAAAAAAAAAAAAAACCAAACAAAAGGTTTAAGGTGTTCTTGAGTAATCAAAGGAAAAATTGAAAATAAATTTCATGGTAAGTCGTGTAGATCAGCACGATGTAGCGGATGTAACCAGTATCGTTTTGATATCTTTTCTTATTTCTCAGTGGTCTAGCGATGGTAAATATGGTTGTCGATAAATTCACCAGGCAGCCGTCAAACTCTAATCTCAAGAACACATAAAACAAAACACAACTATTATAAAAACTATTTATCTTCTTCACATTCTAAGAGAAGGTAGGCATCCAATAAGCTGGCAGGTATATTTCATGAAAAAATTAATAATTCATGTTCCATCAAATTGGGCGCCCCACACTACAGGCAGCATGGTAAACTTACGTCGTTGAAAAGGGTTGCCCTTTAGTGGTTTGCTGTATTGCTAAATGTTCGCTAACGTCTCTCCATAATGGTACACGTCATCATTGCTTAGCTAACGGGGGCCGATGCTACGTGCACGGAGACATCTGTCTTATCCACGTGAACATAATTTTACTTCAGTGTTATGGAACAAGAAGCAAGTAGTGGTATGTTGTTAGGTTGTTTTGAGTGTTGGAAGTATATGTTACTTCTGTTGTTGTTGTGATGTAGTTTTGTCTTCTGTCTCTTCTAATTTCTTATTTGTGTGTGTGTGTGTGTTGTTGTATGTGTGCACGCGCGCGCGCGCTCAAACTATCCCTAACTCTCTCAATGCACACATAATGACAGAAACTACACACGAATAAAAAAAACAAACATCTTAAATCTTCTTCACATTCTAATGTTGGTAGGGTATGGGCATGTCTGCACATAAGCTGGCAGGGGAGATCATAGGCATCAAAGACCTCACTTCTCCAGGTGCCAGCATATTGAGGGCGGCGCCCATCCCCTCTTCCTAGCTGCTTTACCTTCCCTGACCCTAAAGAGGCAGGTACCCATTTACAGCTGGGTGAAATAGGAGACTGTACTGAAGCCAAGATGCGCAAACGGTCACCCATCCAAGTGGTAACCACGCTCGATGTTGCTTAGCCTTAGCTGGGGGAAAGCGAGTGCTCTGACCACTGAGCTATCCTGTCCTTTTCCCATAGTTAACATAAAAATAGTGTAGATTGCAGATTTAGGGAAACAAGAAAGATACACATATGGTATTGTAGTTGTATAGTTGTACCTGTTGTATGAAACTGTTGTATTGTATGCTATTCTGTTGTTTTAAAATAAAAAAATTAAAGTTTTTGTATTTGTCTTTTTAAATTTATATCATGTTGAGTTTATTAGTATTGTCTCTGTCTGTCTGTCTGTGTCTATCGTGCGCGAGCTGACATATGCAATCACGCATACACACACCCACGTTCACATCAACTAACGCCCACCCACCCACCCACTTCCTCCACACACACTATACATACGTGCGCACACGCATTCGCAAACACACACACACACACCGCCACCACCACCCACCCACCCACAGTCACACACATCTCCATCCACACCTCCAACAAAGAAAGGCATACCCACAAACAAACACAAGGGGTCAAGGGTGAAAGTGGACTTAGTTCAGGGGTCAACATCGGCGCCTTTGAAGAATGAAAACGTCATTTCCGGACTAGAAACGGCCATTTCCTTCACACGCTACAAGGCAAAGATTTCCACATTCTGTGGGATGGGTTTGTGGAATTACGGTGTTTTTTCAATGACCATTCTCCGTGTTGTTAAATTTGTGCCCCACAGTGCCTGGGTCAGGCACTGAGGTTTAATAAACAGTAAAATTCATTCGGGTCACGTTCCTGGTGTGTTTGCTGTTTTGGAATCCATCAAAGCACAGGCTTGAGAGGGTCACAGTATTTTGCCGTGCCCGGGCCTATTTCGAATCACAAAACAAGTCAGAAGGAAAGAAGAAAGACATTTTTACATCTTTATTACAGAACTGTATAGCTGTGATCTTTACTGATTTACATAGCTGTTTATAAACTGATTTACATAACTAAAGATGTTTTTTTTCTTCTGATTTGAAGAACTGTAAAGATGTGGTCTTTTCCCGATTTACAGAACTGCAAAGATGTGATCTTTACTAATTTACATAACTGTAAAGATTAATTTTTGTCTGATTAACTGAACTGTAAAGATAATTATTTTACTTAATTACATCTTTGTTATTTTTAAACATATTTTGGCTTCCTTCAACCATTCCGTAGTCTAGTCAACCATAGCTGGGACACCATTGGAGATTTTTACATCCAGCTTTATGAGTTTTATTGATTTTCAGAACTGGAACTTACGGGTTGTCTTTTTCTGATTTACAGAACTGTAAACATGTGATCTTGACTTATTTACGGAGCTGTGAAGATGATGTCTTGACTGATATGGAGAACTGTGGAGATGTTACCTTTTTGTGATCTGCAGAGCTTTGAAGATGTGATCTTTTATTCATCTTACATGTTTGTTCTTTTTACTGATTTCAACATCCTTCAACCATCTCGTATCCTGGTTGACAGTGGTTAGGGCACCATTGAAGATTTTTCAAGCAGCTTCAGGACTTTTTCACGAATTTTACTGATTTACAGAACTTGTAACTAAGATGTTATCTTGAATGACTTACAGAAGTACTAAGATGTTATTGTTCACGGTTTACAGAACTGTAAAAATGTTATCTTAATTGTTTACAAGGCTATAAAGGTTTGATCTTGACTGATTTACACAGCTGTGAAGATGTGATGTTTACTTATTTACAGAACTGTAAAGATGCAATTTTTTCTGATTTACAGAACTGTAAAGATGTTATTTTTACTTATGTATAAAACTGTAAAGATGTGAATGAAAAACAGAATTGAAAACGCCATGGGTCATATGGAGACCTGACTTCAGTGAAGACACGCAAATTGAATTAGAACAGGCACGTCACAGGAACATCTGGACTGTCCAAAACTGTCCTACAGGGAACAGAACAAGGAGAGAGACGAAGAGACAGACAATACCAGAGACCAAAATGGTGGTATTCCACAAACCCACTATCACAACAGATAGCCTAATGTCTCTATCCATGAACAGGTGCTAGGAACATCTCGGATCTTTCGCACGTCAGGTCACTAACTAGCTCCATCAATGTAGACGTGTACACACTATCTTCTACCTCTGTACGATCTACAAGATTTAACTCATGCGCACTAGCACTAGCCTTACCAGGTAGATTAACTTAGAAAAAAAAAACACATACAAAAGGGTGTGCATGAATAATTCACACACTTAAGAGCAGGTAGTTTAACTAAAACAAAACAACTCCCAAAGATGTGAAAAGGCACGCATGCACGCATGTAAGCTCTCTCTCCCTCAAACACACATGTACACATATACTGTTCCAAATACATCCTTGCTCCTGCATGCTTTCCCTTACGTTTCTACATATATACATATACACACTCTTAGATTAGTCCATACACATAGCTTTCACCCTTCTAAAAAATGTGTCTACTATCACTTTTATATGAACAGACGTAAAATTGAAGACCGGCACACAACATCCACCAACACACACACACAAACACACACACACACACACACACACACACGCACGCACGCACGCACGCACGCACGCACGCACGCAACGCACGCACGACACACACACACACACACACACACACACACACACACACTCGCGCGCGCGCCTCACAAACCCACCCAAAATAATTCCCCTTCACCTATCATTCTAAAATCATTCCTCCCATCTCCGTTCACCTCTGATGATTCTAGGAGACAAATCACGAGCAGATAAACACAAAGATATCCTTTTTTTTCAAACAGAATCTACGATGACAAGCAAGCCTTCATCATATATCAGTCACATTAGTTCCCACTATCAGTGCAAGTGCTGAAGAAGATATGTTGAATCTCACGTCAGCAAAACTGCAAAAGCATACATGATATACCCCCACCGCTGCGTTTAGCGATGGAGCTGACGGGAGACAACAATGATACATTGCAACAGATGGTCTCCCTTGATCTTCAGGGTCTTCAAATCTGCCTCACAGCTTTGCCCCTTCCATCATGGTCTTGTCTCCCGCTGCCAGGAATTGTACTGAAAGCTCACTCCCTGTGGGAAGGTCGGGAGTTTGTTGTTCATTTGTAACTGCTGATTTGTCTAAAGGGGTGAGGGTGTGTGTGGGTGGTGAGGTGGGGGGGTGGGGGGTGGGGTGGGGAGGACGGTCACCACGTGCAGAAATGGTCTTTATACGATACATCATTGTCTACAAGATTGTCTCCCATGCAAGAAGCTTGATCTGTTCGTTTTGCTAGTTGGGTCCATGTCTTATATATATTTCCACTTTGCTTTGCAGGTTGTTGTTGTTGTTGTTGTTGTTGTTTTTGGTGGTGGTGGTGGCGGTGTTGTATGGATACAGTCAGTTCACATCTAGTGATATCAGTGGGTTACGGAAACACGAAGACACCCAGCATGCAATCTGGATAAAGAAATGAGCTGCTCTGAAGTAGGAATGTATCTGTTGAGGACAGCGGTCAGACTCTGCAAAATTAAAGATAAAAAGAAGACAGAAGACAGACAGACAGACAGACAGACAGAGAGTGAGAGAGAGAGAGAAAGAGATAGAGAGAGTCCATTCATGTTGTGTGACATTTGAAAAGACACTTTCAGTAAGACCAAATAAAATAAAAACGCCACATAAATAGACAATTAGCTAATTTAAAAGACATACAGACAAACCTACAGAAATAATGATTCATTGTTTCATGTTTCATTGTATTCGAAATCTTCAACACAAATAATCTATTAAAAAACAAGTAAAGGCACATAGCGTTATTTGATTTTTTTTTATTCATATCAAAAATACCTTGCAAGTCTCCGTACTTAATGCTGTTTAATCGTGAATTGAAGAATAAATTAAACATTGACCATTCACTGTGTGATCTCTCAACTTCGACTTACCTACCCTGTAATCTTGTAGACCGTTGGGGGACCACTGAGGATTTTGAAACCAGCTTCCTCCACTCCTCGCGGTTCTCAGCTTTCCGTAGCAAATTGTTCCACTCAAGGCCAGTCCTCCACTCTCTGATGATGTCTTCCCTTCGTTTTCTCTATCTGCCTCTTCGTCTCCCTCCTTGTACTGTTCCCTGTAGGACAGTTTGGCCACTTCAGATGTTCGTGTGACGTGCCCGTACCACTTCAGTTTGTGTTTTTTCTCTGAAATCGGGAGCTCTTCATACCGCCATATGGCGTTTTTTAATTCTGGTTTTTATTTTCTCATTAGTGATGTCATCTCTGTGTGAGATACCAAGAAGTTTGCAAAAGCAATATCTTCTTCATTGTCTGTATTCTTCTTTCACTATCTGTTGTTATGGTCCGCAATATGCCATCAGCACATACATGTCCTGTAATGAACGTGATACATACACTTACATATGAGAAAATCACCTGGAAGTTTTTCCAGTCTTAAGGTAAAGGTAAAGGCGTCCTGTTACCTATAAGGTTGTAGGGAAGCGGGACATCAGAGACCTCAGCTTCTCCAGGGCCAGCATATTGAGGGTGGCGTCCATCTCCTCTCCTTCGCTGCTTTACCTTCCCTGACCTTAAAGAGACAGGTACCCATTTACAGCTGGGTGAACCGGGGGACTGTACTGAAGCCAAGGCGCGCAAATGGTCACCCATCCAAGTGGTAACCACGCTCGATGCTGCTTAACCCTTGGCTGGGGGAAAGCGCGAGTGCTCCGACCACTGAGCTATCTCGTCCAAGTCTAATATCACTAATTGTGAACAGACTTTAAACAGACTTTTAACATACAACAACAACAACAACAACAACAGCAACCTTGAATGTGAAAGGGAGAGTAAGGAAAAGTCGTGGTCCCAACTGAACTAGCAAGAGCATTCCAGGAGCTGACAGAAGTAATGACATCAGAGCGCTGACAGGCGTTCCCAGGAGGCGTCATTTGTACCCACACAGCTGCTTCTGTGTGTGTGTGTGTGTGTGGTGTGTGGTGGTGTGTGTGTGTTGTTGGTGTGTGTATAGTGTGTTGTAGTGTGTGGTGTGTGTGTGTGTGTGTGTATGTGTGGTGTGTGTGTGTGTGATTCAGTCTTAGAGACACACTGTGTGTAATTAGTGTGTATTTGTGTGTGTGCGTGCGTGTGTGGTGTGTGTGTGAGTGTGTGTGTGTGTGTGATGTGTGTGTGTGTGTGTGTGTGTGTGAGAGAGAGAGAGAGAGAGAGAGAGAGAGAGAGAGAGAGAGAGAGAGAGAGAGAGAGAGAGAGAGAGAGAGAGAGATTCAGTCCTTAGAGACACACTGTGTGCAATTAGTGTGTGTATGTGCGTGTGAGGGAATGCGAATGCGAAAGTTTTATTCATTATAGGCCTTGGGCCCTCATGAAGGGGTTGTGTGTGTATATAATCAACATTCTAAACCATGTTGCATAGGAAACATTTATAAACAGAAGAATAATATCTCAAGTACAAACAGTATTTCTAATTTTAAAAGCTTTATACAATAAATTGCTAGTCGCTTATTAAGAGCGATAGAGAAAGAGAGACAGAGACAAAGACAGAGACAGTATATGTGTGTGAGACAGAGACTGTGTGTGTGCTAGCGTGCGTGCGTGCGTGTTTGTGTGTGCGTGTGTGTGTGTGTGTGTGTGTGCGCGCGCGCGCCATATACACTAAAGTAAAAGTGCATACGTGCAGACACAAACGCTCTGCCTGCCTGCCTGCCTGTCTGTCTGTCTGTCTGCCTGCCTGTCTGTCTGTCTGTCTGCCTGCCTGTCTGTCTGTCTGTCTCTGTCTCTCTCTATGAAGTTGTTTATTTATCCTCTCTCTCTCTCTCTCTCTCTCTCTCTCTCTCTCTCTCTCTCTCTCTCTCTCTCTTCTCTCTCTCTTTCTCTTGTGTGTAGTGTGTGTGTGTGTGTGGGGGGGGGGGGGGGGGGGGGGTATGAGCGCACCCGAGTGTGCAAGCACTAGCACACATACCTAACCTACGTGTGTGTATTCTTTCAAAGTCTTAAGTGTGTGGTGTAAGCTACCAGCCTACTGTTCATTCTCAATATTTCCCCCAACAACACAGCGTTGAGTGCGAGTTGTTGTTGCTTTTCTTTAAGGCTTATGCATCTAGTTAAGTATGATCGAGTGTGACAGGCTGGCAGACGAAAATGTATCAAAGCTGGCTCTTCTAACTGTGATAATCTGCTAACTGGCGGCAAGACCGTTTTACCATAATTATTGATTGACTGTGTGTCACTGTTAATGTCATACTGAAAGTGTGCATGGGGGGGGGGGGGGGGGGGGGGGGGGGAGAGAGGAGAGAGAGAGAGAGAGAGAGAGAGAGAGAGAGAGAGAGAGAGACTGCCTGATTGACTGACAGAGAGAGACAGTGACGGAAAGACAAAGATACAGAAGAAGGCACAGAGCAGACATCAAACAGCCCTGAACAAAACAAAACAAACAACCACACGGAGGCAGGGCGCTAGCCTTCATGACTTTACCCACACACTCTTCTCCACCGGTCCTCAAATGTTTCTCCCAAATTGGCTAAAGTGAAAACTGTCAGCGAGTTTCAGCCATCTCCTTCATCTTTGAAAGAAAACTGGATCAGAATGTAAAAGGAAAAAAAGAGAGCTCAGGGAGGCTTACATCAAGCAGGCTATGGGAGAGATTGGAGATGACACACTCTGTGTGTGTGTGTGTTGTGTGTGTGTGTGTGTGCTCTCATCAAGATTGCCCCCTACGAAGAGGAAAAGAGTTATGGCGCGTGTGTATTACTGCTGATTGCCGTAATGACTTGTCTCCTTGCTCTGTCTGATTTGATATGTGTGGTGTATGGTAATGTGTGTGTGTGTGTGTGTGTGTGTGTGTGTGATAGATAGATAGAGAGAGAGAATGAATAAATGAATGAGCGAAGGAATGAACGAGTTTTATTGGACAAAAGCTACAAGCCCATCAGTCAAAGAGAACAATTGTATATGACATATTAACATACACATGGATATGAAAAGGACATGAGTAATAATCCAAAGTCACGATAAATGCCGACCAATATTTTCAGTTAGTACCTATAGAATATGTTTGATTCATAGTCCTCTTAAGTTTATCTAGAGCCTGCTTTACATATATTGCTAAAGATTTAAGCTCGAACATATTATTTGAAGATAGCACCTTTTGTACAAGATTGGTGGACCTGTTGGTTGGGTTTGTCAAAAAGTAATTATTTGGCGAATTTCATGGTAAATACTACAAACAAACAAAACATGAAATTCGTCTTCTTCTTCTTTTGCACATGCTGGACATGAGTTGTTGTCTGTCTCCTCTGTAATATACCATTGTCTGCAGTTGAAAAGACCACAAATCTTAGCCTAAATTTCAGCAAATTACTTCGAAACCTTTCATTAGTTAACGATATCAAATACTGTTCTGGACCAAACGCATCTTTAAATGAGCTATGCCAATTGTATTTTTCACTAGACATTAACTGTTCGTGCCAGTTTTGAGGAAAACATGAAATAAGTCTATCTTTCAATTCTCTAACAAACTGTTCTTCGTAACCCACCCCCTGGCATAGCCAAACGATTCCAAATCCATGTATCGTCAAAAGGTCTTATACTTTAGCCGTCCAGTTTACTTTGCCATTATTATGTTGTATAAGCAGCATCTCGTATGCTTGTCTGTTTATTTTTGACATAGGCATTCTGATCAATTTAATCCAGTATTAATATTTTCGTTATGGTTCCTATATACAAGGGGTATCTACCTGTTTCTCCGTACATACGTTTATTTGATTCATGTAATATGACACAGAAGAACTTTTTTATGGCAAAGATGTGTACTTTTTCAATTTGTGTGGTATCTTCTAGACCCCATACTTCTGCTGCATACGTCAGGGCAGATTGTATTTGTGTGTCAAACAGTTTCCAAAATAGTGTACTATCAGCACAAGCTAATCTTCTCATTGATTTGACAATTGGCATAACTCCATTTTTGGCTTTTTGACACATCATATCAAATATAGAGCTAATACACAACTTTGTTGAAAATGTTACCCCAAGGTACTTATAGTTATTTGTTACTTTAAGTTTTTGGTCCCCATAAGTCCATTTTTCTCTCATTCCCAAGTGACCTCTCATCCTAAATACCATAATCATCGTTTTCTCTGAATTTACTGTAAGACCAAAATTGTCTGCTTCTGATTTTAATGTATTCAGTTGATTTTGTAGTCCTGTAGGTGTGCTAGACAAAAGAATGACATCATCTGCGAAAAGTAACAGGAATAATTCAACTGCACATGGTATCATTTGTATTCCATGTTTTTCGGAGTGTGTTGCTTCTGTGGCCAGTTCGTTTATGAAAATTGAAAACATTAAGGGACTCAGCAAGCAACCTTGTTTAACGCCTCTGGGACAGTCAAAGCAATCTGTGTAAGAACATCTGTTGCGTACACAAGCCATTACAGATGACTATGTACACTTTATAGCCCTATACATTTCCCATCAATTCCTGTTTTATGAAGTATAACCCATAGCACATTCCTATCTACCGAATTGAATGCTTTTCTGAAATCTATGAATGCAACAAACAATATAGCATGCTTCTGTAAATGTTTCTGTACAAGCCCATATAGTTGTAAAAATTATGATTTAACATGATGTGTATATTCCTGTTAAAGCCTCGCTTGCTTCTTCTCTTTATTTTTCATTAGTTTTAACCCACTCTGAAAGTCTTTTCATTTTAAAATGCATGTGTATTCTTTACATATCTGTCAGAGAAACGCTCATATTGCCTGGTATACTAGTTGCTCCCTCTTCATGTATTTGTACACTATTATAGATTTAGACCAACTTATGGAAGAAGGACCTTATCAAAAAGATTATGAACAATGCACCAAATAGTTAATTGCAGTGTCACACATTTAAAGATACTGCAATGAATTCTGTCTGGACAGCTTCCTCTTTCAATCTCATATCGCTGCGACTACTTTCTGGTTTAGATGAAGATTAGAGGTAGAGAGAGAGAGAGAGAGAGAGAGAGAGAGAGAGAGAGAGAGAGAGAGAGAGAGAGAGAGAGGAGAGAGAGAGAGAGAGAGAGAGGAGAGAGAGAGAGAGAGATTTTTTCTTTTATTTTGAGAATAATGAAATAAGAACTGATGTTGTTTGTTTTACACCCATTTGCCGTATGCATACTTACTTACTTACTTAGGCCCATCACTCCCCCTGGAGCATAGGCCGCCGACAATAGTCCGTCAGAGTCCTCTGTCCTGAGCTAGTCTCTCCAGCTGTCTCCAGGTATATCCTATCTTCTTGGTTTCTCCCTCAAGGTCGCGTCGCTAGGTGTTTCTTGGCCTTCCTCTTTTTCGTTTTCCCTGGGGGTTCCATGATAGTGCCTGCCTTGTGATGATGCTGGCTGGCTTTTTCAGGTGTGCCCGATCCATCCCCATCTCCTGCGCCGGATTTCATTCTCGGCTTGCAGCTGGTTGGTACGTTGCCACAGGTCTGCGTTGCTGATGGTGTCGGGCCAGTGGATCTGGAGGATTCGTCTCAGGCAGCTGTTGATGAAGGTCTGCACTTTCTTGATGGTGGTCTTTGTTGTCCTCCATGTCTCGGCTCCATATAGTAGGACTGACTTGACGTTGGAGTTGAACAGCCTGATCTTTGTGCGGGTCGACACCACCTTGGAGCTCCAGATGTTCTTCAGCTGCTAGTACGCTGCCCTCGCCTTGCCAATTCTTGCTCTGACATCTGCGTCTGTGCAGCCCTGCATGTTAATGATGCTACCCAGGTACGTGAATGTCTCCACTTCTTCCAGCTCCTTCCCATTTAGTGTGACTGGGTCCTCACTCACTGCGTTGATCTTGAGAATCTTGGTTTTGCCTTCATGGATCTTGAGACCAACTTGTAATGAGGTGGCTGCTAGTTCTGTAGTCTTGTCCTGCATCTGTTGGCGGCTGTGGGAAAGCAGGGCCAGGTCGTCTGCAAAGTCGAGATCATCCAGCTGGTCCCACAGTGTCCACTGGATTCCATTTCTTCTGTATGCCGTTGAAGTCTTCATGGTCCAATCGATCGCCAGGAGGAAGAGGAAAGGTGACAGGAGACAGCCTTGTCTGACTCCGGTCTTCACCTCAAAGCTGTTTGTGAGTTGTCCTCCATGGACCACCCGGGAGGTCATTCTTTCATAGGAGTTCTTGATCAAATTGACCAGTTTGGTTGGCACTCCATGGTGGCGAAGCAATTTCCAGAGGGTGTTGCGGTCCACACTGTCGAATGCTTTCTCATAATCAACAAAGTTGATGTATAAAGATGAGTTCCACTCTAAAGATTGCTCAACAATGATGCGCAAGGTGGCAATCTGATCTACTCATGATCTGTTCTGGCGGAAGCCGGCCTGCTGGTCTCGGAGGAGAGGGTCGACTGCATTTTTTATTCTCTCGAGGAGGATCCTGTTAAAGACTTTTCCTGGCACCGACAGAAGCATTATCCCTCTATAGTTGGCACAGCTGCTGAGGTCTCCTTTCTTGGATAGCTTGATGAGGTAGCCCTCCTTCCAGTCTGATGGTACTTCCTCCTCTTCCCAAATCTTCCCAAAGAGAGGGTGCAGCATCTCTACCGTGGTCTCCAGGTCTGCCTTGAGTGCTTCTGCTGGGATGTTGTCCGGTCCTGCCGTATGCATAGGAATTTGCAAATTCTGTCATCTGTATCCACAGGCACAAATGGCCCACTCTTCCAGAGGGCTGAACAGGTTTTAATGTGTGCACAAGACGTTCTGCCTGCTGTGTATACAGAGATACAGAGGGATACAGAGAGCAAGAGAAAACAGCCGCAGAGACAGGGAGCTAACCCACATGGCTTTACACACACACTGTTCTCCACAGGTCCTGTATTTTTCTGTCAAATTGGCTAAAGTGAAAACTGTCAGCGAGTTTCAGCCATCTCCTTCATCTTTGAAAGAAAACTGGATCAGAATGTAAATGGGGAAAAAAGAGAGCTCAGGGAGGCTTACATCATGCAGGCTATGGGAGAGATTGGAGATGACACACTCTGTGTGTGTGTGTGTGTGTGTGTGTGTGTGTGCTCTCATCAAGATTGCCCCCTACGAAGAGGGAAAGAGTTATAGCGCGTGTGTATTACTGCTGATTGCCGTAATGACTTGTCTCCTTGCTATGTCTGATTCGATATGTGTGGTGTGTGGTGTGGTGTGGTGTGGTGGTGGTGGTGGGATGTGTGTGTGTGTGTGTGTGTGTGTGTGTGCGTGCGTGGGAGAGAGAGAGAGAGAGGAGAGAGAGAGAGAGAGAGAGAGAGAGAGAGAGAGAGAGAGAGAGAGAGAGAGAGAGAGATTAGTGTGCTCCTTCCTGGATTCTTGCTTTGGGAACTTTTTTCTGCATGCTTTGTTTTGCACTTCTCTTATATTTTTATCTGTTCTTGTGATGATTTTAAACTGTGTGTGTGTGTGTGTGTGTGTGTGTGTGTGTGTGTGTGTGTGTGTGTGAGAAAAGAGAGTTATTGTGTGTTTGTGTGTGTGTGTGTTTGTGTGTGCATTCGGCCTCGCATTTTCAGATCTTTCCTCTCAATCCTTAAGAGAATATGATAGAACTACAACATAAGCTGTCATAGACTTTTACTACAACATAACCCGTCACAGTCTTTCACTACAACATAAGCTGTCACAGTCTTTTACTACAACATAAGCTGTCACAGTCTTTTACTACAGCCGTCACAGTCTTAATAACAACAACAATAATAATAATAATAATAATAATATTAATAATATATATATATATATAATGATAATGATAATAATAAATGGAACTTATATAGCGCTATATCTTGCAAAGACAAATCAAAGCGCATGCATTCAACCTAATCTTACACAGTCAAGCAATCAATGATAAATAATCAATAGTTTAAACAAACAGATATTACAAAACATGGTGCGCTGCAGACAAAATCCATGAAATAAAATTTCAATAGTCAAATGTTTTTTCAAAAGCACAGACACACACACACTCACACATGTCATATACTTTAGCAGGTTGATAGGACATGGGTTAGTGAAGGTGGGATAGTTCTGATATGAAACACGAGGGGGGAAATCTTAGGTTTGGAACAATAGTCAATGTGTGAGATTGTCAAAAGAGATGATGAAACACTGTAGACTGCCTGACCCAGAAAATGCCGGCAGTTAACCTCCCATCGCTACTATTCATAGTATTGCAAATGAATTTGAGTCATAGTGGCCAGCCTCCTGGGATGAACAGTGGTTGGTCTTTGGCTGTAAAGGCTTTGATGTTTGGTTGAATAAGTTATGTGTACAATTATATATCGTTGTGTGTGTTTGTGTGTGTGTGTGTGTGTGTGTGGTGTGCGTGCGTGTGTGCGATCGTGCGTGCGTGCGTGTGTGCGTGCGTGCGAGAGAGAGAGAGAGAGAGAGAGAGAGAGAGTGATAGTTATCTCAGCTGGTGTGGAAATGAAAAATCATTTTAACAGGGTGCTGAAATGTTTATAATGTATACTATATACATTGTCATACAAATGTCAGTGGTTATACTTTTTCTTTGATGTGTTCCTCTGGTATGTTCCCTGTAGTGTTTTTTGTGTATTTATTTCACTTTTATCTTATGCCTTTTTCTTTGTTATCTTATCGTTTTTTTCCTACAGTGTCTTCACTTTCTTAATCGTTTGCTTTCTTTGATTTTAGACTGTATGACCCAGAAATACAAGCAGTAGCCCCCCCTTACCCCCTCCCCCCACCTGTACAATGAATGAGATTCAAGTGAACGCCATTCCTTTCTCTTTCTCTATTGTCTGTCCCGTACCTTAATTTTTTTTGTTTCTATTTCTTGCTTTTTTTCTCTCTTGTTCTTCTTGGTTTGTGTTTTTGTCTTTTTTGTTCTTGTTCTTGTTTGTGTTCTTCTTGTCCATGTCATTGTTTTGTTGTTATTGTTGTTTTCTTGTTGTTGTACTTGTCATTGTTTTGTTGTCGTTGGTGCTGTTGATCCTGTTGTTGTTGTTGTTGTTCTTCTTCTCCCCCCTCCTCTACCTTCTCTCCTCCTCCTCTCCTTTGCCTCCTCTCTTCCTCTTTCTCCTCCTCTCCTCTCCTCCTCTCTCCTTCTCTTCTTCTTCTTCTTTCTTCTTCTTCTTCTTCTTCTTCTTTTTCTTCTTCTTCTTCTTCTTCTTCTTCTTCTTCTTCTTCTCCTCCCCCCCCTCCTCCTCCTCCTTTCTCTCCTTCTTTCCTCCTCCTCTTCTTCTTTTTCTTTTCCTTCTTATCTACTCACCTTCTCTTCTGTCACCCTCTTCGTCTTCTGCTCTTCCTCCTCTTGCTTTTCCTCATCCCCCTTCTTTTCCTTCCTCCTCTTCCTTCTCATCCTCTTTTTCCTTTTCGGAAGCCAACCCCCTACACTATCATTGTCCAGATTAAAGTCACATTCCTTCACGTTTTTGTCATGATCCAGTATCCACCCTGAACTATTCTTTCTTTTTTTATCCACAATCCTGGTTTTGATGGGGTATCTGGGTGCATAGGAGGCATGTACCCGAGTAGACAGCATCGACAGGCTATACACATTTTTTTTGCTTTTTTACAATAAGTTTTGTCGTTTTATTGTGTTGTTTAGGGTGTTACACTGTTTATTAGTTAGATATGTTTGCTTTGTTTTATTTTTTAATGGCAAGTGTGTACATGTATGTGTATCGAAAAATGCATGCACACACATTCTCTCTCTCTTTCTCTCTTTCTCTACGTCTGTCTGTCTGTCTGTCTCTCTCACACACACAGACGTACGAACGCGCGCGACACACACACACACACACACACACACCACACACAACACACACACACACACACACACACACACACACACACACACACACACACACACACACACAACACACACACACACACACACACAACCACTTACAGAATACTTTTTTGTGTGGGTTCAAAATCAGTAATTCAAGCCATCAGCTCTATGAAAACAAAAGCAAGATCTGAATTAGTCATTAAAATTTGTCATTTAATTCATCTCCTCACCTTAAAAGGCTCTGATAAACTTTTTGTTGGATTCCATCTCATTCTGGTATATATTACAATGAAATAGTTGACGTTTTAGCAAAAAAAGGGGCAAGAAGATTGACAGATGTGGCAAGTTCAAAGCTCCATCTGTCACTACAAGAATGTTATCACCTCGTTCAGAAAACGCAGCAAAAATTATTCCAGTGTGTGGAAGAGCGACTTGGTTGTCAAGATGTATATGAAGAAATGATAATATTTGAGTCTTTGGTTAAAAGACATGAAACTGATTCTTAACGTGTACAACACATTGTTTCTCTAGCTTGCCGATGGAGACTGAACTGTTTGAAGACAAAATATGTTGGGCATGTCTTTTGTATATGTGGCTCTAGTGTAACTGTCGATTATATCTTGATATGCAGCATGCTAAAAAGCTGCATACCTGTTCTTACTTCATCATCATCATCGGTGATATTCATTGATCTTTCACTGAGATGTATCTTTTTCAAATCGCTATTACAAAGTCCAACTGGTTCATTGTTACGATCATTATGAACTCTAAAGACACTATCCTCCTGTGGACTATATGAATTCTTGCTGGTTATACTTAAAAGTATTGTTTTATTGTTTACTGGTTAAATTCTGTTAAAAATTGGGATATTACAGTTCTGTACTTAAGAGTTACTTTAGATTTACATTTTCATACTTGTTTATTATAGATTTAGTAGATTAATCCCCTACCCAACTCCCAGATATCCCCCTTCACCTTTGGCCTTCCTGTGTCTAATATCACATTTAGTGAAGAGACGTAAATGAAATCAATACTGACCACCCCCCCCCCCACCCCCCCGCCCACACAAACCACATACACACACACTCGTACATAAGTAACAAATCACCATCCAATTTCAATCATTCATTCTACTAAAACATTACACATACAAAGGTTGTCCCTCCCAAAGGAAACCTTCCTCTTCATCGTCTTCCTCTGCCACACTGCAAACAGAAGGTAAGTATCACAAACACCCGCACAATTATAAAACCGCGTAAAAGGCACGAACATCATGTGTGCCTTGTTATCCCTCTTCTGAGGACAGGGAAAGAAAGTCGTGTCCTTTGAAATCTCTACTGTGTTAAGGCCTGATATCTTGAAGACAGAAGGAGACCCCCTTTTTGTACTGTAAGAAAGGCTAGGAGGACCTGCTTTGGGGGTTCAGATAAGTGTAAACTGTCCATGGCTTGATAGCCTGATGGTTAGAGCGTTGCGCAGTGTGTTCGTGATCTGAGTGACCCGGGTTCCAATCAAGTACAAGGGGATTTCTTTTCCCCATTGAGTTAACATCTGCACCGACTCCACTCCCTCAACAAAAGTCCTTCGGATGAGACTATAAGCTAAGGTCCGGTGTCCGAACGCAGGCTAAACATCTTGTGTATACGTTAAAACAAATTCCACTTTTGGGAAGAGTAGGCTATTGTGTGCTGGTGGGAGCGGATGAAAAAACCAACAACTACAAAATCGCATACTAACGGGAACTGAATATAAAGAAGCATGACTGCTTATTCCATTATCCTCGAAATAAAATATTAAATAAAAATAAGTTCGGAATAATTTGTGGCTGTGTACATGGATATGGGTATGCTGAAATTTACATGAACGGCCAACAACTGGAGGAGGTAGACGCTTTTAAATACCTTGGCGCTACACTCACAAAGGACGGGCGATCGACGACAGAAATCAAAGTCAGAATAGCCATGGCAACATCTTCCATGACAAAACTCACCACCATATGGAAAAGTAAAGAGATCAGTTTCCCAATCAAACTAAAGCTCTACAAAGCCCTAATTCAGACTATCCTGCTGTACGGAAGTGAAGCCTGGACATTGACTCCTGAAACAGCAAAGCGAATCCAGTCATTTGAAACAAAATGCCATAGAAAACTCCTGGGCATATCCTGGAGAGAACGAAAGACCAATGAATTTGTCAAGAGTCAAATAACACGGCTGGCAGGTCCACAGGAACCCCTTCTCACCATCGTCAAGAAGAAAAAGCTGACATGGTTCGGCCACGTCACCCGCCACAACACTCTGCCAAAAACAGTACTGCAGGGAACACTCGAAGGTGGCAGAAAGAGGGGAAGACAAAACAAGTCATGGATGGACAACATCAGAGAATGGACCAGGATGAATGACTTGGCACTACTGCGAAGAGCCGAGGACCGAGATGGATGGAGAAGGCTTACCACGGCATCGTCTTTCGTGTCTCCCCCACGACCGCCAAGGTCACGGGTCTGATGATGATGATGACATGGATATTATTTTTTAAATCTCCGTTAGAAGAGTGGTATAAGAAAGATAGAGATGTTTTTTTTTATAATAAAGAAAAACAATCTGAAGTTGCTGTGCTAATGTTTTTGTTGTTACATGCATGCTTGTTTGGTTCCTTGAGTTCAGTATGTTTTTGTCCCTCGACTAGAGCTCAAAAGTTCACCAACCATGAGACTTTTACTTATGTGAAGCGTCCATTTTTGTCCAGCATTAATGTAACCGCATTCCGACTTCGGGAATGATGTCAGAACACCACACTAATAGGCATGGACATCTTTAAATACATTCTTTGTCACCTGTTCTTACCCGAACGTCATGGTCTACTTTTCCAGCGTGACATAAGATGTTCTGAATGAATTGGCACATGGGGTCTCGGTTTATAGTCTCACGTGAAGGACTTTTGGGGGACTGAAGTCGGTATTGGTGTTATCTCCAGGGGAAAAATTCCCCTAAAACAGGTGTCTCGGTAGTGGCTCGAACTTGAGCTTGATCCAAGGCTGTCAAATCGTGAGCGCAATGCTCTAACCACTACGCCATCCCGCTTTCCATTTCTGTAGTAAAACTTGTTGTAGTAGAAAAGTAGTTGTAATGGTTGTATAGTAGTAGTAGTAGTAGTAGTAGTGTAGTAGTAGTAGTAATAGTAGTAGTAGTAGTAGTAGTAGTAGTGTTACTATTATGGGAATTATCTATATTTCTTTATCTTTTACAAACAAGTAAAGAAAACAGTATCCAAAACCCTCATGAATAGATTTAAAACAAAGTTATTGGTTTAACTTGCGATAGAGATGTCTGCCAAGGATTTGTACTAAATGAACCTTACAGATACAAATAAGGGACACAACGTATACTAGCCCAACTTGCATGCCTGCAAGCACTGAAACACTAGACACTGTTACTGCAACAGTAGCCCTGAAGAACTGACAAATGGAACATGTCAAACTCAGGCTCACAAGTGTCAAGCTTTTTTCCCCCCGCTAATCTTTTACAAATGTGATGGACCACCTTCAGAATGTCAGTGAAGCAACGAAAAAAGAAAATTGAATTGAGTTGAATTGAATATTACTTTCAGTCACGGAAGATTGCTCTGTGTTAAATTTTGAGTTGCTGTCTGCTGTGGGAGAGAAAGTCGCCAAAAAAAACCACAGCACCATTCGTTTTTTTGTGGCTTAAAAAACACACACCATATTTTCCCGTTTTCAAGTTAATTGTTTTTTTCTATCAGGTGGGTTTTTTGCTAGAGAATTTTTGCTAGGGACAACTCTATCGTTGCCGCAGAGTCTTTTACGCGCGCTGGGTCAAAAGGTATGTTTGACACCTGAAAATGTGCTCCTTTGGGGGAGGTCCTGGGGTGATAGAGGGTCATCCAACGAGAGCATGTCATGAGCAGATAGCTGGGGAGGTGGCATGGGATCTGTTACCCCACAGAAAGGGACAGAGAGGGGTCATCCTAGGAATCTGACAAGTCACGCAACTGCAGGATTTTATTGCTGTGTGTGTGTGTGTGTGTGTGTGTGTGTGGTGTGTGTGTAGTGTATAGTGTGTGCGTGTATGAGCCGCGCGAGTGTTTGTGTGTAGTATAGTATATGTGTGTGTATGTGTGTGTGGTATGGCGCATTTGTTTTGTTGTGCTGTTGTTGTTGTTATTGCTGTTCTGTTGTTATTGCTATTATTGATATTGTAGTGAGTAGCAGTGGTGTATGTTCTGCATTTTTAAGGCGCTCTGGATGTCATTCAGTCCGTTCATTTATTTGTCTTTCTCTGTTGTTCATCGGTGAAATCGTTTCTCACCAAATAAGTCTCAGATTTCTGATCTTTCAGGCATACAGAACAAGCAGCATCAAGTTATCTTTAATCACTGATACAATTTATAAATGTCAAAAAAGTGAGTTTTATACTAGTCACCTGTCTCCAGTGTCGATGTCGACGGTAAGGAGCTCACGCAATGCCACCAGGGTGGTAACTGGGGGCCGACACTGCTTTGGCGCTGTCGACTTCAAGTCCTACATACACCTTCCTGCCTAACAATCAACAGAAGATTGGCTGTTATCAAAGTGCAATGGAAAACCACTGACACAGATTTCTTTGACGAAACCTTCACACAGTGTTGCAGGGAAAAGGAACGTCTCCCATACGTCTGCTCCACTGAGACCCCCAGGATGGAACAGGACTGAAGTGTTACTACTGTGAGGGGAGGATCCCTGACTGGCCAATACAGCTTGCTGGCAATGCTTGCCTTCTAATAATAATAATATATGGAATTTATATAGCGCTGAATCTTGTAAAAAAAACCCCAAACAAATCGAAGCGCTTGCACTCAATCATTTACAGGCATGCAACTCTCCTTAAACATAATGAAGAACAGATTTCAAA
>CM054158.1:16187876-16190376 GCA_028751875.1 Rapana venosa
TTAAGATATTAACACAGTCTTGTCTTACTGGAGCTGAACAAAGCCACCTTATGTTTCCTATCTTTAAAGTTATCTAATGGGCACAGAAGTGTTTGTATACAAGAAAAGGTGTGTCATGTGACTACAGGTGCACTTTTTCCTCCCACAGGTAGAGCAGCTTAGATTTCTTACATTTTTTTGGTGTGTTTTTGTTTGGTAATAAAAGTGACACTACAATACAATGTGGCATATTACATTTCTGGTTAATTTTGTTTGTTTGGCGACAGTAGTGACACTACCATACAAGTGGCAAGTTAAATTTCTGGTTATTTTGTTTGGTTTGGTGATAATGGTGACAATACAATACAATGAGGTGTTATAATCCTGGCTTAGATGTGACAGTTTGTTCTTGTTTGTTGTTGGTGCTTGTTAGTGTGTTGGAAAACGCCCCACTAACGACCACCCAGAATGTGCATTCCCTCCCAACCATCGCACTGTGGGATTGTAAAGCCGCATTAGGTGAATAATTTATGGGCTGTTTTCATGTACCTCATAATAAATATGTTGCTGTGCTCAACTGGTCGGCTCTCCCCAGACTAAGAGTGCAGATTTTGTCCTCTGTATCACTCCCCCTATCTGGGAATCATTGTGAAACTCCAGGCACAACATGAGTGAGGTTTTGCAAGTACCTTCGATAAATCGTGGATCCGTGGTCTAGAGGTAATGCATTGCCAGAAAGCGAAAAATCCAGGTTCGATCTCCGTTTGTGCCCTATGTTCCTCCCCCCCTCCCTCCACCCACTAGACCATGAGTGGTGGTATGGGTGCTAGTCTTTCAGAGGAGACAGTAAACTTAGTTCCCATGCGCGACACACATTTAGGGCACACAAAAGAAACCACGTAACAAGAGAGTTGTTTCTGGCACACTTGTGTAGAAAAAAGCCACTCTGATAGCGAAACAAATGCACATGTCGACAGGAACAGAAAAAAAGGTGGTGCTGGTCTTATGGCAATGTACTATCGCCAGGGGAAGCAGCCAAAATTGTATGCAGATAAATCTAACTTGACCTACAGAGATATACAACTGCAAGTATAAAAGACAATTAACAGCCGACATATTAACAGTTTGTTCTGAAATGGAGAAGTAGAGGTTGCTACATTAAAAGCATGTTTTAAGGCCACAATTGACAACGTTTTCGGCTTGACCCAAACGTTATACTCAAGATATCCTTTCCAATGAATGCTCTGAACAGGAAAAACATATGCCATCATCATTTTTATTTCTTTGTCCGTTCCTTGGCTAAAGCTCCGAGGTTCACCAATGGTTAGATTTTTCCATATGCAACCGTTTTTTCCCATTATAAAGGCAGACACATTTTGACTTTGGGCGTGATATCTGAGCATAACACCAATGTGTGTGTAGTTTTATTTTTGGCGTAGGTTCGGGCTTTAATGCAAGATGTTTTGCATGCGTCTGCACACAGGGCCTCAGTTTATTGTCTTATCGGAAAGATTTTAAGGGGATCCAAATCAGTACTGATATTAACTCCAGGGGAAAAATGTTCCTCCTTGAAAAGATGTCTTGGTGATGACTCGCACCCATGCTTGATCCTGGGTCATCAAATTGTGAGTGCAACACTCTAGCCAGGAGGCTACCCCCCTCCTCCCCCCCCCCCCCCCCCCACCATCATAAATAAATCATGTCATGCAAATCTAATGCATTTTCAAACCTGAACGTTTCATATAGCCAGATAACAGCTGCGCACGGATCATCAGACATTTCACACATGAGAAGCATGGAACCATTGTATACAATATATTCCATTCCAGTGCACAGCTGAGGATTACTGGGGCTGCATTTATAGACCATTGAAAGCTGTCCTTATGGCCTAATTCAGAAAAGGGGTGAGCGCTCACGTTACTTGAAGCTTTGCTAGTTAGCTTCTGCCTGCACCCCTCTGCCCAGCTGTGCTGTGCTGTGCTGTGCTTGGTGCATTTGGACAATACTCTTCACACCTAGTCACACTGCTGCTTGGCCACACACCCATAATAGCCAGGGGTTTTGGCTCAAGGGGTTTTTGAGTTCGCTTTCCCTGTTTGTTTATATTAACATGCCTCTGTTTATGTCTCTGTCTCTGTATCTTTTAAAAAAAAATTCTTCTAGGTCTGTGTCTCTGTCTGTCTCTGTCTGTCTGTCTTTCTATCTGCGTCTGTGTCTATTTGTCTGTTTGTCTTTCTGTATCTCTCTGTCTCTGCTTTTGTCTCTGTCTCTTTCTTTGTTTTTGTCCATATCTATGTGTCTCTCTCTGTCTGTCTCTTTCCCTTTCTCTCTCACACTCCCTTTGTTATCTGTTTATTTTTAATTTGTCAAACTGCTGTCACAGGGATTGTTTATTTTCAATGTAGTACGTTCAAAACAACGTAGGCATGCTTTGTGGAAGCATTATATTCTTATCATTATGTAATGGGTCCAACAACATTTCTCTTTCTCTTTTCTGCCTACTGCATTTGCGTTTATTGCA
>CM054158.1:16202876-16212876 GCA_028751875.1 Rapana venosa
CCAATAATAACACCAACAACACAAACCCCGCAAACATTTCAACCTGCCACTAATGCACAAGTCCACTCTCTGGCTAAGCTCACAGCAGCAAGATCCAGTTCCTCATTAACTTCAGTCTCTGTTCTCCCCTCCAAATTGGCATGACGTAATTTCTTGCTCACCATCACATAATTATCCCTTTCTTTTTCTTCTTGCAACGACTGAATCATTGAGAGACTCCCCACACAACAAAACCTATTAGGAACGACGCAGGTAGTTCTCAGCAGGAAAGGACTGGGGTGTTTTTTTTGTATGTATATAGTTTACGTTTCATCAATTCAAACCACACATCTGGCTAGCGGCGAACACGAAACACACTCATCACTGTGCCAGAAAAAAAAAGAAACCCAGAATAGACTCACTGTGACTGGGGTGCCAGGAATGAATGTTGTTGTTTGTTGCAGAAATGTTTTGTGGATGTGTGATGATGATAATGATGATGATGATGATGATGATGATGATGATGATGATAGTAGGCTGTGTTTGCTTTGGCGTGTGAAAGATGTATGTATGTAGAAACTTTTGGATAGAAGAAGGTAGGGGGGAGGGGGGAGGGAGAGCAGAACAGACATGTACTTTCAGAGGATAATAGAATAAGTACAGAGAGAGAGAAAGAGAGAGACAGAGAGAGAGACAGAGAGAGAGACAGACAGATAGAAAGACAGGCAGGCAAACAGACAGACATGCAGGCAGACAGACAGACAGACAGGTAGGCAGGCAGGCAGGAAGACAGACAGGCAGGCAGGCAGGCAGGCAGACATGCAGGCAGGCAGGCAGACAGGCAGGCAGGCAGGCAGGCAGGCAGACATGCAGGCAGGCAGGCAGGCAGGCAGACATGCAGGCAGGCAGGCAGGCAGGCAGACAGACATGCAGGCAGGCAGGAAGGCAGACAGGCAGGCAGGCAGACAGACAGACAGGCAGGCAGACATGCAGGCAGGCAGGCAGGCAGGCAGACATGCAGGCAGGCAGGAAGGCAGACAGACATGCAGGCAGGCAGGAAGGCAGACAGGCAGGCAGGCAGACAGACAGACAGGCAGGCAGACAGGCAGGCAGACAGATAGCTTCATAGGCAAAAAGACATGAACAAATATGCAGATGAACAGACGGAGAACAAATCTTTTGAGACGGAATTGTTATGTGTGAGAGTATATCATGTCCAGTGTGTGTGTGTGTGTGTGTGTGTGTGTGTGTGTGTGTATCGCGTGCGTACGTGCGTGCGTGCGTCTGGGCGTGCGTACATGTGTGTGTATGCGTGCGTGCATGTGTGTGCGTGTGTGTGCGTACGTGCGTGCTTACGTACACGCATTTGGGTGGATGGGTGGTCGAGTGGTCGGGTGGTCGGGTGGGTGGGTATGAGTGTGTGTGATATTCATTGTCAGGAGTCCACGGGGTGGGGATGTCTGTGTTGGCGGCAGGAGCGGAAAAGAAACGATTACACAGGGAATACTCCTCATGCCTATGCATAGACCGTCATTCATATTGTCTGTGAACTTAGTTCACAGTATGTCTGGCCAAGAGGCATTCTTTGATCTTCACATCCACTGTGACTGGGCAATTTCATATCCACGTTGTTCACTGCTTCACCGACCATGAAGGCCATATCAGGGCTGTCATTTAATATTAGTCTTCTTCTTTTGCTTCGTTATCATCATCGTCGTCACCATCATCATCATCACCATCATCATCATCATCATCATCATCATCACCATCATCATCATCATCATCATCATCACCACCCCCACAGATATAAAGGAGTTAGAATGATTTTTTTCCCTGTTTAATAATAAAAAATGTATGGATTGTTTGGATCTACACAGCCCTCCACCTTTCATTTTGTTGTCTAGGTCATATGGCACCAGTTCGCAGCTCAAAATCCTCTTATTTCAATCAAATCCCAAGGTTTTCTTCTTCTTCGGCGTCAAACGCTTGTTTGTCACATGAGCGAAAATGCGACAAATCGGACCTGGCGCATCTGACTTTGGCATGGGAGAGATTTGTTATTGTATAAGTCTTTCTGGAAAAAAGCTGGAGAATTGACCAAGAAGGCAGAAAATTAGACAAGAATGAGGTGACAAGAAGAAAAGGAGCAAGACAGAAACAAAGAGAGGGATAGAAAAGAGGGAGTTCCTAGCACAAAATTTCCAGAAGGTGGAGATGCTACTTATACTGACAGCCCCCCCCCCAATCCCCCACCCTTCCCGTATCCCCATGGAGTAAATCCAAAGGTTTTAAGCCCCAACGATCACATAAGTCGAATTAGACATATCACCTTATAAATGTTAAAACGTCATATTAAATCCATCCCCTAAGTCTGAATGTTCCTACAACCTTAACGTGGGTAAATGGCCGCATACAGACAATCTCTCCATTGGTGAACCTGGGAGCTCTAGCATAAAAAAAGCCACGCAGTTATTTATGATTAAAACAAGGTGAAAACCAGCTCTTCTGTCGTTCCTGTTATCAACGCCCCAGCCAACCATAAGGGTCAAACAAAGATGGTAACTGCGTTGTAGGAGACCCCCATAAATGACACATAGAAATGAGATGAAACCTGACCCCCCCCCCAAAATTTTTTTTTTAAATCCCAAAATTAAAAACAAAAACATAAAATGTGTTCCTGATAAAGACTGACATGCTAACCCTGTTAACTAATATCATCATCCTCTTTGTGTCTTTATCTTGAAGACGTTCATTTTCAGTGTCTCAAAAAATTTCATTGTGTCCAGAGTATTTTATTTAGGCTGTCACTTTTGCTACATTTTAGGAAACAAATCCCCCACCACCTACCCCTATAATAAGAATAAACTCTAACAAAGTAACATGAAATGAAATTAGCAGGCCACCACAAAGGCAGTGCGACCAAATTGTTCATTTCATTATATTTTCATTTATTTTGTTTGCACCTGCATGTGTAACTGTTTTGCTTTAAGGGTGACAGTTTCTACAGAACTTTGCAAGTGACCACTGTCTTCAAGCTGTGAATTATTTTACTACATATGAACCTTGTTTACTTGTGTTTAGATTGACAAACACAACGTGTGTGCTATTTCAAGTCAGTATTACTTCTTCACAGGAATCTTAAACAATTACATCCCTCTTTTGTTTGTTTGAAGTTGCTTCATAGTCCAGATCAAAGCTCCCATCTGATGGAAATGAAGCAACAATTTTTTATGACATTGTACAAATTGCTGTTTACCTGTCTGAAACAAGTGATCGGTGAAGTTAAATTATTGTAATTATGAGATTGTTTTAAATTTGTAAAATGATATAAAAGGACACCTTCAAAGTTTGGAGTTGTTACTTTGATAATATATCATAAAGTTTAGGATACCACAACATAAATTGTGACTTAGGATTTTGTGATCTCCACGAGGATCACTCCTAACTTCTAATCCTCCGAAGTTTAGAGGAGATGTGTTGTCTATCTTCCCATGTTTGTGCCGTTTTTTTTTCCAAATATTTTTAAGGGAGGGGTAGCTGGGGAAGGGAGAAGAAGAGAAGGGGATTTCTGGAAGGAGGGGTAGATGGGGGATAGAAGGGGATAGGCAGCTTGGCGGGAGGGGGGGGGGGGCATGAGGGGAGAATGGAGGGTTAGACTGGGTGGATGGAGGTGTACACTTGGGGATAGAGTGGGGAGGTATACACTGGGGGATAGAGGGGAGGAGAAGTGGGGTGGGGTGGTGGTTGGAGGGGTAGCTGGGGGGGAAATAGGGAAGCAGTGGGGAAATTTTTTTTTTTTTTTTTGGGGGGGGGGCGGGGGGGAGTGAGGAAGGTGCAGCTATGTGTGCGGAATAAGGCTTTGATTTTATCTTATCTTATAGGTGTTCAAATTAGGGGATGGAGGACAGAGGATAGAATAGGGGGTGAAGGGGAGGTAGGTGTAATTTAGGGTGGAAGAAGAGGTAGAATAGAGAGAGGAGGTAATTTTTAAAAAAATGTATTTATTCTTTTATATTGAGGATAATGAAATAAGTACTCATGTGCTATTTTACGTCTAGTCCCCATGTGTATGTGGTTTTGTAAATTTTGTCATGTGTTCCCACCAGCACACAATGATCTACTCTTTCAAAAAGTGGAACAGGATTTAACGTGTGCACAAGATGTTCTGTGTGCGTTCGCACATGGGACCTCGGTTTATAGTCTCATCCGAAGGACATTTGGGGAGAGTCGAGTCTGCACTGATGTTAATTCCAGGAGAAAATCCCCTTGAACAGGATGCGAACTCGGGTCATCAAAGTGTGCAATGTTCTAACCATTAGGTCAGGGGAGGGAGGGGATAGGTCAGGGAAAAGGAGGGGTAGGTTTTGGGGAGGGAGGAGGTGAAAGGTATGGGGAGGAGAGGGGTAGGCTAGAGAGAAGGAGGGGATAGGTTGGTGGAGCGAGGTAGGTTAGGGGGAGGAAGGGTAGGTATTAGGGTAGTTTAGGTGGAAGGAACAGGGGATAGAGTAGGGGAGGAAAGGGCAGGGGTAGTTTAGGGAAAAGGTTTACATTTGTCGTGGTCTATGATAAGTAGGCTGTATATCTTTAAGTATCAAATTAAGTGGGAAACAGACGGTCAATATAGTGTTTCCCATGCCAGTATTGTAGAGGAGGATCCTAAGTATGTATATGCCAAAAGGCACGCTATCACTCTCATTTGCAGGTTTTGAACAATATCCTTGCATTAGCGGCTGGATTAATGACTGCATTGATGGCAGCTAATTTTCGACTCCTAAGAACTGAGATTTTTCTATTCATTAGTTAGAGCTCTACGGTTCACCATTGGTAAGATTTTTGCGTGTGCAACCGTGTTTATTTTCTTCACCATTCAGGTAGCCACAATCCGTTTTCGGGAATGAAGTGGTTTTGAATCACATAAGAATGAAAGAGTACTATTTTACCTTCATTTTTGTCGATAACTATCCAACATACCACAATATTACATCTTTTACTCAGTAGGTAATTGAAAAAAAAGAAGATACCACATCTCCTAAGTCCGAATGTGACTAATTTAATGGTAGGCAAAGAAAAAGGTTTGCATACGCAAAAATCTCACCATGGTAAACCTCGGAGCTCTAGCTGAGGAACTTCTTTTTTTTCGTTGAACGCTCAGACAGCAACTATTGCTGTCTGTCATGATATGAGCGAAAATGCGCTGCGCTTCCATTAAGCGGCTGACAAGTTGGCGCGGGAGAAGACTGTTATCTTTTAAGAATTTCTGAAAAAAAAGGCTACAGCATCATCATCATCATCATCATCATCATCATCATCATCATCATCATCAATGGCATTTATATAGCGCTATATCTTGCAAAAACAAATCAGAGCGCTTGACCAAGAATAGACCAAGAAGTCAAGTCAAGTCAAAAACACTTTAATCATCCCATGGAGGGCAATTACAATACTGCAAGACGGCAGAAAAAAAGACAAGAAAGAGGTGACAAAAAGAAAAAGAAACACAGCAGAAACAAAGAGAAGAATTGAAAAAAGAAGGAGATCCTAGCACAGAATTTTCGGAAGGCTGGGAAGCTATTTATACTGACAGGACTATAATTCCCCCCAAAACACTGTTAGCTTTCAATGTTTATTCTCATTAATAATAAAAACTTGTCAAACCATGCTGGCAGCACCCCTGGGTATCCCCACGATGGAACCAGGAACAGAACAAAGAACAATAAAATAAAACAATGATGACAGAGCAGACCTCTGCGGCCTTCAAGCGAGTATCTATCAACGGGCACAATTCCAGGTATTTCTCTTTCTCTATTGGACAAACGCGCCAGTGAGCTGATAGACTTCTTTCACAAAGTGTTTAGATTTTTCCGATTATCCATCGTCAGCGGCCCAGGGGTCTGCGTACGTTGCCAGCAGGGGTTTCGCACAAGAAGAAGAAAAATGGCAATAACACAAGCTCTGACATGTTCGGCTCTTAAAGGTCTCTGACCTGAAGATTTGTTAGCCCTCTCTGTCTGTCTGTCTGCCTGTCTGTCTCTGGCTGTTGTCATCCTCATCGTCGTTATTATTGTTATTATCATCATTATTATCATCGTCGTTCTTATTATTATCGATTTGATTATTTACATGATTGCAGGGTTGGATTGCTTTTTAGAAATTCTGCTCATAATATTTGCAAAATTACGCGCTCTCTCTCTGTCTCTGTGTCTCTGTCTGCCTGTCTGTCTTCTCTGTCTGTCTGTCTGTCTCTGTCTCTGTCTGTCTGTCTGTCTCTGTCTGTCTGTCTCTCTGTCTGTCTGTCTCTGTCTGTCTCTGTCTCTGTCTCCTCTCTCTCTCTCTCTTCTCGGCAAGGTTATCCCACCTCCCCTCTACTTTGATTTAATATATGAGGCTAATCTATTAAATAAAAAAAATTGAAGTCACATGAAATGGAAGAATGGCTTTACCACATAATTATATCTTTTTTTTAGCTTTCCCATAACATGTAAAACACAGAATAAATAATGATATCACTACTCAATGCCCTAATAGTTATTCCCCACGGGTATGGATGCTTATGTCGATATTAATCAGAGACCAGTGAATCGTTTAAAGAAGAGAAAACAGTCCTCTGTGGCATTATCTGTGCGCGAAATTCCAGTTATTTCTATTTCTACTTGTAAGCATTCACACCCAGCCAGAGGGTACTGATAGACTCTTCAAGGAGTGTTTAGATTCTAACGATAATCTTTCGCCAGGGCCCCAGGAGGTAGATGTGTGTGTGTATGTATGTGGATGGGTGGGTGGGGGTGTGTTGTGTGTGTTGTGTGTGTGTTGTAGATTGTGTGTTTGTGTGTGTGTGTGTGTGGGTGGGTGGGTGTGGGTTTGTGTGTGTGTGTGTGCTTGTGTGTATGTGGGGTAGTGTGTGTGTGTGTGTGTTAATATAACTATGTGTGTGAGTGTGGTAGTGTGATGTGTGTGTGTGTGTGTAAATGTGTGTGTGTTAGTGTATGTATGTGCTGTAGATCTGTGTGTGTGCTTGTGTGTATGTGGGGTAGTATGTGTGTGTGTTATTATGACTGTGTGTGTGAAGTGTGTGTGAGTGTTGTAGTGTGAATGTGTGTGTGAGTGAATGTGTGTGTTAGTGTATGTATGTGTTGTAGATGTATATGTGTGTGTTTTGTTAGTGTGTGTGTGTGTGTGTGTGTGTGTGCGTGTTGGTAGCAGGGGTTGAGACAAAAAATAGCAGAGATACAAGCTCCACCAGGGTGAGATCTAAGGGTCTTTGACCTTAGAGCATTTAACTATGTTACACAAACATAATACGCAGGTGCGCCCGCGACACACACACACACACACACACACACACACACACACAAGCACAATCAAGATAGACAGGCACTGGCAAACACACACACACACATCACACACACACGCACTACACAAACACACAGAGAGAAATGCTTGAACATAGGCAGACACACAGACAGACAGGCATTGCGTGCGCCTGTATGTATGTGTGCGTGCATGCGTTTGTGTTACTTCATTTATTTTAATTTTACTATTTTTTATTTCGAGGATAATGGAATAAGCACTCCTGTGCTTTTTTACACGCAGTTTCCCTGTATGCTGGTTTTGTCAATTTTGTCATCCCCACCAGCACACAATGGCCTACTCTTCTGAAAAGCGGAATGGGTTTAACGTGTGCACAAGATGTCCTTCGTGCGATTGCACATGGGACCTCGTTTAGTCTCATCAGAAGGACTTTTGGGGAGAGTGGAGTCTGCACTGAGGTTAACTCCAGGGGAGGAAATCCCATTGAACAGGATTCCAAATCTCTCTTCAGATCACCACTCAAACCAGACCCTTATCACCAGCTTTCACGACGAGCACAGGTGGTCATTTTCAGACTACGCACAGGGCACAACAGGCTGAATAAACACCTCCACAGAAAATTGAAAACTGCACCATCTGCTATGTGCCCCTGTGGAGAAGAACAGGATACGGCCCACATCCTACAAGACTGCAGGACTCTCCAGACGCTAAGGCTGGAAGTGTGGCCTGAGCCCACGCCTCTGGAGCAGAAACTGTACGGCATGGTGGATGACCTGCAGGCAACTGTTGAATTCCTCAGAAGATCTGGTCTCACAACATAACCCAGGCAACACAAAGAAGAAGGAGAAGGATTCCAATGGGTCAGCAGATCATGAGCACAATGGGCATCACTCTAAACATCACCCTATCCCGTCCCTCAATGTGTGTGTGTGTGTGTGTGTTGAGTTCACGTTTCTTCATTCCTCCCAATCGAATAGCCTAGAAAACCAGCCGATCTTTCTTGCTGTGTTGCTACGAAATGTGTTTGTTATCCATTGTTGGTAGCCTTAGGAAGGAAAGGGGTGTAGTCAGCATGAGGCCGGACTATGTATATGAATAACACAGGCTTTGTTGCTCCAAGATCTCTAATTTATTTGTCTATAATGATATAGTTATCTGTTTGTCTGTCTGTCTATCTGTTTGTCCTTTGTTTTTCCTTCTTTCATTCTCACCTTTTTTTGCTTAGAAATCTCTCACACACGCCCACACTTACACACATACACACAGAAACAGGAAACAATGACAGAAGCAGGAGACTAGAGAGAGAAAATTTAAAATTTAAAATTTTCTCTCACTCTTGTAAATGAGGAGTGAGTGTGTAGGCATACCATACTCTGTGTGTGCGTGGTGTGTGTGTGTGTGTGTGTGTGTGTTCATCTTTCAAATGTCTTCTAGAGATACCAGCAAACCTCTCTTGCTGTGTTGCTGAGAGCTGTGTTTGTTATCCATTGTCAGTGGCCCCCAGGAAGGGAAAGGGTGTTGTCAGCATGGAGCCAGAACATGTATATCAATAACACAGAGACTGCTGCCCCCCAGGGCCCTGACATAAGTGTTTTTAAATGTACTTAGAGCTGATGGTCTGGTGGGATGTCTGTCTAATTTATAATCAGAAACCGACTGTTTGTCTGTCTGTCTTTCTGTCTCTGTCTCTCTCTTACTCTCTTTTCTGTCTGTCTCTGCTTCTATCTCTGTCGGTTTGTCTGTTCTGTCTCTGTCTGTCTCACTCTCTCTCTAATGTGTGTCATACAATCATCAAACTATCAGCCTGACTTACCGGGAAGGTTGTACTACAACCAGGAGTCTTAAAGGTCTAGTTTGGCAAGTGCAAGGTTATTAATGCAGATGAGAAAGTGATAAAAAAGAATTATGATTTTTTTAAGGCTTATGCTTTACTTGCTGATTGAACAATTGCCATTCTAAATTCTTGTCAGAGGCAGTGAAATCATTTCCTTTCTTTTTTCGTTTCCTTTCTTTCTTCTTCTTCGCTCATCATCATCTTCTCTTTTCAGTGTGTGTGTGTGTGTGTGTGTGTGTGTGTGTTCTATCTCCCTCAACCCTCTATCTGCATTTTTTAGTTTGCTTAATGTGCAATTATGGTTACAACAGTTGCGATGGCTTGATTATTGCTATTTATTGAAAGTATTCAGAAAAGACTTTCTCACATACTCACAGACACCATGTTGAGAATCACAGCAGTGTCTTATTACCAAAATTCGGTACAAGAGTCCAGATCATGACTAATAACACCAAATGTGAAAAAACTTCCAACATACAACCGGGATCATGGCACAACGGTATATCACACAAAGTGCTAAAACAGGAAAATAAGGAAGAAGTCTAGTACATACACCTCGGACAAACTACGAAGCAGAGCAAACTCTTACAAAGTGAAGGGCAGCATCATACTCAGTAAGGCCATTGCCGGGACAGGTTGTTATGTCAGTGATTTACGGAGAGTGGAAACGCCTGTCTGTCTCCTTGGAGTTAATGCCCTGACTGCTGGCTTCAGCTGTGAGAAGTATATCTTGGAAGCAATATGTTATGGGTTTTTATGCTTTTGTATGATGTGTTACTGTTTTGTTGTAGTGATGGTCCGTGGCTAGTGGTTGTCTTTACATATTGCTGTTGCCAGGTTTTCCTTTTATGTTTTCTTAAAATGTGTGGTGTTGTTGCC
>CM054158.1:16217876-16235376 GCA_028751875.1 Rapana venosa
CCTGTCCTATACGCAAACATCTCACCGTAGGTGAACCTCGGAGTTCTAGGTGAGGGAGGAACTCAAAGAAAAGAAAAAGAGATAGAGAAAAGAAAAGAAAAGATAAGTAAGGAAGGAGCACCCGCAGAAAGAAGAAGCAGAGACAACTGTGGATTGCTGTCAGTGTGCTCACACTGCTCATAGATCCTTTCTCTGATACACAGTAGATTGACTGTGAAGAACCGGGCCGTTCTGTCAGTGTGTGTAGGGGTAGAGGGGAGGGGTTGTGGACGGGTGAGGGGGTGGGAGTAGGGGTGGGGTTGGTGGGTAGATAGGTAGTGTGTGTGTGTGTTTAGCGTGTTGAGTGTGTGTTTATGTGTGTGTGTATGTGTTATGTATGTGTTTATCTGTACGTGAGTGTGTTGGTTTGGTAATCTTTCTGTCTGTCATTAATTTTGAATCACAGAGAGACAGACACGGACTGACTGATATACAGACAGAAAGACAGAGAAAACTCTAAACGTAATTTTTTTCAATGTACATAATTCTTTGACAGCAGTATATTTCGCGCCCATAAATCGTAAAAAGAACCACTTAAAAAAAATTGAAAAAGTAATACCTTGTATTCACACGTGGCATACATTACTTGACGTTACGAGAAGGAAAACTGGGATGAGACTTAAAACTCTGCGAGACATTCTAGAAACAATTGCCTCTAATGCCCATCGCCTTCAGAATGAAATTAGTAATGCCCTCTGAATCAGATTTAGCATTCAAAAGTTTATATTCCAACAGTTGTACACAAAACATCCCTCCGACTTCCATCATGCACACACACACACACACACTCTCTCTCTCTCTCTCTCTCTCTCTCTCTCTCTTACACACACACACACACACAAACACACACACACACACACACACACACGTGTGTGGACGGGATAGCCTAGTGGTCAGAACATTGCGTTCGCAATCTGACGACCCGGGTTCGATTCCCGTTCAAGGGGATATTTTCCCCTGGAGTTAACATCAGTGCAGACTCCACTCTCCCCAAAAGTCCTTCGGATGAGACTATAAACCGAGGCCCCGTATGCGAGCGCACGCAGAACACCTTGCGCACACGTTAAGTCCTGTTCCGCTTTTCGTAAGAGTAGGCCATTGTGTGCCGGTGGGAACAGATGACAGAATTTACAAAACCGCATACACACGGTGACTGGTTGTAGAAAAGCACATAAGTGCTTATTCCATTATCCACGATATAAAAGAATAAAATAAAATAAACACACGCACACGCACACACACACACACACACACACACACACGCGCGCGCGCGCGCACACACACTTGGTACTAAATCTCGAGGTTAAAAAGATTCAAACAGATACAAAAGTGAAATATGAAAGGCACAGATGGCATTTTATGCAGGAAGAGGCTCCTCACAGACAAGATATCTGATACCATGTAGATGCTGCCTTTCAGACCCTTTCAGCCATTTTGACAAGGCCGATAACCTGAAACGTGTGTGGCCACATTCATTCAGAGTGTTTGCCCTTCTGTGTGTTGTCAAGATCTGTGTAACATGTGATGCAAATCAACACATAAAATTGTTAAGAGAGAGAGAGAGAGAGAGAGAGAGAGAGAGAGAGAGAGAGAGAGAGAGAAAGAGAGACAGACAGACAGACATAGACAAAGACAGCCAGACAGAGAGAGAGGGACAGACAGATAGGCAGACAGACAGACCCTAGACAGATAGACAGACAGACAGACAGATATAGGTTTATTTATTTATTTATTTATTCATCTTTTTATACCACTTGAAGTCACAGCAGATTTCTCTGCGTGAAATTCGGGCTGCTCTTCCCGGCGAGAGGGCGTCGCCACAAGAGCAGCACCACCCATTGCTTTCCCCGTCTGCAACTGTATTTGTTTCCCTATCAGAGTGGTTTTTTTCTACAGAATTTTGCCAGGAACAACTCTCTTGTTGCCGTGGGTTCTTTTACGTGCGCTAAACAATTAAAGTCCTTCGGATGAGACTATAAACCGAGGCCCCGTGTTCGAACTCATGCAGAACATCTTGCGCACACGTTAAATCCTGTTCCGCTTTTCGAAAGAGTAGGCCATTGTGTGCCGGTGGGAACAGATGACAAAATTTACAAAACTGCATACACACGGGGACTGGATGTAAAAAAGCACATGAGTGCTTATTCCATTATCCTCGATATAAAAAAAAGTCATCTGAGCGGTTTGATTTGTTGCTTTACAAGATTCAGCGCTGTATAAATTCCATACATTATTATTATTATTATGTGCACAACACGGGACCTCGGTGTATCGTCTCATCCGAAAGATTAGCGCCCAGACCACCACTCATGCTCTAGTAGATGGGGGGAAAAGTTTCGGGTCAAAACGGGATTCGAACCTTCGCATACTTCCGACCCGGACTTTTCGCTTTCTAGGCAGGTGTGTTACCTCAAGACCACAGAGTTCGAGAGAGAGAGAGAGAGAGAGAGAGAGAGAGAGAGAGAGAGAGAGAGAGAGAGAGAGAGAGCAGGTGCATCGACTAGTTTGCGCGTGTTATTTCACTCTTTGCGGGGAGAGGCTGGATACAACTATCACACCAGACACGCATCAACGACAGAAAAGGCCTTTTATCTGAATCAAAATGCGGTTGTAGTTTTCAAACTAGGATGGTGAAGTTAACCACATAGAGGTTTTATGTTGTCCCAGGTTGTAAACTACAATCCTTTGAGTGTATGTTGTTCTGAGTTGTGGACATGCATACTTAACAAAAAACCCACGTTTTTGCGTTGTAATTTATGTTCACATGTAATGTCTCTCTCTCTCTCTCTCTCTTCTCTCTCTCTCTCTCTCTCTCTCTCTCTCTCTCTCTCTCTCTCTCTCTCTCTCTGTCTCTCTCTGTACATATATATATATATATATATATATATATATATATATATATATATATATATATATATATATATATATATATATATATATATATATATATTCATATTTATATATAAGTATGTGTGTGTGTTTCCTTTTTAGCAAACTAGATAAGGATGCCAATTGAAAAAAATGTGAGAGTTTCAGGAGGTGAGTAAGAGGTAAGAAAATAAGCATAAAGTGGGTGGGGGGGGGGGGGAGGGGGTTATACTGTGTCAGACAAGCAGCTTTGTTTTGCTGTGATAACGTTTTGTTCATTTCTAATGCTATCATTGGCATTCTACGGTATAGCTCAGTGGTCAGAACACTCGCTTTCCCCAAGGGGCAAGCTTAAGCAGCATTAAGCGTGGTTACCAAGTAGATGGGTGACCATTTGCGCACACCTTGCCTTCAGTATAGTCCCCACCCTTCCCCTCAGTTCACCCAGCTTTACATAAATTGGTACCTTCCCTCTTTAGTGTGAGGGAAGGTAAATCAGGGAAGGAGAGGAGATGGGCGCCGCCCTGAATTTATTATGCAGGCCCCTGGAGAAGCGGAGGTCTCTGTCTGTCTGTCTGTCCGTCCGCCCATCTCTCTCTCTCTCTCTCTCTCTCTCTCTCTCCTGATTTCTGTGTTTATGTTCACTCTCTTTCACTTGTTCAGACTTCCCCATTTACACCCTGCTTTTTCAAACCCTTACTCACACACGTTCAAAATCACTCATGTTTTTCTTCACCACCAAATGTATTTTTGGTAGCTTCAACCGCCTGACCAATTATGTCTGAGGAAAATCTCTAATTCAATCTGTCAGCAGTTTGGTCAGGCAATACACGTGTTACATAGTTGTTATTTCTTTCCAAGGGCGGAGTCAGCAGTTTGCCAAATAGTTGTAGAGTTACAGAACTGTTGGTTAGTTCCTGAAAGTTTTGGCATTGCGTTTTTCACTTACAGAAGATAATTTGGTCACTGAATCCACCATGGAACATTTTTTTTTTTACTTGATTGTACTACAGTCCCAGTGGAACTATCACATTTAGGAACTGCATCCAGAACATTTCCTCACACTATCTTTATCAGTGTATCAGCATTTTGGATTTCAAAGATAAAGTTAGGTGTAAGGATAGGTCTAGGATAGAGTCAGTGACAGTCAACATGATGGTTGAAATTTACTTCTGGAGATGTCAACATTTTGATTGTTCTCCAATTATAATAAAGACAGGTTTTGGTCATTCGATTTTTAATCAGTGTGCCGATATCTTAGTCTTAATTATGGAAGTATTGGTTCATTTCTGTGGAACAGTTGGTAGTTGTCCAACATGAATAAGTTGTAGAACTACTGGTCCATTCCTAAAAGTGTTGGCATTGTGTTGAACGTCTTTGTCTTTTCTTCTTGGCATTCGATCCAAACCGACCTGTTAAACGATCTCTCAGTCAGTGTGTCAGCAGTTTAGTCAGACATTGCACATATTTCAGAGACATCGATTTATTCCAAGGAAAGAGTCACCATTTGGCCAAATGATGGCAATGCTACACAATCCACTTCTGAAAGTGAAAGCACCAACTTTGTTCACACACACACGCAAGTTAGGGAGCTTAAGAGGTCAAGAGTGGCCTCTCTCGAAATATGTAACCAGCACGTTAGCACTTCAGCCAATAAAATAACGGTAGATATACAGGGGTGTTGGTCCGTTGCCTTCTTTACCATCAAACCGTAATTTAGGAAGCCCTGCCCATCCAATCTTCTCATGAGAATTCCCATCTGTATGATGTCAGCGCTTTGGCACCAAGATGATGGTAATATACACTGGCGTTGTTCCATTGCTAAGGAAGAATTTATGGTTGTGAAAAAAATGATGGCAAAATCAATTTCTTAAGGTGTTGGCAGTTTGTTAATCACTGACAAAAGCTGACTGGGATAGCTTTCTCCAGTTAAAGCATCCCATCACAAAAACCTTCAGCGTGTCGGCATGCTGGTCCTAAAACTATTGGAGAAGTTACAGAGTTATTTGTGCAAAAGGAAATATTCCTCGAGCATTCAAACAGCAACTAGTGAACTAATTGCTTTATTCTTCGAGCATTAAAACAGCAACTATTGAACTAATTGTTTTATTCTTTGAACATTCAAACAGCAACTAGTGAACTAATCTCTATATTCTTCGAGCATTAAAACAGCAACTAGTGAACTAATCTCTATATTCTTCGAGCATTCAAACAGCAAGTAGTGAACTAATCTCTGTATTCTGCAAGCATTCAAACAGCAACTAGTGAACTAATCTCTATATTCCTCGAAAATTAACACAGCAACTAGTGAACTAATCTCTATATTCTTCAAACATTCAAACAGCAACAGTGAACTAATCTCTATATTCTTCGAGCATTCAAACAGCAACTAGTGAACTAATCTCTATATTCTTCGAGCATTCAAACAGCAACTAGTAAACTAATCTCTTCTGTCATATCATGAGCGAAAATACATTGCGCTGCCGTTTAGCGCGCCAGACAAGTCAGGCCTAGCCCATCCGATTTCGGCGTGGGAGAGAACGATTAGTTTTAAGTCTTTCTGCAAAAAAAAAGGCAGGAGAATGAACAAATACGGCAAAAAGTAGACAATAGACAAGGAGGTGGCGACAGGAAGGAAATGAACAAGGCAGAAACAAAGAAAGGGACATAAAGAGGGAATTTTTAGCACATAATTCCCAGAAAGTGGGGAGGTTATTTATACTGACAGCTCTCCCCCCTACCTTCCCAGCATCGACAGGGGAAAGCACTCCTGGAAACAAAATGTTGGCAGCTTTCCCAAAAGGTGGTAGAGGTACAAAACTGATGGTCCATAGCTGAAGGTGCTGGCATTGTCTTGAAGACAGGGCGAGAGACAGGGAGTCCATGAGGTTGTCTTCACTTGTGGGCCTTTGATCTGATCCTGTGACTTACAGCACAACTGGCCTCGTTTGTTGTACTGGTGTGAAGGGAATAGTGTGTGTGGCAATGAGTGAGTGAGTGAGTGCGCGCGCGAGTGCGCGAGCGTGCACGTGCATCGGCACGTGTGTATGTGTGCCTTTTGTCTATTGTTGCCGTCCGCCTTTTGCTTCATGTCAACTAATTCCACACAAAAGCACGGGTCAAAGTTTATGTATTTGCGTAAATAGGAAGCATAACACAAGCATGAGACCAATTATTGCTGCTGTTTGGCGTTCCCTAGCTTCAACACACCAGGAATATGAAGTGTGCAGCAACCAGTATGACATGATAGGTACACAGTGGATAAAAAAAGTAAATATGCGTGTGGGGTTGATTTCTGATACCTCACCTTAAAGACTGCTGTATACTGTATACATTCAGAAGATTTTCTTTATCTTTTGATGGAAAATTCAGATAGAAGGAGTTTGACATGACTGAAAGCAAACCCTACATATTAAATGATTTAAGATTATTGCACTTTTATGTAAATCTCTTCATTAACAACTAAAACTTGTAATCCTTCACCACATAATGAGTCACCTTGTAGAATAAAGACCTCCTCATCAATCAAATGTTCAGAAACTGGCTTAAACATACATCTAAAAGTACCTCATGTTTCTTACAGCCCTCGAAAAGGGGTTTATATTTTCAGGGGTTTTGAAAAAGTACTTCACTGTGCTATAAAAGAGGGATAATCTTATGCTTCAACGGCATTTGCCGTCATCTGGGAGATAAATGAGGCTGTAGACTGTTTTGACAAGGATTTTTACTGATGACTTGGAAACACCTGGATCCTTAGAATTAAAGTCTTGAATGCTGGTTTAACTTTGATGATTACATGTCAGTTTCTGTTAGTTTGTTTTTTGTAAATTCTTTGTTTGTTGCTTTTTTCTTCTTCCTTGTTTTACACCTGATTCATCACTATCTCCCTCTGCTCTTTCCTTGTGCCTTTTTCTTCCTTCTTTCCTTTTCTTCTTTTCTTTCTTTCCTCTCTTTTTCTTGCTTTTTTGTTTTATCTTCCTGCTCCTTCCTTCCTTCCTTCCTTCTTTCTCCTCCTCCTTCTTCTACCTCTTCCTTTTATTCTTCTATTCTCTTCACTTTACTGTTTTCTTTTCATCTGTTTTGGGCCATATATTTTTATTTCTCTCTAAACCTTTGAAAAAAAACGTAGAAAGGTGATTTTGTTCCTCACATGATAGCAGTATATCAGAAAATGTAACCCCTGATAAAGTTTAGTTACCCACTAGAACAGTCGCCATGTCTTTTAGTTGCGTTGCATGTGCGGAAAGCTGTCAGTTGAGGGGGGATTTACTCCATCAGTATTCAGTACAGAGCTCTGCTTCAGTATGCTATATGTGTGGCTGTCAGAGATCGTAGTTTGTAGTGTGTTTAGGCCTTAGACTTTTTGGCCATGTTATAGGGTGCAGCAGTTATGTATATGGGTAGGGAGGCAGTGTGTTTTATGTTGTGGGTGTGGGTTACTTGTGTGAGAGTACTTGCGTGTGTACAGATATGCTCAGATACACCTAGACAACACACACACACACACACACACACAACACACACACACACACACACACACACACACACACACACACACACACACACACACACACACACAGAAAGACAGACAGACAGACACATAGACAAACAGAGACAGACAGAGACAGACAGACACAGACAGAGAGAATCAATGAGTCAACGAGTTTTACTGAGTAAACAAAATGTATTTCAAAGGGACAAAACACATCTAAGACTTACAGATTCATTCATACTATCAACCATTCAGAACATGTTCATATTTCTTATATAAAATCGACGTAGGACTACGACTACCTTTATTGTGGGCAAAAAGGGTTGCATACACAAAATCTTAATATTGGTGAACCTAAGAGCTCTAGCCAAGGATCTTAGAAAGCTTGTCAATGTCTGTGTTTGTTCTGTGGTTCTTTTCCAACTCAGGTCACATTTTGTAGATGTTATATAAGAATAAGGATCACTGACTTATATACATCCTACCATCACAGGGCATTGCATACACAATATTACCTTTTGCCCTGTGGATAACTATTTTACATCCTTTTGAAGTCTTTTATAAATCTGCATAGTAAAACAATGTAATGTTGTTTGGTTTCAATATGCTGCTTAAAAGATGGAAATTTTTAGTAGTCATGGGTATTTCATCCTTTCTGGATTGCATTTTGTGCATATATGTCAGAAAAAAATCCTTATCTAAATTTTATGTGTGTGTGCATTGTGTGTGTGTGTGTGTGTGTGTGTGTGTGTGTGTGTGTGTGTGTGGTGTGTGTGTTCTGTGTGTGTGTGTGTGTGTGTGAGTTGGTGCCTGAGAGTATAGTGGGGGTAGTCGGGGAGGGTTGGGGGAGGGCGGGCAAGGGCCTGCTATGTAACCATTCTTTACAGGCACATAAAAATGAAGACAAATACAGCTGTAGCATATAACAAGGATTGCATCTTTATCCTGAGACTTAAGGCTCTGACTGCTCACTTAAGTACAGAATGTATACTTTGGAGTCAGTAAGTCTGGGTGTAGTGTGTGTCTTCTTCTTCCTCCTCCAAGTCCTCCTTCTCCCCCCCCCCCCTCTTCCTCTTCTTCTTCTTCTTTGACTGGCTATGTCTGTTTTATACTCGTCTTGTTCTTGACTTCTTCTGCTGGTTTCAAGTCTTTATCTATGTCTTTTCTATTATCCTTTTATCACAATCCCTCGCCTTTTTTATCCTCTCTTCCTTTTTTCATTCTCTGTTATTTACATTGTATGTTCTTTGTTTTTCCTCATCCACTCTGTAATTAAATCTTCAATATTGTCGCCTACACTTTTAACTTCCTGAAGAAGCAATATACATATTTTATGACTGTTGAAACTATGTCGGAATTAAATATTTCAGGTACATGAACAACATATTTTTAGATATATACTTTTTTTCTTCTCTGCCAACAGCATTCCACAAAACTGTTTAAAGGTAGTTTATATATATTTTTTTGTGTTTCAAGAACATGCAACACTTTGCTCTAAAAGGGCCCATATGCTACAATCCTGTTGCCATCATCAGCAAGGCACATGTCAAGCCAAAGATTGTTTTGACAAGCATGGCGGAAACGCCTCTATCCCTGGGATTAAGGTTTTGAATGCTGGCTTAAATTTGATTATTACATGTTAACAGCTGTCATTTTGTTTATTTTGCAATGTTTTAAATCGAATTTATCACCATATTCCTCTCCTCTTTTAAATCTGTCGTTCTTTCTTAATTATCTTCTCTTCTCCCTGTCTGGTTTGATTTTTTTCTCCTTCTTTCTCATCATCAATTTCCTTCATCTTCTTCTCGTTCTTCTTCTTCTTCTCATCACCATCATCATATCACCATCATCATCTTCATCTTTATTCTTCTTCTCTTCCTCCTCCTTCTTCTTTTCCTCCTCTCCTCCTTCTCCTTATCTTTCTTTTTCTTCTTCTTCTTCTTCTTCTCTTCTTCTTCTCTTCTTCTTCTCTTCTTCTTCTTCTTCTTCTTCTTCTTCTTCTTCTTCTTCTTCTTCTTCTTCTTTTCCTCTGTTGTCTCCTCTCTTGGATTTATTTTGTCTATCTCCTCTTCTCTAGTACATATTTACTTCCATCAAAATGTTCTTTTTCTAAAAAAATACAGCAGTCGCTCACTTTACTATAGGACCGCCTTGTATTTCATAAGATGTAACCAACGATACAGTGTACTGAGATACTAGAACAGCCCACATGTCTGTCAGTTGCGTTGCACGTGTGGAAAGCTGTCAGTTGGGGGAGGATTTACTTCATCAGTATTCAGTGCAGAGCTCTGCTTCAGCATGTTATATGTGTGTCTTTCAGAGATCGTAGTTTGTGGTGTGTTTAGTGCTTAGACATTTTGGCTATCATAGTGAAGGTGTAAAGGATGTTTCTGGGTACTGGCAAGCGAGTGTTCATGTGTATCTGTGTGTGTAGCATGCATGCATGCACGAGTGTGTGTATGTGTGCGTGTGTGTATGTGTGTGAGTGAGTGCTTGTGTGTATGTGTGTGTCAACCAATCAATCAATCAAATTTATTCAGTTTTTGCTGGCCATAACTCAGAGATATGAACTCAGAGATATGAAAAGCAGCCAGGGAGCAGTTTAGGTAATATACTATAGTAAGCATGCATACTCTTGTTGCAGGCACCTTAAGAGCTACATGTTTCTGATCTTTAGACATTCAGTTACATGAACTGTCAGGTTTACAGTTAGATTCTAAAAAAAAAATGGAACACAGCTTCTGAACCTTAAAGCCTGATGGAAACCTGTGATAATAAATGGGGAGATAACGTTTTGGCAAAGCTGCATATTTGGGGCACAGGAGCAAAAAATGACATAAATCTTCAATGGCAAATTCATCACAACAACATGCAGATTTACAGGCGTTTTAGTGTGTGTGTGTGTGTGTGTGTGTGTGTGTGTGTGTGTGTGTGTGTGTGTGTGTGTGTGGTGTTGTTATTGTTGCTTCGATTTTATGTCTGTTCACTCACAGTGATATTTTCTTGTGTGTGTGTGTGTGTGTGTGTGTTTTGTTGTTGTTGTTGTTGCTTTGATTTTATGTCTGTTCATCAAAGTAATATTGGATGTGTGTGTGTGTGTGTGTTGTGTGTGTGTGTGTGGTGTGTGTGTGGTGTGTGTGTGTGTGTGTGTGTGTAAGTGTGTTGACGAGTAAGTATTCATGTGTATGCACTTTCATGTGGGCTATTGTGAACAAACACACTTGCTTAAATAAGCCCAAGTAAATGTGCATTACACACACATACATACACGCACACGCACGTACACGCATGCACACGCACATGCACACGCACGCACAAACAAACAAACTATCTCTTTCAATCCACTATTTAGTGTTTGATTGCCCAATCCTTACTGACTTGTTTAAAAGGAGAGGAATAGATATTCATAAAAAAATATACCACTGTTAAAGAAGTTTTATATGACTCTCGGCAGTTCATAACATCAGTTGCTGAGGTTATATATTTTCCCCAGTAAGACCTCTACTGTAGATAGTTGTGAGAATATAAATATACATACATATGAGAGAGAGAGAGAGGAGAGAGAGGAGAGGGGGGGGGGGGGAGGGAGGATGTTGGTTTGAATGCGGGTGTATCCTTATCACCAAGTAGTGAATAGACATTAAACAAACAAACAAACAAAACAAAAACAACACACACGCACGCACACACACACACAACACACACACACACACACACACACACCACACACACACACACACACACACACACGCGCGCGCACGCACGCACGTACACGCACACACACAAATCAAAAGACTTGCGTGAAAGTGCGTTCAGTATCAGCAGTAACTCAAAGAAAGTATATACCCCCATCCCTAAAAGAAAAAACCTCATACACTTCAGCAGTGAACTAAATTTGAGCTTTTCTGCTGACAAATCCATCGCCCGAACCATTGCGTTATTTCATTCCACTCACTGAAGACAAAGTTAATGATAATAAAAGCAGATGGCAAAGTTCATTGATAATACATGCTACTTGTGAGAAGGGGTATACCATTACGTTGGGGGTGTCAAGAGTGCCACTTCTGACTCAGCCTACCAGGGTGCATGGCAATGGAAATAAAAACCAAAGAGAACCCAGCCGCCAGGGCACAGTGGTTAGCACATTAGGTTTTGACTGGAAAGTGGCGGGTTCAAACCCCATAAGAGTCATAGGGATTTTTGAGGATTCCGGCCAGCCCCTACCAAGAGTGAGTGTGCTGTGGGCTCATTAGGAAGATGGGGACCACGCGTCGAGCTTCATCCAATTTAAGGATGCTAGTTTGAGGGTGTTGCTCAAATTACCTGACCTACACTGCAGGTGTCTGTACCTCTCAGGCCCCGGTTGATGCTGAGACATATTGTAATAGTAAGCATAGAGTACAACCCTGTTAAGTAGTCTCAAAGCATATGCTTGTCCATAGCAGCGTCATTACATCATTCCCGCTGTCACTGATCATCATGCAATAGAAAATGTTTGTGATTCGGTGGCCCCAGTTGCTCTGGTGTGTTTGAGTCAAAAGCCTTTGGAGTTAGAAGTTCAGGGGGGGGGGGGGGGGGAGGTTATTGCAGGGACATTGTGGTGGTCGTCACCTTGGGTGGGCAACTCACTCAATCTGGCCCTGTGACAGAACTAATACTGTCATTAGTAGGAGGCTTTGTAGGTGGTGTCTTGCGCATGTTAGCTCAGAACAGGCACCACTGAACACCACTTAAGTGAGCCAGCAGCAGTGCAGGGCCCCTCTGACTGGCTACCCCACAGCAACCTGATATTTGTGGGCGCCCTGTGGACTTCTGACCCTGATGATGCGACATAACGAATCTGGGTATGGCTGCGGCAGGGAGATTGAGATGAACGGCGTGGGAACAGCAGGACAGGAACGTAACTAAAGATGAGGCAGCAACTTGGAATATCTTGGAATGCTTATAACAATCTGAAATGTGTTTTTCTTGTGTCTTGTGAGATAATTATAGGTATCAATGTGCCTGTCAGTATTGTATTTGCCCTTCATGGGATGATTAAAGTGTTTTTGACTTGACTTGACTTGATTTGACAACCCCCCCCAAAAAAAACCCCAAACAAACAACACCAACCAAACAACAAAAACACCAAACAAACAGAAAAAAAAAGCAAAAAAGCTCTTAATCCCTAAGAACGGAAGTCACAGCTGAAGACAACACACTGGGGATTTTTTTTTTTATAGTTATAACAAGACAGGATACGAGTTCATGACCTACTCTCCACTCTCATGGGCGGTCCATTAAAGAAAGGCTAGAAGTCAATGGTTCAGATTAAGATCTGGTTTGAATAAACTTTATTCTATACATTGTGACTAAACTTCCTGAAGTGAAGTTTATGATCCTAATGATTTGTGCTTGAGGCTAGTGGGTGATCCTAATGATTTGTGCTTAAGGGTAGTGGGTGGGTTTTTTTTTCTGTATTCCTCAGTGGGTGGTCTGTCAGGGTCACACCTGCTGCAATGTCCCTTGTAATCAGCTAGGGGTAATAAAACACGTCCCTTTCATCTCTTGTTAGGTAAGATTCAGAAATGAGAGGAGGGGAAGGGTTTTTTTTAAGGACTGTAGTGATCATGGTTTTGTGTGTGTGTGTGTGTAGCCTAACCATGTGAATGCTTCTCTCTCTCTCTGTCAGTCTGTCTCTTTGCTTGTCTGTCTCTGTCTGTGGATTTGTCTTTCTGTCTGTGTCTGTCTATCTGTCTCTATGTCTCTCTCTCTCTTTCTTCACCTGTCTGCCTGTTTGTCTCTCAGTCTCTCTCTGCCTGTCTGTCTCTCTGTCTTTGCCTCTCTGCCGGTCTGTCTCTGTCTCTGTCTGAAAGACAGGCAGACAGACGGGCAGACACAGACACAGACAGATAGACAGACAGAGAGAGACAGACAGACAGACAAACAGAGGGTATTTTAGCTGGTGCGTGTCATTTCTCTTTGCTGGGAGGGGCAGGGTGGCTATAACTGTCCGATAAGACAGGCATCATCGATAGAACTTAAGGCCTTGTTATTTTTTATGGAAATGAAACGCTCCCTGGTACCAAGGTAAAGAACTTTACTACAGTGTGGTTATACGTTGTCCCATGTTGTTTGAATTTGCAATTCTTTGACTTTCTGCAGACATATTCACTAATGAATATACAATCCTTTAATTTCTTCTCTTTATCTTATGTGCAGTCGTATGCGCGTAAATGATTTGAATGTAAGCACTTTGATTTGTTGCTTTACAAGATTCAGCGCTATGTAAAATTCATTAGATTATTATTATTTTTATCATCATCATCATCATCATCATTATTATTATTATTATTATTATTATTGTTGTTGTTGTTATTGCTATTCTGTTTCTTCTTCTCTCCTCCTCCTCCTCCTCCTCATCATCATCATCATCGTCAAACCCCCACCAACCACCACCATTCATCATTATCATCATCATCATCATCATCATCATCATCATTATTATTACTATTATCATTATTATTATTATTATTATTATTATTATTATTATTATTATTATTATTATTATTTCCTCAGACAATGTCAATAGTGGGTTTCTTTTTTGGAAAAAAAAATTGTCTTAACTCTTGTCACAAAATTCAAATGGTATTCTATAGCAAATCACACTTTGCATACAACGTAAAGAAAGCTTGTGAGAGTTTGTGGCTGTGTGTAAGAGGTAGCACGTTACACGAACATCTGGACTGGCCAAGACTGTCCAGCAGGGAACAGTGCAAGAGTGGGGGCGAAGAGGCAGACAGAGAAAACGATGGGAAGAAGACTGACTGACAACACAGATCCTAGACCTTCACATGTGGATGCTGTGTGGTGCTTGCTGTTAACATTAGGCACACAGGCCGATGTACGTTGCTGAAGAAGCAGACACAAAGGATCTAAACAGCTAAAAGGCAATATTCAAAGACTCGAAACTACTAAGGACAATATTCAATGACTCCATAGCCACTAAAAGACAATATCGAAAGGCTCATAACTTATAACAGAAAATGTTTAATGTCTCCAATACCACCAAAAGACAAACAGCTCATAACTACTAAAAGACAATATTCCAAGACAATACTCAAAGACTCAAAACTATAAAAGACAATATTCAACAACTCAAAACCACTAAAAGACAATATTCAAAAACCCAAAACTACTAAGAGACAATATTTAACAACTCAAAACTTTTAATGAACAATATTCGAAACCCCTAACTACTAAACGACAATATCCAAAACCTCAAAACTGCTAACAGACAATATTCAAAAACTCAAAACTAATACAAGACAATACTCAAAGACTCAAAACTATTAAAGAAAACATTAAAAAACACAAAACTACTAAAAGACAATATTCAAAAACTCCAAAACTATTAACTAAAAGACAAAATACAAAGGCTTAAAACTTCTAAAGAAAATGTTCAATGACACAAAACTACTAAGAGACAATATCTAAAAACTCAAAACTACTAAAAGACAATATTCAGACTCAAAACTACTAAAATATAATATTCAAAGACACAAAACTGCAAAAAGACAATCATCAAAGACTGTATACTACTATCAGGCAATATTCTCAACAACAATCTGCTCAACACTTGGATCAGTTCCACTAGCTCCAAACACACGCCAAAGTCGGATGCGCTGGGCCTGACTTGTCAGGGGCTTAACGGCAGCGCAAGGCATTTTCGCTCATATGACAGACAACAATAGTTGCTGTCTGTGGGCTCGACAAGAAGAAGAAAAAGAAGAAGACTCCAAGCACTACCTGATGACCGCCACATTGGAAGAATATCAAGTATATTTTTGAACAAACCCCGGAGATTACTCACAAAAGACAGAGCCTATACAAACAGGACTGTCATCCCTGTGCAGTCTATTGAATGTAAGGTATCCTTGTCATATGTTCTAATCGGAAGTGCAGTTGTTCTTTTGATTATTGTTGTTGGCGGTGCTGTTGTGGTTGTTGCTGTGGTAGTTGTTGTTGTTGAAGCTGTCGGTGTGGTGTGTGGTTGTAAAGCCTTTTTCAGCTTGGCACCCTGTTGGGGGTCATCCAGGATATGCCACGTCTCCCTCATCACATCTGGGAATCTCTGTGAGATTGCTGAAAGTGCAACACTAGATGGAAAGTTTGAGAGTGTATGATTTCAAGTATATCGCCATGGAGGCTGCTATTCTCTGTCTGTCTTTTTGTCTGTCTGTCTCTTTCTGTCTTTCTCTGTCTCTGCCTCTACGTCCCTCTCTCTGTCTCTGCCTCTGTCTGTCTCTCTGTTTCTCTCTGTCTCTGTTTGTCTGTCTGTCTCTCTGTCTCTGCGACTCTTTCAGTATGCTTCTGTTTCTTTCTCTGTCTGTCTGTCTGGCTGGCTGGCTGGCTCTCTCTCTCTCTCTCTCTCTCTCTCTCTCTCTCTCTCTCTCTCTCTCTCTCTCTCTCTCTCTCACTCTCTCTGTAACCTACTAAAGCATAACCAGATTACAAATCGGTTTCACATGCACAAAACAATGTAAATGCGTAGCACATGACGTTCTAGTATATGCACCACGCAACCCCTGACTTTCTTTTAAGATGTTGCAATGCCTGTGGGAGTGTGATATATATATATATATATATATATATATGATATACATACATACTACATACACACACACATATATATATGCACACATATATACACACCTATATATATAGATGCATATATATAAAAAAAAAATATATATATATATATATATATATATATATATATATGTGTGTGTGTGTGTGTTGTGTGTGTGTATGTATGTGTGTGTGTGTGTGTGTGTGTGTGTGTGTATGTATGTATGTAATAGTAATAGATCTATATAGTAGTAATAGAGTAGTGCATTCGTGAGACTGAGCAATTTTAGTTATACCAATCCTGAATCTTGTCATTGCGATTATTAAATGTCTGTCTTAAGTTTTACATTAACAACAGAACGTTGTATAGACGTTATAATTTTAATTGTCACTGTTCTTAATGTAGGCATTGCCTTCTTGCCATCTACATACAGTTAATCTTTCTCTAAAGTTTCTCAACAACAGATCAATTTCTTTACCGTACCCGCAATCAGATACAGTTTACAGCGAGCCTTTGACACCCCGACCAACTTTCTTTTATTTCATATACTTAAGTCAAGCAACATCCTTTGGGCTTGCTGTGGTAAGCTGACTCATCCTTTTTAGTTAACTGTAACCAATAGCGATTAATCTTACAGTGGAATGTTATAAATAGAATAACTAGTTATTTCTCCATATATGGATAACTATTTGTTTCTCTATAATTATACAAGATCAATGGATGTCGGCATTCTAACAACTAAATACTTCTTTAGAGCGAATAAATGCACATGTTTGTATTGATGAGCTGTATTATCAAGACTCCATAACTCAGCCTTATATTGCACAATCTCTCTCTCTCTCTCTCTCTCTCTCTCTCTCTCTCTCTCTCTCTCTCTCTCTCAAGCAGACACTGCGCGTGTACAGACAATAATTACCAGCAAATAACAAAAAAACCAAATAAGTAAACATTCACCACACACCACTTTCTTCCTACACTTTAAACAAACAAACAAACGAAAGCAGGTATCGATAACTCTCTCACTCTCATTTCCGGGGCATGCGCTTCCAGCTTGTTTCATTTTCTGTCCTCGTTGTGTGCGCGCATGTCTTGTTCAGCAGACACACCAATCAGCTCTCCATGTCAAGATTGGCTGTGCACGTGCTTTCAATTTAGCCTAAAGGGAAGAAACTCTTCCGCCGAACGTGGGCAAGGATTTTGTTCAGCCGACCGAACACCAGAGAATGAAAGGAACGTGAAGAAGAGAAGGGATTCGGTGGTTTCAATGTGATAGTTGATCTGTCTTTTGTGGTCTTTATGGATTGGTGCTATCCAGACGTCAATAGTGAGATTAGGGTAGGGATGGATGGGTGATTGGGTGGTGGTGGGGGTGGGGTGGGAGCATGGTATTTGGTTTTCTCTGCCAATGTTCTGAGCTGCCAGTCTGTGTGTCTGGGTTAAAGGAAGGTATAGAGAAGATGGGTACGGGTGCAAAGTATATATAGTTTGGG
>CM054158.1:16240376-16252876 GCA_028751875.1 Rapana venosa
ACATCGCCTCAGTTTATAGTCTTATTTTGAAGACTTTCGGAGGAGTGGAGTTAATAGTGATGTTAACTCCAGGAGAAAAATATCCCTTTGACCAGGTGTCTCAGTGGTAGCTCGATCTTAAGGGGTCAAACTGCAAGGAGCAGCACTCTAACCACTCGGCTATCTCGTTGTATCATCAAGGTTTTGCTTATCAGAGGGTATGGTGTATTGAATAATGCACGACTTCACACCGAAATAGTTTAGAATGGAGTGCAGTTGTTGTTGAATAGGGAAGATTTGAAATAGAGGGTAAGATGCAGGTCACCTTGTTCGAAAACTTGTTTTTGAAGTAAGGGGTAGTATATTGTGATATGGAGAGAAAATGTGAATATGTGTGAAAGAGAGAGAGAGAGGGAGAGAGAGAGAGGGGGAGGGGGAGTGCGTGCACACGCGCGTGCGTGGGTATGTTTGTGTATGTTTGTGCGTGTTTGTGTTTGTGCGTGTGCGAAGGAGAGAATGAGAGAGAGAGAGTGTGGAGAGAGAGTTTGTGCTGTGTGTGTGTGTGTGTGGGTGTGTGTGCGCGCGCGCGCGTGTGTGTCTGTGTGTGTCTGTGTGTGACAGAGAGAGAGTGCACCTATATGTTCGCTTATACAAGCTAGATTTGTGTACATTTACTATTTTTTTAGCATCGCATGCTTCTGCCTCTGCATGATTTTCATAAACCACCTTTAGCAAAACGTGTTTCTTCTGTCCTTTAAACGTGAGCAAGGCATGATGAAAATGAATGCCCTTCAAGGTATATTAACCATCAGGAATTTCTCATTATGGCTTAAAAATGGCCTCGGAGCATTCAGAACAATGCTGGATCTAGTTGCATCATCCCGATATTGCTGGCTGTTCTTCTTAAAAAGAGACAAGAGGGAGGGTGTGGCGCATAAAATGATGCATGGCTTGAAAGCATGTGGACGTAGATAGATAAACTTGCAGGGCAGCTTTCGAGCGAAACAGGAATGCGGAAAAGGTTAAGTTGACTCTGTACCAAAACACCTTCTGTTTTAGGGTCAGGATTGCTCATTTGGGGACACATCGTGCGTGCGTGGGTGCGTGCGTGCGTGCATGTGTGCGTGACAGAGACAGCGAGAGAGAGAGAGAGAGAGAGAGAGAGAGAGAGAGAGAGAGAGAGAGAGAGAGAGAGAGAACAGACAGACAGATAGACAGACGGAGACAGAAACACAGAGGTACTGAGAAACAGAGAAAGGGTACAAGACTGTGTGCGTCATTGTCTTATCCTGAATATCTTTTCTTCTTTTTTATTTGTTGCCTCATATTCTGTGACATACCTGTACCGCTGCTCCCACTTCGCTCATTCCAATCTCTTCGTCCAAGCCTTAGTCAGATTCACTATGTCGCATTACCAGGGTTAAATATCCACAAGGCCCCCATCAATATCAGGCCACTGTAGGGCCACCAGCCAGAAGGGCCCTGCACTGCTGCTGGGTCACTTTGGTGGTGTTCAGTGGTGCCTGTTCTGTCTGAGCTAACATACGCAGGACACCACCTACTAAGCCCCCTACTAACGACGGTATTAGCTCAGTCACTGACCACACACACACACACACACACACACACACACACACTGTGCACGTACACGCGAACGCACGTACACAACACTATGCACATACACGCGAACGCACGTACACACACACTATGCACATACACGCGAACTCACACACACACACACACACACACACACACACACACACACACACACACACACACCATCCCCCCCCACACACACACACACATACACACACACACACACACACACATACACGAACACACACGAACACGAACACGAACACACACACGAATGGACTGCAGATGAGCCAGCGGCTTTGTGCAGTTTTTTTCAGTTGGCAGTCATCTCCGGAGTTCCCTCAGCAGTCTTCTCTGTCCTGTTCATGTGGCTTTCCGTTGGACAACAGTCATCAGCACTTCGGGACAATCCCAACAGACTCATTGACTCCCTGGCAACAACCCTACACCATTGTTTTATCTTTGCTCTGTGTGTGTGGGGGTAGGGAGGGGGGGCGGGGGGGGATAGTTGAGGGGGGGTGGAGGTGCGTGTGTGTGTGTGTGTGTGGGGGGGGGGGGGTTGTGTGTGGGGGAAGGGGGTGGGGGTGTTGTGTGGGGGGGGGGGAGGGGAAGGGGGAGGGAGGTGGAGGTGCTTGTGTGTATGTGTGTGACGGGGATGTTTGTGTGTGTGTGTGTGGGGGGGGGGTGAGTGTGGTGGATGTGGTGTGGTGTGGTGGTGGTGGTGATGGTGGTGGAGGTTGTGTGTGTGTGGTAAGTGTGTGTGTGGTAAGTGTGTGTGTGTGTGGTTTCGTTCTTCAGTTTAACGTCCTTTCACTAAATAGTAATATCAGACGTGTGTGTGTGTGTGTGTGTGTGTGTGTGCATGTGTGTGTGTGCGCGCGCGCGCGTGTGTGTTGTGTGTGTGTTCAAGTTTGTATGTGTGTGTTCAAGGGTGTGTATATTTGAGGTATCGCTGTCAGCTGGGCACAGTGGGAAGTGGAAAATAGACATAGTTGTGGTGTTGTTCTGGAAGTGGGTGGGAGGTTTGAAAGTGTTTGACCCCAAAGAGTGTAAGCTAATTTAGCTTACATGTGTGTGTGGATTGTTTTGTTTACTTTTGTTTTCTTGATTTAATGTATTTGACTTTATCTTATTTTTCTTCTGCTTTATACTACAGGTGGAAAGTAGGAATGACTTACAACTGATATAACCAAAAATAATCAACACAAAACTCCCAGAGACTTTTTAAAATTGAAAGTATATTGGAACATTCGTGTCACCCTTTTGTCTTATCTCATATCTCTCCCCTGCTCTTCTTGTCTATGTCTGTCCGTCTGTCTGCAGGGTCTCTCTCTGTCTCTGTCTCTCTACTCTCTCTGTCTCTCTCTATATTTGTCTTTCTCTCTATCTCTCTGTTTCAGTTTGTCTGTCTGTCTCTGCCTGTCTCTCTTTCTATCTCTGCTTCTCTGTCTCGCTGTCTCTGTCTTTGTCCGTCTGTGTGTGTGTGTGTGTCTGTCTGTCTCTCCCCCTCCCCCCCGTCCCCCCGCTCTCTCTCTTTCTCTCCTTATGAATGGCCATCTCGCTTATCACAGTAAACGTTTGCCATCGTCATTGTCATTGTCTCTCTCTTTCCGTACATGCAACGTAACACACACACACACACACACACACACACACACACACACACACACACACACACACACACACACACTCACACACCTACAAACACACACACACTCACACACACATATACACACAAACACACACACACACACACACACACACACACACACACACACACACACACACACACACACACACACACACACACTAACAATGTGTCTCAGACCACGACAAAAATGAGCCCGCACGTACACGCTAACCACACCACTCACTGTACAGCAAAAACCCCACAGCAGAAAGAAAGGCGAGACCTCTGTCCTCTTCTTCTTCACTTTCTCTCGGCCCTCCTGGTTCTGTTCTTCTTCCCTCCGACCTCGGCTTTGTATTGTGCTCACTGTGTGTGTGCACGTGCTGAAAGGCTGGCCAGGTCAGAACCCATCAGCATGAAGTGAAGGGATTCGCTGTGCACGTGCTTGGAGTCATGGGGCCAAGGCTTTGTCCACAGTCCAGACAAGGAACCGGATAGCTCAGTGGTCGGAGCACTCCCTTTGCCCCCAGCCAAGGTTAAGCAGAATCGAGCGTGGTGGTAACCAGTTGGATGGGTTACCGTTTGCGCGCCTTGGCTTCAGTTCAGTTCCCCCCAGTTCACCCAGCTGTAAATGGGTACCTGCCCTCTTTAGGGGCCAGGGAAGGTAAAGCAGCGAGGGAGAGAAGATGGGCGCCGCCTCAATAATTATGCTGGCTCCTTGAGAAGTTGAGGTCTTTGATGCTTCACTCCCCTACGACCTCATAGGTTATGGGACACCTTTATCTTACCCCTTTTTAACCAGACATGGCTCAGTCTTTTCAAAAGGATCAATGCTTGAAAGGGGAGATGTTAGCCAGTCTGACTGACCCCAGTTTTCTTTTGCCGTCTTTGTTTTGCTGTTTGTAGTCAAGACTTTAAGACTTTAGGAATTCTATTTCCAGAGTTCTCTTCTCCCTCTGCCATCCCCCCGACCCTGGGGATGTACCTCTTCTTCTTCATTGAACGCTCAGACAGTGACCTCAGTTGTTTGTCATAAATTTGAACAAAAATGCGTTGCACTGCCGTTAAGCTCCAGACAAATCAGGCCCAGCATATCTGATCTCAGCGTGGGAGAGAACGGTTATATTCTAAGGTTTTCTGTGGAAAAAAAGGCCGGAGAATGAATTAAGAAGGCGGAAAATAGACAAGAAGGAGGTGACAGGGACAGCAAAGGAAGAAAGCAGAGACACAGGGAGGGTTGAGAAGAGAACACACACACACAAGCACTGCACATCTACACAAAAGCACTACACATCTACACACAAGCACTACACATCTACACACACACAAGCACTGCACATTCACACAAACATGCACACATATCTACACACAAGCACTACACATCCACACACACATGCACACACACATCCACTGCACATCCACACACACATGCACACACAAACATCTACACACAAGCACTGCACATACACACACATACATACAAGCACTACACATCTACACACATGCTCACACATCTACACAAACAAGTACTGCACATCTACACACACATGCACTGAACATCTAAACACACACACACACACATCTATACACACACTCGCAAATAGCGAGTCACCTCTCACTTCCTCCAATACCAACCAGACCACATACATGTCTTCTTTGTTTGTGTCTGTGTGTCTGTGTGCGCGCGCGCGAGTGTATCTGTGTGTCTGTGTGCGTGCGTGCGTGTGTGTGTTTATTTTTGCTAAAAAAATACTTTGTTACAGATTCTAAGATTTCCTGCACATTCTTTAGAAAGAGACTGAAGGAAATGGCACAAAACTGCCAGGAAACCAGCATTATCTCTGATCTGTCTGGCAGGCAAGACAGATGTGAGGAAGTCTGAGACCAGCATAGAAGGTGACAAAAAGTTCACTGGTTTTGTAAACAGATTGGCCTCAAATGTTTTGGAAAGCAAAACAAAAACACAAAAAAGCAATCAAACAAGCAAAAACAACCAACCAAACAAACAAAACTTTTCTGTCTCATGTTACGGGTTTTCCTATTTCTTAGGTACAGAAATAGATCCAACATGTTTTATGGTTGTGTTTTCTACTGTCATTTGTTTAAATTTTATTTTTTTACAATATGGTGTTTTCGCCAGAAGTTATTTTATCAAGCAATATATTTGCTTGGACGTTTTCATGCTTAAACAACAGAAAATTGTGTGATAGCTTGTTAGTTCTTAGTATATCACATTTGTCAACGAGAAAATGTCAGGTAGCTTCAAAGCTACAATTTTAAACATAGCTATGATTATCTTCCAAATGTTACAGCCATTATTTATTATGCAGGGAATACGTATGTAAAAAAACCCACAAAGTAGCTTTTTTCATTCGAAATTGAAATATTACAGGCTTTTAACCTCACTCTGGTTTATTTTCTACCTTCTTGGTCTATTCTCCTACCTTTCTTTCAGCAAGACTTAAAATATAACAATTCTCTCCCACGTCGAAATCAGATGTGCTGGGCCTGAATTGTCAGGCACTTAAACTAACTGCAGTGCAACGCATTTTTGCTCGCACGACAGACAACTAAAATTGCTGTCAGAGAATTCGACGATGAAAAAGTGTTCAAAGATAATGCCTAACAACTCCATTCCTCTGTTTCTCTTCCTTCATCTTTGGCAAGTCTCCTGACAACAAGAGGTGGAAAAGATTCGTTTGGATTCAAAGCACGGCGAAGCACTTTCTTTTCCTCCTGTTGATTGGCTCAAATCGTTTCAGGTATGTTCACACCAGGAGAACACAGAAGCGAAAGGAGGAAAGGCGCATGCACCGGAAATGGAAAGGAAAGTCCCACCCACTTGTACTTTTAACAAGAAAAGTAGAAGTTGTGTGAGAGAGAGAGAACGAGAGAGAGAGAGAAAGAGAGGGAGAGAGAGAGACAGTGAGAGAGAGAGAGAGAGACAGAGACAGAGACAGAGCAGTCTGTTATTACTTTTTTACCTACTTACTTTACTTGCTTACTTACTCTCTCTATCTGACTCTTTATCTGTCTGTTTGTCTGTCTGTCTGTCTCTCTCTCTCTAACAACATGTACACACATACACAGAGGGTATGTAAAGGTCTTATTGTGTTTATATTTCTTTTTTAAGCTATTATTTTGCATACAAAGCTGGCAGTGGTAACAATGCATAAGCGTTTCGCCCATTCTTTCAAAAAAGCAAAAGGCAAAATGCATTCATGCACCCCAACACACCAATGATGGAAATGTAAAACGGTGATTTTAGTCTTCAATGCCCTAAAATGCTCTTGTGTTTTTTATTAATGCTCTCTCTCTCTCTCTCTTCTCTTCTCTCTCTCTCTCTCTCTCTCATCTCTCTCTCTCTCTCTCTCTCCTTCTTTCGTTTCCTCACCACACCCTTATACCCCTAAGCAACAAGCAAAACACAAAATAAACCAACGAAAAAGACAGAATAAACACAACCACAATGTTGCATGCCATGACTAAAACTGACCAACACCCACCCACTACTTTGTTCTTGAACAAGACAAAAATAAAAGCAACACACTTAACACTTTCGGCAGCTTTAAGATACTAATGGCTACACTCCACATATAAGAGCCAAGACTGCACTTCCGATTGTGACCTGGCGATGGTCATTCTCCCCTCCCCCCTCCCCCAATCCACTCACACACACAGACCAGGCTACAGATGGATGGTGATGTTGTACAGTCCCACTGTGTCTGTACGCAATCTCCGGGGCGAGGCTAACAAGTTCTTTTAGCCAACAGGCGGTTCTTTTGGACTCTGAAGTAAAGATGGTGAATTGTTTAGTAACTGTAGGCAATTTCCCCGCTGTACTTTTTTTTGAAAAGTTAAACTTTACAGTTTTGTTTCTGTGTAGGAATGCTTCCATATGTTTGTGTTAAGAATGTAATAGTCTTTGTCAGGCTGCATACCTAGTCTGTTTGTGCTTAACCGAAGGTGGCACGTTTACTTCCAGTGATTTCGCAGCAACAATAAAGTTAGAAGCAGTGTTGTGTTAGGCCAAAGTTTATAAGAAATTATCTACAAAAAGAACTACAAAGGATGAAGCAATGCCGCTACAGTTATGGGATTTATTATCTTTGACTCGATCTCTCAGATTGATTTTTGTCCATGCGTGTGTGTACGTGTCTGTCTGTTTGTCTGTCTGTCTTTGTCTGTGTGTGTCTCTCTCTGTATCGAGACCCCTGCTCCATCCCTGCTCATTCATTTCAATAAAAATTTCAATATCAGCATCACCATCTAATTAAAGAATATGTTTCAGCCTCTTTTCACCTTTGTATGTACTTGCACTTGCGACAGCGAAACTGCAAGCTTTAACAAAAAGATATGTCTAGGTGGTCACGTTTCAAAACCTACACCACAGATTACACCCCACGCGACACGTTTGAACGTAAGGCACACTGTTTATACTTGACTCATACAAAGCCAGGGCTCTCTTTCGCTCCAAACATAAAAGAATTCCGGGAATCAGCAATAAACTGTGAACCATGCGCGCATGCGCTCCTTTCGATTGATGTGTCAGGTAGGTATATGTTTAACGTTTGTTGAGGATGAGGGGAGAATGCAAGAAGTAAACAAGAGCAGTGTAATATGACTGGATAGTGTTCTCGTTGGGAGTTCCCAGCTTAACACCTTGTGGGTGACCCAGAAAATGCTCTCAGTCTTATTCATCACACCTGGAATCACAGTAAGACCTAACTATACACTGAATGAGAAATATGTGTGTGTGTGTGTGTGTGTGTGTTTGTGTGTGTTTAAGTATCTTGCAGTGTAGGTAGCTGTATTCCGTCAGGAGATTTTTTCTTATTCCGATATAGAATACAGGTTGTCACATAAAGAGCTTGTCGTAGATGAAGACAATCTCATCATAAAACTTAAAACAAAAAAACCCCAATAGAATATAAAAAGGCATTGGCAATCTTCATGCATCAATTTTTAAAAAAGCATTTGGTCTGATACCAGACTGGCTACTATAAAAATGGAGAGATCATCTTGGCTCTCAGCTTATGGTAGATGACAATGAAGTCATTAGTTAATTGACCGTCACATCACTGTCCACACACAGTCCTTTCACCCCAGTAGACAACATGACCCCTCAGAGGGACAGTCTGAAGAGTCTCTTTTCTTTTCTTGTTATTCTTTTATTTAAAGGATAATGGAATAAGCACGCTTGTGCTGCTTTTTTTTACATTTAGTCCCGCTGTGTATGCGGTTGTGTAAATTTTGTCATCAGTTCCCACCCCGCACACAATGGCCTACACTTCCGAAATGCGGAACGGGTTTTAACGTGCGGGCAAGGTGTTCTGCGATGTCTCAAAAAGGGGAAAGGGGGTGGATAGTGAGGACATGTGTTGACCCCCCCCCCCACCCTGCCTCAGCTATCTTCACCAGTAACAAGACCAGTGACTGAACACCATACTCAACACAAAGATTCCTGATCAATTCTCCCACATTCGCTTCCTTTCGGCACACCCCTTCTTATTCACATCAAAGGGATCGCACCACACCCCGGGTATCGTGTCCACGCGCACACACACACACACAAGCACACACACAAACACAAGCACACACACAAACACACACACACACATCTGTTCTCTTCACATCTGTTCTCTTCACATCTGTTCTCTTGTCATCTTCCACTTGGTTGGCATCGTGATGTTGGTGTTGTGCTTTGTTCAGGGTGTGGGGCATAGTGTGCCTGACGGACTACAAAGGGTGGTTCTGTCATCATGCGTTGTTTTGGTAACTGCTGGTGGTCTTTGTAGAAGCTGGCGAGAGAGAGAAAAACCCCAACGTAAACAGAGAGGAATTTCATTTATTTTATTTTATTCTTTTATATCGAGGATAATGGAATATGCACTTATGTGCTTTTTTTACATCTAGTCCCCGTGTGTATGCGTTTTTGTACATTCTGTCATCTGTTTTCATGAGGATGAGTTGGAAAGAGAGTGCAAGGTGTTCTTGACTGACGTGGTGATACTTAACAATGGTTTTCAGTTTTGTTATGTATTGGTTTCATCCTTTCAGGTCTTCACTAAGAATACTAAATACAACAACATTAAGACAATGGCGAAACTAGATTTAGATGCTCTTGCTGATAAACTGAATAATGTAGATATCCATTTTTATTTTTATTTTTTCTCATTGATATAATGAAGAGATGATGACGGCGATGACGGTGATGATGATGAAGAGAATGATGACAACAACAGCGATGATGAAGATGATGATGATGATGATGATGATGATGATCGCAAAAATTATGACAATTACGATAACAGCCACAACAATAGCTATGATGATGATGATGATGATGATGATGATGATGATGATGATGATGATGATGGTGGTGGTGGTGGTGGTGGTGGTGGTGGTAGTAGTAGTGGTGAGGTGATGATGATGTAAGTGGAATTGCTGTGTGCGTTTGTGTGTTCTCTGTGTGTTTGCGAGTGTGTGAGTGTGTGTGCGTGCGCACGCGTGCGTGCGTGCATGATTAAGAGAGAGAGAGGCAGAGACAGACAGACAGAGACCGACAGACACAGACAGAGAGAGGCAGACAGACAGGCAGACAGATAGACAGAGAACGCACGTCAAGTCAAGTCAAGTCAAGTCAAGTCAAACTTTTATTTTCAGATGGTACATTGAATAAGCAGTGCATTTGCTTTTTATCATCATTTGTTTGCATGTGTTTGCCTACGCGCCGATGCACGCGTGCGGTCACATACAGGCAAGAGCTGGTGCCTCCTTGCTGCAAAAACAAACCATCAGGCAGGGCGACAACGGTAGGAGGACACAGCAGCAGCTGTATGTAGGGAAAGGTGAGGCCACATGTTAGCTAGCGAACACGGCATGGCAGGGGTTGTCATGGGGGAGGTGATCAGATGGGTCCTGACCTCACTCTCTACATCCTCATCCCCCCCCCCCAGCCCACCCCTCTTCTTCCTCACCACCTCCTTTTTCTCTGCTGCTTTCTCCCTCCCCCTCCCACCCCCAAGTTCAGATGTATTCAGTTTTCCCAACAACCCATCGCAATGTGCCGTTGTATTAAATTTCATAGAACACCCTGTATTGTAATGTCTTTGATGTATTACGGTTTTCCCAACAAACCTTCCATGTGACTATAAACCGAGGAGGTCCCGTGTGCGAACGCAAGCAGGACATCTTGCGCACACGTTAAATCCTGTGCCGCTTTTCGGAAGAGTAGGCCATTGTGTGTCGGTGGGAACAGATGACAAAATTTACAAAATCGCATACACACGTGAACTGGATGCAAAAATTCACATAAGTGCTTATTCCATTATCCTCGATATAAAAGAATATAAAACAACTATATCAGATATAAAAGAATAAAATAAAATATATAAAATATAAATAAAATCCTCGTTTATGCCCGAAACTCCCACCCCCAATCCCCTATCCACTAGACTATGAGTGGTGGTCTGGGTGCAAAATTTTTGGTTAAGATGATAAATTTATGTGTTTTAGCGCATTTAGCACATGTAAAAACAAAACAAAAACAACCCAAAGCAACAACAGCGGCATAAGAATCCAAGTCAGCACAGCAAACGCAGACACCCCCCCCCCCCCTCCAAAATCAAAAGACAAGAAGGATAATGTCAGTGACACCGAAGGCAGGGGCTTACTCTCTACTGGGTGACAACGACAGGTGAGAAAAGTGAGATACCTTAGCCCCCCCCCCCCCTCTCCCCCCCTCCCCCCCCCCTCCTTTCCGACCTTGGAATGGGGGCAGTAGGAGTGGTGAGGGAGGGGGGAGGGTGCGCACACTGAATGAAAAGGACAGGGTGAGAAATGCTGATTGGGCAACAAAGGCCGGAAATGGTGTGTGGGCGATACAAGGTCCTGATGGTTTTGACAAGGTGATGACAGGTGATGCCGTCAACTGGGTGAACATCGTGTGGCTCGCTTTTCACTTCTCTGTGAATTTCAGCCTGCCCATCTGCTTTTTTCTGCTTGAAACCTCCACGTTTAACACTTTCAAGATTTAGTTAGTGGCAGATATTGCTACTGTTCTTTCAAGGGGAGAGGAATATGGTAGTAGTGTGAATAAACGCTCCACACTACCACACCAAACCGATAATGCATCACAGGGTGTTTTGGGGCTAGGTATGTGTCAAGTCAAAATATTCGAACCATCTCATGAAGGTCAGTTATAATCTATCATTAGAATTTCTACTGACGTTGAGACTACAAGCAGAAAATAGCGATCGGCACCCTGAAACCTATACTAAACAATAAGCGAAGAATTAACACAACGGAAATATAATGAAATGCAATACTAGGTTTTGGAGGGTAGATGCATGTCAAGTTAACAACACTCGAACCATCCCATATTTATTTATTTATTCTTTTATATCGAGGAAAATGGAATAAGCACGTATATGCTTTTTTACATTCAGTCCCCGTGTATATGCGTTTTTGTAAATTTTGTCACCCTTTCCCACCGGTACACAATGGCCTACTCTTACGAAAAGCGGAACATGATTTAACGTGTGTGCAAGACGTTAAGCGTACGTTCGCACACGGGGCCTCTCATCCGAAGGACTTTTGGGGAGAGTGGAGTCTGCGCTGATGTTAACTCCAGGGGGAAAAAATCCCCTTGAACGGGATTCGAACCCGGGTCGTCAGATTGCGAGCGCAATGTTCTAACCACTAGGCTATCCGTCAGTTACAAAAAGTAAGTCACTGACATTGAAATTTCAAAGCAAAAACTGCATCGGCACGCTGAAATCCACAAAGAAGACTAAGGTGAGGGACACGACCTTCACCCAATTGACCCATCCTTGTGATGACATACACCAGGTGTAGGTGTGTCTCTCTTGTGATGACATACACCAGGTGTAGGTGTGTCTCTCTTGTAGTGATGACATACACCAGGTGTAGGTGTGTCTCTCTTGAGGTGATGACACACACCAGGTGTAGGTGTGTCTCTCTTGAGGTGATGACACACACCAGGTGTAGGTGTGTCTCTCTTGTGGTGATGACATACACCAGTGTAGGTGTCCTCTCTTGTGGTGATGACATACACCAGGTGTAGGTGTGTCTCTCTTGAGGTGATGACACACACCAGGTGTAGGTGTGTCTCTCTTGTGATGATCACATACACCAGGTGTAGGTGTGTCTCTCTTGTGGTGATGACATACACCAGGTGTAGGTGTGTCTCTCTTGAGGTGATGACACACACCAGGTGTAGGTGTGTCTCTCTTGTGATGATCACATACACCAGGTGTAGGTGTGTCTCTCT
>CM054158.1:16257876-16302870 GCA_028751875.1 Rapana venosa
CTTCATGGAGTTTGTTGAGTGCTATGAGTGAGAGAAAGAGTGAGAGAGAGAGAGGAGAGAGAGAGAGAGAGAGAGAGAGAGAGAGAGAAGAGAGAGAGAGAGAGAGAGAGAGAGAGAGAGAGAGAGAGAGAGAGAGAGAGAGAGAGAGAGAGAGAGAGGAGAGAGAGAGAGAGAGAGAGAGAGAGGAGAGGGCAGACGAGGGTTTTGTTGTATTTTCTGTGGATAGTATTGTTATTGTCGTCGTTGCTGTTGTTGTTATTGTAGTTGTTGCTGTATTGTTTGGTTGGTTGGTTGGTTGGTTGTTTTTATGTGCGATTAAAAAAGGGTGATTTTGAAGAAGTCTCTCTTCTTTCTCTCTCTCTCTCTCTCTCTCTCTCTCTCTCTCTCTCTCTCTCTCTCTCTCTCTCTCTCTCTCTCTCCCTCTCTCCTCTCTCCTCTCTCTCTCTCTCTCTCTCTCTCTTCTCTCTCTCTCTCTCTCTCTCTCTCTACACCACTACTATGTCTTTGACTCTGTCTCTCTGTCTGTTTGTCTGCCTATCTGTCTGTGTCTCTCTGTCTGTCTGTCTGTCTCTAGCTCTCTGAGTAGCTACCCTTGCTTGGCATCCAGCAAGACGTTTCACTCACAAACAAAAACAATATAAGATATTTCTCTCTGTGTTTGTGTGTGTGTGTGTGTGTGTGTGTGTGTGTGTTGTGTGTGTGTGGTTGTTGTGTATGTGTGTGTGTAAAAAGTTCATTGCAATTTGGGACCAATTACCATGGACTCTGCAGTGTATGCTGAATGCTGTGCTACAAGACAATAGTTTTACCATCTGAAATTTAACAGCAGAGGTGAACAAACTGTTGTTGTTTTGCGACTGAGGGTTACACCTTCCCTGCTACCCCATGTCACTGAAGGTAGTTACTCTTTTAGATGTAAGTGTTGGTCACAGGTTAGGGGGGACAGAGGGAGGGCAGAGGCGCATTGAGCTGAGGTAAACAATACAGGCTGAGAGGAGAAGGTAAGTATGTCATCCACTTCAAGTCTATTCTTACCAACATCGCCCAGCTTGTGCTACGTTACTGACCAACAGGAGAATAAAAACCTGTCACAACTAACATTTTCTCATGTACCGCGAGCACTCCTGGTTCTGTTATCTCCAAGCAATATACAACTATATAGAAAGGACCTCAACATGCCAGTAAGTGATATAGACACTCAAATAGTCCTTCGGATGAGACTAAAAACCGAGGCCCGTGTGCGAACGCATGCAGAACATCTTGCGCACACGTTAAATCCTGTTCCGCTTTTCGAAAGTGTAGGCCATTGTGTGCCGGTGGGAACAGATGACAAAATTTACAAAACCGCATACACACGTATAAAAAAAAATTATTTAAGTCATCTGAGCGCTTTGATTTGTAGCTTTACAAGATTCAGCGCTATATAAATTCCATATATTATTATTATTAAGTGAAGAAGAAAAAAGAAACCAGTCATGACAGATACAGAGTGTGTGTTGCCATTGACAATAAATCAGACTGTTTCCCAGTAATAATAAAGCAGAATGTTTGCAGAGATACAAATGCAGATTGTACAGGAGTTAATGTGCAGGCATGCCCATGCTTGCGTATATTACCAGTGTGTATGTGTGTGTGTGCGTGTGTGGGCGTGCATGTGCGTGCATACGTGTGTGTGTGTGTGCCCATGCGCGTGAGCGTGAGACAGACGCAAAGAGAGAAAGAGACATCAAACAGACAGAGCGACAAAAACGGAGACAGAAGCAAAGACAGACACACAGACTGACAAAGAAACAGCCAAACAGACAGAGACAGAGATTTAAGGACAGATAAAAGGCACACATACAGTTGCTCATTTCCATAGTCCTTACATAAAACACAATTTGAGCAGCCAAGGCAGATCCGTTTTTATCTACATCATGCCCTCCCATGCTTACCAAGATCAGACAGGGACACATCCATTGACTCTTACAACAGTCGTTTCTATTCAGCCCACACTGTAGTCCACTAAGCCCAAAATCTCTCTCACACAGCGGGATCCTTTCCATACAGAGCAAGATGGCTGTCATTCCTGGCTGGACATTACTGAGGATCATTTATTACCATAGGCACCCCCCCCCCCCCCCCCCCCATCCTTTCCTCCAAGTGTGTCTTATGTTTGGGTCATTAAACCATAGCCTGGTGTCGTTATTTTAATGAAGGTGGTGAGTGTGATGTGGGGGTAGATGGGTGGGTAAGGGAAAGGGGGACAGAAATGATGATGATAGTTTGTAGGTCTGTTTTTACCATGGCTGTAGTTATGTTTCCCTGTTTTACAGAGCCGCTTGTACCTTGACTTGATTTTTCTCTGTGCCTTCACGGGTTTTCATAATGTTTGCTCTGATTGAAAACTCTCTGTGCTTTGTGTGTGTGTTTGTGTATGTAAGCATGCGTGCGTGCATGCGCGTGTGTGTCTGTGTATGTGTGTGTGTCTGTCAATGTGTGTGCATGCGTGTGTGCGTGCATGTATGTGCGCGTGCGTGTTGGTGTGTGTATGTATGTGTGTATGCATGCACATGCATGCGTGTGTGCATTTGTGTGTATGTGTTTGTGTGTATGTGTTTGTGTGTGGGTGTGTGGGTGTGACAGACAGATAGAGACAGAGACAGACAGACAGAGATTTAATGAAAGATAAAGGCATAGAGAGAGGGGGTTCCTCATCTGTATAGTCTTTCCATAAAACAGAATTTGAGCAGCCAAAGCAGATTCCTTTTTATCTACATCATACACACCCATGCTTACCAAGATAAGACAGGGACAAATCCATTGACTCCTACAACAGTCGTTTCTATTCAGCCCCACACTGTAGTCCACTAAGCCCAAAATCTCTCTCACACAGCGGGATCCTTTCCATACAGAGCAAGATGGCTGTCATTCCTGGCTGGACATTACTGAGGATCATTTATTACCCTAGGCACCCCGTCCTCCCCCTAGCTGTGTCCTATGACTGGGTCATTAAACCCCAGCTTCATGTTGCTATTTGATGAGGGTGGTGAGTGTGATGTGGGGATAGGTGGGTAAGAGGTGAGGGAAAGGGGGGCTCGTAATGGTGATGAGAGTTTGTTTGCAAGTATGTTTTCACCGTAGCTGTCTTCTTCTTCTTCTTCTTCTTCTTCTTTTTCTTCTTCTTCTTCTTCTTTCTTCTTTTCTTCTTCTTCTTCTTCTTCTTCTTCTTCTTCTTCTTCTTCTTCTTCTTTTTTACCCAACCCTCTGACAGCAAGTATTCTTGTCTGTTATATGAGTGAAAATGCGTCATGCTGCCGTTAAGTGCCTGTGCATGGGACTTCGGCATCAGAGAGAATTGTTATATTTTAAGTCTTTCTAGGAAAAAAAGCGGGAGAATGGACCAAGGAGGCAGAAAATAGACAAAGAGGAGGTAACAGGAAGAAAAAAGAACAAGACAGAAACAAAGTGATAGAAAAGAGGAAATTTCTAGGACATGATTTCTAGAATTTGGGGATGCTATTTATACTGACAGCCCCCTCCCCCCCCCAACCTCCATCCCCATGGGGAAGTAGCTGTATTTATGTTTCCTTATTTATAGAGTGACTTGTACGTTGACTTGCTTTTTCTCTACCTACATTGATTTTTGAATGTTTGTTCTAACAGAAATCTCTCTGTGCTTTGTGTGTGTGGGATTTTATCTTAAATGTACAGGTCTGTGTTCATTCTGTTTGCGTTTCCATGACCCTTGAGGGGTGGTAGATACTAAGACACAAGGTTGGGGTGGGTGTTGTTTTTTGTGGTGGTAATTCAGTGCATTGTTGATGAAGGGGAGTGAGATTGACTAGCAGCCTGGTGGATACAGGATGATCACTGTGTCAGATCTGTCATCTCTCTTCCAGACTACCAGTGTCTTCACCCAAAATTCTTCTGAAAGTTCTGCTTATCTCTGCAGTGATGCTTCTTCTACAGGTTTTCTAGGCGTGTTTTGTGAGAAGTTAGTCTTTGTTCTGTATGAGTGACAACGTGGCTAGTGTGTGTGCAGTATGTCCATATGCGAGTATAAATGTAAGCAGGCACACACGCAGACATGCATGTGCATACGCGCATGCACACGCACAAACACACAGACACACATACAGAGTCATACACAGTGTCACATACACACACAAACACACACATACACAAACACAGTCTTTAAATTGAGAAACAACAACAACAGCAACAACAACAACAAACACACACACACAAACACACATACACAAGCACAGACTTTACTTGAGCAGCAGCAGCAACAACAACAACACAAACAACAAACACACACACAAACACACATACACAAGCACAGACTTTAAATTGAGCAGCAGCAGCAGCAGCAACAACACCAACAACAACAACAACAAACACCCCACACAAACACACATACACAAGCACAGACTTTAAATTGAGCAGCAGCAGCTGCAGAGCAGCAGCAGCAACAACAAACAACAACGACAACAACAACAACAACAACAACACACACACACACATACACAAGCAATGACTTTAAATTGAGCAGCAGCAGCAGCAACAAGAACAACAACAACAACACACACACACACACACACATACACGTGCACAGACTTTAAATTGAGCAGCAGCGGCAGCAGCAACAAACAACAGCAACACACACAGAGGTGACTTTTATCTTCAATCTATGATAATAATAATAATAATAATAATAATAATAATAAAAATAATAGTAATAATAATGAATGGAATTTATATAGCGCTATATCTTGCAAAAACAAATCAAAGCGCAAAAACAAATCATCTATCCCATAGTCTGGGCGACTGTGGGATTACCACTACAGATTGTTCAACCTGCTTAGTCCTCTCCTCGCGGTCCTCAGCTTCCTATACTACGTCGCTCCATTCAAGGCCAGTCCACTCTCTGATAGTGTCTTCCCATCACTGTCTCTGTTTGTCTCTTCGTCTCCTTCCGTATGCTGTTCCCTTTCATAACGGTTTTTGTATGCTTTGAGTAAGTTACATGCGATATCTACCACTGCATTGTGTATGTAATGGTGTTTTGAAGTCAGCCATGCGTTGTCTTGCCTTGCCTTGCCTTGCCTCGCCTTGCCTTGGCTTGTGATGAGTTGTATTGCCTTTTTCACTTCTTGTCAAAATGTTTGGTAGATACTTCTTACTTCAAAAGTGGTATTCACTAGTTACATGTTACAGTTTATAAATATCCTCTCTCATCTCATCTGCTCCCATAATCCCCTCGGAGGTTGTAGGGGCGCTGCAGTGACGACCGTTGCACCAGTTGGTTCCATTTGAGGCGGTTGTGGGCAAGGTCAGGGGTTTCTCCTGCTACCAGTAGCCACGTAAACCAGTACTACCTGTGCCATGAGAGGGAGCCAACCCCGACCCAAAAAACCAGCCAGGAGAGGGATGACCTCCACCTGGCTGTATTTGCCCCAGATACATTACATGTGATGAAAAAAATACCAAGAATATAAATAACTCTACAAACAATGATAATTCTGTGGTTTTGTCTGATCTAGATCGCCTGGCTGTAATGTGTTGTGCGACTATACTACCAAGAGTGGAGCACAAAAGACATGAAAACCAAAAACCATCAACTGTTCAGTGTGGCCTCCTGTTCTCCCTGTATCTTTCCTAATAAGAGCAATAATAGAAACAAGCCTGAAGAAGAAGGAGAAGGAGGAGGAGGAGGTGGAGGAGGAGAAGAATGAGTACTACTACACTTACTTCAGTACTACTATAGTAGTATAGTAGTAGTAGTAGTAGTAGAGAGGAGAGGAGGAGGAGGAGAGTCGGAGGAGGAGGTGGGAGAGGAGAGAAGAGGGAGGAGGAGGGGAGGAGGAGAGAAAGAGAAAAAGAAGAAAAAGAAGAAACGAAGCTGAAGAAGAAGGAGAGGAGGAGAAGGAGGAAGAGAAGAAAGAAGATAGAAGAAGAAAGAAGAAGAAAGAAGAAGAAGAAGAAGAAGAAGAAGAAGAAGAAGAAGAAGAAGAAGAAGAAGAAGAAGAAGAAGAAGAAGAAAAAGAAGAAGAAGAAATGATGATGATGATGATGATGACGATGAACCAGAACCAGAACCAGAGAACAAGAAGACGGAAGAGGAGGAGGAGGAGAGAGAGGAGAGGAGGAGGAGGAGGAGGAGGAGGAAAAGCTGAAGAAAAGGAAATAGTAGAGTATGCAAACTCTTGCCAGTGGAGTTTTAAGGCGGTAAAAGTGGCTGAACTTGTGTGTAAAGCTTGCCAGCTCTTACATCCAAGCAAATTGGCTTTGTCTGAATTCACAAGTGCAAGCATATCACAAGGGAAGTTCTTTACAGGAGAGTCGTGTGCTAATGAATCAAATGCTAGTATCATTACTTGAAACTATCCCGATCTGTGCTAGATAGTACTTTCATCCCAGCCCCCTCCAAGCGTTTACCAAATTTCCCATTAGGAATTGTTCGTCAACTTTTGTTTGTAAGTCAGTTTAAAAATAAAAGGTAACAGAGTCCCAAAATCTATAAGGTCGTAGGGGAGTGAGGCGTTAGAGACCTCACTTCTCTAGGGGCCAGCATATTGGGGGCAGCGCCCATCTCCTCTCCCTCGCTAGTTTACCTTCCCTGACCCTAAAGAGGCAGGTACCCATTTACAGCTGGGTGAACTGGGGGACTGTCCTGAAGCCAAAGCGCACAAACGGTCACTCATCCATCTGGTAACCACGCACGGTGCTGCTTGACCTTGGATGGGGTAAAGCGAGTGCTATCCCGTCCCCAGTGTACCTTCCCGAATTTCTTTTTGCACCTGTTTTTGAACACTTTTTGAACCATTTTATCACCGCTCTGAAAGGCAGCTTTTCGATTTCATTGTTTTTGTTACCCATGATCTGTTTTAGGGAATATTTTTACCTTCTTTCGGGGTACAATCATGTCTTTCTAGAATGAAATATAGGCATAAACACAATTTGTCGCTCAATCAACGTCTTTGCTACTATTAAAAACACGTCCCAGCCTGTACATTCAAAACAACCTTTCAACTGGGGGCCTGGATGGTTAGAGCGATGCCATTGCACTCATGATCTGCTGATCCAGGTTCGAATCCCATTCAAGAAGATATTTTCTCCTGGAGTTACCATCAGTGCCGACTCCTTTTCCCCCAAAAGTCCTTCGGATGAGACTATAAACAGAGGTCATGTGTGCTAACGCATGAAGAACATCTTACGTACACAATGAAGCCTGTATCACTTTTCGAAAGAGTAGACCACTGTGTTCCTGTAGGAAAATATGACAACATTCTCCAAATTGCATACACACGAGTACTGGATGTACAAAGCACATAAATGCTTATTCTGGTATCCTCGAAATAGACAATAAATAAATAATAAAAGAAAACAATGATGAATAAATAAATGAAAAAATAAATAAACTGCTCTTCACACTCATCCATCCATACTTTCACACGCTTTTTTGTCATAAGTTCGGGTTCTTGTTTTAAATTGTAGGCTTGTATGCAGGAATGAGATGAATTACATTGCGAACATAGTTTCTAACCATGTGGCAGAATAGCAGATTTGTATGCATGTGAAATATTTCCATAGCATTTGTCCAGAATGTGATTTTGGCAGGTAAAACATGTCACGTAATGATTAAAACCAGGCAACGATTTTGACAAGTCCCATTGATTAAAATGGCCAAGTCTAAAACAGAGGGAGTCAGGGGCAGGCAGCCAACTGCACATCATCAGAGGTGTCCAGGATGTCAACAGCCACATGAGGTAGGGACGTAACACACGAGGAAGGTTACCTGTCCAAACTCAAGCGGCAGATATGTGGGGTGCAATGAGGTTGACAGCAGTTCAACATGGACACTAAAAGGCAAAAGTGTCCCATAACCTATGTAGTCGTCAGAGATCTCAGCTTCTCAAGGGGCCAGCATACTGAAGGCGGCGCCCATCTCCTCTCCCTTGCTGCTTTACCTTTCCTGACCTTCAAGAGGGCAGGTACCCATTTACATCTGGGTGAACTAGGAGACTGTCCTACAGCCAAGACGCTCAAACGGTTACCCATCCACTTGGTAACCACGCTCAATGCTGCTTAACACTGGCTTGGGGAAAGCGAGTGCTCTGACCACTGATCTATCCTGTCTTTTACATTCTTTTACTCATCCTCACTTTTGAGCCAGCACACCAAGGTTTACCTACATACAGGCACACGCCGCCGCCTTGTGTTTTTTTTTCTATACTTATCATTTTGTCTGTCTGTTCTCGATGGTGTGTCAAAGCCGTAAAATGCCGCGCTGTCGTCACTAGTGTTATCACAAAACCATATTTCAGTAAAACGCAGCAGACAAGGTGTCCGAATTCAGAGAGAAGTTGGTTGATGTTGATGCACCTGTTCAGATCCTTGAGCGTGGCCCAGGCCAAAGGCTGTTGTCAGTTATTGGTGTCAGCTAATTGCCTAGGCCTACACTAAAATGTTGTTATATTGTAAAATGTTGTGTTAAGATTGCCTTCAGCCATGGCAAGCTCTTAACATAACAACCAACATTCTCCTTTGTTAAAGAAGAAAGAAAATACTCTGAAGTCGGTTTTTGGCTGCCTATATGGCAAGGTACTTGAAAAGAGTCACACACTCAAACTTCTCATCCGGTGTACTTCCTATCTCACAGTGATTCCCAGGTGGAATGAGTGAATTAGAGTGCATGTGAATGAGTAGGATGAATGAAAGCGCTTTGATTTTTTTTTTTTGCGAGACATAGCGCTATATAAATTCCATTTATTATTATTAATATTAATATTATTATTATTATTATTATTATTATTATTATTATTATTATTATTATTATCATCATCCTTATTATTATATTCTGGGTAACCCCCAGTGTGTAAAGCTGGGGAACGCACAAATAACAATAACCTATCCTTGAACCTGTAGGCACAAAATACTATATGGCAAGGGCGGAGAAAGCAGACTGTCCTGGGAAGCACCTATTGAAACAGAACAAAGAAACATTGGACTGTAAATCGTTAACTTCTCCCTCTGAGAATGATTCACCAAAACTTCAATAATTCAGAGAGTAAGAGCGAATCAGAAAGAGGCATTATACTGTGTCGCATCAAAAGCTGTAGAAAGTCAATAAACAGTTTACACAGAAAGTTTAATGAGCCTGAATTGTCTGTGAACATCATCCATCCACTCTCTTCAACGCATACAAAACTCTGCAGCTCGACTGGTCCTAAGAAAGAAAAAATCCGAACTCATCACTCCTCTTCTGCGATCTCTTCACTGGCTGTCAGTCTCACAAAGACTGAAGTATAAGATCAATACCCTCTGTTTCAAATGTCTCCACAAATCTGCACCATCTTATCTTTGTAACTGTCTTCACCTGTACACTCCATCCCGTTCCCTTCGTTCAGCCGCAGATACTTTGTGCTTTCGAACACCCAGATTCAAACAAACGACTGTTGGCTGTCGATCTTTCTCTGTTTCTGGTCCGTCCACCTGGAATGACCTCCCTCTTTCACTTCGCCAAAAACCTTCACTTGATACCTTCAAATTCAGCCTCAAAACACCTATTTCCTTCCTGACACTTTCCCCTCATATCCGTCTCTACTTTTCAACAGCATCCTTCATCTCCTAAGTGTGTTCGCGGGTGTGTGTGTGTGTGTGTGTGTGTGTGTGTGTGTGTGTGTGTGTGTTTGTGTGTGCACGTATGCGTGCATAAATTTGAAATATGTTATTTATTATATTTGAGGAAAGTTGCATGCGCGTAAATGATTTGAGTGCAAGCGCTTCGATTTGTTTGTTTTACAAGATTCAGCGCTATATAAATTCTATATTATTATTATTATTATTATTATTATTATTGTTGTTGTGTTGTTGTTGTGTTAAGAAGTGTGAGGGTGGCACTACTATTAACTATGTTGCGCTCGTACGCAAATCAAAGTGGGTACAAGCGTTTATGAGTTTATCACCCACTTCGATTTTCTTGTTTTCTTTCAATGCATTCAAAACATTTATTTTTAATCACTAAAAAAATAACGAATACATTTTCACACTTTCTAAGTTTTCCAATATCATTACTTCTACAGGCTCTGATAGCTCTGTAAGTTATTTTACAGTGATGAAATAACAGACTCTCTGATCCAGAGTAAACAAGAACACTGTAGTCTTATCACACATCACACCCTCATGGTCAAGCAACTCAATAACTTTACAACAAACTTGACCGTTCTTGTCCCATCTCCTTCCAGAAATGAACTTCCATATTGACTGCCAAAGAAGCCCTGATTAAACATTGCACTACCAGCTCCCATGGTTGTTATTATCAACTAACATTTAGTGTTTGACTTAGCATCAGGTCAGGTCAAACTAGCTAACTGTACCAGGTTATGTGTATGAACTTGAAACGAAGCAATAGAGCGTGTTTTTCAGTTTAATGTCTTTTCACGTAAGTGATGTTACACAAGAAAGCAATAATGTACGATAAAGGTGTCCCATAACCTGTAAGGTGGTAGGAGAGCGAGGCGTCAGAGACCTCAGCTTCTCTATGGGCTAGCATTTTGCGGGCGGCGCCCATCTCCTTTCTTTCGCTCCTTCCCTGACACTAAAGAGGGCAGTTACCCATGTACAGCTGGGGGAACAGGGAGACTATACTGAAACCAAGGCGCTCAAACGGTCACCCATCCAAGTCGTAACCACGCTCGACGCTGCTTAACTTGGCTAGGGAAAAGCGAGTGCTCCGACCACTGAGCTATCCCGTCCCCGAAGACAGCACGAGAACAGCATGAATTATTGATTTCCTGGATTTATTCCTCAGTAATTTCCTAACACTTTTTCTTCTCCAGCCTTTGGTGACCCCATCCAGCTTGCTATCCCCCCCCCCCCCCCCCTTTCACTGCAGGCAGGCTTGTGTCACCACAAAACAGCGACTGTGGTCAGCAGCTAACAAATTACCCGCCACTGATCAGAGTGTTCTTCTGCGCTCTTGTTCAGAGGGGGGTATACATTTTCTAGTGACACAGCTTACACCAGCAGTAAACACAAAACCAAGGGCAAAGACCAGGCATAGTCTCCCTCTTCCTCTCTCTGTGCCTCTCTCTGTCTGTTTCATCTAAGTCTGATAAATAATTATTCCTGTTATTTGAGTAATGGCTGAGGAGAGCAGATTCTTCCCTCTCTCACATGGTTAGCTAATTTCAAAACTATTTACACATTTCGTAACATAAGTTTCTCCCCAAAAGTCCCCCGAGGCCCCGTATTCGAACGCACGCAGAACATCTTGCGCACACGTTAAATCCTGTTACAATTTTCGTAAGAGTAGGCCATTGTGTGCCGGTGGGAACAGATGACCAAATTTACAAAACCGCATACATACGGGGACTGGATGTAAAAAAGCAAATGAGTGCTTATTTCGTTATCCTCGATATAAAAGAATAAATAAGTAAATAAATGAATAAATGCAATTAGCAGCTTAAATTTTAAACTTCGATACTTTGCTAGTTGTTTTTTTTTAAAATAATCACTTCTTAATCTTTTCTATAGGGATCTTGTATTTTCTTCTTCGTCGTCTAACGCTCAGACAGCAACCGTTGTTGTCTATCACACGAGTAAAACAGTTGTGCTGCCGTTAAGCGCCTGACAAGTCAGGCCCAGCGCATCCGACTTTAGCACGGAAGAGAATTGTTAGTCTTTTAGGTCTTTCTGGAAAACTAGGCAGGAGAATGGATCAAGATGGCAGAAAATAGACCACGTATCAGTTTACCTTGTGGTCACATGACACTGACGTTTTCTCATCAGATTTCGTATTTGATACAATTCTTCTAAGTAAAAATGTACGTTATATTATTTTTTAAAAATATTTATGTTAAACCTCTTTATGCTGTTTTCATGTTGTGTTTACGAAAACGTCATGTGTTGTTTCTGGCAAGAAACAAATTACTTGATTAACGTGAAAGAGCTGCTTCAGAATAACATTATTTTCTTCTTATTTCTCATGATAATATCCATACACTACTTATCTTACGAAACTCTGTTCTCTCTTTCTCTCTCTCACAACAAATTTCACAAAGACTCAACACTTGTTATTAAAAGTTGTAATGATACCCACACACAGATATAAATCTATCGCGGTTTATTTTTCATAAAGAAGAAGTAAGATAACCTGATAAACATTGATGTTCATGTAGATGAATACCCGTTGTTTATGTAAAGCATTGTGGATCATGAATATCAGAATGCACATTTGCTTTCAATATTGAATCTCCACGTTATGGCTGATGAAGTATCCTGTTTTCATAATTGTTGTGACAAATAAACTTTCGTCATATGTTGGCAGTAATAAAGTATGTTTGCACAACTTGTCTGCCCATTCCCTATGTCCAACTTGCTTTTATATTGTGGTCTGAAGTCAATGTACAGTAATAGTCTGAACACACACACAAACACACACACACACACTCACACACACACACACTCACACAACACACACGCACACACACACACACTCACACACACACGCCACACACACACACACACACACCCCCTCTCTCTCTCTCTCTCTCTCTCCTCTCTCTCTGCGTGTGCGTGCGTGCGTGCGTGTGTGTGTGTGTGTGTGTGTGTGCACGCGCGCGTGTGTGCGTGCGTGTGTGCGTGTGTGTGTATGTGTGTGTAATCCATATTCAGAACGGTTACTGTCCCAGCTGAGAGAAAAAACACACCAAAAACTCTTTCTAATTGAACGGCTTCTGTATAGATTTTCTTCTAATTGCTGGTATCTCCTACACGGCAGAATCGATTACAGATGTCTCCCGTTTTGTGAGGATGCGCTAATTGCTTTGAAAGGAAACATTTGGAGATAGCATTGTTTTAGTGTCTGTGTGTGTGTGATGGTATATGAGTGTGTGTGTGGTGTGTGTGTGTGTGTGGTGTGTGTGTGTGTGTGTGTGTGTGTGTGCATGTGTGTGTGTGTGAGTGTGCGTGTGTATGTGTGTGTGTTCGTCCTTGCTTGCTTGCGCGTGCTTCCTTGCTTGATTGCGCGAGTGTGTGTGTCTTTGCGCGCGCGTGTGTGTTTGCGTGTGTGGTTGTGTGTGTGTGTGTATGTGTGTGTGTTTGCGCGCGTGTGTATGCTTGCGTGCGTGTGTGTGTGTGTGTGTTTGTATGTGTGCGAGCACGTTTGTGTGCATATTTGTGCGTGCATGCGCACGCGCGTGCGCGTGTGTTTGTGTATGTTCTTTTGTATGAATGTACGTGGGTGTGTTTGCATGCGTGCATTTGCACACACACGTATCTGTTTGCGCATAAACATGTGCATGCATAGAAAGGCGTTCATGCGCGCGCACAAAGGTGTGTGTGTGCACGTACTCATGTCTTTGGGTACATTCATACATGTGTGCAAGTATGTATTACTCTTCGAGCATCGGATGGCTTATGCGCGCGCGTGCGCTGTGTGCGTGTGTGTGGCTGTGTGTGTTTTTGTGTGTGTGTGGCGTGTGTTTGCGTTCGTGTGGCTGTGTGTGATGGTATGTGTGTGTGTGTGTGTGTGCGCGCTTGTGTGTCTGATGGTGTGTGTATTTGTGTGTGTAATGGAGTGTGTGTTTGTGTGTGTGTTTGTGTGTGTGTTTGTGTTTGTGTGTGTTTGTGTGTGTGTACGCTTGTGTGTGTGTGTGATCTTTGTCACAGCGTGCGTTTCTGTGTGTGTCTCTGTGTGTATGTCTGTCTTTGCATATACCATTTTTTTTCACAATGAAACAACTGAGCCTGAATTAAACTGTTTACCTGTGTGCGCGCATTCATGTTTACCTGAGTGATTGGGTGCATATACACACATACACACACGCACGCATGCACGCAAACACACACACACGCGCACACCCGCAAGCATTCAAACACGCATGTACGCATACACATAATATATACACACATATGTTTATGTGTATATGCATGCAAGTATGTATGTATGCATGTATGTCAGGATGGATGGATGGATGCGTGCGTGTGTACGTGCGTTCGTATGTGCCGTGTGCGTGCGTGCATGCATGTACGCATGTTTGTATGCATATATGTATGTATGTATGTAGGTAGGTAGGTATGTATGTATGTAGGTATGTTTGTATGTATGCATGCATACATGCATGTATGTACGTATGCATGTATGTATGTATGTATGTATGTATGTATGCATGTATGTATGTATGTATGTATGTATGTATGTATGTATGTATGTATGTATGTATGTATGTATGTATGTATGTATGTGCGTAAGTATATACGTACGTAAATATGCACGCACGAATGTATGTGTGTATTTACGCATGTCTTTCTATGCCTCTGCACGTGGGTGTCCGTCCGTCTGTCTCTCTGTCTGTTTGTCTGTCTGCCTCTCTCTCTCTCTTTCTCTCTCGCTCCCTCCCTCAGTATTGACACGTTGTTTTTTTTTTCAAAAGGCGACATATCAGCCCGGGTAACAATCCACCTGGCATGAACACTGAGAAATTGATTATTTAAACCAACTCGTAGCGAGCACAGTACCATTTGTGTTCTGGCCAACCAATTGAGTGCATGTGAATTTCCTCAACCACTTTGTGCTCGTTATTGTTTGAAGTAAAATAAAGAAGCCGAAATAGAAAAGATAACAACAGTTTATGGAGAGATATTCGAACTCAAAACCCAAACTAACGAAGGAAGCTTTGAACTATTCTGAAAAGAAAGCATTAACCAGCATGAAATAACACACACACACAAAGTATACTTTTCTTTATATTTTCACAACACTAAAGTTATCAGACTGATATATAGTAACGTGCAATTTGAAATACAAATTTACATTTTTTGGTATTCAATGTAAACAGTAGCACTGTTCCAAAAAGAAAAAAACCCCAACAAATCCATATTATACAACAACACATTGAAAAGAAATTGCACAAGTCAACTCTATCTTGAAAAAAGTCTTTGAAGTAATTGCATGGATACTCTGTCTGAACTGTCTATGCAGTGATTGCGAGTGTTCCAGTCTGTTTCACAAAAAATGTTGACTACAGTCAGTGATGGAGCAGGTTTCACTTGGATGGCCATGGCAGCCCCTTTTGATGACAGAGACAATGAAACGAGTGTGTCTGTGATCGACGACCAGCAGGGGTCTAATTCGACAGTCAGCCAGTCACAAGCCATCCTGAGCAGTGAAGACTACAGAAAGGCGACCATGGTCGTGGAGTGTGGGATTTTGCCTACCATGGGTATGATGGGTATCGTGACCAACATCGTCAACATGGTGGTCTACTATCGCATGGGTCTGCGGGACAAGATGAACTTCTGCCTCTTTGCTCTGGCCTCCGTGGACTTCATGTTCGTCTTCGTCATGTTCCTGACCGCTTTCCACTGTCCAGCTGTCCTGTTCCCAGACTCTATTTTCGTGCAGATCCTTAAATGGCAAGTTCACAAATTCAGCCTCAATTTTTGGTATGCTTTCTGGTACAGTTCTGGAGTGATCACAGTCATTATCGCTACGGAGAGGTGTATCTGTGTAGTGTGGCCTCTGAAGGCAGCCACCATCTTTACAACTAAAAGGATGGCAGTGTTGATTATCACAGTGGTGATTATTCTCAATCTTCTGTGTATGGTATATGCTTTGAAGCATGTTGTCCGAGTAAAAACGGACGAATATGGAAACATCACTGTGAGTTATGACAATACGGATCTCTATTACGAAAGTAGACTTGCATTTCACATTGTCAGAGACGGCCTTCTTTCATGCATAAACTTTACCACGTTTTTCGTCATCGCTTTCGTCACTGTGGTCACTGTCAGAAAGCTGAAAACTGCCATGGACTGGAGACAGAAGACCAGCGGTAACGTCATGGACAAACGACAGCTGACGTTGGTGAAAATCCTCATCATTATTTCGTGTGTCTACATCGCCTGCAACATCCCGAAACTGTCTCTGGCCGCTGTGAGATTTATCGTGGAAGATTTTTCCACAGTAGGGAAATATAAAAACTTGTTCTTTATTACAAACCGTGGGGGGTTTGGGCCTCTGATGTTGAACAGTTCAGTGAATGTCTTCATCTACTACAGGCAGTCAGTTAGGTTTCGGAAAGAACTACAGTCCTGTATCTGCTGCTTCAAAGGTTCAACTGAAAAAACATCAACCACATAAGCCGAAATTCTGTTTGAGCACATGATTAACTTTAGCTTTTTGAAGTGTCTCTTTTGAAAGTTATCTTGTTTACGTATTTTTGGTTTGCAAATTATGCAAATTGTGAAACAAAAATGCTGTCTAAACTAAGATAAAACTGTGGATCGTTGTCAGTACTATCCTGTGTCACATATTTCAGCATGTTTCTCTCGTCAGAATTTTCTTATCATAGTTTTCTCCATTTTTTTGAAAGACAGGCATGTAACTGAACACAAACAGGAGGAAGTGTATCTCTCTGATACAGAATGCAAAATGCACAAGGTACGTAATGGAAAAAAAAATCCCCAAACTTAGGTGGCCATTATAATTTCCTGCAAAAGCATCTTTGAATCTGACATGAAGGCACTCTGCTCTCATTTGCATTTTCCCTTTTATTTATTAATTCAATTAAATTAAATTCTTTTATTGTCCTCTGTTTAAAGAAAATTTGCTTTGCAGTGATTAAAACATATCTAAGAAAGTAATAGAATACAGACATATAATATAGAAATGAATGCATATGATAAAAGGTAACATTTGTTAAACACACATATTCACACACAATTTTATTAAAGGAAATTTGTTTTTGCAGTGATTAAAAACATATCTACATAACTAAGAACATATAGACATACATAAATTTGAACACACGGGATAAGAGGTAATGGTGGTTAAACACACGCGCACACGCAGATAACATTAGGTAGCAATATATTTCATTGTGAAAGTATGTTATCATTATGAAGGGAAAAATGTTTAAAAACATAGCTTCAATTAGTCATTCTAGTGCTAAAATTATCATCTGTTTGCATTTGAAAAAAATATTCATGGTGATGGACCTTTTCCTTGAATTTTATCAACAGTAATTGTTCTATTCCTCACTTGAGCTCACTCATGTGGCTGGCAAGACAACATGCCACAGTAGCTGAATCCATGAGGAAACTATAGAGACTGTCTCCCGAACATAACTAGAAGGGACAGGGAAACTTGGGTCCATGAATGTTTGAAGTTGTGGACCAAGATTTACCTAGACTCCTGCCTGGAAGCATTTTCTGTGGATCTGGGTTTGTTTTGGAAGCACAGCAGTCTGGAATCTGGCACAGCTACTTTCTCAGACATGACAGTGCTGCTCTCTCTCTCTCTGTCTCTGTCTCTCTCTGTCTCTGTATCAGCCCCCTCTCCCCCCCCCTCCACCTCATGCACACCATCACAGCCTGAAAGCAAAATATTCACATAAAACAAACCAATTAAAATTTATGTGAATCTCTCTTCAATCTCATAGAAATCATACTACACTGGTGATGTTTGTTTGGTATTTTTAATGGTGTTCAGTGGTTGCTTTTTCTGATCTGGTGTCGTCATCGCATTCCCTCCTCCCCACTTCCACATTCCTCATATGTGCCTGTTAAACGCTCAGCAGACACTTCATTGTTAAACCAGACTTTGTGTAGCTTCCATGCTGGTGTGATAACTGGTTTAGTGTTATATGATTATCCAACACCTGTGATCGATTAAAATGACTTCCAAATCGGATGATCAAATGATAGATTGGCTTTTTGTTTGGCTCGTGGAAATTTTGAGGGACTGAGCAGTTGTGCATACCACCACAGAACAAAGATTTATGCAAGCAAGACATTACTTGCAATCATTAAAATCATCATCATCATCATCAGACCCGTGACCTTGGCGGTCGTGGGGGAGACACGAAAGACGATGCCGTGGTAAGCCTCCTCCATCCATCTCGGTCCTCGGCTCTGCGCAGTAGTGCCGAGTCATTCATCCTGGTCCATTCTCTGATGTTGTTCATCCATGACTTGTTCTGTCTTCCCCTCTTTCTGCCAACTTCGAGTTGTTCCTCTGCAGTACTGTTTTGGCCAGAGTGTTGTGGCTGGTGACGTGGCCGAACCCTGCCAGCTTTTCTTCTTGACGATGGTGGAGTAAGGGATTCTGTGGAACTGCCAGCCGTGTTATTTGGCTCTTAACAATTCATTGGTCTTCGTTCTCTCCAGGATATGACAGCAGGTTTTCTATGGCATTTTTGTTCAACTGGCTGCTTCGTTTGCAGTTTCAGCTAGTCAATGTCCAGGTTTCACTTACGGTACGCAGGATAGTCTGAATTAGGGCTTTGTAAGCGTTTTAGTTTGATTGGGAAACTGATCTCTTTTCTTTTCCATTTGGTGGTGAGTTTGTCATGGAAGACTTTTGCCATTGGCTAGGCTGACTTTGGATTTCTGTCGTTCGTCGGCCGTCCTTTGTGAGTTGTAGCGCAAGGTATTTAATCGTCTACCTCCTCCAGTTGCTGGCCGTTCATGTAAATTTTTGCAGTGGCGTTGCTCGTGCTGTTCACAAGTAATTTACCTTTTCTCCGGCGCTCACTCCATTCCATTATGGCTTCGCTCTGTTCTCAAGTCTGGTCGTAAGATCTTGCAGCTCTGTGTTACTTCCGCCCATTGAGGTCAATTTCATCGGCAAACCGCAAAGTTGTTGAGGGGTCTGAGCCAATGGAGATGGTAAAGTGGAAGTTATGGAGGTCTCTCTCATAATGTTTTCCAAGAACAGATTTAAACAGGATGGAGATAACAGGCATCTTGTCGGACCCCAACTGTGGTTTTGAGTAGTCTCCGACCTGATGTTCTGAAGGGGACTGCACGGCTATGCGTTGTTGTATAGTGCTTGAATGTTTTGCACTAGTCCTTCTTCAATGCCAAACATTCTGGCGGACCTGCCACAGGCCTTCGTGCCATACTCTGTGAAGCCTTCTTAAATTCGATGAAGTTGTGTAACAGTCTCTCTGATGTTGAAGATGTTTTTCATCAGGATGTGGCAGTTGAAATTTGTTCGATTGTGTTCCTGCCTGCCCTGAGCCCAGCTTTGTTCCTCTGCAAGGTGTTCTTCTGCCTCTTTTGAGTCGATTCAAAAATAACTTTGGCATGATCTTGCTGGCGTGGCTAATGAGGTGATTGTTCTATAGTTTTGGCATTGGCCGTAAATTCCTTTTTGGGCAGACGTAGGGATGAGTGATTGTGTCCATTCTGTTGGCCACGTTTTGTCTCCCAAATCGTTCTGACAGATAGTTTTAAATGTGTGATAAACTGTTTCTACACTATGCTTTGAGCAGCTCTGTCTGGTATGTTGTCTGTTCCTGGGTACATTCCATACTGGTAAACTGCGGATGGCTTCTTCCACTTCTTCCCTCAGTATAGGTTATGGCGAGGGTACTTTGATGTTGTGCTTCCTCTTGTATTATGCTTCTGTCAGGTCGGAAGTGTGTAATTGTATAGTTTTCTTGATAATACTCAGGACCACTTTTCAATGCAGCTGAGCTTTCTGTGAGGAGGTTTCCGGAGCAAGCTGTCTTCAATGATGATGATTTGGTTTGAAGTGGTTTTGTGAGTTTCTTCAGGGTTGTCTTCCGTATGCCTTGTTACTGTTGCCACTTTTCATGCTTGTTCGATCTCATTACATTGATTCACTGATCACCTCTCTCTGCCTTTAACATTGACTTCTTCACAAGATTGTTGGGCCCTCCCGGTATTCTTTAGGGTTGATGACTTGGTTGGTTCAGTGCTCTTCTTGTATCGCAGAGGTCCAGATGTCATTGGTAGTCATGGCTGGTGTTTATTCCACTGACGACAAGTACCTCCTCTGCTGTTTCTCGGACTGCCTCTTTTAAGTTGTTGGTGAGGTCATTGATATTCATTGTCCAGGGGAGGGTTAGTGCCGCCCAAACATCCGCAAAGCTTAGCTTGGAAGATCTCTTCGACATCTGGATCTTTCAGTTTGTTCACATCAAAATTTGATGCGTGGGTTTCTGGCTGTTTATTTTTCGTCAGTTCAATTTGAATACCAGCGCCAAGGTCGTGGTGTGCCTATGGTCAAGCTCCAGGTGTAGGTTCTGTTATGGCTCTGTTGATGCTGGATTTGAAGCGCGTTGGTGTTAAGATGTAATCTAGTGGTATGGATCTTGCCGTTGGCGCATGCCAGTTATGGCCTCCTTGACTGCTTGTGGGGATAGAGGGTATTAGCAATGGTAAGTTGTGGGGAGGCAAAACTCCAGCAGACGTTAGTCTCTGGGGTTGGTCTCTCCAGTTCACTGACCCAAACAGTCCGGCCCATTGGTTGCAAGAGTCAGGACCTACTTTGGCGTTTTAAAAATCCCCTTGAATGTGAGGATGTCTTTCTTGGGTATCTTCACAATGGTCTCTCAAGATACTTCGTAAAATTCTTCTACTTCTTCATTGCCTGGTCAGATGATGGTGACATAGATTTGTATGAGGTGATGTTCTTGGGTTGGCCGACACCGGTGCTGAATAATCTGCTGGTAGCGGTGTCAGTGGTAATGCAACCCCACACTTCCTTCTGACATAAAATGAATATCCATGTTGGTGATGGTCTCGTTGACCACTGTACCGATCTAGTTGCCTTCTCAGTATTGTCTATTCCAAATCCTGTCCATCTCCCTTCTCCTAAGTCATATAAATTGTCCCCATTTATGCGACTAAGCTCATTATTCCATCCGCCTCGAGAGACCCTATAACATAACTGTAGTACAGGCTACGCCCCTACATCAGACTGCAAGATGAAGCCATAGCAGATTTTATGACCAGCAACAGAGGTTCTGAATCAAACTCCAGAAAGAATCTCGTTGTGCAAGGGACTGGAACGCCAAGGTAGGAGAAGATTGCATGGAAAGATTGGGTAGGGCGTTTGTGGGCACATTGTAATAACAATCAAATGAAAGAGGCTTTGAGAACTCCTGGAGTTTGCCAGTACAACACTCCAGCTAGTGATACACTTGGACTCACAAGAAAATCCAGAAAATGGACATGGCATGGACCCAAATGGAGAACACCACAACCAATAGATTCCATCATGGTGAAAAATGGCTTTCAAGTTCTAGCGTTAACATCGCACAGAACGAGTTTTCCAGGAGCAGACATAGGGAAGTGATCATGATCTTGTGATGACTGACTTTCGACTACGTCTAAAGAAAATCCACAAGCGGCACATCAGGAATCAAATTTGACCTCGAGGAAGCCTGAAGGACCCAGTTGTATTAGAATTTTTCACGCGAGGATAGGTGGAAAGTTTGCAGCACTCACTGTGATAGGACTCAGAACATAGATACAAATGACGAATAGTTTCAATACAAGCAGTGCCTGAAACAGCAAGCGGCTTCTTGGCAAACACGACCAGTCAAAAAACCATGGGTCACACTAACATCTACTAACTATGCGACAAGCGTTAGAGGAGTTGAAGAAAAGAAAAATGAAACAAAAGAAAAGAGCAGAACAATTATTGGGCAGTCAACAAAGAATCAGTGCGTCCATGACGGAGGGCAAAGAGAAATGGATTCGGTGAACAGTGCAGACATTGAGAGAACTTCAAGAAAAAACAATAGCAAGAAAGATATCAGCTGTGAAAGACCTGCTAGCACAATAAAGGGAAAAGGTTTAACAATCCAGACAAAAATGGGAAGTGTCTCAATGACGACGGGATATCTGATCAGGAATTGGAAGAATATGGCTTCCGCCTTGTTATAAAACTATAGACCGAGGAGATCCCGAATCAGAAGTCCTTATTGTACCGCAAGCAAAGACACAGTACCATATCCTCGAAAAGAAGTGGAAAACAGCAGTCAGATCGTGAAAAAGGGTAAGTCAGCAGGGTGTGAAACATCCAGCTGAGTTGGTTCAAGCTGGAGGGAAGCCATGATCAGCGCCCTACTAAGAACTGCAACATGATCTGGCAGACGGACAATGGCCAATACCATGGACACCGTCATCATCATCACCTCCCAAGAAAGGAAATCTTACAACAATGCCATAATTACAGCACAATCCGCCTCATATGCCCCAGCAAGGTCATGCTGCAGATAATATTGAATAGGATGAAGCACAAGCAGAGAATCATTGCTGAGGGAACAAGCAGGTTTCAGCGCAGGGCGCAGCACAACAGAAAGATATTCAACCTCAGATTATTATGTTAGTGAGCGGTACCTTCTAAAACATCAAAAGACCTTTTCACGTATTATCGATTTTAAGCAGGCATTGGACAGGGTGTGGCATGCAGCTTTGTGGGCAACCATGAATTTGTACAGCATCAATGCACCTGATCAGAGTCATCAACAGCTGTACAGGAGTGCAGTGTACTACAACACAACATATTGGAATGGTTTCGTTTTTTGAACAAACAGTGGGAGTTAAGGAGGGCTGTCTTATCTCACCACTCTTTTCAACATCTTCCTTGAGAGAATCATGGTGATGCACTGGAAACATCATGAAGGATCATGTCAGCATTGGTGGCAGAACGATAAAACCTCCGCCTTTGCAGATGACATTGATGGAATAGCTGGATCAGAAAGAGGCATTGCAGCTAACAGAACACTTGAATAAAGGCCTCCAAATAATATGGCATGAATCAGTTCAGTGAAGACCAAATGATGACTAATAACACCAAACGGCATTAGCATATGATATCATGGTTAGTGACCAGAAGCTGGAAACAGGTTCAAAGCTTCATGTACTGGGCGCCATTGTTCAGACTAGGGATCCATGCAGAAGTAGTATGTAGGACGGCACCAGACAATAACAGCTTTGTCAAAACTAAACACATCTGGAGAGATGCAATATCTCACTTATCTCCATGATAAGACTATAGGCGCCTCCTTGTCATATCCATATTTCTGTATGCCTGTGAATCCTGGACTGACTGAGAATTTGGAGAGAAGAGTAAGGCGGTGAGATGAGATGCTTTCGGGACTCTTGGCTCTCCTACTAAGACCACATAAGCACGAAAGCGTGCATAAACAGAATCCAGCAAACCATTGGACCTATGAGACCTTCTAAGATCGTGAAAACGTAAACTCCAAATGGTATGGGTTTTGTCACAAGAACCAAAGGACTTGTAAAGACAGTTATACAAGGACTGTCCAAAGAGGAAGAAGGTAAGAGGCAGACAAGGAAGAGCTGGGAGGATAACATCAGCGAATGGACAGGCCTAGAAACTCAACAAAACCCTGAGAAGGAGATCAGTGAGTGGATGGAGGGAAACTGGTTGTTTGGAGTCTTTGAGGGTGCCCCCACGGTCAGTCAGACTACGGACAGATAGATAGATAGATTGAAGCTCATACTCTAGTCTTTGATTTTTCGCACTGGTAGAGAGTGTACGGAGTTCCCCCCATGTTTTCCAATGGTGATCTGTTCTCTAGGGAGTTAAATTAATGTTTTAAACTCCAGTAGCTGACTTGTCACTTCCACCCTGGTGTTGTTCAATGGAAACGTGGCGTTGGTAAACCCGAGCTCGACCGATCCGGTATCATATTGGTTTGTATCTGTCTCCATGTCTTTTCTGTTGGGCTTGGATATCCTTTGGTGGCGACTTCTCCTCTCCAAGTCTCCATGTTTTCATATTGGGGTTTTCCTCCCCGACATACGACAGGTTGTACTGGGTTACTGGATACCTGTCGCAGTATCAGAGAACATTCTTGACTGACTCTGACCAAAAATCATTTAATTAATTATATATAAATTACTCCTTGTTAAATTTCTTCATTTCTCTGTCCCAAATAAACACCTTAAAGATGAACATTAGCAAAGGACAGAAAAAAACATGATTTCCTTTTTTTCCCTTTTCTAGGCTAGAATCTCTGCAGTTTCCATCGGTATGAGTTAAGCAGGCAACCATTGTTACCCACAATCAAGGCAGTCGTATTCTGACTTCAGGCATATTCCAATTACAAGTTGATTGTGTTAAACATGTGTTTCTTCTCTGATATGAGGCAGATGGCATCGCAGTTTGAGTGTGGGGCTCCTAATCTGATGGCTCAGGCTCATTGATCACCAAGGTACCCGTTTAAAGGAAACTTTGCCCTGAAGTTAACATCAGTACTGACTCCTCTCTGCCGAAAATCCATTGGATGAGATTACAAAACCGAACTACCGTGTGCAAACACATGCAGAGCATCTTGCACACACACGTTTCACCTTTCAGAAGTGTAGGCCAGTGTGTGTCAGTAGGAACGGATGACATAAGTACAGAACAGAAGAACACTGGTGTTGTGTTTTGATATCACACCTGAACTGGCAACACGGATGGATAATAATCATAATAATCATAATAATAATAACGATGATGATGATGATGATGATGATGATGATGATAATGATAAATTGGAATTTCTATAGTGCAATATCTTGTAAAAAATAAACTAAAGAGACCTTGAGCGTAGGCAAAGACTGTGGCACACGTAAATTCTCCTCATTGCAGAGCCTCGGAGCTCTCGCCCAGGATCAGCAACAACAGCCCAAAACTGCCCTTGCACATTCACATCCAGACATGCCGTCATGAGGCAAGGGTAGAGGCCAGGAGAAGGAGCACACAGCAGAAATGCGTCACGACTTGCATCAGCCTGACACTGGTCTTTGACTGGCAATCCTTCTGAATTAAAACTTCAGGAGGACGGCTGTCCGCTATGCGGATCGGTTGTAAAGCCCAACGTTTCGACGACTCGCGCAATAGCGGATATTTGCTTTTTGCAGATTTTTCATGTGGCCGTCTGCATGATACCTAGGATCGTGCAGTAAACATAGCTGCGTGAGCCTGTCAAACGTCAAATGCAGTGCGTTTTCAGGTGATACGTGTGTTCCGAGCTCTTTGTTTGCAGTTGTAGATAGTAGCCGACTGCCAGCTTTTTGAATATGTGGTCAGAAGCAAAATAGAAGGGATCAGGATTAAGTCTCTATAACGGCGTTTTACTAAGTGAGAGCTTCCAAAAAAATTTTTTTTTTTTATCTATGTACTAACCAGTATGTTTTCATTTTCTTACTATGTGTTTTGTGTTTTTCATGATTTTTTTTTACTAATCTTACAATGGGTGTCTGTGGGGGAAAGCAAGGGAGCGAATTGGCCGTCCCGAGTGGTTAAAAACACAAGGGAATGTGCTGTGTTCCAGTCCCCCACCCCCCCCCCCCCCCCCCCCCCCCCCCTCCACAGCTGCCGATAGCTTCGTGGGCCTTTTGGCCAGGGAAGCGCTCTGCAATCTATGATCCTGTCTTTGCCCCCCCCCCCCTATCTGAAGACACACAGCTGGGACCATCTTCACAGAAAAGAAAATCTGCCCCTTCATTCTTTCCCGACAAGTGCGTCATAACAGTGTCATTTCAACCATTTCCCTGTCCTCTTCAGTCCCCTATATTGCCTACTGGCCTGCTATTTTGCACTTTTTAAAACTTTTATTTCATTTTAAACCCCTTTAAAAGAAACTGCAACAGTTCGTGTTGCATCAACTGAAAGTAGAAAACCAGAAGCTTTGCAATGGATAGTACGTTTAATGTCCTTTGGCTAGTATAAGAAAGCTGTTGATGTGAACACAAGATAACTGAAATGATGGGTGTGGGGGTTGGGTATATGTGACTGTGTGGACAGCGATGCTTGCAAGGGACGAAGCAGGGAAAGGGGGGGGGGGGGGTGATTGTGATAGGAGCAGAGAGAGGGAGTGGAGGATGTGTAGGTAGGCATGCACCAACACCACACACACACACCACACCACACACACACCACACACACACACACACACACACACACACACACTGCTATTAAGTCAATAAGTGTACACACAAGCAAACTAACGCTTTCCATTACTTTAAAAACTAAGTAATTAGGTGCTTGCATTCCTCCTACCATAAACGACAGCAGGGCGGGTGTGTTTTCCTGTGTGGGTCGTGTAATGGTCACGGAACGTGTTCGGGCTCTCCAGCCTTACCGTGACCAGTGCACAGTCCGCCAAATGTCGCACATTTCTTACCGAGAGGCATGTTTGCCATGTGTAAGTGGACACTAAAGGTTGTATCTTCTGTCTTGAATCGTGTGCCTGGTCGTCCCGAACAAGTTAAAGTGGTCACTGCCCACCTGTCTGTTTATGCAGGGCCCGTCAGGATAAAGTTAAAGTGGCCACTGTCCACCTCTCTGTCTCTGAAGACGTTAATTACTTTCGATATTTTGGGTTTTTTGTTGTTGTTGTTGTTGTTGTTGTTGCAGAGGGCTGGATGTAGAAAAGCTATTGTTATGCTTATTCTATAACCCTCTATAAATAAAATTTGTTCATTGTTCATTTTTCATTGTCTTCTTCTTCTTCTCCTTCTGCTCAGTTTATTCTGATCATCTACTGCCTGCAAGCATAAAATGCAATAATATACCAAGTAACGATTTTCTATCTGACAAGTTAACAAACCATAACACAATGGCCACATTCCTTTTTTTCCTGACAGTTCTCATTTCAGAACTGTTATCATGAGGCATTTCTCTTGGAAATGAAACCTGTCCACCTGCTACAGAGCAGATAGGTCCACTTAGCAGCCCACGTAGTGGCATACCCTATTCATGCTTTCCCTCAGCCTTGTCTCAGCCGCCTCCTGGAGTTTGAGTGACTTAAGTAGGTGAGGCATAGACCTGCAATTATGGCATGTGAGTGAAAAACCAAACATGAATGCAGACTGACCCCATGGGGATTATTTTACGATCTCCCATGTCAGCTTCAAGCACAGACCTGCCAGTGACTTCATTCCGTTCGTGTATATGCACCAAGCAGAAGATCAAATACACACGTTAAAGACCTCGTGATTCATGTCAGCGTTCAGTGAGTTACAGAAACACACGATCAGACTCAGAATACATCTTCCAGACGGAGTGTGGTTAGGTGAATAACCTTGAGTTATGTGATATTGGTCGATAGATTATATACATTCCTGTGAACATTTTTTTTTATTTCAATATTCAATCATGGCTCTTTGTTTTGAATGTTGTGTGATGATGTTCGATATTTGAATTTTGAATTTCAGCTTTAAGGAAAATGTTGCGGGCGTTGCTGAAGGTGATACCATTATGGTGACAGCTCTGATGTGGCCTTTGTGGTTGGTGGAGCTAAAATAACCAGGAAATAAAAGATTACGCGTTGTACTTGTATTTTACGCATCCTAGAGAATGTTATTTACCCTGCAATACTGTCATTCTGTTTTTGCGCCCATACAAATTCAGTGCCTTATGATTGGGATTCTTGTGCCTACGTGCATGTTCGCACTGTTATCTTTCCTGGCGGGTTGGCATTATGTTGTGTGTGATCATCTTTGATACAACCATGCATACACAGACGTAGACAGCACTATAGACACAGACACAGACTTAGACAGCACTGTGCATGGTTTCAGTGTTGGGGGTTAGTAGCGCTTCGGAGGTTGGAGCCTCGCCCTGCAAGTCCGCAGTGTTAGGTTTATACATATTTTTCGTCAATGTTTAGTAGATTGTTCTGGGCAGAAATGGTCTGATCATATTCAGAATAGGGACAAGTTTACAGTGAACAGAAGTGTTTGTACCGTTTCTGATTTGAAGCTATATTTAAGGCTAGATATGGATAAATATTATGTTTATAACGACAAGATTTAGATTATGTGTATCAGAGATAGCTGTTTATTATTATACTACATTAATGTCAGTAATGATGATTTGATTTGTAATGAGGCAGAAGAAAGCAAAGTTCATTTTGTTCTTTGTTGCCCAGTTCTAATAACGATCCGAGAACAGTTTATTAAGCCCAAATATTATAGACAGCCATCATTGTCTAAATTAACCTTGTTATTGTCATCATCCTCTCCTGAGAGTAGTCCGTAATGTTGCCTAGTATTTATACAAACCATTTAAGCTTAGAGACCTTAATATGTCGAGAGACACATTGTTATCATATGCATTCAGTCTGTAGTAACTTAGTATCATATTTGGATCTTACTGCGTGTGTTTCAATTAGCATATCATGTGCGTATACCCCTCCATAAGCGGCCTTGACCTATACATGAATAAACCACCCGAATCCGATTCCGATTCTGCAGCATCCAGAAGTTAAACCTGGCCGGCCCAGCACTGACGCCTACGACAGGCCGAACTCCGTTGCTGGAACCTGAATGGACTTCTCTCATTTTCGAAACTGGGTGTCGTCGTCATTGTCGTTGTCGTAGTCGTTACCTGTCGTCTGCAGTAGCGACTTCAGGTGTGGTTGCTGCTGCAGTGGTGTGGGAGCTCTTTTGGCTAGTGTGAGGCCACTTCTGTGTGGTGTAGCCTGGATGTGGCTGCACTGGACGATGCAGGAGGACCTTCCTTCCAGTTGGCCTAGGAGGTCATGTGTGTTGTGTGAAGCTTTGTGGTGCTTCCTCCACCCCATTCCACACTTTCTCCACCCTGCCCCCATCTCGGTCGCTCTTGAAGACTCGCGTTTCTTCAGCAGCTGTGATTGCAACCAACTGTTGAACAGTGTAACAAGTGTGCATCAGTGTCGTTGGAGTTTTTTCATTTGTGTTGTTTCATTCTGGACGTCATTACAGTTATCTTCTCTCCGTCGCCTTAATTATTATTGTAATTATTCTTTGAGGTGGTACACTGTTCATTCTGTGTTTGTATGAGTGCTTAAATTAGGTAGAGATTATATCATGGGTTTGTTTCGTTTTATATTGATGTACTTGTTGATACTGCGTTGGGGAGATCTTGAAGAGATTTGTTTGGTTGTTTTTGAGAGAAGGTGTTTGAAAGGATAGTTTCTTTGTGATGGTATGTTTCAGTGTGAGTGTGTTGTGCACGTGTTTATGCGCGCGCATGCGGCGTTGTGTGGAGTGTGTGTTGTATGTGTGTGTATGTGTGTGTGTTTTGGTGTTCTTGTGTGTTGGGGTGTGAGGGGTGGGAGCACGTGTTTGGTGTTTTTTTTAAAAAAAACCAACACACATGGGGTGGGGGGTGTTTTTCTATACATATTCGATTCAAATATGTTATTATCTCACAAATACAGAAACTCACGTGGGCTTCAAACCACATACAAAAACAGCCAACAGGAAACCGTCACACAAAAACACTACAACACATTATCCATACCTCAGCACGCTCACATCACAAGATTAAAAAGCAAACATCAGCAACACCAAAGCCATTCCTAAACTCGCCAGTGTAAAAATACATGCACTCATGCAAAACGTCAGCGTGCGCGGGCATCCACACACTCACACACATCCCGCATTTTCACATACACACACATCCCTAAGGGCGGGGACTGAATGTAAAAAAGCATATGGTGTGCTCATTCATTATCCTCAAACTAAAGAATTTCATAGATTTTATTTGATTTCACACACACACGCAGAGGAGAGAGAGAGATGAGAGAAGATGAGAGATCAGAGTGAGAGAGATGAGGACGAGACGAGAGAGAGAGCGAGACGAGAGAGAAAGTGATCGAGAGAGAGGTAGAGATGAGAGAGAGAGAGAGAGAAGAGATGAGAGGAGACAAAGAGAGAGAGAGAGAGGGAAGGGGGGGTGGGGGGCACGTTCGCACACACGCGCACCAGCTTAATATGACATAAACACTATGAGTGTGTGTGGTGTGAGCCCGATTACATGAATAAAATCCCCTTTATAACAGATACAGGTACTTCACTCCACAACAGAGCAAAGTAGTCGTAATCAACAGCGACCATACAGCTAACACAGCGCAAACTGATACGCTAACTATTTCGAAGACGGATGCGGCTTACCATTATCGTCGTTTTAGTATGTTCGTGGGAGGAGAAGGGGCAAAACGGTTGCATACATAAAAACAATTTCTCACCATTGAATGAAATCGGAGCTCTAGCCGAGGAATGACAAAAATGAATAGAAACACTCTAACTGCCTTCTGCACCAGAATCTGGCCAGGCTAGTCAGGAGATACATGCTTGGACTCGATCAGTAATCAGTACTCTTGTGAAGCAAAAGAAAAGGGTACTCTTAAAATCGCCAGAAACATGACACTATTAGTTTAATCAGTCATGCAAATGAAGCGGTGTTTCACAATTTTCGTAGATCTATAGATTGCAGCTGCGAAGAGATGACATTAATTGTGAAGAGCAGGCCGTATTTAGCGAGTCATTTTTGTCTGTCTACTCACTGAAATGGGGGACGGGATAGCTCAGTGGTCGGAGCACTCGCTTTCCCCCAGCCAAGTTAAGCAGCGTCGAGCGTGGTTACCAGTTGGATGGGTGACCGTTTGTGTGCTTTGGCTTCAGTACAGTCCCCCAGTTCACCCGGCTGGAAATGGATACCTGCCCTCTTGAGGGTCAGGAAAGGTGTATAAAGTAGCGAGGGAGAGGAGATGGGCGCCGCCCTCAATATGCTGGCCGGAGAAGCTGAGATCTCTGACGCCCTGCTCCCATACGACCACTTACGTATAGGACTACTTTACTCCTGATCCAAAACTCCTTAATGAGGGATATGTGACCAAGTTCTTTCTTTCGTGGATATATTGGTATACATCTTACCCTGTTAAAAACTCATGTACTTTTCGTTAGAACTAGTAGGTTGCAATGGGTGAAATGGGGGGGAACGGATATCATGGTGGTTAGAGTCACGCACATTGCGCTCGTGATCTGCTGACCCGGGTTCGAATCTCGTTCAAGAGGGTTTTTCCTCTGGAGTTAACATCAGTGCCGGCTCCACTCCCTGCAATAGTCCTTCGGATTAGATTATAAACCGAAGTCCCGTGTGCGAATGCACGCATAACATCTTGCGCACACGTTAAATCCCATTATGCTTTTCTGAAGAGAAGGCCATTGTAAATTGGTGAGAACGAATGACAAAATTCTCAAAACTGTATGCACGCGGGAACTTGATGTAAAAAAAAAGCACATGAGTGTTTATTCCCATTGTCTTCGAAATAAAAGAATACTGTAAATTAAAAAAAAATATAAACAAATATACCATGGCATGCTCCCCAGCACTGCGCAGACTTGCTTCAATAATGCAGACCGCAGATCCAGCCATCATGGAGGGGGGGGGGGCGGGGGGGGGGGGAGAGCTGTATGGTGCATTTGTATCTCTGGCCTGAAAAGATACCAAGTGCCATCCCATTAAAATAAGTTTTCTTTTTTTTTAAAAATCGTATTTATCCAGCTTCTATCCCAGAATAAATGTGCTTGCAATGGTTGTTCACTGGAAGGACTGGGCCAACGTGATCCAGCATGATCCCACTGATCAGATTGAGACGCTTTGTGAGAGTTATGCAAAGAAAAACTAGTTGTCTACCCTGTGGTGGATGCATGGGGGCCTGTCAGTATAAAAACAGCATCTCCACCTTCTTGAAAATCCTCTTTTCTATACCCTTCTTGTTTCTGCCCTGTTCTCTTCTCATCACTCCTTCTTGTTCTTATTTTCTGCTTCTGGTCCATTTCTCCTGCTTTTGTCAGAAAACCTTATGAAAGAACAATTTCTCCCTTGCCAAATCATATACTCGGGCTGTTATTGTCGGCGCTTGACGGCCTCAGCGCATCGGATTTTTTGCTCAAGTACGTGACAGTAACAGTATTTGCTGTTGAGCGTTCGTTGAAGAAGAAGACAGATGAAGGAGAAATACCTGACAACCTGAGGGGGCTGTCCCTCACGGGTCCGTTGATGTGGGTTTTGTACAAGGGGGCGTGGGTACCCCCCTGCGGTTTAACACCCCCCCTCCCCGCCCCTCCCCCCCCCCCCAGTCTCATCTTTCTTATCAAACTCAAAAAAAACAAACAACAACAAAAAACAAAAAAACCAAAACAAAAAACAACAAACAGTTTTTTGGAAAGAAGAAACCTCTTATCGGCAGTTATTTTGCTCGGTTTTGGTGACCTCAGTGTCTTTTCTGTGTTTTTTCTGTGTGGTTCGTGTTGAGCCTTGCAGTAAAAAAGGTTTCCGGGGAAAAGGTCATCAAAAAAAGGTGGTTTTCGCCAACAGGAGGGTCCTCTCGGGGGTCCTGCCTTGGTAAATTGGGTTCCCTCATAAATGGTCGGGCACCGTTTTCCCCCATAAGGTTGCCGTCGAGGGGGGTTTACCGGCGCATGGGTGCCCTTTTTTGCGCGCCTTGGTTCAGTCTTTCCCCCGTGCCCCGCTGTTGGGTACCTGTTCTTTGGTTAGGGAAGGTAAAGCAGCGAGGGAGGGAGAGGGGCGCCACCCTATTGGCGCCTAAGAAGTTGAGGTTTCTCGCCTCGCCCCAAAAGGAAATTTTTTTTGGGGCCCTTTTCCTTTTTTAAAGGGCATGTAGTTGTATTTTCTTGGTTTTCTTAATGACCCCCACCTGAAACTCACCGTAACACCCAGAATTAGTGAGGGTTTCTTGGGGGTACCCTCCAATTGCGGAAATTTGTTTTAAGTTGTTGCGCTTTTAAATAAGGTTTGGTTTTGAACCCTTTGGTTTTGAAAAAGCACCCCTTTGCCCGAAGAAAAATCCCTTAGTGGGGATTGGGGGTTTTTCGGTTTTTCGCAAAAAACCCCCCCCCCCCCCCCCCCCCCCCCCCCCCCCCCCCCCCCTTTCCCCCCCCCCCGGAACATGACTTTGTTTTTAATTTTTTTTAAAAATTAATAATGAAAATTAATAATATAGGGAAATTTTATTTAGCGAAAAATTTGTAAAGCAACAACAAAGCCTCAGAGACTTTTTTTATCGGGGATAAGGGAAATTAAACCAGTGCTTTTTTACATCCAGTCCCGTGTGTTGCGGTTTTGTAAACTTTGTAATCTTTTCCCCACGGCAAAATGGCTCTCTTTCGAAAAAGGAACAGGATTTAACGTGGCGAAAGTTTTTGATGGTTCGCCCGGGGCCTCGGTTTTATCTCCCCGAAGGATTTTGACTTTTCGTTGATTTTTTGTCAAAGGGGGAAGAAGGGGAGGTGGAATCGAACCAGAACCCCGGTTAATTGTTGGCAGGAAAACGTCTTAACCACCCGCCCTTCCTTCCAAAGCTTTTTCCCCCGTGTGTACCTGCGGTCCAGGATTGTCGGGTGTGGGGAGTGAGAAGGTCACGTTCTGGTACAGCCAAAGGGTTTTGAACGGGAAAAATGTCCTTTAAACGAAAAATAATAAACAAAAAAAAACAACAGCAGCAGCGCAGCAGCAGAAAAAAGACACCTGCCTGAAAGTTTTAGCGTGGTCTCAAACCCTTGAATTAAGGTTAAAAAAGAGAAAAGTAAAGAAAAAGACACCATACACACAAATTTTGATGATTACTCGCTTATATTCATACCAACCATGCAAATTTATGTCAGTTTCATACCGTCCTCCCAAATCTTCCCAATTCATCCCGATTTATACTACTTATCCGATCTATAGCAGCCAAACCCAAAAATTCCATGAAATGTTACCAATTCATCCCTATCAAAAATCAATCCTACAAAGCCAGCCAATTTATAAAATTCATACAATCTATATAATCCATACAAACCCATGTTAATTGTCCCAATTATACCAGTTCATCCCAAGTCTGTGTATTTGTTTCTTTCCCTCGGTTGGGCTCCTAGAATAATTGAAAGATTTTGGTTTGCGACCTTTCCCCCACCTTGGGCAGCTCTTACATTTCAGGGATGATGTCCACGACGACCCCGTGTGTATGCTTTTGAATGTTGTCTTTATTTCTCCACGAACTCGCGCATCAACAGAAATGTACCTCGTCTTCATAGACTTCAAAAAGGCGTTCGATCGTGTAGACCTGGTGATTAGGGGCCCCCAAAATGAAGAAGTACAACATGGGCAAAAGATAACCCCAGACCATCAAAGAGTATAGCAAAACCCACCGCGCATTTTTGTCCAAGGCGTGGTTGGAGAATATTTTCCTATTCATTGGGAATCGTCAAGGCTTTTCCCTACGCGACACTGTTCGATGTTTCTTGGCACATAATGGCTGTTCAGTAGAAGTCACACTGCACAGTCGTTTGGAGGGAAAAAAATCCCCAAAACTGGGTTTTGTAATGACACGACGGAGGAGGAAACAAACAGGAACTATTAATAGTGGACCAGGACAAAATATTTCCAGTACTGCAGGAGATCGTGCCAAGAAGACAAAACTCATGAAAAAGTGTCAGCCAAACACTACCAAATTTTAAATTTAGTGGAGAAATAAACCTTGGTTTTAGGGTCACTTCAAGTTTTAGATGAGATGAGATGATGAGATGTATTATTTATTTGGGTTTTCAATGGCCTTCTTCCCGAAGGGGGAACAAATTTTAACTTGTGGGCAAATGTCCCCCGTGCGTTGGGAGAGGGACTTGATTTTAGTCTCTTCGAATGATTTAGGGGTAGGGATTTGTATTGATTTTACTCGGGGGGGGGGGGGGGGGGGGGGTCGAAATTGAACCCCAGAAAGTGAGTCAACTGGGTATTTTTTCCCCCCCTTCACCCCCACCACCCCAAAACACACACACACCACACACCAAACACACACCACCAAAAACAACACCTCTTTTATATCAATATATTCCATGCCCTAAAATATTCAGTGGTTTTTTAGTGCGCAATCATCTTAAAGTTTTAGGTTTGGTTTTCCTCACCCCGTATTTTAACTTAATCTTGTTTCGAATTAATTCTTGCCGTACAAGTCGTAAATTGCACCAGAGAAATCCTTTAAAATGAAACCCACAGGGGTAGTCATTCCTTGCATTAACATACAAACATGCATATTGTTGAACAACGAGGAAAAACCCCACCAACCATGGTATTTCACCACACTAAACACAGTATTGCATCAGTGTGAAAGGAGAACAAAGTACAACCCCCACATACACGCGGAGTACGTACGCACGACACACACAAACACACAGAAATGCATAAACACACAGACAAACACACACACAGACACACCACACACACACAACACACACACACACACAACACACACAACACACACAACCACACACCACACCAACACACCACAAAACACACCCCCCCAAAACACACACCACCAAAGTGATCTTACGCGACTGTGATGCAAACACAGTTAAGTGACTTTACTGCTTTCTAAGAAATACACATTTCTGAAGCTGCCAGAAGTGTGGCTTATAGCGTTTGGGAATACTCAGCATTTACATACACATGCTGCTGACGGACTCTCAACGTTCTGGCATCAATTCGGTCTTCATGAATATTCATAGTCTAGCCATGCAAATGATGTGACAGTTGTTAATGACCCTGTGAAAATGTGTCACCATTTGTATGCTGCTTGTAGTTTTCTGTACTAAATAACATACGTCGTTTGCTGTCACGTGAGATTTGTGGATAGAGAACTTTACTGCTTATATGCATGTTTATGTGTCTGCACAGAGAGAGAGAGGAGAGAGAGAGGAGGAAAGAGAGGAGGGAGAGGGGAAGGAGGGGAGAGAGAGAGAGGAGAGAGAGGAGAGGAAAGGAGAGAGAAATGCAAAGGAGGGAGATGAGAGAGAGAGAGAGCAAATGCAAAAAGAGGAGGAAGCAAATAAAGGGGAATAAAATGCAGCAGAGACAGGGCAGGCGGAGAGACAGAGACAGGAAGACAGACAGATAGCAGCGCGAGGAAGAGAGAAATATGAGAGACAAACAGACAGACAAAGAAAAACTTTTATCCCTTTTGCAAGAAAGGGGAAAGACGAAAAAAGAAAACATCAAGCCATGATCTATCAGCCTCCCTCCACGTTTTTTGTGTCCCCAAACCATGGAGGGTAGCCAAACCCGGTTCTGTACCCCCTCGAGACTAACAATTTGGGTCCCAAACAAACGGCTTTTGAACATTCCGGAGCACTAAAGATCAAATTACCTTCCCCATCACAGGAAACGAAGTTTCCTTCAGGAGCACAAGCTTGTCTTTGCTGCCTGGATAGAGTTGAGAAAGGGTTTTGATCAAGAGGACAGTTTTTTTCAAGTGAAGGGACACAAAAACGTGGAATTAAAGGACCGCTTCCCGGATCAAGTCTTTCCTATACAACCAAAAGCTAGGGGGACTCTCAACAAACACGAAGAAACAAAAAATTGCGATCAGACTGGGTTCCAGGGGGGGTGTGGTCTCCCCCCTCTTTTCTTGATTTTCATCAAAGCCTGCGCTGACTGCCAAGAGAACAAAGTAGCCTTACGCTGATGATCGGATGTGGGGGCACTGAAAAATATGTCTACCGCAGCATATTTACTACGATGGCGCTTGAAAGGTTGTAGGGTGGGCTAGAGATTGATATGCAAAGATAGTGAAGAAAAGTATACAAACCCTGTTTCCCTCCACTAAAACAGAAGCCACAATCCGTAAACTTGGGAATAAGGGTCAAAAATGACAATGAAGCAATAATCTTGGTGTCACATTTACAAAAAAATGTCATGAAGACCACACATGGGAAAAAGTGAGGAAAAGCAAGAAGAAATTTGCCCAATAGCGGGGAAACCCGTGGGGGGCCCATGAGAGGATTCTCAAAACAGTATGTAAGGAACTGTAAGGCCCCCCTTGGAATATGTGCTGGGCTTGGCAAAAAAAAAAGATCCCCGAGCAGTTCTGAATAAGGTACAGGTAAGGGACAGAGTCAAGCTATGTGCCCTCTCGGGTCATGGGTCTACCCATCAAAACTTTGGAACAGCTGACTTGCATCCAGCCGCTCAATACTCGGCATGTCTAAAGAGAGATACAAGTGTTTCCTGCAACATCAAATGAACCATCAAATGGAGACGCCACCTAGAAGCTAAGTAAAAGAGAAGAACAAGCCATCATTCTAATGCTCCGCACTGGGCACACCAGGCTAAATCACCGCATGTCCACAAAGCTGAGACTCGTTCCTTCTTTCCCTGTGTGCCTGTGGTAAGGAAAATCAGACTGGCAAGCACATCCTTCAGAGAAGCAGATTATACCAGGACCTGAGGAAGATTGTGTGGCCCATGGAGATAACCCTGCAAACCAAGCTAAACAGCACATGAGAGAAGCTGGAAAGGACATGCCAATATTTTTTCAACCATGTTTGATGGTATAAAAAGCAGACAAAAGAAGAAGAGAAGAAGATCTTGTTTTATTTCTGTTGTTGTTGCTGGTTTGTTGTTGTTGTTCTTCTTCTTCTCTTCTTCCTCCTCCTTCTGGAGTTGACTGCCCTTTCTGAAATTTCAGAAGTGTAAACAGAAAGAGAGAGAGAGAGAGAGAGAGAGAGAGAGAGAGAGAGAGAGAGAGACAGAGACAGAGACACAGAGAGAGAGAGAGAGCACAGCGTGGCTAGTTACAGCCACAGCCACCTTGGTTGTTTGCACAGAGCCTGTCTAATTGGCCAGGTGACATTTGGGTACAGGCAGACACTGCAGGCAGGCCGGGCACCCAGTGAAGATGCTCTTTCTGCGCTGTCTGCTTTGTGCTGCTGTGGATTGCCTCCTCAAAGATTGCATGTGGAAAGTTCAGCCAGCCCTTTGCCTTCCTTTATTAACCCTTGCCCCTCCCCCCCCCCCACTCCTCCCATGCTCTTTCTCAGTCTGCAAAGCTGTAGGAGGTGTGTGTGTGTGTGTGTGTGTGTGTGTGTGTGTGTGTGTGTGTGTGTGTGTGTGTGTGTGTTTGTGTGTGTGTGTCCCCCTAGCTTGGAAACACATTTTCTAACTTGACATGTTAGATAAACTAGTCTCCACAATAAGAAACAGTATAGTATGCAAAGCAGTACAATAACACACACACACACACACACACACACACACACACACACACACACACACACACACACACACAACACACACACAGCCCTTGACACAGACACACACACTTATGTTAAAAAAATCGTAACTTTGACACACACACAATAAAGATTTTTAAAAACTTTGACTTTGACTCACACACAAACACACACACACACACACAACACACACACACACACACACACACACACACACACAACAACACACAACACACAACACAACACACACACACACACACACACACACACACACACACACCACACACACACACAACACACACACCATTTCCAGTGTTGTTCTTCAATTTAACGTCTATTCACATAAGTGATATTAGACACAAAAAGGCAAACAATTCAGAAAAAAGGGTTAAGGAACTGTCTAACTACTGTAACTGTAATACAATGAAAGAAATGAATTTACCTTATGAATAAATAGCTAATTAAACTACAACAGATCAAAAGATACATTTCAAGTATTCCATGCTAAAAGAACACTGGAAACAATTTCGAAAACTATACCATGGTGGGTAGAATGCCTATGCTTCAAATCAATAAATGACATACTTACTTGTGCTATAGCAAATTACTAACACAACTCTCTTTCAACAGCAAAGCAATTTCACAGAGCAATGTAGAGTTATTCAAAACCTTTTGCAACGTTCTCTCACGAATGGTGGGCAGCTGCTTTTTTCAACATTTGGCATTCGAAAAGAATATGAATGTTTGAGATTGCCCCACCACACACACAATGCACATTTCTAGAAAATTTTGTATAGAAAGCATTTAACTTCAGTCTATTAATAAGACTTATGACTGGCCTTTGGCGTGATTTGTCTAACCCAAAACAAGAAGAGAGAAAGAAATTTAGGTTAAAAATTGAAGTGGTACCACGGAAAACCCGCATCTTCTTGTTTTTTCTTAACATGCTTCCAGCAAGCACTTTCTATCAAGTTATAATTCTCATGAATTGACATTGGTATATTCAAGACAGCAGCAGAGTTTGAATTCCAGTGTGCGCATGCACACACTTACACACACACTTACACACACTCACACACAAACACACACACACACACACACACACACACACACACACACACACACACACACACACACACACACACACACACACACACACACACACACACACAGCAAGGGCACTAACAATCAGTATCATCATCATAAAAACTACGGCCTTTACAACCAAATCTAGAGAGCAGCCAACCATGTTTTCATAAAAGCTGACCAAGGGATCATAGATACATGTACTTCATAGGGAATCCATCCCCATACCAGCACAAGATGTCCCCATGGCCCAGTGGCTTTTCCATCTGATTGAAAAGACAATTTGGCCAGAAGAACCAAAACCCCATCTGCAAGTTGAGGTTTTGTTAAATTGTATGTACCCTTTGGGGGAGGTTTCTTGAAATAAAATCTTGAATCTTGAGAGCATTGATTTGAGTCCATGTCTACATGTTGCAAACAGGCAGCGGCAGAAGAACCAGCCAGAAGTCCTGATCTACATGTGGCTGAGTCACCAGACTGACCCAAGTTCAGGTTTGAAACCTTTGCAACATGGCAGTCTCTTCACTAAGGGGATGGGGTAGCTCCATGGCCAGAGCACATCACGGTTTTCTTGATTGAATCTGTGAAAACCTAGCTTAATTATCAAATATCTTCCATTTTTCTATCGTGAGAAAATTAACGAAAAATCTTCTTGTAGTGGGAGGTCCCGATGGAAAATTATCTTCTTAGCTATCAAGTGTAGACGTCTTCTGGTAATGATTTTAATTCCAGTCTTGTTTTCTGCCAAAGCAAAAAAACAAGAAAGATTTTTTTGTCGCTTGTCATTCCTCCAGGTTTACCAATGGTGAGATTTTGTGAATGTGACCGTTTTACCCACCATGAAGGTAGCTGCATTCCGACTTCGGGGGATGTATACTGGGTATGTTTGTGTTTCCGGAACCAAACGAACACTGACATGAATTACGAGATCTTAAACGTGATTGTTTTATCTTCGGCATGTTCATTATTATATACGAAGGGAATTAGGGCACCAGCCAGTCTGCACTTGAAGATGACCTGGGAAATTGTAAAATTCCCCACCCTTAATTCACCAGCCACTGCCAAGATTCGAACCCACGACTTAATGGACCTGTATGGGATTGAAGTCGAACGGTCTTAACCAGTTGGCTATTGTGTTCCTCAGGTACGTTATAACATAGCTACCATTCTAAAATTCAGTTTTTACTTCTGTCTCCACTTGAAGATCTTGGGAGTCACAATAATATGATTTAAACCCGCCATCATGGTGCAGTTGTTAGTGATTTGGTTTCCTGCTTGGTTGGTGGCGCGTTAAAATCCTGTAAGAAACATTGAGTTTTGTTGAATGTGTTGTTGTTTTATTGTTGCTTAGGGGAGGGATACTGTGGAAAGACTGGTACCACACAGTTGAGCTTAATTCACTTTACAATGCGATTTTGCGGATGTTGTTCAAAGTATTTGACCAACACTGCAGGTATCTGTATTTGTCGGGCCCAATTTGCACCAGGACACACTATCATAAAAACATGGAGCAGAGCCTTTAAAAGTAGTGTCAAAGCAGATACGCATACATCACAATATCAGTACATCATCCACATCACCACTGACCGTCGTACAGTGCAAAAAGCCTGCCCGAAGAGTTCATAGCAATATGAGACTGGGTAGAAGCTAGCCAGAGTCCAAACAATCCCTGTTACTGTAATAGGAGTCGAGCATGCGGCCTTCTAGCCTTTAGATTACCACGCTAACCCCTGCGTCATAACAGCTGGTACCGCCCAGAAAATTCATTCTAGTACTGTGTAACTCCTTAAGAAGTCAAGTCAAGTAAACTCAAGTCAGTATTGCCATGACAGGTCAATCAGTTCCAAATCTCATCAGTGCCTTTGACGGTTCTATGACTGTTTGGTTAATATCAAACATGCATTTTAAAGATGGAGCAAATCATGTCCGTGATCTCTGGTTTGAAGAAGCAAAAACATTCCCAACATGCACCAGGGTCTTTACCAACATATTAAGCCATGACTGATTGCCAAGCAGCAGGCCCAGACGGTATACCACCTGAAGCACTGAAGGCAGACATCCAAACTTCCACTGAGATGTTATATCCACTCCTACACAAGATCTGGGAGCAAGAGAGTGTACCAGAAGACTGGAAGAAAGGCCATCTCGTAAAGCTGCCAAAGAAAGGGGACCTGTCCTCCTGCAACAACTGGAGAGGAATCATGCTACTGTCCATCCCAGGGAAAGTGCTGACAAGGATCATGCTAGACAGACTGAAGACAGCACTGGACAAGACACTTCGGGATGAACAGGCAGGCTTTAGGCAAGACAGATCATGCACAGACCAAATCGCCACAATGCGCATCATCATTGAGCAGTCCCTGGAATGGCAGACCCCCCTATATTCAGTCTTTGTCGACTTCCAGAAGGCATTTGACAGCGTCGACAGAGATGTCATTTGGAAACTGATGCATCACTATGGCTTTCCACCAAAGTTCATCACCATCATCAAGCAGCTATATGAAGATGCCACCTGTCAAGTCATCCATGAAGGGAAACTGACGGAAGCCCTCTCCGTACAGACCGGTGTTCGTCAGGGCTGTCTGTTGTCGCCAACCATCTTCCTGTTGGTGGTTGACTGGATAATGCGGCAGGCCACAGCAGGCAGGAGAACCGGCATACAGTGGACCCTCATGAAGTAGCTGGAAGACCTGGACTTCGCAGACGACATCAGCCTTCTCTCCCACAGGCAACAAGACGCACAAGAGAAGTTTTGTCGTGTTGCTGACGAAGCTGAAAAGACTGGCCTCCAAATCAACATCGGGAAGACGGAGGCCATGAGGGTGAACAACAAAACACATGACCCAGTGCAACTGCAGCAAGAAACCATCAAAGAAGTCACCAAGTTTATTTACCTGGGCAGTGTCGTCAGTAAAGATGGGGGAACAGATGAAGACATCAAGTGCCGAATCAACAAAGTCCGTCACGCCTTCAACACCCTTCGGCCAATTTGGAGGTCAACAGCCCTCTCATTTCAAAACAAGATTTGGATCTACAACACCAATGTCAAATTGGTCCTACTTTATGGCTCAAAAACCTGGAGGGTAACAAAAACCAACACCCACAAACTCCAGTCTTTTACCAACAAATGCCTCAGGAAAATCCTCAACATCAGGTGGCCGGAAGTCATATCCAACAAACAACTGTGGGACAGGACCAGACAAACCCCAATCGAGTCCATTATTAAATAAAGGAAGTGGGGATGGATGGCCATACACTCCGCAAGCCTGCGTCAAATGTCACCAGACAGGCCCTTGACTGGAATCCACAAGGGAAGCGGAAAGTTGGTCGACCAAAACAGACCTGGCACAGAAGTGTTGACGAAGAAACGAAGGCAGCCGGAATGACATGGGCCGAGCTGAAGAGGATCTCCCAAAGCCGAGTTCGTTGGAGGGGTGTTGTTGCAGCCCTATGTTCCCCAAGGAACCAAGAGGCATAAGTCAAGTAAGTCAAGATTGCCAAGCTGATGGGATGTAGCTCATATGCTTCTTCGTTGAACGCTCAGACAGCAACTCTTGCTGTCTGGCAGTGGCGCATATGACATTTGCACACATTATAACACCTGACAACCTCATTGAAATGCTTAAAACTGTTACAACATACAGTTATCTACACAGGCAGGCTAAAAAAAAAAAAGCAGGACAAATGGCTTGAATGCCTGGGCAGTTAAAAATAACTTCATAAAGGCCTACGAGACTCTCTGTAGCTGATGATGATTCCTGTACGTAAGCACTCACGTAAAAAAAAGAAGCAAACGCCATCTACAGTTGCTAAGAAAACCAAATCTGGCTCACATTTGCATTTGTTTTTTGTTAATATAGGATAACGAATAAGAACTCGTGTGCTTTTTTAACATTCATTCTCGGTGTGCATGCATTTTTTGTTTAGTTTTATCATCCCTTCTCATCAGTACAATGGATCTACTCTTTCCTACGGTGGAACAGGTTTTAACGAATGCGCAAATTGTTCTGCGTGCGTTCGCATACGAGACCTCGGTTTATATACAGTGCCATGCAAGGGACTTTCGGGGGAAGTGGATTGCCTCATGCTTCTAAAGAAAGAAAGAAAGAAAAAGAAAGAAAGAAAGAAAGAAAGAACAAGAAAGAAGAAAGAACAAGAAAGAAAGAAAGAAAGAAAAAAAGAAAAGAAGGAAAGAAAGATACACACAAGCATATAAACAATTGATTATACACCCTGATTGGGTTGACAAAATCCAAGTTAACTATGCTTTTTAAAAATGTCTATCTTAACCACTAATGTGTTATCCTTATTTAAACAAATGCCACCACGTGTGTAAAAGTTTACACACTTTTGACACAAAAACCTCACCATAGCTTATACGTCACAAGCAATCTGACGAAGATATGTACTAAGCTAAACACTTAGTCACAGCTATATGCTTTTAAATCAGTGACCAAGTATTTGCCCAGTGTGTCAACAGACTGGAGAAGGCACCCACGAGAAATGACACGATAGCCAATAATAAGAAAACCGATGTTCATAGTCCATCACAACTTCATCATTGTTACTGACATTCCTTTTTCATGGGAAGAAGCTCGGAACTGTCCCTGGCTCAGTCCCAAAGCTTTGGTTTAAACAACATTTTATTCAAAGAAATCATACATATACACAGTTATAATAGAGCAACAACAAGATAAAGGCTTATAATGACTCAATGCTTGGCCACATATCGTGGACCAAGACACACGTTAAAATATATCGTTATATTTTAGAAGGCTTTGTCGAGGCTGTTTACAGCAATGACAAGCTCTTGGTATAAATACCTGCACTTTTCTCCTTAAGATAAAAAAAAATCTTTTGAATTCGAAGTTCTGATATGAAAGAGGAGGGGGAAATCTCAGGTTTGAAATAAATATGTATTGAGGCTGGATTTTAAAGTGTCATAGCTAGGCTTCTGGCGAAGAGAGAGAGGGAGCTCATTCCAGGTCGATGGACCCGAAATAGAGAAAGAGTGGCGGCCAACCGTGGATTGGTTGAATCTAGGTATTCCTAGGCACAAGGTATCTGCAGAAGAGCGGAGGGAAGATGAAGGATTGTACAGGTTAAGACATTCACAGAGGTAGGAGGGTGCAGTTTTGTGGAGACATTTGTAACAGAGAGTACTGATCTTATAATTTACTCTCTCTGGCACAGGCAGCCAGTGGAGAGATCGCAAGAGAGGGTTAATTTGATCAGATTTTTTCTTTCTGAGAACTAGTCGAGCTGCGGAGTTTTGTATACATTGAAGGGAGTGGATAGATGATGCTGGCAGACCAGACAAAAGAGAATTGCAATAGTCCAGACGTGAGAGAATGAGAGAAGTGACAAGTTTGGATGTTGCATAGGTGGACAGGTACTGTCGAATTGCACTAATACGTGGTAATTGATAGTAGAACGATTGACAGTTCTGGGAAATGAATTTTTGCATAGAGAGTGTGTTGACGATAACAACACCTAGATACTTCACAGCAGTGGATAGAGGGACTGATGTATTGCCGAGTTCTATTGAAGCTGTTGTAATGGAAGAGAGTTTGTGTTTGGTTCCTACGAGCATGGCTTTGATTTTATCTGCATTTAGCTGTAATTTGTTCTGTGTCATCCAGTTTTGAATATCTCCAAAGCAGCGGGCCATATTTGTCAGGAGAGAATGCAGATTTTCTGGAGTAACACTGCTTTGAATCTGAGAGTCAACTGCGTAAAAAAAAGTAATAAAGCACTTAAGTGCTTATTCTATTATCCTCGATATAAAAGAATAAAATGGGGAAAAACGAGCGCACACGCACACACACACACACACACACACACACACTCACACACACACACCACACACACACACACACACACACACACACACACACACACACACACCACACACACACACACACACACACACACACACACACACACACACACAAAACACACACACACACACACACACGTTCACTGAGCCTACTTGTATAGGAGAAGATTATTTTCTTTCATATTACAAACACAGGGACACACAGACGCAGACAAACATCTCTCTCTCTCTCTCTCTCTCTCTCTCTCTCTCTCTCTCTCTCTTCTTTGACTATCTATCTATCTATATATCTATCTATCTATCTATCTATCTATCTATCTATCTATCTATCTATCTATACTTTTTACAAATATGTATTGTGTATGTTACTTGGTAATTCTGCTTACAGCTTTGTCTGTTACATTTGTGTCGGTTTATTTCTTTGTCCAGCTATTTATTTCTGAAATCTCTTCGAGAACAAA
>CM054158.1:16303370-16308370 GCA_028751875.1 Rapana venosa
TATCAGACCAGGGATCCAAGCCAGAAGTAGTATGCAGGACTGCACAGACAATAACAGCTTTGTCAAAACTAAACACCATCTGGAGAGATAAAAATATCTCACTTATCTCCAAGATCAGACTAATGCGCTCCCTTGTCATATCCATATATCTGTATGCCTGTGAATCATGGACCCTCACTGCTGATTTGGAGAGAAGAGTACAGGCGGTGGAGATGAGATGCTTTCGGAGACTCCTTGGCATCTCCTACAAAGACCACATAAGCAACCAAAGCGTGCATAACAGAATCCAGCAAACCATTGGACCCTATGAGAACCTTCTAACTATCGTTAAAAAACGTAAACTTAAATGGTATGGGCATGTCACAAGATCCAAAGGACTTGCAAAGACAATTCTACAAGGCACTGTCCAGGGAGGAAGAAGAAGAGGCAGACCAAGGAAGAGCTGGGAGGATAACATCAGCGAATGGACAGGCCTAGAACTCAACAAAACCCTGAGAAAGGCAGAACAGAGAGAGGAATGGAGGGAACTGGTTGTTGAGTCTTTGAGGGTGCCCCCACGGTCGTCAGACTACGGGACAGATAGATAGATAGATGGATAGACAGAAACCACACATTATTTATACATGCAGAAACCACACATTATTCATACATGCAGAAACCACACATTATCCATACATGCAGAAACCACACATTATTCATAAATGCAGAAACCACACACACACACACACACACAGTTAACAAAACTGCATGCACAAGGGGACTGGATGTAAAATAAGCACATGGTTGTTTATTGCATTATCCTCGAAATGAAATAATAAAAGACAATTTTTAAAAAATACACACATTCATGCATGTACGCACGCATTAACGCAGGCTTACATAGACACACGGACATGCATGCACATATGCGCGGACACACACATACACACACATTAACGCAGGCACACACAGACGCACGGACATGCATGCGCAGACACACACACACACACACACACACACACACACACACACCACACACACACACACACACACACACACACACACACACACGCACGGGGAATGGATACACACGGAGATTGGTTGTAAAAAGAAGAACATGATAGCTTTATTGCATTATCCTCGAAATAAACTTTTAAAAAATACATTGAAAACACACACAGTCACGCACGCATGGACATGCATATCCACACACACACACACACACACACACACACACACACACACACACACACACACACACACACACACACACACCACACACACGGACCCACGCATAGACATTGACGCGAGCACAAAGAAGACTCTAACCTGAGGCTTCTTGTGGGAACACCTTTAAACTCCAGCACATAACCATTCTTTTCCTTTATTTTCCTTTTATTTTGTTCTGGCTTTACTCAGAGAAGATTACCCAGATATTAATGCGACTAGGTGGGAGGCTGAGGCAGGTGATGTAATATGTGCTCTATGTGTTTGTCTCCTCTCTGCTACCCTCTCTTCATCATCACATGGATTGGTGGTCTAGAGGTAACGCGCCAGTCTAGAAACCGAAAAGTCCGGGTCGGAAGTGTGCGGTGGTTCGAATCCCGTTTGGACCCGAAACTTTTCCCCCATCCATTAGATTATGAGTGGTGGTCTGGGCGCTAGTCTTTCGGATGCGACCATAAACCGAGGTCCCGTGTGTTATACAAAATTATTTAGCGCACGTAAAAGAACCCACGGCAACAAGAGAGTTGTCCCTGCCAAAATAATGTAGAAAAAAGCCACTCTGATAGGGGAAAATATACAGTCGCATACAGGTAAAAGAAAAAAATGGGTGGCACTGCTCTTGTGGCGACCCTCTCCCCGGGTAGAACAGCCCGAATTTCACGTTGAGATATCTGCCGTGACTTCAAGTGGTATGAAATGAAATATAAATAACTTAAACAGCAATCATGTGTGAGTGTAAAAACAAGGAGAGGACTGGCAGTATTGAATACTTTATTTTCGTTTCTAGGCTAGAGCTTGGTTAGAACTTCACCAATGTTGAGATTTCGCGCGTGCTTTATCCACCTTGAAGGTAGCCGCATTCCGACTTCGAGGATGTACGCTGGGTATTTCCGTGTTCCCGTAACCCACCGCACTATGGCATGAATTTGATAGATCTTAAACGTGCATATTTGATCTTCTGAATGTGTATATATACACGAAGAGAAATCAGTCCCTGGTAGGTCTGCACTTGAAGTTGACCTGGGAGATCGTAAAATTCCCCACATTTAAATCACCAGATGCCGCCGAGATTCTAACTCACGACTTCGTGAACTGATGAGATTGAGGCCGAACGGTCTTAAGAACTTGGCTATAGCTTCCGTCGTTTAATAGTTATACAATCATTTTTGGAATTGGGTGGGTTTTTTTCTTTTATATTATTCATCTATGGAGCGTGTATGCTATGGTTAAGTATATAGGAGGAGGCTACGTTCATTCAGAGCTCGTTTATTAATGTTGCCTTGAGTGATTAATATTAATATTAATGCTGTTTTAGGTATATACCTTTGTTCTGTAGTGATTTCTGAAGTTGTAACCCTAGCGGGATGGGATAGCTCAGTGGTCACAGCACTAACTCTCCCCAAGCTAAGGTTACGCAGCTTTGAGTGTGGTTACCAAGTGGATGGGTGACCGTTTGTGCGCCTTAACTTCAGTACAATTCCCAAGGTCACCCAGCTGTAAATGGGTACCTGCCCTCTTTAGGGTCATGGAAGGTAAAGCAGCGAGGGAGAGGAGATGGGCGACAACTTCAATATGCTGGCCCCTAGAGAAGCTGAGGTCTCTGACATCTCGCTCCTCAACAGCCACATAAGTTATGGGAATACACACTGACCCCCACAACTTCCTCCTCAAATTCGGAGGCCATTTGAGTTTATGATAGTTATTGAATGGATAAACCGTAACGGTCACAACATCAGCATGGACATTTACACAAAGCCTGACTTAAAGATTAAGCTTCCATTATTGTTGACGGGATACTGGTGCAATTACTGGAACAGAAAAGGTACCACTGAACATCATCAACATTGTCAAACAACGTCAGTGTGTGATTATTTCTGTCAGACCTGAGTGAGACCTCAGATACATAAAATAGATAGGTGTGTATGGATTTGTTATGACTGTGATTGTGAGAAGTTGGGTGTAAGTGCATACACTAAGATAAAACTAAGCAGGATTGGAGCAGCCACAGTGACCAGTCATAGAAGTCGGCTGTGACAGATTCCACCTTGGTGTGGTACTAAAACCTCCCCACAACTACAGTGCTAGGATAATGAAGACGCATCAATGCAGGAGCGAAGTTCATCTGGTTCCACAACTTGGAACATTCGTGAACCCTCATTTTCCAGCCCCTTCTAGTTATATTACAGTGACTGTTCCTATATCATTACCTGAAGTCGGAATGCGGCTGCATTAATGGTGGGTTAAAACGTAAATTTCATCACTGGTGAACCTCGGAGCTCTAGCCGAGGAACGAAAAAATTAATATTACCCTTGAGCAACAACTATAGCATGCTAGTTTACAGATTAGGAACACAAAGGTGTTTTGGCAAAATTCAGTCCAAATGTCTTACCACCATGAAAAATGTCATAAACAAACAGAGAATAAAGTTAGAAACAAACCATTGTTGATATTATATTTTTATATCAAAATCTTCACAGAATAAGTATGTCTTTTGGCAATGAAGTATTTTGTTGCAAAATTAACTCCTCCCAAAGCGCACACACACACACACACACACACACATACACACACACACACATACACACACACACACACACACACACACACACACACACACACACACACACACACACACACACACACACACACACACACACACACACACCCAAAATGCCAGAAGAATTGCAATTGAGTGCAGAGTTACTCCATGTGTGATCCAAGGCTGTATATGCAGGACATCATCCTATCATCACAGTTTTGGATAGCTTTCCATTTCACTCCTGCATTCTGACCCAGGTTTTATGTCATAGTAATGCCTTTGCTAGTGTTTTATACACTTACACGTATTTCTACAAAGAAAATGGAGAACAATACAATAAGAACATTTTGATTGAGGAACATACTAATTTTTTTTAACATAAAGTAGTGTTGGCAATGATCAACAGTTTTTTCACAGTTGATAGATTTTTTTGTTTTATTAGAAATTGCAAGATTGCTAGAGTCCAGTGGTTTACCAATGGTGAGATTTTGCACTTGCGAATATTTTTACCCATCATAAAGGTAGCTGCATTCCGACTTCGGAGATGGTGTCTAGAAACTTCACCTGTATGCACGCCATTAAAAAATAATGTGATCGTTCCTATCGGAACACAATGGCCTACTCTTCTGAAAGGCGGAAGAGATTTTTCAGTTGTGTGCAAGATGTTCCGCATGTATTCACAAATGGGGCATTGGCTTATAGTCTTATAAAAAAAACAACCTACATAACCAAAAGAAAATGAGATACGCGATGAAACAAAATTAATCTACGCATTTTATACTCAAAAATGTTTTTTCTGTGTTGTTGTTGTTGTTTTGTTTTACAAATGAATTGGTCAAAGATACAATAAGAACATTTGGAATGGAGATTATAAAGAATTTCTAACACATTATTGCGTTGACAAACATTAACAGTTGTTATATTGAACAACTATTAAGTTTTAGAAATTGCATTAATTTAAAACCATAAACTACATAATCAAAAGAAAACTTGAGTGTAAATTTTAAAAAAAACACAGTTGCTTATAAATATAATTTCGAAATGATATTTAAGTTTCGGATTTTTTCCCAGTTGGATCTTTGAGACAGCAGACACATGCCTGTAATTCTTTTCGAAACCTAGATGACTGTCTGTAGTAGATGAAGACATTCACCGAACTGTTTAACATCAGAGGCCCAAACCCCCCACAGTTAGTGGTAAAGAATAAGTGTTTATATTTTCCAAGTGTGGAAAAATCAGCCACCAGAAATCTCA
>CM054158.1:16313370-16343569 GCA_028751875.1 Rapana venosa
CGATCTCTCCACTGGCTGCCTGTGCCACAGAGAGTAAATTTTAAGATCAATACTCTCTGTTACAAATGTCTCCACAACACTGCACCCTCCTACCTCTGTAAATGTCTTAACCTGTACACTCCTTCACGTTCCCTCCGCTCTGCTGCAGATATCTTGTGCCTAGGAATACCTAGATTCACCCAATCCACCGTTGGCCGCCACTCTTTCTCTATTTCTGGTCCATCGACCTGGAATGAGCTCCCTCTCTCTCTTTGCCAGAAGCCTAGCTATGACACTTTTAAAATCCAGCCTCAATACATATTTATTTCAAACCTAAGATTTCCCCCCTCCTGTTTCATATCAGAACTGCGCATGGGCTTTGATTTGTCTTGGCAAGTTATAGCACTATATAAGTTCTATTTTTTATTATTATTATTATTATTATTATATTATTATTATCATTATTATTATTATTATTATTATTGTTAGTATTAGTATTAGTTTTATTATTAGTATTATTATTGTTATTGTTATTATTATTATTATTGTTGTTGTTGTTGTTGTTGTTGTTATTATTATCATAGGCTTTAGTCTGGACAGTGTAGTCTTTTGTTGTGTTTTTTTGGCCTGGGAAGAGTTGGAGTTTGAAAACTTCATTACTGATGGTGGACGACATAATTATAAGCAACGTGTTGAACAGTTGTTGGTGTTGTTGTTGTTGTTGCTGTTGTTGACATTAATATTCTTGCTGCGTGGTCTCCAGAATTTCATCACGGAGGTCACCCAGAATTTGCACTTAGACTCACACATTCCTCATGGCAATCACTGTAATATCATGTATGACTTCAAATATCTCCCCATATAAACAACCATACTTCGAATTCAGAAGATTTTTTTTTATCTGAAGGAGAAAAGTGCAGGTATTTATACCAAGAGCTTGTCATTGCTGAAACAACCTCAACAAATCCTTCTAAAGTATAACGATATATTTTAACGTGTGTCTTGGTCCACGATATGTGGCAAAGCTGTGAGTCATTATAAGCCTTTATCTTGTTGTTGCTCTATTATAACTGTGTACATGTATGATTTCTTTGAATAAAATGTTGTTTAAAACAAAGCTTTGGGACTGACCCAGGGACAGTTCCGAGCTTCTTCCCATGAAAAAGGAATGTCAGTAACAATGATGAAGTTGTGATGACTATGAACATGATTTTCTTATTATTGGCTATCGTGTCATTTCTTGTGGGTGCCTTCTCCAGTCTGTTGACACACTGGGCAAATACTTGGTCACTGATTTAAAAGCATATAGCTGTGACTAAGTGTTTAGCTTAGTCTTGGTCACAATTGATTACGATGTATAAACCATAGTGGAGTTTTTGTGTCAAAAGTGTGTAAACTTATACACACGTGGTGGCATTTGTTTAAAGAAGGATGACACATCAGTGGTAAAGATAGACATTTTTAAGAAGCATAGTTAACTTGGATTTTGTCAGCCCAATCAGGGTATATAATCAATTGTTGATATGCTTGTGTATATCTTTCTTCTCTTCTTTTCTTTCTTTCTTTCTTTCTTTCTTTCTTTCTTTCTTTCTTTCTTTTTTCTTTCTGTCATCCTTTTTCTTTCTTTCTTTAGAAGCACGAGGCAATCCACTTCCCCGAAAGTCCTTTGCATGGCACTGTATATAAACCGAGGTCCTGTATGAACGCACGCAGAACAATTTGCGCATACGTTAAAACCTGTGCCACCATCGGAAAGGGTAGGCCCATTGTACTGATGGGAAGGGATGATAAAACTAAACAAAAAATGCATGCACACTGAGAACGGATGTTAAAAAGGCACACGAGTTCTTATTCGTTATCCTATAATAAAAAATAAAAAAAATGCAAATGTGAGCCAGATTTGGCTTTCTTAGCAACTCTAGATGGCGTTTGCTTCTTTATTAATTTTACGTGAGTGTGTACGTACACGAATCATCATCAGCTACAGGGAGTCTCCTTAGGCCTTAATGAAGTTATTTCTTAACTGCCCAGGCATTCAAGCCATTTGTCCAGCTTTATTTTTTTTAGCCTGCCTGTGTAGATAACTGTATGTTGTAACAGTTGTAAGCATCTCAATGAGGTTGTCAGGTGTTATCACGTGTGCAAATGTCATATGGGCCACTGGCAGACAGCAAGAGTTGCTGTCTGAGCGTTCAACGAAGAAGCATATGAGCTACATCCCATCAGCTGGGCAAGCAGTCATGGCTTGATATGTTGGTGAAAACCCAGGTACATGTTGGGAATGTTTCTGCTTCTTCAAACCACAGACCACGGACATGATTTGCTCCATCTTTAAAATGCATATTCGATTTTAACCAAACACAGTCATAGAACCGTCAAAGGCACTGATGAGATTTCAAATTGATTGATGTGTCCTGGCAATACTGACTTGAGTGTTTACTTGACTTGACTTCTTAAGGAGTTACAGAGTACTGGAATGAATGTTCTGCGCGGTACCAGCTGTCCTGGCGCAGCGGTTAGCGTGGTAAGCTAAAGGCTAGATGCCGCATGTTCGACTCCTATTACAGTAACAGGGATTTTTTGGACTCTGGCTAGCTTCTACCCAGTCTCATATTGCTATGAGCTCTTCAGGCAGGCTTTTTTCACTGAACGATGATCAGTGATTATGTGGATGATGTACTGATGCTGCGATGGAAGCGTATCTACTTTGACACTACGTTTTAAGGCTCTGCTCCATGTTTTTTTATGATAGCGTGTCCTGGTGCGAATTGGGCCCGACAAATACAGATACCTGCAGTGTTGGTCAAATACTTTGAACAACATCCGCAAAATCGCATTTGTAAAGTGGATTAAGCTCAACTCTGTGGTACCAGTCTTTCCACAGTATCCCTCCCCTAAACAACAATAAAACAACAAATTCAACAAAACCCGATGTCTCTTACAGGATTTTAACACGCCAGCAACCAAGCAGGAAACCAAATCACTAACCACTGCACCATGATGGCGGATTTAAATCATATTATTGTGAGTCCCAAGATCTTCAAGTGGAGACAGAAGTAAAAACTGAATTTTAGAATGGTAGCTATGTTATAACGTACCTGAGGAACACAATAGCCAACTGGTTAAGACCGTTCGACTTCAATCCCATACAGGTCCATTAAGTCGTGGGTTCGAATCTTGGCAGTGGCTGGTGAATTAAGGGTGGGGATTTTTACAATTTCCCAGGTAATCTTCAAGTGCAGACTGGCTGGTGCCCTAATTCCCTTCGTATATAATAATGAACATGCCGAAGATAAAACAATCACGTTTAAGATCTCGTAATTCATGTCAGTGTTCGTTTGGTTCCGGAAACACAAACATACCCAGTATACATCCCCCGAAGTCGGAATGCAGCTACCTTCATGGTGGGTAAAACGGTCACATTCACAAAATATCACCATTTGTAAACCTGGAGGAATGGCAAGCGACAAAAAAAAATCGTTCTTCTTTTTTTGCTTTGGCAGAAAACAAGACTGGAATTAAAATCATTACCAGAAGAAGTCTACCACTTGATAGCTAAGAAGATAATTTTTCAACCGGAACTCCCACTACAGGAAGATTTTTCATAATTTTTTTCACAATAGAAAAATGGCAGATATTTGATAATTAAGCTAGGTTTTCACAGGTTCAATCAAGAAACTGTGATGTGCTCTGGCCATGGAGCTACCCCATCCCCTTAGTGAAGAATCAGCCATGTTGCAAAGGTTTCAAACCTGAACTTGGGTCAGTCTGGTGACTCAGCCACGTGTAGATCAGGACTTCTGGCTGATTCTTCTGCCGCTGCCTGTTTGCAACATGTACACATGGACTCAAACCCATGCTCTCAAGATTCAAGATTTTATTTCAAGAAACCTCCCCCAAAGGGTACATACAATTTAATAAAACCTCAACTTGCAGATGGGGTTTTGGTTCTTCTGGCCAAATTGTCTTTTCAATCAGATGGAAAAGCCACTGGGCCATGGAGACATCTTGTGCTGGTATGGGGATCGATTCCCTATGAAGTACATGTATCTATGATCCCTTGGTCAGCTTTTATGAAAACCTCGTTGGTTGCTCTCTGAATTTGGTTGTAAAGGCCATAGTTCTTCTGATGATGACACTGATTGTTAGTGTCCTTGCTCTGTGGTGTGTGCGCGCGCGCGTGTGTGTGTGTGTGTGTGTGTGTGTGTGTGTTGTGTGTGTGTAAGTGTAAGTGTATGTGTGCATGTGTGCATGCACACACTGGAAAGTGTATGTATGTGTGTGAGTCAAAGTCAAAGTTTTTAAAAATCTTTATTGTGTGTGTGTGTCAAAGTTATTATTTTTTTTAACATGTGTGTGTGTCTGTGTCAGGGGCTGTGTGTATCTGTGTGTGTGTGTGTGTGTGTGTGTGTGTGTGTGTGAGGGTGTGTGTGTTATTGTACTACTTTGATACTCTATTGTTGCTTACTGTGGAGACTAGTTTATCTAAACATGTCAAGTTAGAAAATGTGTTTGCAAGCTAAGGGGGAACACACACACACACCCCAATTATAGCTAAAAGTTCTATTTTTATAATTATTTTTAAAAATTAACCATTTTTTTTTTTTTTTATTTTCCCTTTAGATAATTATTTGTAAAGTTTTAAGATTTAATGGTTTTTGGTTTTTTGTGTAAATTCATACCCCACCCCCGACAGGAGTTTTCTTTTGGGGTTTTTCCGAAGAGTATAAGAAAACCCATATTTGGTTTGTTTTTATTATACCCCGGTTTTGGGGAACATTTTTTTTTTCCCCCCCGGGGGTTGGGGAGTTTTCCCTTGCTGGCCCAGTTTTTCCCGGGCCCGTTTTTGTCAACACTTCTGCCCGGGTTTTTTGTGACCAATTCCTTTCCCTTTACCCACCGGGTTCGGTTTTACGAGGGGGATTTATGGATCCCCCCCACTTTTTATTTAAAAACTCATTTTTCCCTTTTCCCAAATTTTTTTGTTGCTTCCCCCGATTTTTTTTTTGGGAAATTTTTGTTGGGGTTTGGGGGGTTTTTTTTTGTCCCCTAGGTTTTTGAAAAAGTAAAACCAATTTGAAATTTTTGACCAAATTTTTTTTAAAGAAAAGGGTTAAACCCCAAATTGGAAGGGGTTGGGGGGACGGATTTTTTTTTGGGGCATTGGTTTTCTTTTCCCCCTCTTTGACACACTCCCCAAAAAAAAATTGGTACTTTTTAGTTTTGGGCTTTGACGGGGTAGGTTTTTTTTTCCCCCTATCCCCTTTTAGGTTTGGAGGGTTTTTTTTCACAAAAAAAAATTTTTGGGTTTGTTCCGGGGAAAAAAGGGGGTTTTTTTGGGGAACCCCGGGTCTTATTTTTTAAACCCCATATCCTTTTGTGGGGTCCTCCCTTTCTTTCCCCCCGGGAAATTTTTCCCCAGCCCTCCCCTTTTTAGGAGAGGGCTTCCACCCCCCAAAATTTGGGTGGCTTTAAAAGGGTGCTTATGAGGTGAAATTTTTGGGAAACCGGGGGAAAAAGAAACCCTTGTCGATGAAGGGGTTTAATACAAAATGAAGGGGGGCCCCCCCCGGGGTAAAAAGACGATTTTTTTTTTTTTTTTCCCTAAAGCCTCCTTTCTTCCCAAGTGGTTTGTTTTTTCATTTTCTACAGACCCTTTCAAAAAACCCGGGATCGGGCATGATTTCCCCTTTTGCAAGACATCCCCCTTTTTTTTTTTGGTGCCTTTTTCCGTTTTGGGAAACCCTTTTGCCCCCAGATTTTTTAGGGTATAAATTTCCAGGAAGGGGGGCTGCCCAGTGGTTGGGGTTATACCCCCCCGGGGGCTTGGCAATCATCAGTTTTAAATTGGAAAATGGTGAGGGAATGTTTTTGTTTTTTTAAACCAACCGGACAAAATTTTTTTTAAAAATTTTAAATTTTTTAAAAACCCCAAAGGGTTGGGGAAAAATTTTTAATAATTTCCAAATACTTAAATTTTTTAGATTCAAATTTAAAAAATTGGTCGGGGGGTAAAGGGGGGGGGGTTATTTAAAGCTAAACCCCGCATGCCGACTCCTATTACAGAAAACAGGTTTTTGGACTCTGGCTAGCTTCTACCCAGCCCAAATTTGCTATAACCTTTGGGGCTTTTTTAGCCCGGGTTGGTGATTGGGGGGTTTTTTTTTTGAGCGTACTCTTTTACATACTTTTAAAAGGGTTGCTCCATGTTTTTATGTAGGTTTTTCCCGGGGCAAAATTGGCCCGACAAATACAGATACCTGCTGTTGTCAAAAAACTTTGAACAACACCGCAAAATGCATTGTAAAGTGATTAAGCTCAACTTGGGTACCCCTCTTTCCACATACCCCCCCTAACAACTAAAACAAAAATTCAACAAAACCAAAAGTTCTTACAGGATTTTAACCGCCACCCAACCAAACAGGGAAAACCCAAAACACTAACAATGCCCAGATGGGGTTTAAATTAATTTTTTGATCCAAAAATCTTCAAGTGGAGACAGAATAAAAACGAAATTTTAAATGGTACTATGTTATAACGACCTGGAAAAACCCAAAACCCAATGGTTAAAGACCGTTCGACTTTAAACCCCTAAGGTCCATTAAGTCGGGTTGAACTTGGAGGGCTGGGAATTAAGGGTGGGGAATTTTTTCAAATTTCCCAGGGATTTCAAGTGCAGCTGCGGTGCCTAAAATTTCCCCTTTTTATAAAAATGAACTGCCCAAGAAAAAACATCACGTTTAAGATCTCGTAACATGTCAGTTTCGTTTGGTTCCGGAAACACAAAATACCCAGTTCACCCCCGAAGTCGGAAAAGAAACTCCTTCATGGTGGGGAAAACGGTCACATTCCCCAAAAATTACCATTGTAAACTGGAGGGAAGGGCAAGCGACAAAAAAAATCTTTCTTTTTTTTTTGCTTTGGCAGAAAACAAGACGAATTAAAATCATTCCCGAAAGTCTACACTTTATACTAAGAAATAATTTTCCCCGGGACCCCCACTACAAAAGATTTTTTTTTAATTTTTTCCCCAAGAAAAATGGAAGATATTTGAAATTAAGCTAGGTTTCACAGTTCATCAAGAAAACCGTGATGTGCTCTGGGCCCTGGGGACCCCATCCCCTTTTGAAGAACGCCATGTTGCAAAGGTTTCAAACCCGAACTTGGGTCATCTGGGGACTCACCCTGTAGATCGGACTTCGGGTGGTTCTTCTCCGCTGCCGTTTGCAACATGTAAAATGGGCCCAAACAGCTCTCAAAATTCAAGATTTTATTTCAAGAAAACCTCCCCCCCAAAGGGTACTACAATTTAAAAAACCCCAACTTGCAGATGGGGTTTTGGTTTTTTTTGGAAATTGTCTTTTTTCAATCAATGGAAAAGCCCCTGGGCCATGGGACATCTTGTGCTGGTTGGGGGTGGGTTCCCTTGAAATACAGTATCATGATCCCCGGCACTTTTATGAAACTGGTTGGTGCTCTCTAATTTTGGGTTTTTTTAAAGGCCTAGTTTTTTTGAGATGAACGATTGTTAGTGTTCTTTTGTTTTGTGGTGTGTTGGGGGGGGTTTTGGGTGTGTGTGTGGTGGGGTGTGTGTGTTGTGTGTGGGGTGTTTGGGGGTAGGGGGTAATGGTTTTTAAATGTGGCATGCCACACTGGAATTAAAATTTGTGTTTGAAATTCCAAGTCAATTTTTAAAAACTTTGGGTTTTTGTGGAAAAATTTTTTAAAAAAAAAAGGGGGTTTTTTGTGTCCACCTTTTTTAACCCTTTTTTTTTTTTGTTTGGTTGTTGGAAAAGGGTTGGGTTTTTTTTAACTGAATTAAACTTTTTCTTTCAAAAATTTTTTTAAAATGTCATTGGGTGTTTGGTGGGGCAACCCCCAAACACAACTTTCAACCAAAAAAAAACACCCCACCATTCGTGAGAGAAGGAAAAGGTTTTTTTAAATTTCAAGCCGTGAAATTTTGCTTTTTGAAAAAGGAGGGAAATTTCAAGACAAGAAGTAAAACATTTATTTTGGCTGGGCATTTACCCACCTGGTATAAAATTTTTCAAACCAGTGCTTTTGCTGGAAACTGAAAGTTCTTTGTCTGTTTGTTTTTGCTTTTTCTTTTCTTTCTTCTTTTTCGTTCTTTAACCTTCCTAACCCTTTTTTCTAATTTTTTGCCTTTTTTGTGTCTAATCACTTATTGATAACGTTTAATTTTGAAGAACAAACTGAAAGTGTTTTTGGTGTGTGTGTGGTTTTTGTGTGTGGTGTGTTGTGTTTTGTGTGTTTTGTGGTGTTTGTGTTGTGTGTGTGTGTGGTTTGTGTGTTGTTTGTGTGTGTTTTGTGTATCAAAGTCAAATTTTGTATAATCTTTATTGTGTGGTTGTCAAAGTTACATTTTTTAACAAATTGTTGTGTCGGTTCACTTTTTTGTGGTTGTTTGTTTTGTGGTGGTGTGTGTGGTTTGTGTGTGTGTGTGTGTTTATTGAACATTTGCATACTCTACTGTTTCTTATTTGAGACTATTTATCTAAACATGTCATGTTTTGAAATGTGTTTCAAGCTAGACACACACACACTAACACACCCACACACACACACACACACACCACTCACACACACACACACACACACACACACACCTCATACAGCGTTCTACGATAAAGACATGGAAGATGGGGGGGAGGCAAGGTTAAAAAGAAGGCAAAGGCTGGCTAACTTTCCACAATGCAATCTATGAGTAGGCAATCACAGCAGCACAAAACAGACAGCGCAAAAACATCTTCACTAACTGGGTGCCCCCGCCTCATTCTCCTTACCCAAAGTACCTCCAAATTAAACAGCCCTGTTGCAAACAACCAAGTGCTGTGCTTAACTAGCCACGCTTCTCTCTCTCTCTCTGATCTCTGTCTCTGTCCTCGTCATCTCTCTCTCTGTCTCTCTTCTCTCTCTCTCTCTCTCCTCTCATTCTGTTTCCACTTCTGAAATTTCACAAGCAGTCACTCCAGAAGGAGAGAAAAAGAAGAAAAAACAACATCAAACAAACAACAACAACAACAAAATAAAACAAATCTCTTCTTCTCTCTTCTGTGTCTCGTTTTTATACCATCAAACATGTTTAAAAAATATTGGCATTCCTTTCCAGCTTCTCTCCTTGCTGTTTAGGCTTGGTTCCATTATCTCCAAGGCCACACAATCTCCTCAGGCCTGTATAAGCTGCTTCCTGAAGGAGGTGCTTGCCAGTTGATTTTCCTTACCACACACACAGGAAAGAAGAACGAGTCGCCAGCTTGGGTGGACCTCGTGATTTACCTGTGTCCCAGTGCAGCATTAAATGAGGCTTGTTCTTCTGCTTGTACTTAGCTTCTAGGTGTCGTCCTCCATTGATGTTCATTGTGATGTTCTGAAACCCTTGTATCTCCTTAGACAGCCGATATTAGCGGCTGTGCAAGTCAGCTTTTCCATATTTGATGGGTAGATCTCATAGCAACCCGATATGACACATAGCTACTCTTACCTGACTCTTACCTTATTCAAACTTCTCTGATCTGGTGTTGTTGCCTAAGCCCAAGCATATCCAATGGCCTTAAGTTTCCTTGTACTTACTGTCTTGAAGAATCCTCTCATGGGCGCCCCACTTGTTCCCTGCTACATCGGCAGAATTTCTTTCTGTCTTGCTTTTTCCTTCAGACTTTTTCCAATGGTGGTCTTCATGACAGTTGTTGGTCAAATGTGACACCAAGATTATTTCTTCATTTCATTCTTGACCTATTCCCAATTTGACATTGTGGCTCTGATTTAGTGAGAGGTAAACAGTGTGTGACTTTTCTTCACTGAGCTTTGCAAACTATCTCGAGCACCACCCTACAACCTCAACCCATCTGTATCATATGCTGCGGTATACAATATTCTTCATGCACCAACATCTCGATCATCAGCGTAGAGCTACTTTTGATCCTCTTGCAGCTCAGCACAGGACATTGAATGAAAATCAAGAAAAATGGGGGAACCCACACCGTCCTGTGGATACGCCATTCTGATCACTCAATTTTTGTTTTCTGTCGTTTTTGGATAGATCACCCAGCTCTTTTTTTTAGAAAAACTTATCCAGAGAGCGTGTTGCCTATAATTTCCACTTTTTTGGTCCCGTCACTTGAAAACAATCGGCCATCTTTGATCAAAAGCTTCTCAACCTATCCAGCAGCAAAGACTACTTGGCTTCCTGAAAGCACTTCTGTTTCCTTAAAGGTTGGATTATCTTAGTGCACCGAATGTTCAAAAGCCCTTGTTTTGAGCCAGTATATTGTATCTCGATGTAAACAGGTAAACTGTGTTGGCTAGCCTCCATTTTCACACAAAAACACTGTATGAGGCGATATATCATGGCTTAGCGTTCCCTTCGTTCTTCTTTGCCCTTCTTGATACAAGTCATCAATTTGTTTTCTTTGTCTGTCTGTTTGTCTCCTCATAATTTCTCCTCTTCCGCTTCTTCTGTCATCTTCTGCTGTCTCTCTCTTCGCTCCTCTCTTCTGTACTCCTTCGTCATTCTTATTCCCTCCTTATTTGCTCCTCGCTCTCTTTCAGTTATGACTCTCTCTCTCCTCTCTATCTCTCTCTCTCTTTCGCATTGACTCTCTCTCTTTCTCTCTCACTCTCTCTCTCCTCTCCTCTCCTCTCAATCCTCCTCCTCTCTCTCCTCTCTCATCTCTTCTCCTCTCTCTCTCTCCTCTCTCTCTCCTTTCAACACATAAACATGCATATAACATTAAATTCTCTATCCATAAGACAAATATCACTGACAGCAAACACGTATGTTATTTATACTGAAAACTACAACAGCATCCAATTGGTGACACATTTTCACAGGTCATTTACAACTTCACATCATTGCATGGCTAGACTATTGAAATATTCATAAACCGAATTATCCAAATTGAATCCGTCACACATTGTATGTATATGCTATGATCCCATACCTATAAACACACTTCTCACGTCAGAAATTGTATTTCTTAGAAAAGTAAGTCACTTAACTGTGTTGCAACATCAGTCGCGTTATATCTATCTTGTTGTGTTTGTGTTTGTGTGTTTTTTTTTGGTGTGTGTGTTTGTGTGTGTTGTTTGTGTGTGTGTTGTGTTATGGTGTTTGTGTTGTCGTTTGTGTCTATCTTTTTTATCGTATGTTCTGTTGTGGTTTCTGCTACGTACTGCCGCGTGTATTGTGTTTACTTTGTTCTCCTTTCTACACGATGCAATATCTGTTTTAGTGGTTAAATACCATTTTTGTCGGTTTTCCTCGTATGTTTTCAAATCAATATCCATTTGTATGCTTTAAACAAAAATGACTATCCCCCTTGGTTTTCATTTTAAAGACTTCTCTTTGCAACTCTTTACGACTTGTACGCAAACATGAATTTCAGAGAACAAATTAATTTAAAATACAGGTTAGAAAACCAAACCTGAAACTGTTAAAATGATTGCTGCTCTCAAACCACTGGAATAAATTCTCATGAAATATAGATATAAAAAGGTTGTGTGTTTTTGGTTGTGGTGTGTGGTAGTGTGTGTGTGATTGTGTTGTGTAAGGCGGGAAAATATACCCGTGACTCACTTCTGAAGTTTCAAGTTCGACCCCCCCCCCCCCCCCCCCCGATAAATATCAATACAAATCACACCCCGAAATCATTCGATGAACGATAAATCAATTCCCGTCTGCCAACGCTCCACACTCATGCACACAATTAAAACTTTCCCCCTTCTGGAAAAGCCATTGCAACCATTAAAAAAATAACATCTCATCATCTCATCTCATCTAACTGGAAAATCTACAAACTCTAGGTTAATTTCTCCTCTGACTTAAATTGTATGATTGCTGACACTGTTTGTCCATCGATTTTGTCTTCTTCACTGAATTCCATGCAGTACTGAAGATATTTTGTCCAGGGTCCACTAGGAATAGTTTTCCTTATTTGTTTTCCTGCAAGCCTCGATGTCATTAGCACCAGAATTGTGATTTTTCCCTCCAAACTACTGTGACATTACTCATACTGTATCACCATTATGGTCTCAAAAATCACAACAGTGTCCGATAAAACACCTTGGACTTATTCCCAATGATATAACTATTCTCCAACCACCCTTGACATAAATGCCTTCGTTGCTAAAGCTCTTTGATTCTGGATATCTTTGTGTCCCATTGTACTTCTTCATTGTGGCCCTTAAAGCACCATCATCACATCGAACGCCTTTTTGAATCTTTAAACAGTACATTTCTGCTGATGCTGCTATTCTGTGTGAGAACTAGATGACAACATTTCAATAATGCATACACACAGTGCGTCCTTGACATCATCCCTATAATTAAGAGCTCCTTAATGTGTAAAGTCCGCAGACCAAAATCTTACAATAGTCTAACCTAACCGCGAATGAAACAATTACACAGACTGGTATAACTGGTATGAATGTAACTATTCAGATTTTATGGAGTATATAGATTCGATAATTGTATAAATTGGCATGGTTTATGGATTGAATTTAATATTGAATTGTATACATGGCAGGATTGTATAGCTCTATATCGAATAAGTATAGAAAATCCATAATTGTATAGAGTTAGACTGTATGAACTACATATATTGCATATTGTATAATATAACATAAACATCAGTATTTTTGTGTAGTGCTTTGTCTTTACTTTTTCCCCTTTTTAACCTGACTTCAATGTTTGAGTACCACGCTAAAACTTTCAGGCTGTCTTATTGTTTGCTCCTGCCTGCTTGTATTTTTTTTATTATTTCCGTTATTGGCATTTCCCAGTGTCAAAACCCTCTTATCCAAACTCACTCTGTCCTCACTCTCACACTACAATCCCTTGAGCCGCAGGTACACACTGGAAGATCTTTGGAAGGAGTCAATTTTAAACTTTGCCTGCCAACAAGTTTAACGAGTCTGGTCATCCCCACCTCGCCCTTTCCTTCCATGTTGACTAAAAAAATCGAACTAATGTCAAATCCTCGATAACTATATACCAGCCCCTGAGCAACGCCATCAAACATCTTGCCACACGTAAATCCTGTCCGTTTTTCGAAAGAGTAGCCATTGTTGCCGGGAACTATTACAAAGTTTACAAAACCGCATACACACGGACATGATGTAAAAAAGCACATTTGCTTATTCCATTATCCCTCAGATAAAAAAAGTCATCTACGCTTTGATTTTTCTTTACAAGATTTACGCTAAATAAATTCCATATATTATTTATTATCATATTATTATTATTATTATTATTATTATTAAAAAAGCGATGATTCATGTACCTCGCTGAACAGAAACCTACCCGACTTCAGAGGATTTCTCTTCTGAACAAGGTGCAGATCTATATTCAAACTTGTCACCAACACAGACTACTTAACATATCATTTCAAACCTTATCATTCTAACGTAAGCCTTGGCATATCTTTTCTGACAGCAAATCCAGAACAATCTTTTTTGGCCTAGCTATCCCTCCCATTTTTCTGAAAGCCTTTGCCTGTCATCTCTGGCATAACTGGCCCTATTCAAACTCTAGGTCGACTTCATCCTTAGGTTTAAAACGCAACGAGGCTTATCAATATTTGGCCGCATTGACTACCACCCAAACACCCTGCACTAAATTCTGGATTTACGTGGTTGTTTTCATGGTCATTTCATAAAACGACGTAAGAAAGATTTCATCTCATGCCCGAAGTAAATAAAGTGTACCCATATCCTATAAAGCCTAGAGCGACTCAGAAACCTCAACTCTTACGCACATATTGGAGGTGGCGCCCATCTCCTCTCCCCGCTCTTTACCTTCCCTTCCTAAAGTACAGTACCCATTACACTTGCCACTTGGGGAACTGTACTACCAAAGGCGCGCAAACGTCACCCATCCGCCTGTAACCACGCTCGACTTTGCTTAACTTACTCGAAAGCGATGCTCCACATTATTAGGTTCGACTATATTTACAACAATGGCAGACCAACCATGAGGTACCCTCCTGATGGGCGACTTCCACCATTTGTTTTGATGACTTTCCGTAACTTTTGACTGCAAGGCATCAACACGAACTCACACAGAAAAATATCACGATAAACCACACGAGTCACCAGAAGACAAGCAACATAACGGCCATAAAATTTTCTTTCATTGCAAAATAACTGTTTTTTGTTGTTTGTTTTTATTTGTTGTTTTTTGTTTTTGTTGTTTTGAGATGATATATATGATTATGCTGTGGTCAAGAGAATGAGAGAGAGGAAAAGCGAAGAGAGAATGTATATAATGCTTCAGGCTGTACCTACGCCTCCCTTGATACATATCCCCAGCATCAACGACCCGTGACACAGCCACCTTGCATTTAGCAGTATTTCGCTTCTCCGTCTCTTCTTCAACGAAACGCTCAGAACACAAAATCCTTTTCTTCACTACATAGCATAATCGATGCGCTCCTCAACGCCTACAATAACACCCAAGTATAATTTGCAAGGAAAAAATTTTCTTTCATAAGTTTTCTGAACAAAAGCAGATAATGACAAGAAGGCAAAAATAAGACCAGAAGGAGTATGAGAAGAGAACAGAGGCCAAAACAAGAAGATAGAAAAGAGAATTTCAAAAGTGGAGATCGTTTTAGACTGACATCCCCCACACCACACAGTTACAACCTTAGTTTTCTTTGCATAACTCCACAAACCCTCCATGATCATGCTGATCACGTGCCCAGCTTCATAACACCCATCCAGCTCATTTATTTCTGATAGAAGCTGATACGATTTTTAAAAAAAAAAACTTTATGGATTCACTGTATCTTTTTCACCAGAGAACAAATCACCAAACAACTCTCCCCCCCCCCCCCCCCCCCACATGATGGCTGATCTCGGTCTCATTAATGAATCAAGTCTGGCCAGTTTGCGGGTTTCATGCATGTATATTTGTTTATATTTTTTTAATTACATTTATTCTTATTTTTCGTAGATAATTAATAAACACTCATGTCTTTTTTTTACAATCATTCCCCGTGCATACAGTGTTAGATTTTGTCTTCGTTTCTCCCACAATTACAATGGCCTCTCTTCAGAAAGCATAATGATTTAACGTGTACGCAAGATTTAGCTGCATTCGCCACACGGACTTCGATTTAATCTAATCCTAGACTATTGCAGGATGAGCCCTGATTTAACGTCCAAGAAAAAACCAAACCCTCTTGAACTAATTCGAACCCGTCCGCATCACGACGCAATGTGCGTGACTCTAACCACCAGGCTATCCCTCCCCACAATTCAACCCATTGCAAGCCTACGTTCTAACTAACGAAAAGTACATTCTTTAACATGGAAGGATGTTATACCAAATATCCACGAAAGAAAGACTTGGTTCATATCTCCAGTTAAGAGTTTGGATCACGAGTAAAGGATCCTATAAATATTGTCTATGGAGCAGGCGTCAGAGATCTCACTTCTCCGGGGCCAGCTCATATTGAGCGGGCCCCATCTCCTCTCCCTCGCTACTTAATACACCTTTCCTGACCTCAAGAGGGCAGGACCATTCCACCGGTACCTGGGGACTGTAACTGAAGCCAAAGCACAAACCGTCACCCTCCAACTGGTAACCACCTCGACGCTGCTAACTGGCTGGGGAAAGCGAGCCCGACCACAGACTATCCCTCCCCCATTTTCAGTGAGTAGACAGACAAAAATGACTTCGCTAAATTCGCCTCTCTTCAAAATAGTCATCTCTTCGCAGCTGCCTATCTATAATCTTCAAAATTGTGAAACACCGCTTCATTTCATGACTGTTTAACGAATATGCCATTTTCTGCGATTTTAAGAGACCCTTTTCTTTTGCTTCACAAGAGTACTGATTACTGATCGGTCCAAAGCATTATCTCCTGCCTACCTGCAAGATTTCTTGGTGCGAAAGGCAGTTAGAGTTTTTTCTATTCATTTTTGTCATTCCTCCTAAGCTCCATGTATCATCAAGTAGATTGTTTAGTAGCAACCGTTGCCCACCTTCCTTCTCCTCCCACACAACGATAAAGGTACCGCATTCCGTCTTCGAAATATTAGCGTATCATTGCCTCTGATGTTTACTTAAATGACCGCTGTTATTACGACTCGTTGCTCTTTGTGAGTAAGTAACTGGTTATCTGATAAAGATTTTATTCATTGTAATCGGCTCACTCCAACACACTCATGTGGTTTATGTCATAATGCGTGCGGCGCGTTGTGCGAACGCCCCCCTCCCCCCCTTCCCTCTCTCCTCTCTCTCCTTTTTCTCTCACTCTCTCTTTCTCTCTCTCTCTCTCTTCTCACATCTCTCTCTCTCTCTCTCTCTCTCTCTCTCTCTCTCTCTCTCATCATCTCGCCTCTCTCCACTCTCTCTCTCTCTCACTCTCTGCGTTTTTGTGATATCAAATAAATCTATAGAAATTCTTTTATTTTTGAGATAATGAATGAGCCACCCATATACATTTTTAACATTCATCCCCCCCTTAGGATGTTGTGGATGGAAAATCGGATGTGTGTGATGTGTGATGCCCCGCAACGCTGACTTTTGCATGTGCATGTATATTTACACCTGTCAGTTTTTTATGAATGCTTTGGTGTTGCGATGTTTCTTTTTATTCTTGTATTGAGCGGCTGAGATGGATAATTGTTTAATTTTTTTGGTGTGACGGTTTCCTTTTGGGCTGGTTGGTATGTGGTTGAACCCACTATTTCTTATTTTGAGATAAATAACAGATTTGAAATCGAATATGTTTAAAATACACCCCCCACTCCCATGTTTTTTTTTTTTTTTTTGGTGTGTACACACCACGCTCCCACCCCTCACCCCCAACAACACAAGTACAACCTAAACTCACACACATACACACACATACACATACACAACCCACACTACCACGCAGACGCGCGCATAACTGCACACACTCACACACCTTGTCACATACCAGTCACAAAGAAACATCACATTCCTCATACACATTTCCTCCTCAAAAAAAAACCAAACCAAATCACTTCAAATCTCCACCCCCCACCCCCCCCCCACTAAAACCCTCCCACCCCCCACCCCCTCCCCAACCAGTATCATCAAATACATCAATAAAAACAAACAAACCATGATATAATCTCTACCTTATTTAAGCACTCATAAAACACTGAAATGAACAGTGTAAACCACCTCAAAAATAAATTACAATAATAATTAAGGCGACAGAGAGAAATTACTTAATGACTCAGTATGAAACAACCAAATGCAAAAACTCCAACGACACTGATCACACTTTACAACAACTGTTCAACATTGGTTGCAATCACAGCTGCTGAAGAAACGCAGTCTTCAAAGCGACCGAGATGGCAAGGGTGAGAAAGGTGGGAAAATGGGAGGAAACACCACAAGCTTTCACACAACACACATGACCTCCTAGGCCAACCTGGAAGTAAGGTCCTCCCTCACGTCCATGCAAGCACATCCAGGCTACACCACACAAAAGGCCACACACTAGCCAAAAAGCTCCCACACCACTGGCAGCAGCAACCACACACCTGAATCGCTACTGCAACGACAGTAACGACTTCGAACAACCGACAATGACGACGACACCCATTTCGAAAATGAGAAAGATCCATTCATTCCAGCAACGGAGTTCGCCTGTCGTAGGCTCATGCGCCGCCATTAAACTTCTGGATGCTGAAGAATCCGGATTCGGATTCGGGTGTTTCTTCATGTATAGGTCAAAGCCGCTTAATGGAGGTAACGCACATGATATCAATTGAAACACACGCAGTAAGATCCAAAATATACTAATTCTACAGAACTGAATGCATATGATAACAATGTGTTCCCGACAGATTAAGTCTCGAAGCTGAAAATGTTTTATAAATTACTAGCAACATTACGGACGACTCGCAGGAAGGATGATGACACTAACAAGTTAATTTAGACAATGAGCTGTCTATAATATTGGCTTAATAAAACTTCTCGGATCGTATTAGAACTGGCAACAAAGAACAAAATGGAACTTTGCTTTCTTCTGGCCTCATTACAAATCAAATCACATACTGAATTATTATCTAATAATATACAGCTATCTCTGATACACAAAGCGAATCTTTCTTAAAACATTAATATGTATCCAATCTAGCCTTATATATAGCTCAAATCAAAACGTTACAAACCCTTCTGTTCACTTAAACTTTCCTATACTAATATGATCTGACCATTTCTGGCCCAGAACAATCTACTAAACATGACAAAAATAATTATAACCTAACACGCGGACTTGCAGGGCAGGCTCCAACCACCGAAGCGCTACAACCCCCCAACACCCCCAACACTGAAACCATCACAGTGCTGTCTAATCTGTGTCTGTGTCTTAGTGCTGTCTACTCTGTACATGTTTAACAAAGATGAATCACACACAACATAATCCAACCCCCAGAAAATAACAGTGCGAACATGCACTAGGCACAAGAATCCCAATCATAGCACCTGAATTTGTATGCCCAAAACAGAATGACAGTATTGGCTGAAATAACATTCTCTAATTCGAAAATTCAAGTACAAGCGTAAATAATAATGATTTCATTTGATTTACTCCAACCAACCACACAGCCACATCATAGCTGTCACCATAATGGGTAATCACTTCACAACCCCGCAACATATACCTTAAACGAAATTCAAAATCAAATATCGAACATCATCACACAACATTCAAAACAAAGAGCCATGATTGAATATTGAAATAAAAAAAAAATGTTCACAGGAATGTATATAATCTATCGACCAATATCACATAACTCAAGGTTATTCACCTAACCACACTCCTCTGGAAATTATTCTGACTATCAGTGTTTCGGTAACTCAACTGAACGCTGACATAAGCACGAGGTCTTTAACTTGTATTTTGATTCTTCATCTGGTGCAGATACACCAACGGAATAAGTCACTGGCAGGGCTGTGCTTGAACTGACATGAGATCGAAACTATTCCCATGGGTCATCGCATCATGTTTTTTTCAACTCACATCCATTCTTGCATTCTATCCTCACCTACTTAATCACTCAAACTCCAGACGCGAATCAAGGACTAGAAAAGCATGAATTTTAATGCCACACGTGGGCTGCTAAGTGACCTATCGCTCTGTACATGACAGGGTTTCATTTCCAAGAAAATCCCATGAATACATTTTCCTGAAATAACTGTCAGAAAAAAGGAATTGCCATTGTTTAGGTTTGTTAACTTGTCGCTAAAAATCGTTACTTGTATATTATTGCATTTTATGCTTCAGCAGTATGATATCAAATAAACGAGCAGAAGAGAAGAAGAAGAAAAAATGAAAAATAACAATGTCAAATTTTATTTATAAGTTATAGAATAAGCAGAAACAATTCTTTCACATCCACCCCTGCACAACAACAACAACAACCAATAACAAAAAACCCAAAATATCGAAATAATTTACGTCTTCAGAGACAAAGTGGAACATGCCACTTTAACTTCATCCTGACCCCTGCATAAACAGACCTGGCAGTGACCACTTTAAACTTTCGGGACGACCAGGCACACGATTTCAAGACCAAAGATACAACCTTTAGTTCCACTTACAACATGCAACATGCCTCTCGTACGGATAATTGCACATTGGCGAACTGTCACTGTTCACGGTAAGCTGGAAGCCGCGACACGTTCCGTACCATTACAACACCCACACAGGAAAACACACCCGCCCTGCTTCGTTATGTAAGGAATGCAAGCACCTAATACTTATTTTTTTGAAAGTAATGGAAAGCTTATTTGCTTGTGTGTACACTTATTTACTTAATAGTACATGTGTGTGTGTGTGTGTGTGTGTGTGTGTGTGTGTTGTGGTGTGTGTGTGTGTGTGTTGTGTGTGTGCTGCCTAACTTCACATCTCCATCCCCCCCTTCCTCTGCCTCCTTCACATCCGCCCCCCCCCCCCATCCCTGCTTCGTCCCTTGCAAGCATCCTGTCACACACAGTCAACATATACCCACCCCCACACCCATCATTTCAGTTATCTTGTGGTTCACATTAACAACTTTCTTATACTAGCCAAAGGACATTAACTACATCCATTGGCAAACTTCTGGTTTCCTACTTTTCAGTTGATGCAACACAACTGTTCAGTTTCTTTTAAAGGGGTTTAAAATGAAATACAAAGTTTTAAAAAGAGAAAATACAGCCATCGGCATATAGGACTGACAGGACAGGAAATGTTAAATTCACTGTTATGACGCACTTGTCGAAAGAATGAAGGGCAATTTTCTTTTCTGTGAAATGGCCCAGCGTGTGTCTTCAGCAAAGACAGGATCCCTAGATCAGCGCTCACTTGGCCGACGGGGAAGAAGCACCCAAGCTATCTCCTTGAGGGGGGGGTAGGGGGGGGGGGGGGGGGGGGGGAGCTGGAACACACAATTCCGTGTGTTTAATCTCACTCGGACGGCCCAATTCTCTCCCTTGCTTTCGCCCCACCAACACCCCATTTTTGAATGGTTATACAAAAAATCATGAAAAACTCAAACACATAGAAGAAAATAAAAACATACTGGTTATACATATATAAAAATTGAAGCTCGCACTTATAAAACCCGTTATAGACCTTATCAGACCCTTCTATTTTGCTTCTGACACTTATCAACAATGCGGCATTCGCTACTACTACAACGGCAAACAAAGAGCTCGGAACACACAAATCACCTAAACCACTGCATTTGACGTTGAAACAGCTCACGAACTATGTTAGCGCACGAGTCATGTCTCATGCAGCGGCCACATGAAACAATCTAGCCAAAAAGCAAATCCCTATACGGCATCGTCAAACCGTGGCTTTACACCGTTCCCTAGAGAAACAGCCGTCCTCTAATTTTAATCCAAAGATGGCCAATCCAAAACCAGTCCGGCTGATGCAATCGTGACGCATTTCTCTGTGTGCTCCTCTCCTGCCTCTACCCTTGCCTCAGAACGGCATCCTGGATGGAATGTGCAAGGCAGTTTTGGCTTTGTAGCGATCCTGGGCGAAGCTCCGAGCTTCGCAATGAGAAATTACTGCCACAGTCTTTGCCACCCAAGGTCTCTTTAGTTTATTTTTTTACAAGATATCACAATAATATTCCAATTTATCATTATCATCATCATCATCACATCCATCCATCATCATCGTTATTATTATTATAATATATATTATTATCCATCCGTGTGCCATTCAGTTAAATCAAAACACAACACCAGTGTCTTCTGTTCTGTACTTATATCATTCATCCTTCCTAACTGACACACAATGGCCTACACTTCTGAAAGTAAACGTGTGTGTGCCGATGCCTCTGCATTTTTTTGCACACGTATTCGGTTTTGTAAATCTCATCCAATGATTTTGCAGAGTGATCAGTAATACAGATATTACTTCAGGCAAGAGTTCCTTTAAACGGGTAACTTGTGATCAATGAGCCTGAGCCATAAATTAAGCCCCACACTCAAACTAGCATGCCATCAGCTCAATATCAAAAGAAACACATTTTAACACAATCAACATGAAATTGACTATAGGCCTAATCAAATACACGGCCTTATGTGGGAAACAATTTCCTGCTTAACTTTCATACCGTGAAACCTCAAGATCTATCCTAAAAGAGGAAAAAAAAAGAAATAAGTGTTTTTTTCTTCTTGCTAATGGTCATCTTTAGGAGGATTTATTTGGACAGATTACGAAGAAATTTAACACAAGATAATTTGATTATATATTTATTTAAATTGATTTTTTGGTCAGGTCAGTCAAAGAATTATCTGTTACTGCTACTGGTATCTCCATGTAACCCAGTACACTTCGTATGTCGGGAGAAACCCCAAAGAGAAAACATAGACTTGAAGAGATTGCCCACCAAGGAAACCGAAGCCCACAGAAAAGACATGAGAGAACAGATACAACAGCCAAGATGATACCGTCGGCGAGGCTTCGGTTTACCAACGGCCACGCTTTCCATTGACAACAACACCAGGGTGGAAGTGACAAGCAGCTACTGGAGTTAAAAACATATTTAAGCTCCTGGGTTCAGAGAACAGATCACCATTGAACATGAACGTCCGTACAACTCTACCAGTGCGAAAAATCAAAGACAAGAGTATACTTCTACATCTATCTATCTGTCCCGTAGTCTGACGACCTGGGCACCCTCAAAGACTCACACACCAGTTCCCTCCATTCCTCTCTCTGTTCTGCCTTATCTCAGTTTGTGAGTTCTAGCCTGTCCATTCGCTATGTTATCCTACCAGCTCTTCTTGGTCTGCCTCTTCTTCTTCCGCCTTGGACATTGCCTTGTATCACTGTCTTTACAAGTCCTTGGATCTTTGTGACATGCCCATACCATTTGATTTACGTTTTTCCACGATTCGTTAAAAGGTTCTCATAGGGTCCAAGGGTTTGCTGATTGCCTGTATGCACGCTTTCGTTTGCTTATGTGGTCTTTGTAAATGCCAAAGGAGTCTCCCGAAAGCATCTCATCTCCACCGCGCCTGTACTCCTTCTCTTCCAAATCTTGCAGTCAGGGTCCAGATTCACAGCCTACAGAAAAAATATGGATAGACAAGACGCATTATATGATCTTGGCGATAAGTGAGATATGTTCATCATCTCTCAAATGGTGTTTATTTTGACAAAGCTGTTATAGCCTGTGCATGTCCTACATACTACTTCTGGCTTGATCCCTGGTCCTGATACAATGCCACAGTAACTTAAGCTTTGTACTGTTTCCAGCTTCTGTCACTAAACCAGATATCAGTGCAATGCGTTGGGTTATTAGTCATCATTGGGCTTCTCGACTGATTCCATGCCATATTTTGGAGGAATTATTCCCTGTTCTTTAAGGCTGTTAGCTTGCATCTCATTTTCTGAATCCTCTATTCCATCAATGTCATCTGCATAGCGAGGTTTTGTGATCGTTCTGCCAACCAATGCTGACGATCCTTCATGATTTCCATGCATCAGCCATATTCTCTTCAAGAAGATGTTGAAAAGAGTGGTAGAGTAACAGCCCTGCCTTACTCAACTGTTGTTCGAAACCATTCTCCAATGTTGTGTTGTTGATAGTACACTGCACTCGCTTACACTGTTTTGATGACTCTGATCAGTTTGCATGATGCTGTACAAATTCATGGTGGCCACAAAAGCTGCAATGCCACATCCCTGTCAAATCCTTCTAAAATCGATAAATACTGGTAACGTTCTTGTTGATGGTAAGTAACTCCACATAATATTCTGTGGTTGGGATACGGTTCTGTTGTCTGCGCCCTGCTCTGAAACCGCTTTCCTCACATGATTCTCTGCTTGTGCTCAGTCCTATTCAATATTATCGGAAGCATACCTTGCCTTGGGTGGCATATGAAGCTGATTTGTCTGTAATTATGGCATTGTTTGTAGATTACCTTTCTTGGGGAGGGTGATGATGATGACTTTTGTTCCTTGTATTGGCCATTTCCCTTCTGCCAGATCTTTGCAGATGCTTATAGGGCGCAGTCATGGCTTCCACCTCCAGCCTTGAACCAACTCAGCTGGAAGTATCAGCCCCCCTGCTGACTTTTCCCATTTTCAGCGATCTGACTGCTGTTTCCACTTCTTTCGAGAAAGTGACTGTGTCTTTGCTTGCGGTACATTAAGGACATTCTGGATTCCTGCGGTTCTATAGTTTATACAGCGGAGCATATTTGTCCATCTGTTTAAGAATATCCCGGTCGTCCGTGAGACACTCCCATTTTGTCTGATTGTTTTAAAACCTTTTTTCCCTGTTTTGTGCCAATCATCATTCACCATCTGAAATGCTTTCTTTGCTATTGTTTTTCTTGAGTTCTCTTCATTGTCTTGGCACTGTTAACCGAACATATCTCTTGTGCCTCCGTCATGGACTTCTGGAATCTTTTGTTGACTGCCCATAATGTTCTCTCTTTCATTTGTTTCATTTTTTTCTTTTCTTCAACTCTCTACGCATGTCGCATAGTTGTAAGATGTGTAGTTGACCCATGTTTTTCTGACTGGTCGTGTTTTGCCCAAAGCTCGCTTGCTGTTTCAGGCACTGCTGTATTGAAACTATCGCAGTGTATCTATGCTGAGTCTATCACAGTGAGTGCTGCAAACTATCCACCTATCCTTGCTGAAAAATTCTAATACCTCTGGGTCCTTCACTTCTTCGAGTCAAATTTATCCCTGATGTTCCGCTTGTGGATTTTCTTTTAGACTAGTCCGAAAGTCATCCATCACAATTTCATGATCAGCCCCTATTCTCCCTTGTGAAATTGCTTTGCGTGGAAAAGAGTTTGTGTTAGTAATTTGCTATAGCACTATATTATTCTTTTATGATTGAACATAAGGCATGCTAACAACCATGTATAGTTTTCGAAATTTTCATGTTCTTTACATGAATACTTAAATTACTTTGATCTTTTATTTAATTACTATTTATTCATAAGTAAATTCATTTCTATCATTGTATTACAGTTACATAGTTTTAAAACAGTTCCTTACCCTTTTTTCTAATTTTTTGCCTTTTTTGTGTCTAATCACTTATTGATAACGTTTAATTTTGAAGAACAAACTGAAAGTGTTTTTGGTGTGTGTGTGGTTTTTGTGTGTGGTGTGTTGTGTTTTGTGTGTTTTGTGGTGTTTGTGTTGTGTGTGTGTGTGGTTTGTGTGTTGTTTGTGTGTGTTTTGTGTATCAAAGTCAAATTTTGTATAATCTTTATTGTGTGGTTGTCAAAGTTACATTTTTTAACAAATTGTTGTGTCGGTTCACTTTTTTGTGGTTGTTTGTTTTGTGGTGGTGTGTGTGGTTTGTGTGTGTGTGTGTGTTTATTGAACATTTGCATACTCTACTGTTTCTTATTTGAGACTATTTATCTAAACATGTCATGTTTTGAAATGTGTTTCAAGCTAGACACACACACACTAACACACCCACACACACACACACACACACCACTCACACACACACACACACACACACACACACCTCATACAGCGTTCTACGATAAAGACATGGAAGATGGGGGGGAGGCAAGGTTAAAAAGAAGGCAAAGGCTGGCTAACTTTCCACAATGCAATCTATGAGTAGGCAATCACAGCAGCACAAAACAGACAGCGCAAAAACATCTTCACTAACTGGGTGCCCCCGCCTCATTCTCCTTACCCAAAGTACCTCCAAATTAAACAGCCCTGTTGCAAACAACCAAGTGCTGTGCTTAACTAGCCACGCTTCTCTCTCTCTCTCTGATCTCTGTCTCTGTCCTCGTCATCTCTCTCTCTGTCTCTCTTCTCTCTCTCTCTCTCTCCTCTCATTCTGTTTCCACTTCTGAAATTTCACAAGCAGTCACTCCAGAAGGAGAGAAAAAGAAGAAAAAACAACATCAAACAAACAACAACAACAACAAAATAAAACAAATCTCTTCTTCTCTCTTCTGTGTCTCGTTTTTATACCATCAAACATGTTTAAAAAATATTGGCATTCCTTTCCAGCTTCTCTCCTTGCTGTTTAGGCTTGGTTCCATTATCTCCAAGGCCACACAATCTCCTCAGGCCTGTATAAGCTGCTTCCTGAAGGAGGTGCTTGCCAGTTGATTTTCCTTACCACACACACAGGAAAGAAGAACGAGTCGCCAGCTTGGGTGGACCTCGTGATTTACCTGTGTCCCAGTGCAGCATTAAATGAGGCTTGTTCTTCTGCTTGTACTTAGCTTCTAGGTGTCGTCCTCCATTGATGTTCATTGTGATGTTCTGAAACCCTTGTATCTCCTTAGACAGCCGATATTAGCGGCTGTGCAAGTCAGCTTTTCCATATTTGATGGGTAGATCTCATAGCAACCCGATATGACACATAGCTACTCTTACCTGACTCTTACCTTATTCAAACTTCTCTGATCTGGTGTTGTTGCCTAAGCCCAAGCATATCCAATGGCCTTAAGTTTCCTTGTACTTACTGTCTTGAAGAATCCTCTCATGGGCGCCCCACTTGTTCCCTGCTACATCGGCAGAATTTCTTTCTGTCTTGCTTTTTCCTTCAGACTTTTTCCAATGGTGGTCTTCATGACAGTTGTTGGTCAAATGTGACACCAAGATTATTTCTTCATTTCATTCTTGACCTATTCCCAATTTGACATTGTGGCTCTGATTTAGTGAGAGGTAAACAGTGTGTGACTTTTCTTCACTGAGCTTTGCAAACTATCTCGAGCACCACCCTACAACCTCAACCCATCTGTATCATATGCTGCGGTATACAATATTCTTCATGCACCAACATCTCGATCATCAGCGTAGAGCTACTTTTGATCCTCTTGCAGCTCAGCACAGGACATTGAATGAAAATCAAGAAAAATGGGGGAACCCACACCGTCCTGTGGATACGCCATTCTGATCACTCAATTTTTGTTTTCTGTCGTTTTTGGATAGATCACCCAGCTCTTTTTTTTAGAAAAACTTATCCAGAGAGCGTGTTGCCTATAATTTCCACTTTTTTGGTCCCGTCACTTGAAAACAATCGGCCATCTTTGATCAAAAGCTTCTCAACCTATCCAGCAGCAAAGACTACTTGGCTTCCTGAAAGCACTTCTGTTTCCTTAAAGGTTGGATTATCTTAGTGCACCGAATGTTCAAAAGCCCTTGTTTTGAGCCAGTATATTGTATCTCGATGTAAACAGGTAAACTGTGTTGGCTAGCCTCCATTTTCACACAAAAACACTGTATGAGGCGATATATCATGGCTTAGCGTTCCCTTCGTTCTTCTTTGCCCTTCTTGATACAAGTCATCAATTTGTTTTCTTTGTCTGTCTGTTTGTCTCCTCATAATTTCTCCTCTTCCGCTTCTTCTGTCATCTTCTGCTGTCTCTCTCTTCGCTCCTCTCTTCTGTACTCCTTCGTCATTCTTATTCCCTCCTTATTTGCTCCTCGCTCTCTTTCAGTTATGACTCTCTCTCTCCTCTCTATCTCTCTCTCTCTTTCGCATTGACTCTCTCTCTTTCTCTCTCACTCTCTCTCTCCTCTCCTCTCCTCTCAATCCTCCTCCTCTCTCTCCTCTCTCATCTCTTCTCCTCTCTCTCTCTCCTCTCTCTCTCCTTTCAACACATAAACATGCATATAACATTAAATTCTCTATCCATAAGACAAATATCACTGACAGCAAACACGTATGTTATTTATACTGAAAACTACAACAGCATCCAATTGGTGACACATTTTCACAGGTCATTTACAACTTCACATCATTGCATGGCTAGACTATTGAAATATTCATAAACCGAATTATCCAAATTGAATCCGTCACACATTGTATGTATATGCTATGATCCCATACCTATAAACACACTTCTCACGTCAGAAATTGTATTTCTTAGAAAAGTAAGTCACTTAACTGTGTTGCAACATCAGTCGCGTTATATCTATCTTGTTGTGTTTGTGTTTGTGTGTTTTTTTTTGGTGTGTGTGTTTGTGTGTGTTGTTTGTGTGTGTGTTGTGTTATGGTGTTTGTGTTGTCGTTTGTGTCTATCTTTTTTATCGTATGTTCTGTTGTGGTTTCTGCTACGTACTGCCGCGTGTATTGTGTTTACTTTGTTCTCCTTTCTACACGATGCAATATCTGTTTTAGTGGTTAAATACCATTTTTGTCGGTTTTCCTCGTATGTTTTCAAATCAATATCCATTTGTATGCTTTAAACAAAAATGACTATCCCCCTTGGTTTTCATTTTAAAGACTTCTCTTTGCAACTCTTTACGACTTGTACGCAAACATGAATTTCAGAGAACAAATTAATTTAAAATACAGGTTAGAAAACCAAACCTGAAACTGTTAAAATGATTGCTGCTCTCAAACCACTGGAATAAATTCTCATGAAATATAGATATAAAAAGGTTGTGTGTTTTTGGTTGTGGTGTGTGGTAGTGTGTGTGTGATTGTGTTGTGTAAGGCGGGAAAATATACCCGTGACTCACTTCTGAAGTTTCAAGTTCGACCCCCCCCCCCCCCCCCCCCGATAAATATCAATACAAATCACACCCCGAAATCATTCGATGAACGATAAATCAATTCCCGTCTGCCAACGCTCCACACTCATGCACACAATTAAAACTTTCCCCCTTCTGGAAAAGCCATTGCAACCATTAAAAAAATAACATCTCATCATCTCATCTCATCTAACTGGAAAATCTACAAACTCTAGGTTAATTTCTCCTCTGACTTAAATTGTATGATTGCTGACACTGTTTGTCCATCGATTTTGTCTTCTTCACTGAATTCCATGCAGTACTGAAGATATTTTGTCCAGGGTCCACTAGGAATAGTTTTCCTTATTTGTTTTCCTGCAAGCCTCGATGTCATTAGCACCAGAATTGTGATTTTTCCCTCCAAACTACTGTGACATTACTCATACTGTATCACCATTATGGTCTCAAAAATCACAACAGTGTCCGATAAAACACCTTGGACTTATTCCCAATGATATAACTATTCTCCAACCACCCTTGACATAAATGCCTTCGTTGCTAAAGCTCTTTGATTCTGGATATCTTTGTGTCCCATTGTACTTCTTCATTGTGGCCCTTAAAGCACCATCATCACATCGAACGCCTTTTTGAATCTTTAAACAGTACATTTCTTGGATAATCAATAACACTAAACCCGTTATCACACCACAGGGAAGCACACAAAGTCTGGTTTAACAATGAAGTGTCTGCTAGCGTTTAAAGGCACATATGAATCAGAAAAAGAAACCACGAACACCATTAAAAATCCCAAAACAAACATCACCATTAGTATATTTCTATGAATTGAAGAGAGATTCAAAAAATTTTTTTTTGGTTTTTTTTATGTAATTTTTTGCTTTCACGGGAATGGGTCAGAGGGGGAGGGGGGGAGGGGGGGCTGATACGAGCAGGAGAACGAGCAGAGAGAAGAGAGCAGCACTGTCATGTCGGGAAAAAGTAGCTGGCCAGTTTCCCGACGCTGGCTTCCAAAACAAACCCAGATCCCGAAAATGCTTCCGGGGCAGGATCGGGTAAATTTTGGGTCCCCCACTCAAACTTCAGGACCCAATTTCCCTTCCCTTCTATTATTTTCGGAACATTCTATAGTTTCCCATGGATTCCACGGGGCATTTTGTCTTGCCACCCATGATAGCTAAAGTGAGAATAGAACAATTACTGTAAAAATTCGGGAAAAGGTCCATCACCAGAAATTTTTTTCAAAGCAAACAAGATAATTTTAGCACTAAATGACTAATTGAAGTATTTTTTTAAAATTTTTTCCCTTCATAAGTAAAACTTCACAATGAAATATATTGCTACCAAGTTATCTGCGTTGCGCGGGGTTTAACCACCATTACCTTTTACCGGTTTTAAAATTTTATGTATTCTAAGTCTTAGTTATTAAATTTTTTTTAAAATCACTGCAAAAACAAATTCCCTTTAAAAAAAATTGTGTTGAATAGTGTGTTTAACAAATTTCCTTTTATCATACATTCATTTCTATATTAATTCTTATCTATTACTTTTCTTAGATAGTTTTAACACGCAAAGAAAATTTTTTTTAAAACGGGACATAAAAAATTTTAAATTTAAATTTAATTAATAAATAAAAGGAAAATGCAAATGAGAGCAATGCCTTCTGTCAATTCAAAGATCTTTGCAAAATTATAATGGCCACCAAATTGGGGGTTTTTTTTTTCCATTTCTACCTTGGTTTTTTCATTCTTATCAAAGATCACTTTTCCTCCTTTTGTTTATTACATGCCGTCCTTCAAAAAAAGGAGAAAATAGATAAAAAATTTTGACGAGAGAAACATTGGGGAAAATGTGACACAGGGAAATACTGACAAAAGATCCACAGTTTTATCTTTGTTTAACAGCATTTTTTTTTCCCAATTTTCATAATTTTTCAAACCAAAAAAAACTAAACAAAGAAATTTCAAAAGAGACACTTCAAAAAACTAAAATTAATCAGTGCTAAACAATTTCGGCTTAGGGGTTTTTTTTTTTCATTGAACCTTGAAGAGCAAACAGACTGTAGTTCTTTCCGAAACCCAAAAAGCGCCGTATAAGAGCATTTACTGAACTGTTCAACATCGGCCCAAAACCCCCCCCGGGTTTTTAAAAAAACAAGTTTTTATATTTCCCTACTGTGGGAAAAAACTTCCCCGATAAATCTCCAGCGCCCAAAACAGTTTTTT
>CM054158.1:16344069-16396959 GCA_028751875.1 Rapana venosa
GGTGAACATCCTTACTTCTGATATCTAAACAATTAGTAAGAAATAATCCAACTTTAAACATCAAACTAGGTTTAGTGTTCATACAAAGAAGCTGCACTTTCAGATTCGATGGAAATCTGTAATAATACAGAGGAATACATTTTCTTCGCAATACAGCATATTTTGGGCATACAAGTAAAAAGTGACAAACATCTTCAATTTGTTGGCCATCACACTGAGAGTGTGTGTGTGTGTGTTTGTGTGTGTGTGTGTGTGCGCGCACGCATGTGCACGTGTGAGTGTGTATGTATGTGTTCCACAAGCCTGTCCCATGCGTGTGCTTGTGGCTGTGGATGGGGTGGTGGGAAGGGAATACACACGCACCTGCACTAACGCTTTTCAAGCGGACAAACCAGACAATTATCCAGTGCAAACATCACCAAGTAACTCTGCAGCCTGATCAAAGAAGAATGCCATGTGTGCAATGAGTTTTCACGTAAAGACACATTCCAGTATTTCTGGCACTATGCCCATTAAAGGTTTAAAGTTTTACCATCCCTCTTGTTTTGCTGTGTTTCTCTTCTAGGGCTTTGAGGTTCGCAAATGGTGAGATTTTGAATATGCCACCATTTTTACCCCATGAAGGTAGCTGCACTCCAACTTCAGGGATGTATGCTGGGTACGTTCATGTTTATGTAACCCACCAAATGCTGACATGAGTTACAGAATATTTCACCTGCTAATTTGATCTTCTGCATGTATATATACATGAAGGAAATTAAAGCTCAGGCAGGTCTGCACTTGAAGTTGACAAAGGAGATTGTAAAAATCCCAACCCTTAATTCACCAGAAGCTGTCAAGATTCGAACACACAACTTCATGGACCCCTGTGATCAAACTGCTTGCATATCTGTTTGTGCTTAAACCTGCCCATACATGTTTTTTTCATGATTAAAGGTCAGATATGCACAAGTAAGTTTCCATGCCTCGTGTGTGAATGTTAGTGACCAGCTAAAACCATGCGATCACCTCACAGGTCTCTGATAGACTTGACTAGTGCATTGAGTTAGAATTTAGAAATGAATCTGCTAAACAAACTGCTATAAGATTTTTTTTGTTCCCCAGCTAGAGCTCCAAGGATCACCAGTACTTAGATTTTGTGCATGTGACAACTTTTCCACATTTTTAGGTGGCATTCTAACCTCAGGGTTGAAGTCGAAGCACGATGTCAGTATGCATGCTGTTTGTAAAAGATTGTCATCTGTTCCTACTGGTACAACTGGCCTACCATTCTGAAAGATGTAATGGGTTTTAATATGTGTGCAAGGTCTTCTGCATACATTGGCAAACAGAACCTAAGTTTAGACATGCATCTGAAGGACTTTCAGGGAATGTAGTCTTGCTGATGTTAACTCTAGGGAATAAATCTTGTGGAATGGATGGTAGTTCAAACCCGGGCCATCGTGCAATGAGCATGATGCTCTAACCAACAGGCTATCTACCCTGCACTCCCCCACCTATCAGATATGATACAGCATACTGAACACAGTACAGTACAACTAGTGGTGAAACCTTGGGGAAAAAACCCGATAGAGCTAAATTTGGAGAGAGGGTGTTGGGTTTAAAGGAAAGAGGTAGGCAAAGAAAAAGGAATGGAGATGGGGAAGAGAATGGGAGGGATGTAGAGAGTGAGGTCAGGACCCATCTGGTAACCTCCCACATGACAACACCTGCCCTGTTCACTAACAGGTCGCCTCACCTTTCCCTACAGCTGTTGTTTTTTCCTCCCGTTTTGTTACCTAAGTGATGGTTATTTGGGTGTAAGAGCACGATCTCATGGCTTATGTCTGTGTTATACACCAGCTTCAAGATGTAGTTACTTTCACCCCTTTTAGCACATACACACATGTACACATACCCACAAACACGCAGACACATGGGAATATGCATGCATTGTTGCAAGCACAAGCACACACGCACACGCACACGCACACACACGCACACACACACAATGATTATTATCATCAGAGCTTCATCTTTACTTTACCTACATATCTGAGCGCTTTGATTTGTTGCTCTACAAGATTCTGCGCTATATAAATTCCATACATTATTATTATTATTATTATTATTATTATTATTATTATCATCATTCATCATCATCATCATCATCATCATTATTATTATTATTATCGTCATCATCATCATCATCATCATCATCATCATCATCATCATCATCATCCTCATCATCATCATTATTATTATTATTATTATTATTATTATTATTATTATTATTATTATTATTATTATTATTATTATTATTATTATTATTATTATTATTATTATAATATCCTGTAGTCTAATCCGCCATTGGTGCACCACTGAAGATTCTGTAACCAGCTTCCTGCACTCCTTGCAGTGCTCAGCTTTCCCTAGTCTGTCTTTCTACTCAAGGTCAGTCCACACTCTCTCAGAGCTAGGAACCTTAAAAGCCACGAGCAGCGGTACTCAAAGAAGGTTCCAGAGAGCTGGCTTGTATGTGCGTGTTCGTGTCCGTACCTGCACGTGAACGTGAGTCTTGTGTATGGGGGGAGGGGCCGGGCGTGTAGAGCGCCTGCATAACTATGGTGCGAAACATGTGTGGGAGTATGTGAGATCTGTGTTGTTTGCACACAGAGAGCATGCTGTGTCGGTTGTGTGTGGTGCTGCAAGCTCTCGGATGACATGTCCTTCGGATCAGACTATAAACCGAGGCCCCGTGTGCGAACGCATGCAGAACATCTTGCGCACACGTTTTTTTTTTTTTTTTTTAAACCCCAAAATTTTTTGCCCCAAAGGTAACAAACCCCGGGACACCACCCCCGAATACCCCACCCCCGAAACACCAGCCTACCCCCCAAACACGAGAAAGGGGAATATGCAGATTTTTGGGGCAAGAAAGCACCCCACCCCCCCAACCCCCACCCCCCCCCCCAAATTAACCACCACCACACACCCCTACAACTACCCCCCCCTCCCCCGTCCCCCCCAAAAACCCCAAACCCTTAAAAAAAATTACTCCCTTCCCCCCTTTACAAAAAATCTACCTTTAAATTTTCCCCCCCAAACACCTTTAAAATTTTAAAATTAAAAATTAAAAAAAAAATTTTTAATTTTTTTAAAAAAATTTCCCCACACCCCCCCCCCTTTTCCCAACCCCCCCACCCCCTCCACCCCCCAAAATTTTAAAACCCCCCCCCCAAAAGGAAAAAAAAAACCCCCCCGGCCCCCCCCATTTCCAAAAGGGTTCATTCCCCTTTCCCCCCAAAACCCCCCCACCTCTTTTCTGGGGGCCCCCCACCCCAAAAGCCAACAAGGGGGTATAAAATTTCCCCCAAAACCCCCGTGGGGGGGCCCCACCCTCAAATCCGGAGAACCCCTTTAATTAAAAAATCCCCACCCCTTAAATTTTCCCCCAAACTTTAACCCCTTTCCCAAAAAGGGGGCCAGGGGGGGAACCCCCAACTTTTTAAAATCCCAAACCCCCCCACGAAAAAAAAAAATTTCTACCAAATTTTCCCCCGAACCCCTTTTCCCCCCAAAAAAATTTTTTAAAAGTAACCCTTTTAAAAAAAGTCCCCCCCCACCCCACGCCCTTTTTTGGGTAAAAAAAGCACCCCTGAAAATTTTTTCCCCCCCAAAAAATTTTTTTAAAGCCCCCCCCAAAATTTGGAATCAAGGCCCCAAAAAGGCAAACAAAGCCCACAGACGGGCCCCCCCGGGGTTTAGTTTTCCCACAAAAGAAAAATTTCCACAAAGTTTAAAAAAAAAACCGGGGGGGAAAAGGATTTGCCCCAAGAGAAAGGAAAACACATTTCAGTTCCCCCGCAAAGAAAAAGGGGCCAAACCCCGGCAGGCCCCCACAAAAAAAGGGTTTCGGACTTCCTTTTTAACCTCCCCCCTTTTTTTTTTTAAAAAGACCCAATCAAAAAAAGGACCCTTGGGGACTTGAAAAAGCGCGCCAAAGCGCCAAAGAACAAACTTTTTGGTTCTGTTTTTTTTTTTTTTCCCTTCCAACTAAATTTAATTTGCCGTAAAAAAGAGAAAACCATGAAAAAACCTCCCGAAAATTTTACCCACACTTTTACCCCACACAGCCTGCTCCAACCGCACACATTTTAAAGTTTTTTAAAGTTGAAAAAGTCTTAAATTGCCCTTTAACCCCCCAAAACCCACCCCGTTTTATTTTAGGGAAAAAAAAAGAAAAGGGGCCCCGGGGAAATTCGTGGCCTTTTCCCAAAAGCCAAAAGGTTCCCCAAAGTGGGATTTTTCAAACCCCCCCCCCCCCCCCCCTCCCCCCCCCCCCTTAAAACCCACCCCCACTTTCAAAAAAAAAAGACCCTGCGGTACTCAAAAAAAGGGTTTCGCAACCACCCACCCTTTTCCCGGCTCTGCCCCGACCCCAAAAATTTTAAAAAATCCCCAGGGAACGCAAAAAGTTGATCCCCATTCCTAAATGTCCTGGCCCTCAAAAGGGCAGGCGCTGGTTTTTTGCTGCGTTCGTACTAGGGACTTTGTGGGCCCTAAGTCCACCCGGGGGGGGGGACATTTTGGGGAGAGGTGGGTACTGAGGTAATTCCGGGGAAAAAAAATCCCTTAAAGAGGATGTCATATGGCACAAACCCCTAGATATCCCCTTTCCCCTCCCATGGCAAGATGATGTAAAATTTATTAACAACTTGTAAGCTGCATAGCTTTTCCTTTTTTTTTGGATGCAAAGAAGACTTTTGAGAAATCCCAATTAAATCTTTCAGCTTTGCAAGGGATGTGTTTTGACTCTGGCCAGAACTGTGATGCCAAAAACCAGGACCCTGTACATACGACAAAATGATTGTGACTTGTCAACCCCGGGGAACACTGTAACTGGTACTAAAGGGGGGGAACCCGACTGGCCCTAAAGTGGCTCAACAGTCAACGATTGCTGTGCTTTCAGAAAAAAAGTGATTTTTTGGGTTTCCTTTCATTAGAAAAAAGTGTGCATTGAAAAGGGGACTCCCTTTTGATTGCAGCTGACTGAAATTCCCAACGCTTTGAAAGGTACTCCCTTGGATTCGCTGATGAAAGTGAATTTCCGTTGTGCTGGAAACCCAATGTTCTCCAACGCTGTCAATACACATCTCCACCGCAATGGATGTGGGGTTTTTATGGTTCGGGGGGCTCTTTACCTGATAATGAGCGATGGAACATTCTGCACCCACTAGTCTCGTTCACTCTCTGCTTTGGAGATAATGAGGGGGCGGGATAGCCTGGTGTTTAGCGGATGTGTTGTGTCGCGCCCCGAGTTCGTTCCCCGGGGAAAGGGGATTTTTCCTCTGGAGCTAAACATTTTGCCGACTCCATCCCCCAAAAAAGCCCTTTTCGGATGGAATAAAAACCCCGATGTCCCTTTTTGTGAACGCACCAGAACATTTTTGCGCACACTTTTAAAAACCCTTTCCCGTTTTTGGAAGTTAGGCCATTGTTCCCCGGGGGAAGGGTGAAAAAATTTACAAAAACTGTACAAGGGGACTGGGGAAAAAAACAATCATGGTATTCCTTTATTTTGAAAAAAAGAAAAATTTAAAAATAAATAAATAAAGATAATAAAGTTTATCTATTTCCCCCTGTAGTCTTCGAAAGTCTCCGCATTTTTTCTTCGGGGCAAAAAAAATGAAGGGTTCACACTTTACTTTCCAAATTTTTAAGGGGATGACACCGGCCTAAAATTGCTAGGAAGAAAGAGTACAACCCGTTAACAGTCTCAAAGCAAAAAATCAACTTTTTAAAAGAATTGAACAAAAATTCTTGATTAAAAGGGCACTAACTGTTTTGGGGAAAAACCCCTTTTTGGGTTTTATTTATGTCAGTGTTTTTGAGGTTAATATCAACCCCTTTTGGGGGTTTGGAGGTTCTTGGAGAGGGTCTTGGGGGAAAAATGTGGAGTCAAAACTGCGGGTTGGTTTTTGCTCCTCGTTTCTCTATGTGTTTTAGTTTTTGGCGTCACAGGGGCTTAGAAAGTGGTGCTCTCTTTTGGTAGCTCCAATGGCGGGCCTTTAAACACCATAAAAAGCGGCCAGGGGGCAGTGCGGGGTCCTCCTACAGGGGCCTAATGGCAAAACATTGATAACCCCCCTGCACGTTCACTCTTATACCAAGGGGTTTGGGCCCTTTAAATGGCTGGGGCTGGAAAAGGGAAGCAAGACACTGGAAAAAAAGGGGAAAGAAACTCACAAAGCAAGGCGCAAAAAAAAAGCAAGATCAAGCTCTGCACTGTGTGGCATGGCAGATGACAACATGTATCATCATTCTTTCCAGTTGGGCCAGAGCTATGATTCTGTATCTCCAGGGGCAGTTGCGGGGGGGAAACAGTCCCTCCAAGGCATTTGTACCCAAAAAAAACCCAAAAATTTTAAACCAAATTTAAAGTTTTTTGCTGCTTTAAAAAAAGCTGACCCTTTTATTAAAAAGGGAAGGTAAAAAAGTCCCCTAACCTATAAGGTTAGGGGAGCGAGGCGTCAGAGAACCCCCACTTTTCTAGGGCCCCGCATTTGAGGGCGGGGCCCATCTCCTCTCCCCCGTGCTTTACCTTTCCCTTACCCTTTAAAAGGGCAGGTACCATTTACAGTGGTGAACTGGGGGGAAATGTACGAAGCCAAGGGGGGAAACGGTCCCTCCCAAATGGGAACCCCGCTCGACGCTGCTTTACTGGGGTGGGGGAAAGGGAGTGCTCCCCACAGCTATCCGTCCCTCTATGGAACCCCTTTTATTAGTGCGGGAAAAACACCATGGCACATGTCATAGGAAAGGGCCCGTACACGCACCCGGAGGACATGGGTTTTTTGCCACGTTTACTTCAGAAGAACTTCCTTAAAAAAAACATGCGTGCCCATTACAACTCAAAGAGCTTCAAGGGATGAGGAGGGGGTGTGAATGTTTATTTTTACATTTTTAAACACTTTATTATTTTTTTCGTTTTTCCTGTAAACTTTTCTTATTGACTTAAAAGACAATTTGAAACCTCTTTAGAGTTGAAGGCTAGTTGAGAGAATTTGAAAAATAACCTTTTTTTCCCCGCTAGTTTTTGAGATGGTTTTAAAAAAGAAGTCCCATATCAATGATGCATACCCCCTTCGCATAGATCAAAAACTTATTTTGTTGAAGAAGGGTTACAAGCCCGGCCATAAAACAGTATTAAAAGGGGGGCGGGTAGGAGATGAAATCTTTTTTCCCAAAAATTTTTGGGGTTTTTAAACTAACAAGGAAGGAGGTGCAGGGGGGTTAAACGTTCGCCTGCCAACAATTAACCGGAGGGGTTTTAGTTTTGATTCCCAGCCTCGCCTTTCTTCCCCGTTGGGCAAAAAACGAATGAATGTCAAAATCCCTTTGGATGAGATAAAACCAGGCCCCGTGTTCGAACGCTTTTTGAAAAATTTTGCGCAACGATAAATCCTGTTTCCCCTTTTTTGGGGAAGATAGGCCCTTTGGGGTTTCCGGTAGAAACAGATGACAAAATTACAAAAGCAACACACGGGACTAAGTGAAAAAAGCACAGAGTCTTTTCCATTATCCTCGCTATAAAAAGAAATAAAAAAAAAAAAAAGAAAAAATGAAAAAACAAATTTAAAAAGTTTCAGGGCCCTATGGGGGCCCCGGGCCCGACTCCGTAAAAAAAAGCTGAAGTGGTACGGGGACGTCCGAACACTGATGGCCAAAAGTCCTAAGGAGGGAGGCAAGGAGGCAGACAGAGAAAACGAGGGAAGACAACATCAGAAGTGACTGACCCTTTAAATAGCGCATACACAAAAACGTAAAAACCCGAAGGGGGGGGAAGCACTTACAAAAGGGGTGCCCCAAAGTGACCCCCAAATTTGGGTAGGGGAAATTTAAAAAGAAGGCTGCTCAAGAGGTTGTGCCCAATTTTTAAGAATCTTTTTCTGTGCTGCCGAGCTAGATTCCCCAAATTAAATTTTTTTAAATCCTAAACTGTTCAATTAAGGGAAAGTATCTGGCCTGTAGGGGGAAACATTTTCTAAAAACCGTTGCTTTTCCTATCGTAGCTTTTCCCAGTTTGTGGGATGGGTAATATTTTTACTTTTAAAAGTATTTTTTTTGGGTTTGGGTCTCCTTCTTGTTCTTAAAAAAAAGTATATTTTCAAAAGGGGCATCAGATGGTTTTAGTCACTTAGGGGAACATTTCTTTTGGGGAAAAATTTTACATTTTTTCAAAGGGGCAGTTATAAACTTTCAAACCTGTAAAATAACACTCTAATTTCAAAACTTTCTTTTTTTTTCAGCATCAGGACTAATTTTAAAAATTTTTATAAAAAAACACAGTCATCTATTGAAAAAACTGTGAAACAATTTTAAAAAATAAAACACAATAAACTTTTTTGTGATGTATAATGTGTAGCATTTTTAGTTTGGGTAGTCGCTAATTGTTAAATATAAACAAAACACGTCACCACAAAACAGTGGGACCCCTTTTACGCGTCTTTGACTTTGGGATGGCTTGAAAAAGAGAAATGGACTACCCAGCACACACCCGGGAGGAAGAGGAACAGATTTTTCCCGGTTTAACCTCCCCAAAAGGCACATGCATACAAATTTTTACTCAAGGCCCAAGAACCCCGAGGAGGTAAAGGGAAAATCAAGACAGATCAAAAGGTGCAAATTTACCAGCCTTTTTCAGCCTGGGTTTTTATGCTTGAAATCAAGAACATTTTACGTGGAACAAGATGTCGGATCTTTAGATGTGCAGAAACAAAAACTGCCCAGCTGAAAGGGCTTCAAACAAATATTAAGTGTTTGACTGTCACCCGGGGGTGTTAGGGGATTTGAATTTTTAGGCACACTGTATACCCTCTTAAGGGGGTTTTTAAAAATGTTAAACGGGCAGAACTGTAAAAACACGAGGAAAATAGTGAAGAATTTTTTACCCCTTTTCTTTTTCAGAGAAAAAGAAATTTCACAAAAAAGGCTTTTGTTTTGATAACGACATTTTCAAGTTGGAAAAACCTTTGGGTGCATATGGGTTAAAAAGATTTAGCTCTAAATTCGCTCGTTGTCCACAATCTGGCTGTGAAATTTCTTTCCAGTGACAATGCTCTTTTGCTGCTTCGTTTTTTTTTTCCAAAGTAAAGAAAACACAAACAAATGAAACCCCCCGTCTCTGCATCCTACTGGGGTGATGAAGTCATAATTAATTACTGCCTAAAAGTGTTTTTTTTTTCTTTCCTTTATCCACTAATACTCACTATCATTCTTTAAGTATTCTCACAATACACACACACAGACAAACACACACACACACACACACACACACACACACAACACAAACAACCACACACACACACACACACACACACACACACACACACGACACACACCACACACGACACATAAATAAATATATATATATATATAATATAAATATATTAATATATATATATATATATATATATATATATATTATATCAAATATATAAAAATATACACACACATATATCTAGCTATCTTTCTATATAGCACTATAATCTATGAGATGGGGGGGGGGGGGTGAGTTGGCGGTGGAGATGTTGACTATCTATCTATATTATATAAATAAGATATATATATATATATATATAATATATGCGTGTGTATGTGGTGAGAGTGAGTGTGTGTGTGTGTGTGTGTGTGGTGAGTGTGTGTGTTTTTTGTGAGTTTTTTGGTAACATATAATTCACACTACTCATATGCTCAATCTTGACATAGAGAACTAACCAAATTACATATCAAGGATAGCATTTTCAGTCTATTACCTATGTCCTTTGCCAGTGTGTCAGAATACTGACGCAGCATCCTTAATAATAATACTAATCATATAATAATAATAATAATAATAATAATAATAATAATATATAATAATAAATGGAACTTATATACGCTGTATCTTGCCACAGACAAATCAAAGCGCTTGCACTCAACTCATTCTTACAATGTCATGCAGACCAATAGCAAGTAATAATACTAACAAGTCCCAAATGCACACACACACACACACACACACACACAAACACACACACACACACACCAACACACACACACACACTCACAACACTACACGAGGTTATACACTAATTTGGCAAGGTATGGAATCTTTGGCTGTTGAAAAGCAGTGATAGCTATGCGAGATGAAGAGGAGGTGGGGGAGGAAGGATTCCCGAGTAAGTTGGAAACAAATATGTCGGGAGCCAGATTTCAAAGTGTCACAAGAAGGTCTTTGGCGAAGAGGGAGGAGCGGGCGGCCATTCAAATCGCGAGGACCAGAAACAGAGAAAGAGCTAACGGCCAACAGTGGACTGGTTGAATCTAGTATATGTAAGCACAAGGAAACTGCAGCAGGAGCGAAGGGACGAGGAGGGGGTGGTAAAGTGAGCATTCACAAGTAAGGGTGCTGTTTTGTGGAGACATTTGTAACAGAGGGTACTGATCATATAAGTTATCGTTTTGTCACAAGGCAGCCAGAGTGTGAGAGATCGCGAAGAATGAGGGTAATGTGCTCCAAAGATTTTTCCTTCTGATACTAGTCGCGGCTAGGCAGAGTTTTGAATACGTTGAAGGAGTGATGATAAAACTGGCAGACCACTAAAAGAGGATTTGCAATAGTGCCATACGAAAATGAATATGCCAACGAGTTTTGATGTTGCGCTTCTTGACAGGTACGTTCGAATTCACGAATAACTCCGTAATTGATAGAACACGGAACTGGCAGGTTCCTGGGTGGATGATTTTTATGCTTAGAGATTGTTGTCAATAATACCCCTAATTACTTACAGCAGTGGATGGGGAAGGACTGATGCATGCGAATTCTATTGAAGCGTTGTAATGAAAGAGTTTGTTTTGTCCCTACAACATGCTTTCAGTTTTATCAGCGTTTATTGTAACTTGTTCGTCTATCATCCGTTTTGCTAATCTGAAACAGTAGGCCATATTTTATCAAAAGACACAGATGTCAGTGTTCACTGCGTTAGAATCTGAAGGCATCTCATAAATGATGGATGATCTGATGACGTTAATGTAATGGTGACAGTGGAGCGGTGTAGAGATGAATAAACAGGGCCCAAACAGATCCCTGCGGAACTCCCCCCCACATTCCAGTCAGGCAGGACTGACTGAATCTTACACACACATGAGTGCGCGAGTGTCTGAATCGGTCAGTCAGAGAAGCGCGAGCGAACCAGGAAGCGTGTGCCGTACCTAACAACCAAACGTTTCTTGAAGACGAGAGAAGGATAAGTGGTCAATAGTATTGAAGCGGCTGATAGTCGAGTAGAGAGGAGGGAGTTTTCCCTGAGAGCAGAAGCAAGTAGAAGCATGTTTAAGTGTGAACTAGGAGAGATTCAGTGCTGGAGAGTGTGCTGCGTGATAGGCAGACTGAAACGCAGGAAGAAGACAGTTGGAGAGCGAGTGAGAGTAGAGTGAGACGTTCAGAACGTACTCTTTCAAGACTTTAGAGATAAGAGAAGTGGAAACAGACGAGTAATTCTTCAATTGTTAGGGTCAAGGTCATGACTTTTGAGTAAAGGTGTGAACTAAAGCAGTTTTAGAGACTGCGCGTGAACATTTCCAGAAACAAGAGATGAGTTTACCTATCTTTGTATAGTAGGTATAAGCTGTGGCAGGCACTGTGCGAAAAGAGAAGCAGTATGGGTCGCGATCGCAGAATTTTATGGTCATATTCCTTTTAGAATGTCTCGAGTTCTTTCTCACATTGCTGGTAAAGGACAGGAAGGAGTGCCAGCAAATTGAGGATACAAATTACAGGCTGGAAGGAGTCTGATCCAAGCTAGAGCGAATGTAAGCTGATTTTGTCAGAAAAGAATACAGAAATAAAGAAGGAAGTTCAAGTGGTTTGTAGATAGCAGGAAGAAGGGCAGCCTTCGCAATCCACGCAGATGATTGAGGAAAAGAGAGATTTCAAAGTATGAGGTCAATCGAAGCACTTTGAGAAGATTAATACTTTGATTTTTGCTAATGGATAAGGTATTGACTTGTTGATTTTTACAAGACGCAGTAGGTTTAATTCATTTTTGTTTTTCGCCATTGCCGTTCTAGTTGTCGGCGTTTTGCGTTGGCGCCAGATGTCATGGGTGAAACCAAGTGCACAGGCCTTCAGCAGGAGATGTTCAGTGAGGATGTGCATGCCTCATCAAGGAGTTGGCTGAGGACAGGTATTGTAGTTATTAGAAGGTCAGATATGCAGGGATTTTGTGATAAGACTTTCAGCAGCTTTGGAAATACAAGTATGAATGTTATGCTTGAGGTTGCGACGGGTAATGCACTCTTGTCTTCTTTACTGAAAGGCTTTGCAAAGTTTAAGGGAAGAACAGAATGTAGAATGAATCCGGAGAGCATTTCGTCAGTGACCGATACAGACTGAGTATGTGACTTGACCTTGTGAAACATCGGAGATAAGCCAGTCTAAACATGTGACCAGATCTGTGTATGGTTCGTTTAGCCACTGGAAAGAGAGTGTTCGACAAAGAAAGAGAAAGCGCTTAACACAGGAGGACTGGTTGTCCAAAAATGGAAGTTGAAGTCACCAAGAATTATAAGTTTCTTGGGAGAGAGACGAAATGGGTCAAGGAGAAATGAACCTCGTGGTGGAAAACTGAAGACCTCAAATTGTTTTCAACGGTTGGGAGGTGGACGGTTAAGGCAACAGAAAGTATCAGAGTGCAGGTAAGGTGTAGGTTTAAGTTCACCAGACTTCGAAAGATCATGTGAAAACGGAATGGAGTGACAGACAGAAAGAGTTGAGAGTTGGCCAGAAGTGTCTTTGTAGACGATGGCCATGCCACCTCCACGGGAGAGTCGGGGGAAAGAAAGAGTTTTGTAGCCCGGTGGCGTCAGTTGTTTTATCTTTGGTTCGTGACCAAGTGGTTTTAGCCAAGTTTCTGTAATAAAGGTTAGATCTATGTTGTGTTCAGAAATGAAGTCAGAAATTAAGTCGGCTTTGCCATCAGAACAGACAGATTGGGCGTTGAGAAGACATGACTTAAGACATGACACAATGCTCAATGCTCAGAAAACCAAGTTCATGCTAAATCGTAACTTCCTCATCATTGCTATTGGCATATATTTTCATGGAAGAAGCTGGGTACTGTTCTTGGCCCAGTCTGAAAGATTTTGTGCTGTAAGCTAAGTGCCAAGGCTCATATTAAGATGCTGTTATATTGTAAAATGTTATGTAGAAATAATTTTCAGCCATGAAAATGCTCATAACACAACAATGTGCACTTGCTCTATACAAGATGTTTTAAAAAAACCTCTAAAGTAAGACTATGTATGCCTGTAAGGCGAGTTATTTTAGAAGTCATACATGAAAACTTCTCATGCAGCGTGTATTTGCAATCTTACAATGATTCCTAGGTGGGAAAAACGAGATGAAATGCATATTCTGGATGACCTCCAAAATGTAGAGCTGGGGAACACATCAACAACAACTAAAAACAAATCAAACCAACAACTGTTCAACTCTGTACTAACATTTGATCAACATCATAATGAGGGACCCCTATCAGAAACTTCCCGACTACAACAAAACCAGCTATACCCCTAACTCCTGTATGAAAGAACGAGATTGTGTGTCCATACCATTCGTGGCGTCTAAGACAACAGTCTGTATGGAAAGACGAGAGTCTGTTCATGAAATACACTCATACGGCGTATAGCACTCAAAACTGTATGGAGAGACGAGAGTCTGTTCCATAGAATACACACGTACCGTATAGTACTAAAAACCTGTATGAGAGACGAGATATGTTCATACACTCTACCGTGGTAGTTATATAACGTATATAGAAAGACAGAGTATGCCCATACACTCATACCGTCTACACTAAAACGTGTATGGAAAGACGAGAGTATGACCATACACTCATACCGTCTAGTAATATAACGTATATAGAAAGACAGAGAGTATGACCATACACTCATACCGTCTACACTAAAACGTGTATGGAAAGACGAGAGTATGACCATACACTCATACCGTCTAGTAATATAACGTATATAGAAAGACAGAGAGTATGACCATACACTCATACCGTCTACACTAAAACGTGTATGGAAAGACGAGAGTATGACCATACACTCATACCGTCTAGTAATATAACGTATATAGAAAGACAGAGAGTATGACCATACACTCATACTGTCAAGTACTGAAACCTGTATGGAAAGATGGCAGGAAAGTCTGTTCATATATTAAAGAAAGGGTCTTGCACCAAAGACATTTTTGGAGCATTTCCACAAACGCCCAATGATCTTGTGATTAGCGAAACAGCTAGATATGTACTAAGGGTGCTTTGTAAATTTAATGTATTCAATATAAAGGTAAAGGTAAAGGAGTCCCATAACCTATAAGGTCGTAGGGGAGCGAGGCGTCAGAGACCTCACTTCTCTAGGGCCAGCATATTGAGGGCGGCGCCCATCTCCTCTCCCTCGCTGCTTTACCTTCCCTGACCTAAAATGGCAGGTACTTTACAGCTGGTGAACGGGGAACTGTACGGAAGCCAAGCGCGCAAAACGGTCACCCATCCAACTGGTAACCACGCTCGACGCTGCTTAACTTGGCTGGGGGAAAGCGAGTGCTCCGACCACTGAGCTATCCCGTCCCCTATATGGATACACAACGATATACCTTTAAGGCTTGGAGGATTTCATTGGATTTGGATGATGGTAAGGAAAGGCTGATTATTACGTGGGAGAACAGAATTGCTTTCATATGACTTTGGCTTTGTTTGGTTAAATCAAGGCATTGAAGTTGTAAAAAGGTTTATTGACATACTATCGAAGTTGGCTGAAATCTTCAGGACAGGAGTTATCATAATAAAAAACGCAAAACCGAAATACATTTTTTCAATAGACAGTTCACACAATAAAATTAATTGCATATCAAATTTACGTGTCTATTTATATTGCAGACAAACGAAGGGTATTCATTACCAATTTGGATAAAAATTTTGGATATTTTTGTTCATTCAAAACGGTAAATTCTTATCCCATTTTAAAGCTTTGATAGTCGATTTGTCTATTTTTCTTGCCAAAACCAAAATATAATCAAGATCAATTTAGTCCCAGGAAAAATATTTTTCAGGTATCCATGTCTGTTTAAACTCAGATTGGTTAAAGTCAATAAAAAAATTTTTTATTTTGACAATCAAGAGACTGAGCAAATATTTATTTCAAACGTGCATAAAAAGCGAAATGAATGTGTAAGCAAAGTGTGATGTGGAACTTTCTTGCTACATTGTTTTGTTCAACAGCCTCTCTTACAGGGCCGGTCATTTATGAATAAATCTTAAAATTGGAATCTTGCACGCATTACGTATTTCACCGGGCTTTTAGTTACGAATCGGATACAAATTCACATCCACGAAATTAGTCTCTACTGCAAGATATCCAAATATGAAAGCTATGCTCAAATGTCACCAATGAAACAAACGTACCAACCATCAACACAGTACACTAGCCCATGAATAACATTTGCCTGATGTCCATTAACTAACGAGAAATGAAGCTACTAAAATCCATGTTATGAGAGCAGTGTTTTCTAAAACGGTTTCCCCCCGGCGAGCAGAGAAGAGAGACTGACAGACAGAGAGAGACAGAGACAGAGACAAGAGAACAGAAGAGATAGCAAAGCTACAACACTGCATAAGCATCTGGGAGACCCAAGCTCTAGAACACAACCGACATGAATTAAAGATATTTTTGGGTGTAAACCCGTCAAAACAGAAGGGTTTTTCTCACAGAGGGACGTATAGAGGAAAACAGAAAGAGAAGTTAAATGAAAACAACCACAAATAAACCATGCTACAATATAGTTAATTTGTGAATTTAACTCTAAACAGCGATAACTCTAACAAAAACCCTAATATTAATATCTGTAAAATGCTGCTTGCTTTCTTTATCATTTTTCTTGTCTTTGTTTCTCCCTTGTTTTAGACATTGGTTTTCTTGCTTTTTCGGTCAAAGTATATTTTTTTCCGTTAATATACTTTGAACGCTATTTTTTTCTTCCATCAGTTGATGTGCATCCTTCTGTAGGTCTTCGATTTGAAGATTTCTTATCGGATAGTGGGTGTTGGTACACTGCAGGAGCTTGCGCGTTGCGCGCGCGCGCGCGTGAGGGGTGTGTGTGTGTGCGTGTGGTGAAATTGTGTGATGCGCGCGCGCCGCGCGTGTGTGTGTGAGCGTAATGTGGTGTGGTGCCTGTGTGTGTGTTGCCGCGCCTGTCTGTGTGTGATTTTGTGTGAGCGTCTGGTTGCGTGTGTGGTGTGCTTGTCGAGTGTGTGTATGTGTGGTGTGTGCGTGTTGTATGTGTTGTGTGTAACCGCGCGTGCTGTGTGAGAGCGCGCGTGTGTGTGTGTGTGTGGTGTGTGTGCGTGAGGTGGATAATTGTGTTTCCATACGTGTGTGTGTATGTGAAACTTTTTTCATTCTATGTTATGGCTGCGGAGCGAGGATTGGTGTTGTGTTTGTATTATCATGTTGTATGTATGTAATGTATGTATGTAATGTCTGTATGTATGTATGTATGTATGTGTGTGGTGTGTTGTTGTGTGTGTGGTGTAGGTATCGTATGTATTCGTGTACGTATTAATATTATCCACGAAAATAAAGGAAATTTATTTAAAAAATAAGATAAAATAAAACGCTGCAAGCACACACTCATGCACGTGCGTAAGTGCGTATCATGCAATTGTATGTATGTAAGATTGTATGTATGTTGTACGTACGACACGTATGTAATGGTAGTGTGTCTAAAACGATGTATATATGAATATATGTATGTATGTAGCATGTATGCATATATGTCAATGTGCGTTTTTGTTTATCCTTATCTTGTTGTTATTGATGCTTCAATTTAAAGCCTATTCATAACAACAACAAAAAACAAACAAAGTCCCTAAAACCCTACTTTATTTTGACTGAAGACTTGGAAATAAACTCCTAAAGCAACTACCATTAGTAATCCAAAAAAGCAAACTCAACCCCCCAAAAACAGCCAACACGCACGCACCCGAAAACGCGCGGCGTGAGTAAGTGGTGTGTGTTGTGAGTGTGTGGTGGTGGTTGTGAGTGTGTGTGTGTGTGTGTGTGTGTGTGTGGTGTGGGTGGTGTGGTGGTGTTGCGGTGCGTGTGCGTGTGTGTGTGGCGGGGGTGCGCGCTTCATAATGTTCGTCTTGTAACCTGAAGTGTTTGTATCTGTGTGCAAAATGACATGAAGTAAGCCTTGATTTAATGACTCCACATTGTTTGATAAACAGCAAATCCTTTTTTTATTTAATTGCCTCCCATCTACCTCCACCCAACTTCTTCTCATCTCATCTCTCCATCTCCCCATCCCCAAAAAAGAGGCCAAAACAAACGGCCTGTAATTAATACCATTAGTTGCAGCCCAGCAAGGCCAATTGACTGAAGAAACAAGAAAACAACCAGAAGGAAAAAGGAAAAAGTACGGTGTTAATTAATGTACGAATAATGGACACAGAAAGACCTCAGTTTGATGTAGTTTTGAAGAGGTAGCTTGCCAAACAAACTCACCGGCTGTTGTGATATCAACAACTTATAATAGCCCAGAATTGAACTCCAGTTTTTGGTAAAGTGTATGATACAAACATCTCATGGTTTAATAAATAATATCAAAGCACAAATGGACTATTCATTTAATCTAGAAAGCAGTTATATCGAAACGAAATTTTGTGGTTACAAACATTGCAAAAATCAAAATATATGGTGTTTTTTTTAAATTATAGGGATAAGCACCGAGTTCAACCCCATGCTGAGTTGTTTTTGGGGGTAAGCCTGTAACAAAACAACTCAACTGCTCGCACAAACCATTCAAAAAACCTTCCCATTGTCTGTTATCTGCAGGAACAGGCTGCTTGCTTCCAATTTTTGGTTTCGAAATGTTTAATAAGACATTCCCATAGGGGTGAAACAACCGAGCTGTGCCGACATTCTGCCGTTTATGACGATGAAAGTGAAACTGTTGTACCTGAGAATGAAAAAACCACCAGCTGATAACCCTTTACTTCCAGAAAGGGCGCCCGACAAGCCCTTATTAGCCAATGAAGATTACAAAACTGCAGGAGCCGTCCGTGATTTGAGTGTGTGATATTTCCCCCAATAATCTTGCTGGGTATTTCATCCCAACATCGTCAACATGGTGGTCTCTATCGCCAGGGTCGAGTGGACAAAATGAACCACCTCTGTCTCTTTGCTCTGGGCCTTTGTCGACTTTCATTTCGGCCATTTGTTTCTGTTTCTTCTTGTCCTGATTAACGTGCAGACTTTCTTGCCCTATTCCCCAGGGTCTCCTGTTGGTGCAGATTCTTAAGTTGGAACACCATCTTAGATTTCACTCTTAATTTTTGGAATGCAGTTCTGGTACAGTCTGGAGTGTTGACTGCCATCATTGCGGCAGAAGATGTATTTGTGTAGTGTGGCTTGTAAATTCAGTCCACGATCTTAGCAACTAAAAGGAAGGCGTGGTTTGATTTATGAAATTATTATTGTCATGAATCAGTCTCTGCTTACCGTATGCTTGGAAACAAATGTCGTCAGAATGATAACTGATTGAAAGTGGAAATGCAAAAGTCATTAATGATACACAGATCTTACAACAACAACAAAACTTGCATTTCTAATCGTGCATAGATGCTTCTTTAAGCATAAAGCTTTGCCACTTTCCCTCATCGTCTCTTTCCGTCCACTGTGGTCACTGTGAGAAAGCTGAAAACTAAAGCCATGGACTGAGTCATAATACCAAGCAGTAACGACATTGGACAAACGACAGATGACGTTGGTAACAAATCCTCATCACTCGTCCTCGTGCTTCTATAATTATTTGCAACAATTTCCCAATACTCTCCATTGGTATTGTTAAATTTGTTGTTGATACTTTTTTCACACTTGGGAGATTCAGAACTGTTCTATATCACAATCAACTAAAACAGTCCCATGGGGTATGCATTTCCTGATGATAAACAGCTCAGTGAATTATCTTTAATCTACTTCCCAGAACAGTCATCTAGGTTTCGGAAAAGAATTACTACGGGCATGTGTCTTCTGCTTCAGAAGATATGGTAGAGTAGAATGTAGACTCCTAATATTAAAATGCAAAATCCAATAGGTTGTTACTATCATCTTGTTCTGTAAAAGACTCTCGATACATGATTTCATTTAGTTCCGGTATTTAAACTTATAACCCGCTTGGATGCTTTTTTCAGTACTACAGTCCAAGGTTCAGTTTTTGACAAAATACCTTTAACAGTATGGTGGACGGGGTACTCAGTGATCGGAATCGCAGCGAAGGCGTCCGAACGTGTTACCACATTTGGATAGGTGACTCGTTTGCGCGCCTTGGTTTTTCAGTACAGTCCCCCTGTTCACCCAGCTGTAAATGGGTACCAACCACTCTCTTTAGAGAGGGTAGGGAAGGTAAAGCAGTGAGGGAGAGGAGATGGCGCCACCACCCTCAAATATGCTGGCCCCTAGAGAAGCTGAGGTCTCCTCTCTGACGCCTCGCTCCCCTCACCCGCTCCCCACCCTTAATACGTCCTTATAGGTTATTTTTGTAAACCCCTTCTCACAACTCTTTTATCAGCAGTATGGCAAAATGAGGGAAGGAGCCTAAAACAATAATTCCATGCCATCAATTTTAATCTGGAAAGCTGAACTTCTTGCGTTCCTAACTAATCCTGTTTCCAACTTGCCATGGGCCGAGTTGTGAGGGCTATCCCTATCTTTTACTTTATTCACTGCAGATTGCCATCTTTTTTTGCTCAGTGAGGAGACCCAAAAATATTTGAAGGTCAACTTCACAAGTTGTTGAACATTCCAATTAACGAATTAAATGTAACATCACTGGAGTTGATTATTACCTTTGCTCTCTCTATATACTGATATCCATCCACAATAAGCACTAGCTACATTGTTTCAAATTTCTAGTAAGTTATTGGAGTTTTTGTTGTTACTGGTGTCGTAGAAGCTTCAATATCACAAATCACACCAGCAAAAACCACACATTGCAATTGATTGCCACCCAAAACAAAGAAAACCAAAAAAACATAACACACAAAACCAAAAAAAGTACCCAAAACCATTGACAAGCCAGCGATAGCCCCATCGACCCTCAACCAAACAAAAAAGAACCTACAAAAAAAAGTAAAACATAACAATACAAAAAAAGTCAACCAAACAACAGCCATAAACAAACCCAAAAAACAAAATGGCGGGGGGGGGGGGACATCTATCAACACATCCAAATCGGTAAAGTGGTGTGGCATTCAGAAAGAGCGCCAACCCCCCCTGCCCAGGCGCACTTCACATCACCTCATCCTCTCCTACTCTTCTCCGGCGGTCGGCCTCTATTGCAAAAAAAATTCTTCCCTCTTGCAAAAATCGATCATCAAAAATATAAAAAGTTAAAATAGAGTGTAAGGTGGGGAGCGAAAGTATGCCATCCTTGTCTGACACATATTATTGTTCAGAGGAGAAATCTGGCGATGTCCGGGCTATTTCGAAAAGAAGACGGTGTTTAAGACTACCTATGCAAACAGGTATGCACTATAACTATTTGCAGACTTGAAAACTAACCTGCTGCTTGGCATTGTTATATAATAGATATCCCTGAGGTGCTATCTTTTTCTTGGCATCTATTGCTCCCCTTATCTTTCCCTTAATGGTAGAAAAGCTATGAGGGTTTTTGCACAGTCCATTAGACCACTTTCTATCAAACGCTTTTTTTAAAGTCAAGAAATTGGCCAACAGATCTTATTTGGTGTTGTAGATGTTTCACAGTGATAAGAAGCCTACAGTTAAACAATCTGTTCAACTTCCAGAACTGAACAAACCAGCTTGGTGAGCTTTTTCATGGTGTTTGAAATGTTGCTTACTACTTCAATTCTTCTCGTGTCCTTCCTTCAAAGAATTGCACTGTTCCACAATCTAAGTGTTTTTTTTTTTTGGCTTCCCTTTTATTTTATTTTTATGTCAAACTGAAATGTGGAGTCCCCACAGGGATAATTTCTGGTTCCTGTTCCTCTTCACTCTCTACAACTGCTAGGGCTGCACTCTCACATAAACATAATAAACCCCATAAATTGTCATCATTTTCTACAACTAAAAACGAAGACACTGACACTACTTGAACTCAGAACTACACTACTCACGATAACCAACTGACTGGATGGGGTAAATTTACAACAGCCTTCAATGTATGCAATACCATTAAAAAATCTCCTTCCCTCCTGACAAATATGGGTCCAATGCCTTCTAACATATCAAAACTGGATGACTCCTGTTTCCCCGTCCCTACCACATGGAACGACCTCGTCGCCTCTTCCCCTCCCACTTTCACCCACTCCCTCAGTCAACGACCTCCCTCTTTTTCCCACTTATCATTTCACTAAATTACATCACTATCCTCACTGTCGTTAAAAGAAAGTCAATTTCGCCAATAACCCCATTTAATTCTTCCAATCTGCCTCAAAACGCACTTAATATATAAAACTCTACTTAGAATTTCCCCTTTATCTGATCCTACTTTCAATAGCTAACCTTCACCTCCCCTAAGTGTGGTTGTGTGTATAAATTTGATATTAGTTTAATCTTGATATTTGTGGACGGTTTTCCAAGGGAGGTGAATGATTTAAGAAAGCAAGCGCTTTGATTGTGTTTTCTCTACAGTGAATCGCGCTTATGTCAATTCCGTTACACAATTCATATTAATAATTCATATTTTTGTTCTTCATCTTATTGTCGTGCTTTCTGGGGGTTTTTTGAAACTTGAAGAACACTTAGTATGTTGTCGGGTTTCTTTTTCATTGCAAAAGACCAAGATGCTGCATAGTGACCATTAGAATGGATTCTCTTTTTCTTTTCTTCCATGTCTTAATCCCAAGCACTTCTTCTGAGGTCTTCGTTTTTTAGGTGTTAGTGGTTTTTCTTTTTAATTTTTGAGGATAATGGAAAAACTAAGCGCACTCATGCTCTGGTTTCATCATGTCCCGTGATAAAGATTAAGAGGCATTTTTGTAAATGTTGTAATACTGTATTAGTCCCACCGCACGTCAATGCCTTACTCTTCCGAAAAGCAGAACGGTTTTAAACGGTGCGCAAGAAGTTCGGGGTGCTTTCCCTTCCTCGCACACGGGACCCCGACTCAAATTAATCGGTTTTAATCTCATCCACCCAAAAGACATTGGGGAGAGTTGAGTCGCACTGATGTTAACATCCCAGAGAAAAATATATCCTCTTTTGACTAGAAATAGAACCCCGGGTCAGCTAGCACAAATACATCACATAGTCACGTCTAACCCACCCAGGCTAGCCCATCCCCATTAACAAGTTTTTGATTTCACATTGGATTAAAGTATGTTATAATTTGTATCGCAATATTCCAGTCTATGCAATTGTTCACTTTTCTACCTATCATAGGTAATAAGCATGTAAGGACACATTGTTGGACTAAAAAACTAAAAAAACTTAACTTTCCACCAACGAAACTAAAGCCAAACAGACACATTTATGGTGATCCCCTTTTTCCTGCCTGGTGGTCACTGTGAGAAAGATGAAAAACGTAAAACTCTGAGAAACGCCATGGACTGGAGACAGTAGACCACAGTAACGCCATGGACAAAGGTTAAATAAAAACAGGCAGAGCATGATTAGGGTTGTGAAAAGTGAAACGGTGGTCCAAAAATGTGCATGAAAATGTTGATTAAAAGCATTCTGTATTCACAGAAAGTAACGGTGCACTCACTTGATTTTTATTTTGCACTTTTTTTTTATCCTTTTGGTCTTCTTCTCACATTGTCTTTCTTTTTTTCTTTCCTTCTTCTTCTTCTTTTCTTCTTTATCTCTTTCTTCTCTTCTCTTCCAGTCTTCTTTTTTGTTCTTTGTTCTTTGTTCCTTGTTCTTCTTCTCTTCTTTTCTTCTTCTTTTCTTCTTCTTCCCTTTCTTCTGGCGTTGGGTGTCTTCTGTCTTCCTGTTGACTTCTTTCTGTCGGACTGTGTCGTTCGTTCGGAGTTGGCTTCGTCGGTGCGGTTCGAGTCGAGTCGTGGGCATTCCTTCACAATTCTTCTTCACAAATATCTTCTTCTCTTCTTCTTCTTCTATCCTTCTCTTCTTCTTCTTCTCTTCTTTCTTCATCTTCTTCTTCTTCTGCGTTCTTCTTCTTCTTCTCCATTCTTTCTTCTCTTCTTTCTTCTTCTTCTTCTTCTTGTTCCTATCTTCTTTTTCTTTCTTCTTCCTCTTTATTCTTTTCTCATTCTTCTTCTATCTTTCTTCTTTACTTTTCCTTCTTTTCTTTAGTCCATCTTTCTCTCTTCAAATTCAAATTTCCTTCTTCACAAAATTCGTTCTTTTCTTCTTCTTCTTTCTTCTTTTCTTCTGCTTTTCTTCTTTCTCTTCTTCTTCTCTCTTTTCTAACTTCTTCTTCGCATCATCTTCTTCTTACTTCTCTTCTGTCTTATCTTTCTTTTTGTCTTTCTTTTTTTCTTGTCGCAATTCGTCTTCTTTCTTTTCTCCTTCTCTTTCTTTCTACTATCACATTTCTTCTTCTTTCTCCCTCATTTTCTTCTTCTTTTCTACTTCTTCTGGTTTAATTTGTCTATTTTTCCTTTCTTTACCTTCCCTTTTCATTTCTTCTTTTCTTCTTCTTTCGTCTTCATATTTTTATTTTTCTTCTTTTCTTCTCTTTTCCTTTTTCCTTTTTCTTTTTTTTTTTTTCTTTTGCTTTTTTTTTCTCTTTCTTCGCTTTCTTTCTTTTCTCTACTTTTCTTCTTATTCTCTTATTCATTTTTCTCTTTCTTTCTATTTTTTTTCTTTTTTCTTATATTTTTTATTTTTCACTTCTTTTTCTTCTTTTCGCAATTCTTCTTCTTCTCTTCTTCCTTTTTTCGACTTCATTCTTCGTTTCTCTTTCTTGTTCATCTTGCTTTTTTTTCCTTTCTTCTTCTTCTATTTCTTTTTTTATCTTCTTCTCTCTTTTTCTTCTCTTCTTTTCGCTTTCTTTCTTCTTCTTTTTTTTCTTCACAATTCTTCTTCTTTCTTCTCTTCTTCTCTTGCTTCTTCCATTCTTCTTCTTCGTCGTCTTCTTCTTCTTCTTTCTTCTTTCTTTCTTGCTTCTCTTTCTTCTTCCTTCCCTCCTTCCTTTCGTTCTTCCTTCTTCTTCATTCTTCCTCTCTTTCTTTCTTCTTCTCTATTCTTTTTTCTTTCTTCTATTTCCACACAAGGGGGGGGGGGGGCTGGGGGGGGGGGTTGGTCGTCTCTTATTCTTCTTCTTTTCTTTTCTTTCTTCCTCTATTCTTTTTCTTTCCTCCCTTACATCTCTTTCCCTTCTTCTTTTCTCTCTTCTTCTCTTTTTCTCCCTTCTTCAGCTTTTTTTCTTCTCTTTCTTTTTCATTATTTCTCTTCTCTTCTCTTTCTATAACATACCGATCACCCATTCAAAACAGACTACATCCTACATAATCTACTTTCTCAATCTAATATTCTACTAACCTGTCATACTTCTCAATTTCTACAACTAATACTAATATCTTTCTTTCTCGTTGCTTTCTTCTGCAATATATTGTGTATATTTATATTCTCTTTTTCTATCATCTATCTTTTCTTTTCCTTTTTCGCGCAATTCTTTCTTTGCAATACCTTCTTCGCAATTATTCTTGTAATTTGTATCAAGTAGAAGTTCCACCATTTTTTGGCGGTTGTTACGTTTTCTTCTTTTGGTTTTAGCTTTGCTTTTCTTATTGTTTTAATTACATCAAGTTTTTTTTTCTTTCTTTTTGGGCAGAATTGTAAAAAGGCCTTTATTTTGTGCCGAATTTAGATTTCCTTATATAAAAAACCGGCATTAAAAGATTCCAAACAATCAATCAAGTCAACTCTTTCCCTTCTACTTCTCGCTTCGTTTTCTTCTTGTTCTCTCCTTTAGACGAGAATTGGAAAGAGACAAACAAAAGGCAAGCTGGGATGGCTCTACCGCAAGGGGAACTTATTCTACTAAAGAGTCGATTGGTTCTGACAGAAACAAACCTAAATCAATCGATTATCCCATCAGCCCAAACATCGAATCAAACGTATTAAACTGTTCGCGTGAAATTGAAAGACTCGCATACAGACCTGTGCTGCTTGGCTTGAGGTAGGGGGGGGGGGGGGGAGGGGGGGGGGGGGGGGGGGGGGGGGGGGAGGGGGGGGGGGGGGGGGGGGATGGGGGGGGGGGGAGGGGGGGGGGGGGGGGGGGGGGGTCTTTATACAAAACTGGAAACACACAGGACAGCACATAAATAATGGCAGAATTTACCCAAGGCAAGGCAAGGTTGAAAAGGCCCGACAGAGAACGAGACGGCCACCCAGCATCCACATTGTGCCGAAATTGCCTGATATCAGCGTTCTGTGAGAGCTACAGGAACTCGTTAAAAAAACCAGCTGAAGACGAACATACAGACAGAAACAGACCAGCGGACAGACAGAGAACTGACTGAATGAAAGTGATGGACATTTTTATAATATGAGGGTACCGTAAAAGCACAAAGATGACGCTTTTTTTTTTTTCATCCAGCCCTTATTTAAAAGGTGAATCAATCAACCAATCATTCAATAAAAACACAAATAAAAATGTCTAAACGGACTAAGATAAAATGTAAACAATATGCATAAACAAACGAGTAAGAGAGAGGGAGTGAAGAGAGAGAGGAGGGAGAGAGAGAGAGAAGGAGGAGGAGAGAGAGAGAGTAGAGAGAGAAGGAGAGAGAGAGAGAGAAGGAGAGAGAGAGAGGAGAGAGAGAGGAGTAGGAGAGAGAGATGAGAGAGAGAGAAGAGTAGAGAGAGAAGAAAGGATGCGGACCCTGTTTGCATTGCATGGGCTTACTTATCTAAGATAATACAGCGGAGACAGTTTGAGCTGACTGAGTTTGGGGGGGAGAATGGACATATTTCACTGAAATAAAAATGTTGCAGTTTTTTTAGGGTGGGGTGGGTGGGGAAGAGTGGGGTGGTGGGGCGAAAAGAAATTTTGTTGCTAGGCAACCTCGTCACTGTTTAATATATTTATCAACGTCCAGTGGCTTTTTTCTTACAGAATGTTGCCAACAATAGCTGATATTTTGCCACTGCATTCCAAATTCTTGTTTATCTATAAAACAAGAGCCTCATTTCTACTACTATTCTACTGTAACCTCTCATTACAGTAGAATGGGAAAGGAAGAGAGATTCAGGTTTAGAACCAAAGCAGTTTATCAAAATGTGGACAAACATTCACTTTGGTCTTCAATGGGTGTGTGTGGTGTGTGTTGTGTGTGTGGTGTGAGTGTGTTGTGTGTGTGATATATGAGTGTGGTTGTGATGTGGTGTGTTTGTGATCGTGATGTGAGAGATTGCGTAGTGGTGTGGAATGTGGTGTGAATGTGGTGTGTGTGCGTGTGTGTGTGGTGTGAGTGTGTTACTTTTTAACTTGATCATCAACTTTTGAGAGAATTGGTTCCCCGGGTTATGCTATGAGAAAACCCAGCACTAGGTACTGCAAATGAGCAATCGTTAGAGCCAAAAAGAGCGACCCAAACCTTTTATTACTCCATGTCAGAAATTAAAACTTTTACGTCCATTCAGAGAGCGCGTTGTGTCCTGGCCCTGTTCGTTCAGATTCAACATACACAGACATTTCGCCAGACACCACTCTAATTGACCCAAAACCTTCAGCATAGCCAAATCTGACATAACTGTCATATCATCAGAAACTTCCTTGTGAAGCCCTTCACACACAACCACCAATGAAAAAGTGAACCAAAAAAAAAACACAAAAAAAAACAACCTCCACTAGCAATTATCGTTGTTTTTGGACATCTTTGGTGGTGTTCAATCATATGGTGGCCATAAGCTCTGAACTAGAATCATTTTCAACTCACAACACTCTTTTACAACATACAAAAAGAATGGTACTGATACATCTGGTTTACCCCAGTTAGCCAAACTGAGTGTCGTTCTAGACTAAAGGAAAAGAGCAAGATAGAGTGGTTGTTATTATCCGAATCGATAATTTCCCTTCATGAGAGAGGGTCGTGTTGTGGGATCGTTTTGGACCCCCAGTTAGTAAAAAGACTCCTCCAAAAGGGGGTGACCGATGAAAAGAGGGTGGACTTTATCCCTATACTCTACACTTCTCTTTTGACCTAACTTTTATTCTCTACCATTGACTATTGGGGGGTGGAAAATGGACTTTGCCTCAATTGTTGGTGAGGAGGGATATTTGTATTTTAGGGTACAGAGGAAGAACGCATCTCACAATCAGGCAGCACAAGAACCCACCCCATACCCCCACACCGCCAGGCTAACATAGGTATAAATACAAGTAATGAAAGGAGGGGCCATTTTATTAATTAGATTTTTTAGCGGATTTAATTTAACATAAACCAAATGTTTATTACACAAATGCTGTGCTAATGCTGCAAGTGCACTAATGCTTTGTCTCTCTACTCTGTGCTGCGTGCCTAAACAGAACGTGCAAAGAGCAAAAAGCACTCTAACACAGCACTCCCTTCCTCCATGTCCCTATACTGAACCTTAACCTTAACCGTAGGATAAAAACCCTAGCCAAAAAAAAAGAATTGCACAAACAAAACAAGTAAATTAAGATGTTAACCTTTTTGTAGTCCAGAAAATCAAGAAATTGTCATATTATCGAAACAACGTGTGATTCATTATAATTTGCCACCATGTTTTTCATCGTAATTAACAAACATATAGGGATGACTCCAACAAAAATTTAACTCAATCACAATCTTAAAAACCAAGCATAGCAGTACTCAGTCCATTAAAAAAAAAGATAAGGATATAAAGACCAAAGAACAAGATCCAGAACAAGTAAAGACCATGTCTGTATTGACTTAAGCATTTTGAAGAGCTGAAGGAAACAATTCCCGAAACAAGAGATATTTTACTATCTTTGGATAGTAGGTATAAAACTGAGGCAGGCACTGGCTATAAGAGCAAAGACAGGTATGGGGTCGAGAATCGCAGGATTTTAAATGGTCATATCTTTCAGAATTGTCCTCCGTCATTCTTTTCTCAAAGCTGGAGAAAGGACAGGAAGTAGTGCAATCACCATATGAGGAACACAAAGTTAACAGGCTGAAAGGAGTCTGATCCAAGCTAGAGCGAATGTAAGCTGATTTTGTCAGAAAAGAATACAGAAATAAAGAAGGAAGTTCAAGTGGTTTGTAGATAGCAGGAAGAAGGGCAGCCTTCGCAATCCACGCAGATGATTGAGGAAAAGAGAGATTTCAAAGTATGAGGTCAATCGAAGCACTTTGAGAAGATTAATACTTTGATTTTTGCTAATGGATAAGGTATTGACTTGTTGATTTTTACAAGACGCAGTAGGTTTAATTCATTTTTGTTTTTCGCCATTGCCGTTCTAGTTGTCGGCGTTTTGCGTTGGCGCCAGATGTCATGGGTGAAACCAAGTGCACAGGCCTTCAGCAGGAGATGTTCAGTGAGGATGTGCATGCCTCATCAAGGAGTTGGCTGAGGACAGGTATTGTAGTTATTAGAAGGTCAGATATGCAGGGATTTTGTGATAAGACTTTCAGCAGCTTTGGAAATACAAGTATGAATGTTATGCTTGAGGTTGCGACGGGTAATGCACTCTTGTCTTCTTTACTGAAAGGCTTTGCAAAGTTTAAGGGAAGAACAGAATGTAGAATGAATCCGGAGAGCATTTCGTCAGTGACCGATACAGACTGAGTATGTGACTTGACCTTGTGAAACATCGGAGATAAGCCAGTCTAAACATGTGACCAGATCTGTGTATGGTTCGTTTAGCCACTGGAAAGAGAGTGTTCGACAAAGAAAGAGAAAGCGCTTAACACAGGAGGACTGGTTGTCCAAAAATGGAAGTTGAAGTCACCAAGAATTATAAGTTTCTTGGGAGAGAGACGAAATGGGTCAAGGAGAAATGAACCTCGTGGTGGAAAACTGAAGACCTCAAATTGTTTTCAACGGTTGGGAGGTGGACGGTTAAGGCAACAGAAAGTATCAGAGTGCAGGTAAGGTGTAGGTTTAAGTTCACCAGACTTCGAAAGATCATGTGAAAACGGAATGGAGTGACAGACAGAAAGAGTTGAGAGTTGGCCAGAAGTGTCTTTGTAGACGATGGCCATGCCACCTCCACGGGAGAGTCCGGGGAAAGAAAGAGTTTGTAGCCCGGTGGCGTCAGTTGTTTTATCTTTGGTTCGGGTGACCAGTGGTATTAGCCAGAGTTTTCTGTAATAAAGGTTAGAGCTATGTTGTGTTTCAGAAATGAAGTCAGAAATTAAGTCGGCTTTGCCATCAGAACAGACAGATTGGGCGTTGAGAAGACATGACTTAAGACATGACACAATGCTCAATGCTCAGAAAACCAAGTTCATGCTAAATCGTAACTTCCTCATCATTGCTATTGGCATATATTTTCATGGAAGAAGCTGGGTACTGTTCTTGCCCAGTCTGAAAGATTTTGGTTCTGTACCTAAGTGCCAAGGCTCATATTAAGATGCTGTTATATTGTAAAATGTTATGTAGAAATAATTTTCAGCCATGAAAATGCTCATAACACAACAATGTGCACTTGCTCTATACAAGATGTTTTAAAAAAACCTCTAAAGTAAGACTATGTATGCCTGTAAGGCGAGTTATTTTAGAAGTCATACATGAAAACTTCTCATGCAGCGTGTATTTGCATCTACAATGAATTCCTAGGTGGGAAAAACGAGATGAAAGCATATTATGGATGACCTCCCAAAATGTAGAGCTGGGAACCACATGAACAACAACTAAAAACAAATCAAACCAACAACTGTTCAACTCTGTACTAACATTTGATCAACATCATAATGAGGGACCCCTATCAGAAACTTCCCGACTACAACAAAACCAGCTATACCCCTAACTCCTGTATGAAAGAACGAGATTGTGTGTCCATACCATTCGTGGCGTCTAAGACAACAGTCTGTATGGAAAGACGAGAGTCTGTTCATGAAATACACTCATACGGCGTATAGCACTCAAAACTGTATGGAGAGACGAGAGTCTGTTCCATAGAATACACACGTACCGTATAGTACTAAAAACCTGTATGAGAGACGAGATATGTTCATACACTCTACCGTGGTAGTTATATAACGTATAAGAAAAGACAGAGTATGCACATAACATCAAAAACCGTCTACACTAAAACGTGTATGGATAGACGAGAGTATGACCATACACTCATACGTCTAGAATATAACGTATATAGAAAGACAGAGAGTATGACCATAACACCATACCGTCTACACTAAAACTGTATGTGAAAAACAAAGTATGACCAAACACTCATACCGTCTAGTAATATAACGTATATAGAAAGACAGAGAGTATGACCATACACTCATACCGTCTACACTAAAACGTGTATGGAAAGACGAGAGTATGACCATACACTCATACCGTCTAGTAATATAACGTATATAGAAAGACAGAGAGTATGACCATACACTCATACTGTCAAGTACTGAAACCTGTATGGAAAGATGGCAGGAAAGTCTGTTCATATATTAAAGAAAGGGTCTTGCACCAAAGACATTTTTGGAGCATTTCCACAAACGCCCAATGATCTTGTGATTAGCGAAACAGCTAGATATGTACTAAGGGTGCTTTGTAAATTTAATGTATTCAATATAAAGGTAAAGGTAAAGGAGTCCCATAACCTATAAGGTCGTAGGGGAGCGAGGCGTCAGAGACCTCACTTCTCTAGGGCCAGCATATTGAGGGCGGCGCCCATCTCCTCTCCCTCGCTGCTTTACCTTCCTGACCTAAAATGGCAGGTACTTTACAGCTGGTGAACGGGGAACTGTACGGAAGCCAAGCGCGCAAAACGGTCACCCATCCAACTGGTAACCAAATCGCTCGACGCCTTAACTTGGCATGGGGAAAGAGAGTGCTCCGACCACTGAAGCTATCCCGCCCTATATGGGATACACAACGATATTCCTTTAAGGCTTGGAGATTTCATTGGATTTGGATGATGGTATGGAAGGCTGATTATTACTTGAGGAGAACAGAATGCTTTTCATATGAACTTTGCTTTGTTGTGGTTAAATCAAGCATTGAAGTTGTAAAAAGGTTTATTGACATACTATCGAAGTTGGCTGAAATCTTCAGGACAGGAGTTATCATAATAAAAAACGCAAAACCGAAATACATTTTTTCAATAGACAGTTCACACAATAAAATTAATTGCATATCAAATTTACGTGTCTATTTATATTGCAGACAAACGAAGGGTATTCATTACCAATTTGGATAAAAATTTTGGATATTTTTGTTCATTCAAAACGGTAAATTCTTATCCCATTTTAAAGCTTTGATAGTCGATTTGTCTATTTTTCTTGCCAAAACCAAAATATAATCAAGATCAATTTAGTCCCAGGAAAAATATTTTTCAGGTATCCATGTCTGTTTAAACTCAGATTGGTTAAAGTCAATAAAAAAATTTTTTATTTTGACAATCAAGAGACTGAGCAAATATTTATTTCAAACGTGCATAAAAAGCGAAATGAATGTGTAAGCAAAGTGTGATGTGGAACTTTCTTGCTACATTGTTTTGTTCAACAGCCTCTCTTACAGGGCCGGTCATTTATGAATAAATCTTAAAATTGGAATCTTGCACGCATTACGTATTTCACCGGGCTTTTAGTTACGAATCGGATACAAATTCACATCCACGAAATTAGTCTCTACTGCAAGATATCCAAATATGAAAGCTATGCTCAAATGTCACCAATGAAACAAACGTACCAACCATCAACACAGTACACTAGCCCATGAATAACATTTGCCTGATGTCCATTAACTAACGAGAAATGAAGCTACTAAAATCCATGTTATGAGAGCAGTGTTTTCTAAAACGGTTTCCCCCCGGCGAGCAGAGAAGAGAGACTGACAGACAGAGAGAGACAGAGACAGAGACAAGAGAACAGAAGAGATAGCAAAGCTACAACACTGCATAAGCATCTGGGAGACCCAAGCTCTAGAACACAACCGACATGAATTAAAGATATTTTTGGGTGTAAACCCGTCAAAACAGAAGGGTTTTTCTCACAGAGGGACGTATAGAGGAAAACAGAAAGAGAAGTTAAATGAAAACAACCACAAATAAACCATGCTACAATATAGTTAATTTGTGAATTTAACTCTAAACAGCGATAACTCTAACAAAAACCCTAATATTAATATCTGTAAAATGCTGCTTGCTTTCTTTATCATTTTTCTTGTCTTTGTTTCTCCCTTGTTTTAGACATTGGTTTTCTTGCTTTTTCGGTCAAAGTATATTTTTTTCCGTTAATATACTTTGAACGCTATTTTTTTCTTCCATCAGTTGATGTGCATCCTTCTGTAGGTCTTCGATTTGAAGATTTCTTATCGGATAGTGGGTGTTGGTACACTGCAGGAGCTTGCGCGTTGCGCGCGCGCGCGCGTGAGGGGTGTGTGTGTGTGCGTGTGGTGAAATTGTGTGATGCGCGCGCGCCGCGCGTGTGTGTGTGAGCGTAATGTGGTGTGGTGCCTGTGTGTGTGTTGCCGCGCCTGTCTGTGTGTGATTTTGTGTGAGCGTCTGGTTGCGTGTGTGGTGTGCTTGTCGAGTGTGTGTATGTGTGGTGTGTGCGTGTTGTATGTGTTGTGTGTAACCGCGCGTGCTGTGTGAGAGCGCGCGTGTGTGTGTGTGTGTGGTGTGTGTGCGTGAGGTGGATAATTGTGTTTCCATACGTGTGTGTGTATGTGAAACTTTTTTCATTCTATGTTATGGCTGCGGAGCGAGGATTGGTGTTGTGTTTGTATTATCATGTTGTATGTATGTAATGTATGTATGTAATGTCTGTATGTATGTATGTATGTATGTGTGTGGTGTGTTGTTGTGTGTGTGGTGTAGGTATCGTATGTATTCGTGTACGTATTAATATTATCCACGAAAATAAAGGAAATTTATTTAAAAAATAAGATAAAATAAAACGCTGCAAGCACACACTCATGCACGTGCGTAAGTGCGTATCATGCAATTGTATGTATGTAAGATTGTATGTATGTTGTACGTACGACACGTATGTAATGGTAGTGTGTCTAAAACGATGTATATATGAATATATGTATGTATGTAGCATGTATGCATATATGTCAATGTGCGTTTTTGTTTATCCTTATCTTGTTGTTATTGATGCTTCAATTTAAAGCCTATTCATAACAACAACAAAAAACAAACAAAGTCCCTAAAACCCTACTTTATTTTGACTGAAGACTTGGAAATAAACTCCTAAAGCAACTACCATTAGTAATCCAAAAAAGCAAACTCAACCCCCCAAAAACAGCCAACACGCACGCACCCGAAAACGCGCGGCGTGAGTAAGTGGTGTGTGTTGTGAGTGTGTGGTGGTGGTTGTGAGTGTGTGTGTGTGTGTGTGTGTGTGTGTGGTGTGGGTGGTGTGGTGGTGTTGCGGTGCGTGTGCGTGTGTGTGTGGCGGGGGTGCGCGCTTCATAATGTTCGTCTTGTAACCTGAAGTGTTTGTATCTGTGTGCAAAATGACATGAAGTAAGCCTTGATTTAATGACTCCACATTGTTTGATAAACAGCAAATCCTTTTTTTATTTAATTGCCTCCCATCTACCTCCACCCAACTTCTTCTCATCTCATCTCTCCATCTCCCCATCCCCAAAAAAGAGGCCAAAACAAACGGCCTGTAATTAATACCATTAGTTGCAGCCCAGCAAGGCCAATTGACTGAAGAAACAAGAAAACAACCAGAAGGAAAAAGGAAAAAGTACGGTGTTAATTAATGTACGAATAATGGACACAGAAAGACCTCAGTTTGATGTAGTTTTGAAGAGGTAGCTTGCCAAACAAACTCACCGGCTGTTGTGATATCAACAACTTATAATAGCCCAGAATTGAACTCCAGTTTTTGGTAAAGTGTATGATACAAACATCTCATGGTTTAATAAATAATATCAAAGCACAAATGGACTATTCATTTAATCTAGAAAGCAGTTATATCGAAACGAAATTTTGTGGTTACAAACATTGCAAAAATCAAAATATATGGTGTTTTTTTTAAATTATAGGGATAAGCACCGAGTTCAACCCCATGCTGAGTTGTTTTTGGGGGTAAGCCTGTAACAAAACAACTCAACTGCTCGCACAAACCATTCAAAAAACCTTCCCATTGTCTGTTATCTGCAGGAACAGGCTGCTTGCTTCCAATTTTTGGTTTCGAAATGTTTAATAAGACATTCCCATAGGGGTGAAACAACCGAGCTGTGCCGACATTCTGCCGTTTATGACGATGAAAGTGAAACTGTTGTACCTGAGAATGAAAAAACCACCAGCTGATAACCCTTTACTTCCAGAAAGGGCGCCCGACAAGCCCTTATTAGCCAATGAAGATTACAAAACTGCAGGAGCCGTCCGTGATTTGAGTGTGTGATATTTCCCCCAATAATCTTGCTGGGTATTTCATCCCAACATCGTCAACATGGTGGTCTCTATCGCCAGGGTCGAGTGGACAAAATGAACCACCTCTGTCTCTTTGCTCTGGGCCTTTGTCGACTTTCATTTCGGCCATTTGTTTCTGTTTCTTCTTGTCCTGATTAACGTGCAGACTTTCTTGCCCTATTCCCCAGGGTCTCCTGTTGGTGCAGATTCTTAAGTTGGAACACCATCTTAGATTTCACTCTTAATTTTTGGAATGCAGTTCTGGTACAGTCTGGAGTGTTGACTGCCATCATTGCGGCAGAAGATGTATTTGTGTAGTGTGGCTTGTAAATTCAGTCCACGATCTTAGCAACTAAAAGGAAGGCGTGGTTTGATTTATGAAATTATTATTGTCATGAATCAGTCTCTGCTTACCGTATGCTTGGAAACAAATGTCGTCAGAATGATAACTGATTGAAAGTGGAAATGCAAAAGTCATTAATGATACACAGATCTTACAACAACAACAAAACTTGCATTTCTAATCGTGCATAGATGCTTCTTTAAGCATAAAGCTTTGCCACTTTCCCTCATCGTCTCTTTCCGTCCACTGTGGTCACTGTGAGAAAGCTGAAAACTAAAGCCATGGACTGAGTCATAATACCAAGCAGTAACGACATTGGACAAACGACAGATGACGTTGGTAACAAATCCTCATCACTCGTCCTCGTGCTTCTATAATTATTTGCAACAATTTCCCAATACTCTCCATTGGTATTGTTAAATTTGTTGTTGATACTTTTTTCACACTTGGGAGATTCAGAACTGTTCTATATCACAATCAACTAAAACAGTCCCATGGGGTATGCATTTCCTGATGATAAACAGCTCAGTGAATTATCTTTAATCTACTTCCCAGAACAGTCATCTAGGTTTCGGAAAAGAATTACTACGGGCATGTGTCTTCTGCTTCAGAAGATATGGTAGAGTAGAATGTAGACTCCTAATATTAAAATGCAAAATCCAATAGGTTGTTACTATCATCTTGTTCTGTAAAAGACTCTCGATACATGATTTCATTTAGTTCCGGTATTTAAACTTATAACCCGCTTGGATGCTTTTTTCAGTACTACAGTCCAAGGTTCAGTTTTTGACAAAATACCTTTAACAGTATGGTGGACGGGGTACTCAGTGATCGGAATCGCAGCGAAGGCGTCCGAACGTGTTACCACATTTGGATAGGTGACTCGTTTGCGCGCCTTGGTTTTTCAGTACAGTCCCCCTGTTCACCCAGCTGTAAATGGGTACCAACCACTCTCTTTAGAGAGGGTAGGGAAGGTAAAGCAGTGAGGGAGAGGAGATGGCGCCACCACCCTCAAATATGCTGGCCCCTAGAGAAGCTGAGGTCTCCTCTCTGACGCCTCGCTCCCCTCACCCGCTCCCCACCCTTAATACGTCCTTATAGGTTATTTTTGTAAACCCCTTCTCACAACTCTTTTATCAGCAGTATGGCAAAATGAGGGAAGGAGCCTAAAACAATAATTCCATGCCATCAATTTTAATCTGGAAAGCTGAACTTCTTGCGTTCCAAATTTCTACCTGAATAGAACTCGAACCCGGGTCAGCAGACCACGAGCGTAATGCCAACACACCAACTACCAGGCTGTCCTGTCAATTTTGTTTTTAACTGTACAATGGTGTGGTGACGTGTTTAGACCCTATACCCGAAGTCGGAATGCGGCCACCCCAATGGTGCAGAAAAATGGTCGCACACGCAAAACCCCATCATCGGGAAGCCATGAGCTCCAGCTGAGGAATGTCCCCCCACTCCTCTTCCCATGACATGGGTTTCTTCTTTGCCTTATTTTCAGAGAGCTAGTTTATTAATATAGATATATATAAATATATATATATATATATACATATATATATATATATATATATATGTGTGTGTATGCATGCATGTATGTATGTATGTATGTATATAATGGAAAGTGAACTATCAACTACAACCAAGAAGTCAACCATTATTGTCTCTGTGATGCTGATGGTGGCTGGTTCCTTGCATGCCAGGATCATGGGAAGAAAGCAGATGGTTTCAGTTTCTGCAAGCCCTCTGGTGACTGGAGGGGCAGGTACATGAGGAGCACGTTCTGCTGCACCCGGGAAGATGAAGGCAGTAACTGGAACAGTGGCTGTTGGTCCTGTGAACCCTCTTCCAGCCTCTAATGCTTCTCTGTTGCTGCACGGCTTTTCTGAAGTGTCCATTTTGTCCTGGCCTTGTGATGGAATAGCACCGCTTGTCACGACCAAGCGCTTCCTGGTGCTATTTTATCAATTGTCAATTGCACCAGCTACACAGTGACCTATGTCCCCACACTGGTCAAGCTAACTGAAGAAGTCTCGGAACATGTGTAGGCGGCACTGGACTTCAGGGCAGTACATGGGTGTTTCTGCCAAGCTTTCATGCTGAAACTCGCCAGGCAGAAGAGGGCCATGTATTCTGCCATGCTGAAGCTGACACACGGAGATGACAGTGTTGGGGTGGGCGTGTTCTCCTCTCACTTCTGCTTTGGGGTAGGCAACTGCTTTGCTGTGACAATACTCATAGCAATCAAGGGACCAACACTACCCATAGCAATCCAGCTTTCTAGTCTCAACTGACAAGTAAAAAGCAGCACCAGGGCCAGCATGGAAAAACCAAACAACCCTTTAGGCAGTACTGCTCCATTGACACTCAAAGAACGTACTTGCTCAGAAGTGGTACGCATCCTTCAGTCTCTGAGAAGCAGGGATGAAGTCATGAAATAAGAACCCCACTCCTTGCCTGAAGATTACGGAGTCTTGCAGAACGAGCTGAAGGGAGTGATGGAGGAGATCACTGGGCTGTGTCACCAGAATGAAGAACTGCATAAGAAGAATGAAGACCTCACACACAAGATGGAAGCCTTGTAGTGGAAGACTGACGATCTGGGGAAAGGTGGTGGAAGAACAACCTCCTCTTTTACCGCCTGCTGAGGAGGACTAAGACCTGCTTCAGACAAATGTGTTCTTCAGTTCAACATTTTTTCACTTCAATTGATATTACACAAATGTGAAGGTATTGTGAAAGGCCCAAATCTCTCATCTCATCTGCTACCATACTCCCTGGGGTCGAGGGGCATACAGTGAACGAACTTGCACCATTGCTCCATTTGCGGCGGTGTAGGCAAGTGTGGGCTGGAGAAGCTCCTCGGTCCATTCAGTAATGGTGTCTTCCATTTACTCTTTGCCTGCCTCGCTTTTCTTCCCTGCACCGTCTTTGCAGTGCGGTCTTGGAGAACCCATTCTGTCTGTCACATGTCTCCATCTGAGCTTCCTTTTCTTGACTGTGCTCAGCAGTCTTAGTAGTGCTTTACATTGTTTGTGATGTTTGTTGGACTCTTTGTGGTATGTGGTCTAATGATCGTGAAAAATGCGAAACTTAATGGTATGGGATGTCACAATTCCCAAGGAATTACAAAGACAGTTTTGCAAGGCCTTGTCAAGAGGATAGAGAGGCAGACCAAGAAGGCTGGGAGATAACTCAGCGATTGGACAGGCTATGACTCAACAAAACTGAGAAGGCAGAACGAGAGAGGATGAGGAATGGTTTTGATGTCTTTGAGGGTCCCCACGGTCGTCAGACTACTGGACAGATAGATAGATAGATAGAATGTGGTCCGTGTATTAAATTCCAAAGAGTCTTCTTAGGCATCTCAGGCCCAATTGCAGACACTTTAGAGCTGGCACAGGTTGTTTAGTTTAATAGGGTCCATCGTATAAACAGTAAGGCAAGCTTATCCATACTTGCCTGATATGTACTTTTAAAAAATTCCATGAAAGTGTGAAAACTAGAAGGTAACTCAGGAGAACATAAATAGTTATTAATGAAGATGTTACAGGCCTTTATCAGAACGACACTGACTCTTCATTTGAAAAAAGCCAGAAGTTAAAGTAAACAGGCCATGGCGATCTCTGAAAATCTCTTTATTGATGGACAGAGAGACATCATCAGTTATAATGACCAACTGGTAAACTTGAGATAGGGTGCTTGCTGGCTATCCCTGTTTTGATTTCAGTAACTTTACATTATCTGTGAAATGACTATACTGAAAGAAAAACATTTTCTATGCCATTACTGGACAGAGTCTATCACACACATTTGGTGCATAACATGCTATTACCCATCATCCTTAATTTCTGGGACTATTCCTGATGATTTACGCTATGTCTTCTTTAGAAAGGTCTTTGCTTTAACTCATTGATTTCAAAAGCAATCTTCCCATTCCAAATCTAACATTTCTTTCTAAACTTTTTAAAACAGTTGTTCTCTTACAACTCCGTGACCATCTGACTCCAAAGAATGTACAGTCGGGATAGAGACCAAAGCACAGTACTGAAACTGCCCTCCTTAAAATCATGAATGATCTTTGAACATCTCTTGACAACAGCAACATCTGTATAGTTGTTCTGCTAGATTTATCAGCTGCCTTTGACACTGTTGATCATGCAGTTCTTTTACACAGACTTCACTATTCATTTCGTATCTCATGTTCTGCACTATTATGGGTCAGATACTATCTCTTATCAAGGAGCTAAACAGTCTCTGTAAATAATGTTTATTCTGCTTCATCAACAATAACATAATTATATGGTGCTCCCAGGGCTCAGTGCTGGGGCCTGTAGTGTTCCTTCTTTATACTCCACCACTCTCTGATGTTGTCAGCAGGCATTCTGTGGACTGTCGTGCTTTTTGCTGATGGCAAACAACTTCATGAACACACCTCTTTCTTTCATGTTGACTCTGCCATGAAACAGCTCAAAACTGTATCGCGGACATCAAAACATGGATGAACCAAGCTAATCTACAGTTGAATGATTGCAAAACCGAACGAAGCTATCAATACACAGAATCAGTGTTTTTTCCTTTAAATAACAAGGTGATACTTATAATCTGAATGATCTTTGGGATAAGCGTAACTTATTCTTTCATGTCCTGGATTTAAGTGACCCTGGAAAAAAGTGATTGTGTATAAACACTACCTACTTGCTTGTGTAAATTGATATTGCGTTTAATCACAGCGGAAACAAAGTCATATAAATGTCAGGGAAACGAGAAAGAGAAAAAGAAGCAGTTCTTTCCTCTCCCCTGACAGTACATGGTGCAGGTAGCATCGTGCAAATATCTGTCTGTTGTAGTGGACTAGTTGGGGTTTTTTAAATCAGAATTGGATATGGGTGGATTACTCTGCAGCTTCTGTCACTGCTATACCTTGCTTTCAGCAGTTCAGAGGCAGTGAAGAGAGAAGTCACCCAGACAATAATCATCAATGATGTGTTGTGTTTAACACAGGGGTTGGGGGGGGGGGGGGGCTGACGATTCGAACATATATCATAATAGTTGATGATGGTTTCTTTTATTATGATTGTGTTTTATGCAGTTGAAGTGAAGTTGAATCGTTCTGATTTGTTTACATATCTATGGTTGATATTTTATTGTAACCTAGGGAGCATGGAAGGGGGGAGGAGTAGCATCACACACACACAGAGGCAAGCTTACGCACACACACATACACACGCACGCGTACGCACACACACACCACACACACACACACACACACACACACACACACACACACACACACACACACACACAAGTTGCTTTTGTTCCTAGATAGATGGTTTGATGAAAAAAGCGAATGCATTGCTTATTCAATATACCATCTGGAAATAAAAATTTGACTTGACTTGACTTGACTTGACACTATTTGAATGCCTCAGCGGGAATATGTCACTTTCAGGGGCCCCCCACATTATTGCTATTACACGGGTATATGGGGGAGGGGATAGCCTAGTGGTCAGAACATTGCGCTCGTAATCTGACGACCCGGGTTCGATTCCCGTTCAAGGGGATATTTTCCCCTGGAGTTAACATCAGTGCAGACTCCACTCTCCCCCAAAGTCCCTCGGATTAGACTATAAACCGAGGCCCCGTGTGCGAACGCACGCAGAACATCTTGCGCACATATTAAATCCTGTTCCGCTTTTCGTAGGAGTAGGCCATTGTGTGCCGGTGGGAACAGAGGACAGAATTCACAAATCCGCAAACACACAGGGACTGGATGTTAAAAAAAAGCACATAAGTGCTCATTCCATTATCCTCGATATAAAAGAATAAATAAATAAAATTAATAAATAAGTATCTTGTTCAGCGTTGTTCCCGTGGCAGGCCAAAATGGTGAGAGTGAGAGAGAGCTCTTCCCCAGAAAAAAGCACTGAACTCTATTGCCAGTGTCCTTTTGGCTATGTTTCTATATCCTTCCTCGGCTACAGCTCTAAGGCTCAGCAATGGTGAGATTTCGCGTATGCAGCCGTTTGTTGCCTACCTCAAAAGCATCTGCAATCCGACTCTGGGGAAGATATTGAATTCAAAGGACGGAGTTGTTATTGTCGTTTACTTGTACCAAACAACCCAAAGTAGTCAGCGTAGTCAGTATAGCTCTTAACTTATTGACAGTACTTTTGGAGGGGGTGGAGTCGGCACCGATCGAACGAGATTCGAACCCGGGTCAGCAGATCACGAGCGCATCACTCTAACGACCAGGCTACCCATACTAACTTTTAAAAAAGAAGCATAAGGTACATTACTTTAAAATAAAGGGTTTGTGTGAAAATAGTCCTAACAAATGTATAAAAATGTTAATCACTGCAGTGAGAGGCGATATTAACTGAAAAATCAGATGCTTATTCTTGCAGTTTAAGAAAGTATTCATTGATAATTATAAACTACTGTAATTTCACATGCGAATTTTGACGCTATATAGATGAATACGTAGAAAGCAATCATTTTCTTTTCGAAGATATGAAGCTCATAGAGTCTGATATTTTCATGATGAGTTTCTCACTGGAATAAAGTGTTATGTACACACACACACACACACACACACACACACACACACACACACACACACACACACACACACACACACACACAAAAACACAAACACACACAAACACACTATCTCTCTCTCTCTCACACACACACTCACACACACTCACACACACACAACACACACACCACACACACACACTCACACAACACACACACCACACACACACACTCACACACTCACACCACACACACTCACACACACGCACGTTCAAATCATTCAAAACATGCTATGAGTCACTATATGCTCGAAATAGCTTAATTACTCTCCTACAAACAAAAAAGACACTGATAACTAAACTCTGGATACCCAGTAGACAAGTGACTACAACTGGAATTAAATTAGCAATCGATGAACAAGGAATGAAACAAAGAAGCAGGCTGTAAACTTTCCATCGATTTTGGACCTCATTTTATATCAAAGGAGCACACACAAAAACACACACACACGCGCGCGCGCGCGCGGGGGATAGCCTGGTAGAGTGATGTGCTCGTGATCTGCTAACCCGGGTTTCGAATCTCGTTCGATCGGTGCCGACTCCACTCCCTCCAAAAGTCTTTTGGATGAGACTATAAACCAAGGTCCCGTGTGCGAACGCACGTAGAACATCTTACGCATACATTAAAACCCGTTCCGCTTTTCGGAAGAGTAGGCCATGTGTGACAGTGGCAACAGATGACAAATTTATGAAACTGCATACATACGGGGACTGGAAATTCGCATGAGTGTTTATTCCATTTTCCTTAAAATAAAAGAGTAAAATGAATAAAATAATTTTTTTTTAAATCCTGCACCAAGGTGACAATCTGCATTAACAACAGATTTCTTGTTCTTTTCACAATGTCCAAAACAACAGAAAAACATGACCAGATGGAGGGACGTTGTGGTGGTGACCCTACTCAGTGTGGCGGAGCGACTAAGCAGTTATCGCCTTCAGTAAGGAGTTAAGTAGGTGGTACCCTGCGTATGTTAGGTCAGAATAGGCCCCACTCAACACTACCAATGTGATCCAGTAGCAATGCAGGCGCCTTCTGCCAGGGAGCTTCACGTCTGCCTGATAACGATGGACTTTCTGTGGACTTCTGATCCTAGTCATGCGACAAAACAAATCAGGGTATTGCTGTGGCAGAGATGAAAAAAGCAGCATGGAAAAAAGGATTGAAGATAAGGCAGCATTTAAAAAGAAAAAGAATAAATAACCAGTATGTGCCTCCAACAAAAGAAGCATATACCACAACCGGGTGTGATATGTTGAATGAAGAAAAGTCAATTGATTACTGAAATGAAACAGTTACTCCAATCAAATGAAGATGTCAAAAGCGTTCAGTTGTAACATCATTTCCCAAAATGGTAGAGCGAGATTCTTGAAGCCATAGCATTGGATCCCAGGGATAGGGTCTGGGAGGCAAGAGTAGGCGTGGCTTATAGGAGTCCCAGAAATAAGAGACTTCCAAATAAATGCCGACAGTAACTTGTTTTTATGCAAAAGAGTATGAAAGAGTGAAAGCAATGCTTGTGATTTTTACAACATGACACACACTCTGAACAAAATTCAATAAAAGTGTTTTTTGTGATGAATGATTACATGCAAACAACTTGTAGAGTTATAACAAAATTTTGACAACATGCTGTTCCACGAAATGCTTGCAGATATGAGCTTAATAAGACATATTGCAATGAGGTGTTGTCTTCCCTTGCAGAAGGTAGATGCACTTTGACTTTATGTGCAATCCAACATTATATTTCCACAACTTACCTTTATCACAGTTCAGACAAATTTCAATTTTGCTTTACATGTATGTTCTCTTCTTAATGAATTGTCTTTTATCATCATTGCAACATGATCCATCTTCTGGTGCCTATATTTATGTATTGACACAATGTAGTAACAATGCTCGGAAAATTTGCATTATTTTACCTAGCATTTTTGACCTATTGAACCAATTTTGACAACTAAAATCTCAAAAGAAAGAATGAAACATGAATGAGATTTTTCTTATTACAAAAACAGTAATTTGTTGATTACAATTTCCTTAAAATGCTTTTAAACTTATGTGTTTGATTTCTCACTGACTGAATTTTTAAAACAGCAGAAACATTCGCGTAGTTCTTTTCGAAACCTTGACGACTGCCTAAAATAGATGAAGATGTTTGCAGAGCTATTCATTATCAAAAGTCCATAGCCTGCTCTGTGTGTAACAAAGAACAAGTTTTTATATCTCCCATTTGTGGAAAACTCATAAACGAATAATCTGGCTGCAGCCAATGGGATTTTAGGGGCGTTACACGCAATGTAGACACAGGAGACAGTGATGAGGATTTTTACCAACATCATCTGTCGTTTGTCCATGACGTTACTGCTGGTCTTCTGTCTCCAGTCCATGGCAGTTTTTAGCTTCCTCACAGTGACCACAGTGACCACAAAGACGATGCAGAAAGTGGAAAAACTTAAGCTTGAAAGGATGCCATCTCTGACGATTAGAAACGCAAGTCTGTTGTTCTTATAAAGATCTGTGTCATCCATGATAACTGTCACAGTTCCATTTCCATCTGTGACCTCTCGAACAACATGTTTCAAGGCATGTGGCAAACAGAGAAGGTTAAAAAGAACAATTATACCAAAAATCAACCAGGCCATAGTTTTTGTTTTAAAGATGGCAGCTGCCTTCAAAGGCCACACTACACAGATACATCTTTCTGTAGCAATGATGGCCGTGATCATCCCTGAACTGTACCAGAAGGCATACCAAAAATTGAGAGTGAACTTCAGCGTGCTCCATCTGAAATTCTGCGCCAAAGGAGAATCAGGGAAGATGCCCGCTGGACAGAAAAAGACAGACAAGAACATGAGGAAGACAAACATGAAGTCGGCAAAGGCCAAAGCAAAGAGACAGAAGTTCATCTTGTCCCGCAGACCTTGGCGATAGAAGACCAGCATGTTGATGATGTTCACTACAGTGCCTAGAAGACCCAGGGAAGGTAGAAGCCCACACTCAATGGCTATGGTTGCAGTTTGGTAATCTTCTTTGTTAACGATGGGGTCTGAATCTGCAGCAGCAGCAAAGGAATGATACAAGTGCTGCTCTTCTTTCTCCGATGCACCAGTGTCACTGTCATTGTCGTAGATGGCTGGCGAGCTCAGCCACCCAGAACTTATTCCATCAGGGACTGTGGTCAACATTTTGGAACCGGGCTGAAAGCTCTTCATTACAGTTCTTCAGACTTAGTATTACCTCACCAGTTAATCGGTTTGAAACATCATGAGATATGTTTGACATGTAGTGGAGATTATCGGCTGATTCGGTTATCTATTGACTTTGTTTTAGTAACATGTAATATTATTTTAAATCACACACATGAGGTCATCTTCAGGAGAAAAAAACAACATTATAACTTGATGCCAGAACCGATAAGTGTAGCCTACTATCACGCAGATGTAGGCGAAATTTATATTACTTAATACTAGGCTGAAAGATTACAGTGTCATGATGTAAGGAAATGAATCTTCCTATATTGTGATACTTCTTGCAATTTAATGCTCAAAAAGGGTAGGCTTTCTCATCTCAAGCTTGCTATTTATACTATATTAGGCTCACGATATCTATAAACACGTGTGTATTTATTTTCTTTGTTTTCGGTTTGTTCTTTCTAATTGTTTCAGTGGATGCACAGATTCTTTTACGACTTACACATGCACTCCATTTATTGATAAAGGCACAAAGGGCACTGTGTACGTAGTTCATCTATAGCTAGCTCCGTGTCTGTGTTATTTCAAAGTCCTGTATATTCTCAACCGCGCGCATGATATGGGAAGAGTAATATTCATCTAGATTTATATTAACACACACAAATATTAGACAGACAGACAGACAGACAAAATGAAAGACAGAAAAAAAAACACACGCACACGCGCGTGCGCACAAACACACATATGTATACGTATATTTTTAATTTAATTTATTTTTTATTAACAACAGCTTTGATAAACCATAGTATTAACTACTTACATGCACTTGTTTTGCTCCACCCCCCCACCCCCCCCACACACACACACACAAATACACACACAACACACACACTCACTACACACACAAACACACACAACACACTTAAACACACACACACACACACCACATACATCTCTCTCTCTCTCACACAAATACAAACACACACACATACACACACGCGCGTGTGCACACACAAACAAACACACACACATACACACACTCACATACATACACACACACAAACACACACACACACAAATACACACACATACACTCACATACACACTCACACACAAAACATACACATACATTTTTAAAAACATTCTTCACAATTGTCTTATTGTTATTTCTTAAAAGTATACAGAATTTCTAACTACTTACCTGCACTTACTTTGCTCCATCAATATTTTCTGAATAAAACATATACACACACAAACATGCGCTCACACACACACAAACGCAGGCATGCACATATTCATACACACACGACGCGGGTGCATGCCCATACACACACACGCACACACTAACGCACACAGGCATGCACACATACACATATAAATAGCATGTGCGCGCTAGCACGAACGCATACACACATACGCATACACGAACACACACACTCACAAAGACACACAATCACAAACACGCAATTGCACATCAGCACACACACACACACACACACACACACACACACAACCGCACGCGCACTCACACATATACACACACTTGCACACCTGCACACACATACACGCATACACACCACACACCTGGTATCAATTAAAGTGGAAACATGTTAAAACTAAAGACTACACACGCACGCTCACCCACTTACATACACACACAAGCACGCACACAGACAGACATATACACAATGACACACGTCCACGCCCACGCACAAACGCGCATACTCACCCTCACACTCTGTGTGTCCGTTTGTGTGTGTGTGTGTGTGTGTGTGTGTGTGTGTGGGTGCGTGCGTGCGTGCGTGCGTGCGTGCGTGTGTGTGTGTGTGTGCGCGCGCGCGTGTGTGTCTGTGTGTGTGTGTGTGTGTTGATAAGAGATAAAGAAATGTAGTCCCGTCAACAGATGTGAAATTATGTCATCGACCTTTTTCAGATATGTGATATAAACATTTCAGCATATCTACTGTACCAACAGAGCCTAAAGTGTCTGAGTTGGGGCACTTTTTCAGCTAAATTTGATGTTGATTACACCACTCAAAAGACACAAACAAAGATGATGTTAATGTCACTAGCTTCGTATCTAATGCACAAACATCAACTTGAAACTACTTGCTCAACTCATTTAGGAATGTTTACACATGGTTCAACCCACGATTTAAAATCAAAATCGGTATTTATTTTATTTTATTTATTTATACCACTTTTAGTCACAAGATTTCTCTGCGTGAAATTCGGGCTGCTCTCCCCGGGGAGAGCGCGTCGCCACAAGAGCAGCACCACCATTTTTTTTTGTTTTTTGTTTGGTCTGCAACTGTATTTGTTTCCCTATCAGAGTGACTTTTTCTAAGAATTTTGCCAGGGACAACTCTCTTGTTGCCGTGGGTTCTTTTACGTGCGCTGAATAATTTTGTGTAACACACGGGACCTCGATTTATCGTCTCATCCGAAAGACTAGCACCCAGACCACCACTCGTGGTCTAATGGATGAGGGGAAAGTTTTGGGCCCAAACGGTAGTAGTTCTTGCTTCGACTTTTTTAAAAATCATATTTCCTTGGTGAATGTTTCATATTTATGAATGAATTATATCCCATACTTATGGCGCTGAATGTTCTATTTGATAGCAACTGTGCTGTCTTTGATATAGTGTTTTGTGTCGACTCAAATTATGTAGTACACAACTATGGGACTCGAAAGTGAGAAAGGACTTAAAAAGGTAAAGGTGTCCCATAACCTATAAGGTCGGAGGGGAGCGAGGCGTCAGAGACCTCACTTCTCTAGGGGCAAGAGGGCGGCGCCCATCTCCTCTCCCTCGCTGCTTTCCTTCCCGGAATCTTAAGAGGCAGGCCTTTTTAAAGTGGTATCTGGATTGCTGAGGAGGTCGCCAACTTTGGAGCCTATTCGATGCATACTTAATGGTGATGTTATCGAGTCATAACTATATGGTCGTAGGGCGAGCGTCAAAGACCTCACTTCATCTAGGCAGCATATGAGGTGGCGCCCATGTCCTCTCAACTCACGTTAACTTCCCATGACCTAAAGAGGGAGGTACCATTACAGCTGGGTGAACTGGGGAACTGTACTGAAGCCAAGGCGCGCAAACGGTCACCCATCCAACTGGTAACCACGCTCGACGCTGCTTAACTTGGCTGGGGGAAAGCGAGTGCTCCAACCACTGAGCTATCCCGTCCCCTGGACTTACTTTTTTAAATAAATTATTTGATTGGTTATATTATGAAGAAAGGTAGTTAAATGACTTTTTTGCTGCGCACCTTCTCATTTCGCTATTTACTTAAATGAAATCGCAGATAAACTGGCAAAACACGGGGCAATTAGATAAAGACCTTAAAAATTGAGTTCATGAGATAAATGCAATATTGGAATCTCATATACTTAAGACATTTTTGCCAGACAAAAATAGAATGGTCATGTCTTCGAGATTTATTTTAACTCTCTCTAGATCATGTCAAAAAGAAAAAAAGAGGGTGAGGGGCACTACGTGAAACCTTCTCTGATGCTGTAGTGCTGAACTTACTGGTGTATTTACCAAAGTTTTTACACTTTCATAGAACAACATTCTGTACCTGTGATATGAAAAAACTTTGGCAAAGTGACCTTGATGCATGCAGACTATCCCCTCAAAGGAAATGACCAGCTGTGTGTGATCTGCAGAGAGAGAAAGAGAGGGTTACAACCACGCAGATCATTACAGAACACAAGTAATTACCAACAAGATCTTCTTCTTCGTCAAACGCTCAGACAGCAACTATTCTTGTCTGTCATGTGAGGTGCTGCCATATAAGCACCTGACAAGTCAAGCCCAGTGCATCGACTTTGGCGTGGGACAGAATCTTTATCTTTCTAGTTAAAAAGGCAGAATAATGGATCAAGAAGGAAGAAAAAAGAGAAGAAGGAGGTAATAGTTTTTAAAAAAAAGATAACAAGGTTGAAACAAAGAGATATGTAGAAAAGAGGAAATTCTTATCGCAGAATTTCCAGAAGGTGGGAATGCCTTCTACACTGACAGGCCCTGGCATCTCCAGGGGACAGCAAGATGTTTGACATAATCCATGAACTGATGACGGCCACTACAGCCGAGTGGTTAAGACCGTTTGACTTCAATCCCCTAGGTCCCTGAGGTCCTGGATTCGAATCTCGGTGGTGACGTCTGGTGAATTATGGGTGGGGACATTTACGATCTCCCAGGCCAATTTCAAGTGCAGACCTAACATTGCCTTAATTCTCTGTGTGCATCTGTGTAAGAATGAGTTGAGTGCAAGCGCTTTGATTTGTCTCTGCAAGATATAACGCTATATAAATTCCGTTTATTATTATTATTATTATATTATTATTATTATTATTATTATTATTATTAAATACACATGGGAAGATCAACTATGCACGTTGAAGATCCTGTCATTCATGTCAGCATTCAGTGGGTTAGGGAAACGCAAACATACCAAGCATGCGACCTACACAATGAAGTGAGCTGCTCTGAAGTGGGACAGTGCCAGCTGAGGCCAGCGGGCATATCTGAAAAAGTTACCAGCACAGGACAAGACCAGGCACTGCACACCCCATCGGGTAAGGGAACGCAGAGGGGAGATGATCAAACAGACTCATAAGCAGCTTTGATATCTAGCTACATTCCCATAACCCTCTTGAAACCTCACCCAGACGTAAGCCCTTATTTAAAGATGAATGGCTTTCCATAAAAAGCAAACAAGCTCATATCCCATCCAAGTTTCATGTCATAACACCGCAGCCAAACAGTCTTGAAAGCACACACACGAAGTACAGGTGGACGTGTACACGAAGAACAACTGTCTCCATCGCTGCCGTCATTGGCAGGAGCCCCATACAGTGCCACTGGGGTTCGCCAGCTCTCTGAGACTGCTGAGTTCTATGATCTCATGCCGGCCTCCAAGACCACTGATCTCAATGATATTGGCAATGTAGGATGTTGGCATTCTTTCTTCTTTTTCTTTTCCTTCTGCCCTCAACTTTACCTTGGAGAACTGTCATCATCAGATTTGTCTGTGTGTTTCTGTTTGTATAACCAACGTTTCTCTGTCTGGGCTTATCAGTTTCAACCAAGATTATTTTGTCATTTACTGAAAGCTATAAAGAATGCTTACTTCTGTTCTTATGCCACACCATTTGACTCTTCATGAGTCCTCTGTAGAACCACATTTTGGCTGTGTTTATTTCGTTTCTTTGCACTGTCCCTACTATCCAGGCTTCCCGACCTATACAGCATTGCAGGTCAGATATGTGTTTCATAATTCTAATTTGAAGCTATTCAGCCATGCCTCTGTCTTTCTAAATGCTGTTTACCTGAATGTTTATGAAGGAAGTACAAAATAGGAGGAAGGGCAAGAAGCAGAAATGTGACTTAATCTGAGTCAGCCTGCACCTAGCTTTGACAACTTCAAACAACCAGTTTCTGAACACTTCTCCGTGAGCTGGAAGAATCTTCTCTCACAAAGCTTTTTTTTACAGCTGTAGACAACTAGAGGTCAGGTGGAACTCTGCAATTTCTGAACCCCTGGAACATGTGCAGGAGGCAAGAGTAGGCGTGGCTTATCTGAGTGAAGGAAAGAGAGTCTGCCTCTCTGGCTGCTTGTCAGTTATGTGACGTCAGGTATGCCTCTGCTGGTGCAGTTCATTATATTTTTTATTAACAGAGCAAAAACAATGTTTGTGGTTTTATTCTGTGATAAATATGAGCCTAATATGTACTTTTGTCATATACAGAAATCTTAGGTTAGTTCACAGAGTTACTTTCTGGACCATTTCAATTCAGAAAGCAAGACACATTATGTGTGTTCAGCGGATTTTCGGATTTTCAGCCTTTAAATAGCACTGGGGACCGGATAGCCTAGTGGTCAGAACATTGCCCTCGCAATCTGACGACCCTGGTTCGATTCCCGTTTAAGGGGATATTTTCCCCTGGAGTTAACATCAGTGCAGAGTCTACTCTCCCCAAAAGTCTTTGAAATGAGACTATAAACCGAGGCCCGTGTGCGAACGCACGAGAAACATCTTGGGCACACGTTAAATCCTGTTCCACTATTCGTAAGAGTAGGCCATTGTGTGCCGGTGGGAACAGATGACAGAATTTACATATATCCTCGATATAAAAGAATAAATTAAAAACAAAAAACAAAAAAAACTGTTGTGCTTTTAAACACAATGAGATATAAGTGCAGAACCAACTAAATGAATATGTAAATTCCCCTATGGGAATGCCAGGCGCCTATCAGTATATATAGCACCCACACCTCTGCAAATTCTGTGCTAGGAATTCCCTCTTTTCTATCCCTCTCTTTTTCTGCCTTCTTGGTCAATTGTCCTGCCTTTCTCCAGAAAGACTTAAAATATAACAATTCTCTCTCCGGTGAAGTTGAATGTGCTGGGTCAGACTTATCAGGCGCTTAACGGCAACGCGTTTTTGGCTCATATGACAGACACCAATAGCTGCTGTCTGAGCGTTCAATGAAGAAGAAGAAGAATGTGTAGACTTCTGGACCAACCACATGCAGTGCTTTGGTACCCTGTATCAACTGAAGTGGGCACAGCAAATACAGTCATGGTGTCTAGTTTCACACAGCTATTCCCTTAGCCAAACTCTTTACCTCTAACCTAAGCATAGTTTTCTTTTAGAGCTCTGAGGTTGGTTCACCAATGGCGTGATTTTGAGTATGGAACTATTTTCAAAACCATGAAGGCCGCGGCATTCTGAATTTATATATATATATATATATATATATATATATATATATATATATATATATATATATATAGATATAGATATAGATATATATATACATATATATAGATATAGATAGAGATAGAGATAAAGATAGAGATAGATAGATATAGATAAATATAGATAAATATATATAGATAAATATGGATATATATATATATATATATATATATATATATATATATATGTGTGTGTGTGTGTGTGTGCGCGCGCGCGCGCGTGTGTGTGTGTGTGGTCATTTTGTCCGTCTCAATGCAACTTCATGTATACATGTACATATATCATCATTTTTCCCTTCAAAACAAGAACATAGCAGTGCTGAGACTGACATATCCACAGCAAAATGAAAAAGAAAATGGAGACAGAAAGAGAGAAAAAATATGGTAGGAGACATAGAACATGGAGAAGGAAAGAGAAGACAAAGGCAGAAGGGGAGGGGTATGACAGAAGCAGAAAGAAATAGAGAATAAATTCATTCTAAGTGAACGAATTGCATGCATTCTTAAATTATGAAAAACCAATTTCAAATTTGTTATTGCTCACGGAAATAAAGTATTTTAATATATAAAATGAAATCAAATTCACGGAATACTAAATATTCTAAACACGTAACATGCTTTTGCTCTAAATCCTTTTCAATCCACCATTTATTGTTTGATTGCCCAAGTCTTGTTTGGACATGCATATAAAGAGAGGACTAGATACCTATAAAGAAGTATACAGCTGTTCAAGAAGTTAAATATGACTCTCAGCAGTTCCTAATATCAGTTGCTGAAGTCATATATTCTTCTCCTTTAAGACATCTACTGTATTCTGCTGTGGGATATGTGCATGTATATCTATGTGTGTATAATTATGTTTATGTATGTATATATCCGTATAGGAGAAGAACTAGAACCTCTCTGAGGAAGGTTGGATAAACCCAAGCGTTCGAGAACCCAACTGCACACATTGTTGTTTGTTGGTCGTTTTCTTCCCTTGTTGTATGTATCACCACCTAAAACGCCCAAGAACGGTGGGAACATTCAGAGATGCTGTCTACAACACCGCCATGTCCCCTTTTGGCTACAAGACCAGAAAATCAGCTGATTGGTTCAAAACCAGCTCAGAAAAGCTGACACAAGTCATCGAGGCCAAAAGAAACGCCTTGACAGCATACAAAACCAATCCCAACAAGCAGAACCTTCAGGTTCTCTGTGCTGCTCGCAGCAAAGTCCAGCAGTGTGCCAGGCAATGCGCCAATGACTTTTGGCTTCAGCTCTGCTCCCAGATTCAGATCGCAGCTGACACAGGCAACAGGCAACATCAAGGTAAAGTATGACGGCATCAAGCAGGCATTGAGTCTAATGCAAGAGAAAACTGCCCCTTTTAAATGAGTTACTGAGGAGGTGATTCAAGTCAGAGAAACGACAGATGGAGCGCTGGGTAAAA
>CM054158.1:16397459-16399959 GCA_028751875.1 Rapana venosa
AAGCAGTTTTGTAAATTTTGTAATCTGTTCCCACCGGCACACAATGGCCTACTCTTCCGAAAAGCAGAACGGGTTTTAACGTGTGCGCAAGATGTTCTGGGTGCGTTCGCACACGGGACCTCGGTTTATAATCTCATCCAAAAGACTTTTGGGGAGAGTGGAGTCGGCACTGATGTTAACTCCAGAGGAAAAATCCTCTTGAACGAGAATAGAACCCGGGTCAGCATATCACAAATACATCACTCTAACCACCAGGCTATCCCATCCCCATTATGACTTGTTTGATTTCATTGGAAAGTATGTTGATATTGTTCGCAATATTCAGTGCTGCAATTTGTTCTCCTATCATAGGTTATAAGTGTAGACACATTGACGTAAAAAATGAAAACTCCACCAACGAAACTAAAGCCAAACAGCATTTGGTTGATCCCCTTGTTCTGTGGTCACTGTGAGAAAGATGAAAACTGCCATGGACTGGAGACAGAAGACCAGCAGTAACGCCATGGACAAAGGTTAAATAAAAACAGGCAGAGCATGATTAGGGTGTGAAATGAAAAGGTGTCCAAAATGTGCATGAAAATGTTATGTAAAAGCAGTTCTGTATGGCACAGAAAGTAACGGTGCACTCACTTGATTTTTATTTTGCACTGTTTGTTTTTATCCTTTTGGTCTTCTTTCTCACATTGTCTTTCTTTTTTTCTTTCTTCTTCTTCTTCTTTTTCTTCTTTCTCTTTCTTCTTCTTCTTCTTCTTCTTCTTTTTTCTGGTTTCTTGTTCTTGTTCTTGTTCTTCTTCTCTTCTTCTTCTTCTTCTTCTTCTTCTTTTCTTATCTTCTTCTTCTTCTTCTTCTTCTTCTTCTTCTTCTTCTTCTTCTTTTCTTCTTCTTCACAATTCTTCTTCACAATTCTTCTTCTTCTTCTTTTTCTTCTTTTCTTCTTCGTCTTCTTCTTCTTCTTCTTCTTCTTCTTCTTCTTCTTTTCTTCTTCTTCTTCCTTCTTCTTCTTCTTCTCTTCTTCTTCTTTTCTTCTTTCTTCTTCTTCTTCTTCTTCTTCTTCTTCACAATTCTTCTTCACAATTCTTCTTCTTCTTCTTCTTCTTCTTCTTTCTTCTTTTCTTCTTCTTCTTCTTCTTTCTTCTTCTTCTTCTTTTCTCTTCTTCTTCTTCTTCGCAATTCTTCTTCTTCTTCTTCTTCTTCGAATTCTTCTTTTCTTCTTCTTCTTTTTCTTCACAATTCTTCTTCTTTTTCTTCTTCTTCTTCTTTTCTTCTTCTTCTCTTCTTCTTCTTCTTCTTCTTCTTCTTCTTCTTCTTCTTCTTCTTCTTCTTCTTCTTCGCAATTCTTCTTCTTCTTCGCAATTCTTCTTTGCAATTCTTCTTCGCAATTATTCTTTGTTAATTTGTTCAAGGTAGAGTTTCCACCATTTTTGTCGGTTGTTTACGTTTTCTTTTGGTGTTTGCTTTCTTTTGTTTTTAATTACTTCAAGTTTGTTTTTCTTTTTGGGCAGAATTGTAAAAAGGCCTTTATTGTGCCGAATTCTTTACGCCATTAAAGATTCAATCAATCAATCAATCTTCTTTACTTCTTCGTTTTCTTCTTGTTCTCTTCCTTTAGACGAGATTGGAAAGAGACAAAACAAAGGCAGCTGGGATGGGCTTCTACAGGGGACTTCTAAGAGTCGATTGGTCAGACAGAAACAAACTATCATCGATTATCTCTCAGCCCAACGATAAATGTTAGCTGAAATTGATGACTCGCAGACTGAGGTAGGGGGGGGGGGGTCATTCAAACAGAAACACACAGACAGATCTGATTATGGCAGTTTTCCAAGGCAAGGTTGAAAGGCAGAAGAGAAAGAGACGGTCCACCAGCATCCTACATTGCCGATATTGCTGATATCAGCGTTCTGTGAGGGCTACAGGAACTCGTAAAACTCAGCAGAGACAGACAGACAGACAGACAGACAGACGGACAGACAGAGAACATGAATGAATGAATGGATGGACATTTTTATTGAGGGAAAAGAATAAGCACAATGTTGACTTTTTTCATCCAGCCCTTAGTTTAAAAGGTGAATCAATCAACCAATCATTCAATTAAACACACAATAAAAATGTCTAAAAGAATTAGATAAAATGTAAACATGCATAAACAAACGGAAGAGAGAGGAGGGGAGAGAGAGAGAGAGAGGAAGAGAGAGAGAGAGAGAGAGAGAGAGAGAGAGAGAGAGGAAGGAGAGAGAGAGAGAGAGAGAGAGAGATGTGAGAGAGAGAGAGAGAGAGAGAGAGAGAGAGAGAGAGATGAGAGAGAGAGAGAGATGGCGAGCCCTGTTGGCATTGCATGGAGCTACTATCTATGATAATAGCAGCGGAGACAGTTGAGCTAAATTGAGTTTGGGGGGAGAATGGACATATTTCACTGAATAAAAATGTTGCAGTTTTTTAGGGGTGGGGTGGGTGGGGGAAGAGTGGGGGGGTGGGGCGAAAAGAAAGTTTGTGCTGCTAA
>CM054158.1:16404959-16444959 GCA_028751875.1 Rapana venosa
GGAATTTTTTTCTGGGAATTTTTTTTCTTTTTCTTTTTTCTTTTTTTGGGCTGCTTTTCTGGTGTTTTCCCTTTTTTTTCACGGTAATTAATAAGCATTTTAAAGGGAAACCCTGGTTTTAAAAATTCAACCACGGAATAACCCCCGGGGGTTTTTCTTTTTTATTTTTGTTCGAGAACAACCGGCATCTTCAAGCCAGGTCAATCTAGCTTTGCTCTTCTTCCCTCCCTCCCTTCCCTCCCCCCCCCCTTTTTTCCCCCTTCCTTCCTTTCTCCTTTTCCCAATTTTCCCGATTATTCCACGAAAATTCAGTTTTTCTTTTTGGTCAATTTTTTACAAGGGGTTTTGGGGGGGGTTTTCGAGGGAAATTTTGCAGAATGTTTTTTAATTTTTCACGCAATCCTTTTTTTTTCAAAAGCTTTTTTTCAGGAAATGAAAAACAATCATGGGATTTTTTTTTTTTCAGAGGAGCGGTGTTTTTAATTTTTTATTGTTGGGGGGGTTTAAAAAAGGGAAATTTTAATTTGGGGCCAGGATTATGGGGTGACATAACCCCGGTTCACTATCCGGAAAAATGGGTGGGTGGCCGGCAGCCAATTCAGGGGGGAAATTTTTACGAAAGCTCGCCCCGGGCAGCGCAGGCAATGAAACACCCTACCGGGGTTGAATTTTTTTTAACTGACATGGTGTGGTGGGTTTGACCCTCCGAACAATGCGGCCCCCTTTGGTGCGGGGTTTTCGAAGCCCCCATTTTGGGGCCCATGGTAGCTGGGGAATGCCCCCCCCTTTCCCAGGGACAGGTTTTTCCCTTTTTCCCTTATTTTTCAAGAGCAGTTTATTAAAGTAATAAAAATAAAATTTAAAAATTTTAATAATTAAAATTTTTGGTTTGCACAGCTTATGTTGATGAAAAAGGGAAAGTGACTATCAACTAAACCAAAAAGAAATTTAAGTTTTGTGGGTGGGGCTGGTTCCTTCTGCTTTGGGAAAAAAAAGCAAGGGTTTCGTTTTGCAATTTGGGACAAGGGGCCCCAACTTAAGCACGTTTGTGCAGGGAAGTAAGGCAGATGGAACGGGGCTTTGGTCCAAAAACCCTTTAGTCATGCTCCTTTTTTTGCTGAGGGCTTTTCGGAAGTGTCCATTTGTCGGGTGTGGGAATACACCCTTGTCAGACAACGCTTCCGGTGTTTTTTTTTTAATGAAGAAAAACCAGGGACCTTGCCCCCCCAATGGAAGTAAGAAGAAGCTCAACAGTTGGCGGCCTCTTAGGGATACATGGGGGGAAGTTTTTGGAAAACTCCCAGGCAGAAGAGGGCCTTGATTCGCCATGCTAAGTACACCGGGTTACATTTTGGGGTGGGCCTTCCCTTCATTCTGCGGGGGTCAACCTTTGGGGGGGCAACTATGAAACAACCAACCTACCCCATAGCAACCACTTTCATTAAAACGAAAAAAAAAACCCCAGGGCCAAAGCTTAAAAAACCAAAAACCCGGGCCAACTCCCAAAAACCACTCAAAAAAAACACCTCAATTCCCCATTTTTCACCAAACAATAATCTAAATAAAACCCCCACTTCCAAGTTTACATTTTAAAACACAATTATAAATAAACCTTTCCCAGAAAAAACTCAAAAAGGGAATAAAACCTCACAAAACAAATAACCTTATAAACCCCATCTAAATGGTAAAAACCCCTCTTTTTCCCCAAACTAAACCTTTAACAAATTTTCCCAAACATTTTTTCACTTCAAAAAAACAAATTAAGGTATTAAAGGCCAATTTTCCCCTCATCGCCCATAACCCCTCTCTACACTAATACAAAACTTCCCATTCCCCCATTTCCTTTAAAAAAATTTTTAAAAACTCTCCTCCATTCCAAATTTTTCCCACCCCCCCCCTTTTCTCCCCCCCCCTTTTTTCCCCCTTTTAAAACCCCGATTTTTAAAAAATGTCCAAACCACGACTTCCTTACCCACACTTAGTAGTTGCACTTTTTTGTTATTTTTTTGGCTTTTTTTGGGGGGTCACTCGGGGGAAAAAGGAAAATAAATGGTTGGGATTTTTCCAAATCCGGAAAATTTCCCGGACCCGTTTTCCCCCGGCCTGTCGGGGGGGAAAAAAGGGCAACCGGAGAGGGGGATTTTTCCACAAGGGACAGGTAAAACTCCCCCTTAAAAGGCAGCGGGGGGAAAAGGGGGGAAACTTTTTGGAGTTTTTGGGGTCCCCCGGGTGAAAATATGGGGGTGTGTTTTTTGTTGTATTAAATTCAAAAGTCTTCTTGGCATTCGGGCCCCAAAATTTCAGACATTTTTGAGGGCCGGTTTTTTAGTTTAATAGGGTCCATCGTATAAACAGTAAGGCAAGTTTTATCCAATTTTGCCTGATATGTATTTTTAAAAAAATTTTCCTGAAAGTTGTGAAAACTAAAAGGAAATCAGGAGAACATAAATGTTATTAATGAAGATGTTACGGCCTTTATCAGAACGACACGATCTTCATTTGAAAAAAGCCAGAAGTTAAAGAAACAGGCCTGGGATCTCTGAAAATTCTTTATTGATGGACAGAGAGACATCTAGTTATAATGCCAACTGGTAATTTGAGATGGTGTTTGCTGGCTACCTGTTTTTGATTTCAGTAACTTTAAATTCGTGAAATGGACTATACTGAAAAAAAAACTTTTTCTAGCCATTACGGACGAGTTTTAACACACTTTGGTGTAATCATTTACCCATCATCCTTAATTTCGGGGACTTTTTTAATTTTTACGTTTGTTTCTTTAGAAAGGTTTTTGCTTTAACTCTTGATTTCAAAAGAAATTTTTCCCCATTCCAAATCTAATTTTTTCAAAAATTTTAAAAAAACGTTGTTTCTTACAACCGGGGCCTTCTACCCCAAAGAATGTCGTCGGGATAGAACAAAGACGTAGAAATGCCCCCCTTAAAATCTGAAGGGCCCTTTAAACTCTCTTGACAAAGCAAATCTGTATAGTTGTTTGTGATTTATCAGCTGCCTTTGAACGTTTTTCATGCAGTTTTTTAACAGACTTAAAATTTTTTTTTGTATTCATTTTCTGACTATTATGGGTCAGAAAATATTCTTATAAGGGAGCTAAACAGTCTCTGTAAATAATTTTTATTCTGCTTCATCAACAAAAACTATTTTATGGTGCTCCCAGGGCTCATGCGGGGGCCTGCAGTGTTCCTTTTTTAACCCCACCATCTCTGATGTTGTTAGAGCATTTGGGACGTCTGCTTTGCTGTGAAAAACAACTTATGAACACCCCTCTTTCTTTCATGTTGATTCCCCATGAAAAGTCAAAATGTATCGCGACATCAAAAACATGAAGAACAAGCTATATACGTTAAAGTTGAAAAAACCGAAGCTATCAATCACAGAATCAGTTTTTTCCCTTTAAAAAAAAGGTTTGATCTTATAATCGATGATCTTTGGGATAAGGTTAACTTATTCTTTCAGTCCTGGATTTTAAGGGCCCCTGGAAAAAAGTTTTGTGTTTTAAAACACTACTTATTGCTTTAAAAATTGATTTTGGGTTTTTAATCACAGAAAAAAAACAAAGTCATATAATGTGGGGGGGAAAACGAGAAGAGAAAAAAAGCAGTTTTTTCCCTTTCCCCCCCTGACAGTAATGGTGAGGTAGCTTGTGCAAAATTGTTGTTGTAGTGGATAGTTGGGGTTTTTTAATTTCAGAATTGGATATGGGGGATTTTTGGTCCTTCATGCTATACCTGGCTTTGGCAGTCCAGGGGCATTGGAGGGGAAAGTCACCCGAAAAATATAATAAATTTATGTGTTGTTTTTTAACCAGGGGGGGGGGGGCCCTGAAATTCGAACATATTCATAATAGTTGAGGGAGGGTTTTCTTTTATTATGATTGTGTTTTTGCGTTGAAGTGAAGTTGAATCGTTTGTTTGTTTACATTCTAGGGTTTGATATTTTTTGTAACCTAGGGGCATGGAAGGGGGGAGGGTAGCATCACAACCACACAGAGGCAAGCTTACGCACCCCCCTCAAATACACACCCCACCACATACTTTTACCCCCCCCCAAAAAAACCCCCAAACACAAAAACCAACCACCACCACAAAACCACACCACACACACACACACACACACCAAAACCCACCCAAAAGTTGCTTTTGTTCCTGATGTGGTTTGATAAAAAAAAAAAAGCAAAATGCATTGCTTATTCAAATACCATTGGAAATAAAAATTTGTTTTACTTGACTTAAACCTATTTGAATGTCTCGCGGGAAAAAGTTACTTTCGGGGGCCCCCCCAATTTTGCTATTACCGGGTATATGGGGGAGGGGATAGCCTAGGGGTCAGAACATTGCGCTCTAATCTGACGACCCGGGTTCGTTTCCGTTCAAAGGGATTTTTCCCGGGGTTTAAAAATAAGTGCAGATCCACTCCCCCCCAAAAGTCCCTCGGATAGACTATAAACCGAGGCCCCGTGTGCAAACGCACGCAGAACTCTTGGCACATTTTTTAAATCTGTTCCCTTTTCGTAAGAGAAGGCAATTGTGTCCCGGGGGGGAACAGGGGAACAAAATTCAAAATCCGCAAAACACGGGGAGGATTTTTAAAAAAAAAGAATAAGTGCTTTTTCCATATCCTCGATATAAAAGAAAAAAATAAAAAAAATTATAAAAGTATTTTGTTCAGCGTTTTTCCCCGTGGCAGGCCAAATGGTGAGGGAGGAAGAGCTTTTCCCCCAGAAAAAAAGACTTCCTTTTTTGCCAGTTCCTTTTGGGTATGTTTCTTTATCCTTTCGGTACAGCCTAAGGCTCAGCAATGTGAGATTTCGCGTTGCGCCTTTGTTGCCTACCCAAAAGCTCTGCAATCCGACTTGGGGAAGATATTAAATTCAAAGGACGGAGTTGTTTTTTTCGTTTTTTTTGTCCCAAAAAACCCAAAGGTCAGGAGTCGTATAGCTCTTAACTTTTGACGTACTTTTGGAGGGGGTGGGTCGGCACGATCGCGAGATTCGAACCCGGGTCAGCAGATCACGAGCGTCACTCTAACGCCAGGCTACCCATACTAACTTTTAAAAAAAAAGCAAAAGGTACATTATTTTAAAAATAAAGGGTTTGTGTGAAAATAGTCCTAAACAATGATAAAAATTTATTCACTCAGTGGGGGGCGATATTAACTGAAAAATAGATGCTTATTCTTGCATTTTTAAGAAAGTTTCATTGATAATTATAAACTCTGTAATTTCACATCGAATTTTTGACGTATATAGTGAATACGTAAAAAAAAAAAGCAATCTTTTTCTTTTCGAAGATTTGAAGCTCATGGTCTGATTTTTCTGTTTGTTTCTCTTTGGAAAAAAAATTTTGTAACACCAACACAACACACACACACACACACACACACACCACACAACAACACACACACACCCCAAAAACAAAAACAACACAAACACATATCTCTCTCTCTCTCACACCACACTCACACACCCACACACACCCACACACACACTCACAAAACCCAAAACACACACACACACCCCACAACACTCACCACACACACTCCACAAATCATTCAAAACTGCTATGAATCACTTATGTCGAATAGTTAATTACTCTCCTACAAAAAAAAAAAAAGAACTAAAAACTAAATTGGGGATCCCCAGTAGACAAGTGACTACAATGGAAATTAAAATTAAAATGATAAAAAAGGAATGAAACAAAAAAAGCAGGCTGTAAATTTTCCCATCGTTTTGGGACCTCTTTTTATAAAAGGGAGCACCACAAAAAAAACACAAACACCGCGGGGCGGGGGGATGCCTGGTAGAGTGTGTGTCGTGTTGCAAAACCCGGGTTTGAATCTCGTTCGATCGGTGCCGACTCCACCCCCTCCAAAAGTTTTTGGGATGAGATTTTAAACCCGGGGTCCCGTGTGCGAACGCCGTAGAACATCTTACGATACATTAAAACCCGTTCCGCTTTTGGAAGAGTAGGCCTTGTGGCAGTGGCAAAGATGAAAAATTTTATGAAATGCATACTTCGGGGATGGAAATTCCATGGGTGTTTTTCTTTTTCCTAAAATAAAAGAGTAAAATGAAAAAAATTTTTTTTTTAAAATCCTGCCCCAAGGGACATCTGCATTAACAACAGTTTCTTTTTCTTTTTACAATGTCCAAAACAACAGAAAAATGCCCAGATGGAGGGAGTTGTGGTGGTGACCTACTATTTTTGTGAGGACTAAGAAATTATCCCCCTTCAGAAAGGGGTTAAGTAGGTGGTACCTGCGATGTTAGGCAGAATAGGCCCCTAAACACCCCCAATGGATCCGTAGCAATGCAGGCGCTTCTCCCCGGGGGGAGTTCACTCGCCTGAAAAACGATGGACTTTTTGTGGATTTGTCCTAGTCATGGCGACAAAACAAATAGGGTATTGCTGTGGCGGAGGGAAAAAAGCATGGAGAAAAAAAGGATTGAAGATAAGGCAGCATTTAAAAAAAAAAGAAAAAAAAACCAGTATGTGCCTCCACAAAAAAGGATTACAAAACCCGGTTTTGTGTATTTTTTATAAAAGAAAAGTAAATTTGGGTTTTCTGAAATGAAACTTTTCTCCAATAAAATAAAATTTGTAAAAAGCGTTCAGTTTTTAATTCATTTCCCAAAAAATGGTAGGGGCGAGATTTTTGAAGAAAAGCATTGGATCCCAGGGTGGGGTCTGGGGGGAAAAGAGTAGGCTGGTTTATAGGAGTCCCAGAATAAGAGTTTCCCAAAATAAATGCCGACAGTAACTTGTTTTTATGAAAAAAAAGATATGAAAAGTGAAAGCAATGTTGTGATTTTTACAAACATGAAAAATCTGAACAAAATTAATAAAAGTTTTTTTTTTTGTGTGAATGATTACTTGAAAAAAATTGTAGAGTTTATACTTTTTTGACAACATGTGTTCACAAAAATTGCTTGGTTTGGCTTAATAAGCTATTGCAATGAGGGGGTTGTCTTCCCCCTTTCAGAAAGGGAGATGCCTTTTTACTTTTTGTGCAACCAAATTTTATTTCCACAACTTCCCTTTATCAAAGTTCCCGACAAAATTCAATTTTGCTTTAATGTATGTTCTTTTCTTTATGAATTTTTTTTATCATCATTTTCAACAAGTCCTTTCTGGTGCCTTTTTTAGTATTGACACTGTATAACAATCTCGGAAAATTTCATTTTTTTTCCTAGCATTTTGCCTATTGAACCAATTTTGACAATAAAATCTCAAAAAAAGAAATGAAAAATTTAAAGAGATTTTTCTTATTTCAAAAACAGAATTTGTTGATTACAATTTCCTTAAAAAGCTTTTTTAAACTTATGTGTTTGATTTCTCATGACTGAATTTTTAAACGAGAAAAATTTGCGTATTCTTTTCGGGAACCCTTTACGACTGCCTAAATGATAAGATGTTTGCGAGCTATTCATTATCAAAAGTCCCTAGCCTGCTCTGTGTGTAACAAAGAAAAAAGTTTTTTTATCCCCATTTTTTGGAAAAACTCAAAACGAATAACTGGCTGCAGCCCTGGGGTTTTGGGGGGGTTAACGCAAAGTAGACACAGGAGACAGTGATGGGATTTTTACCCCAAAACCATCTGCGTTTGTCCATGACGTTACTGTGGTCTTCTGTTCCAGTCCATGGGAGTTTTTAGCTTCCCCACGTGACCACAGTGACCCCAAAAACGAGCAGAAAGTGAAAAAATTAAGTTGAAAGGTGCCATCTTGACGATTAGAAAAGCAAGCTGTTTTTTCTTTAAAAATCTGTGTCTCCTGATAAAAGTACGTTCCCTTTCCATCTGTGACCTTCGAACAAAAATGTTTCAAAGGCATTGTGGGAAACAGAGAAGGTTTTTAAAAAAAACAAATTTTTTCAAAAAACAACCAAAGGGCCCTTGTTTTTGTTTTTTAAAAATGGCAGCTGCTTCAAAGGCCACACTACACAGATCCCCTTTCTGTGCAATGATGGCCGTGACATCCCCGCTGTACCAAAAGGCATACAAAATTTGAGAGTGAACTTCAGCGTGTCCCTCTGGAAATTTTTGCGAAAAGGAGAATCGGGAAAAAGATGCCCGCTGGACGAAAAAAGACAGACAAGAACATGAGGAAAAACAAACAAAGAAGTCGGCAAAAAGGCCCAAAACAAAGAGACAGAAGTTCATCTTTTCCCGCAGACCTTGGCGATAGAAGACCAGCTGTTGATGATGTTCACTCAGTCCTAGAAAAAACCCGGGGAAGGTGAAAACCCAATCAATGGTTTTGGTTGCCCTTTGGTAATCTTCTTTTTTTTAACGATGGGGTCTGAATCTGCAGAGCAGCAAAGGAAAGATAAAGTGCGCTCTTCTTTTCTCCGATGCCAGTGTCCTGGGCATTGTCGTAGATGGCTGGCGGCTCAGCCACCCAGAACTTATTCCCCAGGGACTGTGGTAAAAATTTTTTGGAAAACCGGGGTGAAAGTGTTCTTACAGTTCTTCGATTAGGTTACCCACCGTTAATGGTTTTAAACATCAGAGTATGTTTGACATGTAGTGGAGTTTCGGTGAAATTCGGTTTTCTATTGACTTTGTTTTGAACTGTAATTTTTTTAAACACACCTGAGGTCTTTTCCCGGGAAAAAAAAAAAAAACATTTTAACTTGATGCCGAACGGAAAAATGGGAGCCTTCCATCAGCAGTGTAGGGCGAAAAATTTTTAAATTTCTTATACTAGGCTGAAAAATTAAGGTCTGAAGGTTAAAGGAAATGAATTTCCTATATGTGTTATTCTTGCAATTTAATGCCAAAAAGGGTAGGCTTTCCCATCCAAGCTTGCTATTTATACTATTTAGGCCCGATATCTATAAAAAGTGTGTATTTTTTTTTCTTTTTTTTTCGGTTTGTTTTTTTCTATTTTTCAGGGATGCACAGTTTTTTTTACGCTTACACTGCACTCCTGTTTAAAAGGCCCAAAGGGGACTGTGTCGTTTCTCTTAGTTGCTCCCTTCTGTGTTATTTAAAGTCCCCGTAATTTTCAACCGCGCGCATGATATGGGAAAGAGAAAAAATTTATCTAATTTTTTTTTAACACACACAAAATATTCAGGGGCGACAGACAAAAAGAAAAACAGAAAAAAAAAAACGCCCACACGCGGTGCGCACAAACACACATATGATACCCTATATTTTTTAATTTTTTTTTTTTTTTATTAATCACAGCTTTGATAAACCATAGTTTAAAAATACTTACATGCACTTTTTTTGTCACCCCCCCCCCCCCCCCACCACAACACAAATACCCAAAAACCCCACACCCTAACAACCAAAACACACACAAAAACACCAAACACAACACAAACCCCACCACATACTCCTCTCTCTCACACAAAAACCACACACAACACACACCCCCCGCGTGGCCCCCAAAAACCCACAAACAAACACACACACATCACACCCCAAAATACATTCACACACAAACACACACAACACAAACACACACAACCCAAAACATCACATTTTACTCACAAAAAACCCAAAAATACATTTTTTAAAAAATTTTTTACAATTTTCTTTTTGTTTTTTTTAAAAGTATACAGAATTTCTAAATACCTGCATTCTTTGCTCCATAATATTTTTTGAATAAAACTTTTTCAACACAAAATGCGAAAACACACAAAAACGCAGGCATTAAAATTTCATACACCACGCGCGGGTGCATGCCCATACCACCACGCACCACTAACGCCAACGGATGACACAAACATAAAAAAGCAGTGCGCGCTGCCGAACGCAACCCAAAAAAGCATACAGCACCACCTCCAAAAACAATCACAAAACACGCAATTGCCATCAGCACACCACACACACCAACCCCCACACAACACCCAAAAACCCACCCACACACCCCAAAACACCCCCCGGACACCTTAAAACACAAAACCCCCGCCCTTTCACACCACCACCTTTAATAATTAAGTGAAAAACGTTAAAAAAAAAAAGAAAACAACCCCCGCTCACCCACAAACCAAATTTAAAGGGAAAGGAAAAAAAAGGGTAACACCCCAATCAACCTTTCCCACGCCCACCAACCAAAAACCGCAACGCCCCCACCCCCGGGTCCCTGTTGTTGGTGTGTTGTGTGTGTGTTTTGTGTGTGGTGGTGGTGTGTGTGGTGGTGGGGTTTTGTTGTGTGTGTGTGGGGGTTTTTGTGTTGTGTTGTGTGTGTGTTGATAAGGATAAAGAAATTAGTCCCCTAACAATGAAAATTATGTTACGACCCTTTTTTGATAGTGTATAAAATTTCGCATATTATTTTACCAAAAGGCCTAAAGTGTCTGGTTGGGGCGCACTTACAAAAAGATGTTGATTCACCACTCAAAAGACAAAAAAAAGTGATGTTATTTTTTCTAGTTCGATTGAAAAAAACAACTTGAAATTTTTTGCTAATCATTTAGAAAGTTTAAATGGTTTAACCCGAAATTTAAACAAATGGTATTTATTTTTTTTTTATTTATTTATTTCCACTTTAGTCACAGATTTTTCTGCGGAATTCGGGCTGCTTTCCCCGGAGAGCGCGTCGCCACAAGAGCGCCCACCTTTTTTTTGTTTTTTGTTTGGTCTGCAAGTATTTGTTTCCCCATCAGAGAACTTTTTCTAAGAATTTTGAAGGGGGCAACTTCTTTTTGCGTGGGTTCTTTTAGTGCGGAATTAAATTTTGTGTAACACACGGGACCTCGATTTATGTCTCATCCGAAAGGGGCTAGCACCCCGACCACCACTCGTGGTTAATGGATGGGGGGAAAATTTGGGCCCAAACGGTAGTAGTTCTTGCTTTTTGATTTTTTAAAAATCTATTCCCTTTGGGGATTTTTTCAATTTATGGGGATTATTCCATTCTTATGGCGCTGATGTTCTTTTTTGATAGAAATGTGCTGTCTTTGATTAGTGTTTTTTTGCCCACTTAAATATGTAGTCACAACTAGGGACTCGAAAGTGAGAAAGGACTAAAAGGTAAAAGGGGCCCTAACCCATAAAGGCGGGGGGGGAGGGTCAGAGACCCCACTTCTCTGGGGCCCAGAGGGGCGCCCCTCTCCCCTCCCTCGCTCTTTTTCCTTCCCGAACTAAAAAAGGGAGGTACCCCTTTAAAGCTGGGTAAAAGGGGACTGTCTGAAGCCCAAGGCGGCCCAATTTTACCATCCAGAAGGGCTTAAATTTTTTAAAAAAAATTTTTTTTGGTTTTTTTATGAGAAAGGTAGTTCGGCTTTAATTGTGAGCCCCTTTTCTTTCGCTATTTGAAAAAAAAGCAGTAAAAACCCAAAAAAAGGGGTGGACCGGGGGGGGCCCTTAAAAAGAGCAGGGGAAAATCATTTGGTTCCTAGCTTAAAAACTTTTTGTGAAAAAATAAATGGTCAGGGCCGGATTTTTTTAAATTTTAGATTGTTAAAAGAAAAAAAATGAGGGGCCTCTTTTCCTTTTCTATGCGAGGGCTGAAAACTGGGATTTTAAAAATTTTTAATTTCATGAAAAATTTGCCTTATTGGAAAAAACTTGCAAATTGACCTGATACACGCAGATATCCCCTCAAAAAAAGAATGTCTATTAGAAAGAAAGGGGGTTACAACCCGGGTCATTGAAAAAGTTATTACCAAAAGTTTTTCCTTTTAATAGAACAACTTTCTTTTTGTATTGATTTGGCCCAAAAGGGGGTGACAAGCAAACCCAGTGACCGCTTTGGGTGGGAGAGAAAAATTTTCCGGTTTAAAAAAAAAGGCAAAAGAATTTTTCAAAAGGAAGAAAAAGGCGAGGAGGTGGATGCAAAAAGAGAAAAGGTTGAACCCAAATATTTAGAAAAAGGGGAATTTTAGGAGAAAAAGGGGGGATGTTTTATAAGGACGGTGGACCCGGGGAAGAGAAATTTTTGACATTCCCCTGAATATGACGGCCCTACAGCCGAGTGGTTAAAGGACCGTTTGCTTCAATCCCTAGGTCCCTGAGGTCCCGGGTTCGAATTCGGTGGTGACGTCTGGTAATTTGGGTGGGGAAATTTTGTCTCCCCGGCCCTTTCAAGTGCAGACCCACATTGCCTTAATTCTCTGTGTGCTCTGTGTAAGAATGGTTTTAGTGCAAGCGCTTTGTTTTTCTCTGCAAAATATAACGTATATAAAATTCCGTTTTTTTTTATTTTTTTATTTTTTTTTTTTTTTTTTTTTCCATTCCTTCACTTTTTTCCTTAAAATTCTTACATTTATGGGTTAGGGGAAACGCAAACTACCAAGCTGGACCCCACAAGAAGTGGCTGCTCTGAAATGGGACGTGCCAGCTGAGGCCCGGGGCTATCTGAAAAGTTGCAAAGGAAAGACCCGGCACTGCACCCCATGGTAAGGGAAAAGCAGAGGGGAGATGACAAAGACTCTAAGCAAACTTTGAATCTAACTCATTTCCCCTAACCCCCTTTTAAACCTCACCCAGACGAAGCCCCTTATTTTAAAGTGAATGGTTTTATAAAAAGGGACGCTCATATCCCCATCCCGTTTATGATAACACCGCGCCAACAGTCTTGAAAGCCACCACGAAATACAGGGGGCGTGTCCGAAGAACAACTGTCTCCTCGCTGCCGTCATTTGGAGGGCCCCATACGTGCCACTGGGGTTCGCCAGCTCTTCGGGATGCTGAGTTCTAGATTCGCCGGGCCCCCAAGACCATGATCTCAATGTATTGGAAGTAGGATGTTGCATTCTTTCTTTTTTTTTTTCCTTTGCCCTCAACTTTACCTTGGAGAACTGTCTCTCAGGGTTTGTTGTGTGTTTCTGTTTGAAACCAACGTTTCTCTGGGCTGGGCTTTCAGTTTCAACCAAAATTATTTTGTCATTTACTGAAAGCTATAAAGTGCTTACTTCTGTTCTTATGCCACACCATTTTACTCTTCATGAGTTCCCTGTAGAACCCCATTTTTTGGGTGTTTTTTTTGTTTCTTTGCACTGTCCCTACTTCCGGCTTCCCACCCATACAGCATTCAGGTCAGAAAAGTGTTTATATTCTAATTTTTTAAAATTAGCCATGCCTCTGTCTTTCTAAATGCTTTTACGAAGTTTTTGAAGGAAGTACAAAAATAGGGAAGGGCAAGAGCGAATGTGATTAATCTAGTCAGCCTGCACCCAGCTTTGACAAATTCAACAACCCGTTTTGAACATTTTCCTGGGTGGAAAATTTTCTCTCAAAAGCTTTTTTTTTTTCAGCTGAGCAACTAGAGGTCGGTGGAAATCTGCAATTTTGAACCCCTTGGAAAAAGTGCAGGAGGGGGAAAAGTAGGGGTGGCTATCTGAGTGAAGGAAAAGGGTTGCCTCGGGGTGCTTGCAGTTATGTGGTCGGTATGCCCCTGCTGGTGCAGTTCATTTATTTTTTTTTAACAGAGCAAAAACAATGTTTGTGGTTTTTTTCTGTGAAAATTGGCCTAATATGTACTTTTTTTATACAGAAATCTTGGTTAGTTCCAGGAGTTACTTTCTGGACCCTTTCAATTTAAAAACAAGAAAACTTATGTTGTTCAGCGGGTTTTCGGGGTTTTCAGCCCTTTTAAAAAGCACTGGGGACCGGATAGCCCAGTGGTAGAAATTGCCCTGCAATCTGAGACCCTGGGTTCGATTCCCCTTTAAGGGGTATTTTCCCCCGGAGTTAAAATCAGTGCAGAGTCTACTCTCCCCAAAAAAATTTTTAAAAGAGCTATAAACCGAGGCCCGTGTGCGAAGCCGGAAACATCTTTGGGGCCCCGTTAAAACCCGTTCCCACTTTCGTAAGAGTAGGGCCCTTGTGGCGGTGGGAACCCGATGACAGAATTTACTATAATCCCCGATAAAAAAGAAAAAATTTTAAAAACAAAAAAAAAAAAAAAACTGTTGTCTTTTTTTAAAAACAAAAGATTAAGTGCAGAACCAACTAAATGATATGTAAATTCCCCTATGGGAAAGCCAGGGCCTATCAGTAAATTGCCCCACACCTCTGAAAAATTTTGTGCTAGGAATTTCCCTCTTTTTATCCCTCTCTTTTTCTGCCCTTTTTGGCAATTTCCCGCCCTTTTTCCAGAAAGACTTAAAAAATAACAATTCTCCTCCCGGTGAAGTTGAATGTGCTGGGTCAGGACTTATAGGGCTTAACGGGAACGCGTTTTTGGCTTATGAAAGACCCAATAGCTGCTGTCTGAGGTTCAATGAAGAAGAAGAAGAAGTGTGATTCGGCCAAACCCATCAGTTTCTTTGGTCCCCGTATAAAAAGAAGTGGGCACAGCAAATACAGTCATGGGGTCTAGTTTCCCACAGCTATTCCCCTTAGCAAAATCTTTCCTCTAACCCAAACATAGTTTTCTTTTAGAGCTCTGAGGTTGGTTACCCAAGGGGTGATTTTGAGTATGGAAACTATTTTCAAAAAAATGAAAAGGCCGCGGCATTTGAATTAATTTATATATTTATATTTAATATATATTATATATATTTATATTTTTAATATTATAATATTATATAGTATAGAAAAATTATATAAAAAAGATATAGATAGGATAGAGATAAAAATAGAGAAGATAGATATAGATAAATATAGATAAATATATATAGATAAATATGGATATAAAAATATATTTAAAATTTATATATATATAAAATTTTTATATATGTGTGTGGGTGTTTTTTGTGTGCGCGCGCGCGCGGGTGTGTGTTGTGTGGTCTTTTGTCCGTTCAATGCAACTTCATGTATAAAAGTACATATATCATCATTTTTTCCCTTTAAAAAAAAGAACATAGCAGTGCTGGATGAATATCCACGCAAAATGAAAAAAGAAAAATGGAGAAAAAAGAGAGAAAAAATATGGGAGGAGCATAGAACATGGGAAAGGGAAAAGAGAAGACAAAGGCAGAAGGGGAGGGGTATGACAGAAGCGAAAAAAATAGGAATAAATTCATTCTAAGTGAACGAATTGCATGCATTCTTAAATTTGAAAAAAAATTTCAAATTTGTTATTGCTCACGGAAATAAAGTTTTTTAAAATATAAAAAGAAATAAATTCACGGAATACTAAATATTTAAAAACCGAACCATGCTTTGCTTAAATCCTTTTTTAAACCCCCATTTTTTTTTTTGATTTTCCCAAAATCTTGTTTGGACAGCTATAAAGAGAGGGCTAGATACCTATAAAGAAGTATACAGTTTCAAGAAGTTTAAAAATGACTTCAGCGTTCCTAAATCAGTTTCTGAAATCAATATTTTTCCTTTAAGACATTCTGTTTTCTGCTGTGGGTATGTGCATGTATATTTGGTGTATAATTTTTGTTTGTATGTATTATCCGTTTTGGAGAAAAAATAGAACCTCCTGAGGAAGGTTTTGGGTTAAACCCCAAACGTTCGAGAACCCAACTGCACACATTGTTGTTTGTTGGGGTTTTTTCCCTTGTTGTATGTTCCCACCTTTAAAAAGCCCAAGAACGGGGGGAACATTCGAGAGCTGTCTACAAAACCCGCATGTCCCCTTTGGGTACAAGACCAGAAAAACAGCGATTGGTTCAAAACGCTCAGAAAAAACTGACACAACTCGAGGCCAAAAGAAACGCCTTGACAGCATACAAAACCCAAACCCCAAAAAGCAGAAAACCTTTAGGTTCTCTGTGTGCTCGCAGCAAAAATCCAAGGTGTGCCAGGCAAAGCGCCATGTTTTGGTTCAGTTGCTCCCGATTCAATCGCGCTGACACAGGCAACGGCAACTCAAGGTAAAATATACGGCACAAGCAGGGATTGGTCTATGCAAGGAAAAATGCCCCTTTTTAAAATTGATTATGAGGAGGTGATTCAAGTCAGAAAAAGAAGATGGAGCGTGGGGAAAACACTACACTGGCTATATGCAAAGGAAAATGTAGTCACAGAAAAATGCCCTAATTGTATATAGTGCCTACCAGAATGGAAGATCTTGAAAAAAACCAAATTAGATGAACTCAGCAAAACCCGGTCTTGCCATGGCAAGGCACCCGGGAAAGGGCGTTATTCCCGCCCAAAAAACTGAAGTGTGCAAAGAGACATTATCCTAGGTTGCATAAATCCCCTGCTCTGTGGAATGAAAAACAAAGTCCCCAAAAATGAGGGATGCTAACTTTTTACCTTACAAAAAAAAAGGTGACAGAAGTGATTGCAATAATTTTCGCGGTTATCTCTCCCCAGCTCGTTGGGAAAGTCTTTGCACGAGTAGTACTGAAGAGGCCGGTAATTGAGGCAAGGGCTACCCTGAATCGGGAGGGGTTTCCATGCCAAAGTCCCCTAGCATGAAATTCTCCCTCACACAACTTTTAGGAGAAAAGGGGGGGAGCAAAAAGGGAGCCCTTTCATTGCCTTCTAGACTAAAAAAACCTTTTTTTTTTGGTCAGTAGGGATGGCCCCTCAAGATCCCTTCCCCAAAAATCGGTTTTCCTTCCAAACTTCTCCGCCTTTCAGTCCTTCCTTTAAGACTGAAAGGTACTGTCATCTTTGACGGCTCAATATCCGCGCATTCAACATCAAGGGGGAGTGAAACAGGCCTGTGTCCCGGCTCCCAACTCTTGGAATCTTTTTTGCTGTGGGCTGAAAGCATTGGTCCCGGGGTGAAGGTATCTACCCCCGAACTAGGTTAGCGGAAAACTCTTCAACCCTTTTCCCTACTAAGAGTCAACTAAAGTCCAGCTGAGGTCCCTGCTGATCCCCCTTTGAGAAACGCAGCAGTAACTGCCCACTCGTGGGACCATAGCAGCTCTGACCAAGTTGGGGTTTTTTCTTTTTTATGGGAAATGTTGGTTTCCCTTTGTTCGAACAAAAAGTCTTGTTTTTTGGAATGTTTTTTTTTAATCTTGCTTTTTATCCCTTTTCTAAATTTTTTTCTGACACCCCCGCCTATTCATTTCCTTTTTCACAAAAAAAAAAAAATTTTTAAAATGCCTTCCCCCCTATTTAATGAGATTGTGGTTTTTGGTGGAATTAGGAATTATGTTTTCAGGAAAAATGAAAATTTTTTTTCTACGAAAAATTTTTTGAATATAGATAGGGAAGTAAAAAGGTGGGAAACTTTTTGTCCTGCCTCACCTCACTTTTTCCATCCCTTTCCAAGTGGCAGTTTTGCTTTTACTGTGACTTGCAACAGTTTTCACCCAAGTCTTCGGTTTTTTTTCTGCTGCCCCCTTTCCAGTCAGAACGTTGAGGTTGTCCCTCTTTTTTTTTGGTTTTTTGCACACCTATCTTTTTTTTTCCCAATCCTTTTGGCTGCCCCACAGTGTGACTGTTTTTTCTTCCAGGCTTTTGTGACAGGACTACCATTTAGTTTTCTTCTCTTTAAACTGACAGCAGATCTGTGTGAGGTCTCTAGCCAAGGCTCTCTTCAGCCCCACATCACTTTTTGTATGTTTTTTGCATGAGGTTCCCGAAGCCTTTTTTGCATTCATCGTCTTTATTGCACTTTCAGGCGTTAGCGTTCAAGTCCCACAAAACCCATAGGAAGATGGGTTTATAGTGATCACAGCGCAGACTTTGTGCGTTTTCTGAGTTGCTTTTTTTTAGACTGGCTTGGTTTTTCAAGAGCTGCTGTTGCCCGTGCATGGTGAGGGCCTTTGGCCTGGGTCACTTGTCCATGATGGTGACCTTTTTGGGTTTTTCCCCGTTGCTGGCTAGGCCCCTGGAGGCAGGGTGACATTTTTTGTTACAACCATTTTGCTCCCAAAAGAAGGCCCCTATCGGGCTTTGGTAATATGCAGGGTATGTTTGCGTTTTTGTAACCCCCTGCACGCTAAAGAATAACGGGATCTTTAACTGCATAATTGAATTGTGCATGAGTATTGCATGAAGTAATTAAAGGCATGGCGGGCTGCACTTGAAGTGGACCTGAGAGATCGTAAAAATCCCAACCCTTAATTTGCCAAGCAGCACTCAGAGTCGAACCAACAACTTCAAGTCTCCATAGGATTGAAGTCAAACAGTGTGAATCACTCGCTATGGCCTCCGTCCTCTAGGTATATGAATTTGCTGAAAGTTTCTAGTGCTTGTCAGCTCGCTGTAACCTCATAACTATGTAGCACCATCTGTTATTGTTAAGCATGGTTTCGTTTTTGACACCTGGCTGTGGATGTTTTCTGGTTATTAAAACATCTCAATGTACGTCTTTTTCTGTTTACAAGCAGGCGTGGCTGTAGCTCTCTTGCTCTACTTTTTAAAATAGTGATGGACGCTGTAACCGAGTTGTCAAGACCGTTCGACTCCGTTCCCATGAGTCCATAAGTCGCGGGTTCGAATCTGGGCGTCATCTGGTAAGCCAATGGTGGGGAGTTTTACACCCTCTCGGGCCAACTTCAAGTGAAGATCTGTCTCTGAAATAATAAAGGTTTCAATTGAATTTGCCAGTGCCTTAATTCCTTATGCATACGCAAAATCTCACCGCTGGTAAACCTTGCAGCCCTAAACGGGGGAGACGGGATAGCCTAGTGGTTAGAACATTGCGCGTGCAATCTGACGACCCGGGTTCGATTCCCGTTCAAGGGAGATATTTTCCCCTGGAGTTAACATCAGTGCAGACTCTACTCTCCCCAAAAGTCCTTCGGATGAGACTATAACCTGAGGTCTCGTGTGCAAACGCACGCATAACATCTTGCACACACGTTAAATCATGTTCCGCTTTTCGTAAGAGTAGGCCATTGTGTGCCGGTGGGAACAGTTGACAGAATTTACAAAACCGCATACACACGGGGACTGGATGTTAAAAAGCACATAAGTGCTTATTCCATTATCCTCGATATAAAAGAATAGATAAATAAAAATAAATAAATAAACAAGAAACGAAGGAAGGGCTTAATGAATATATGCAATAATGTTATCTTTCATAATCCTGAAATCTCTGAAGTTGGTGGATTAAGTTTTTCAGCATCCTGTGGATTATGCATGGAGACTTTAAAGACCTTCCAAGCTTACTCGGTTCCAGCCTGCTTGTCCCCAGTCCCCACACCCTGTCACTGAATCGGCAGGCTGGTGGTAACGCACCCAGAAATCGAAAGGATGTAGGTTCCAGAGTCATCTAAGGTCAGATTTCCTCGCTATTCAATTGATCATAAACAGATGCCTGGTTGCTAGTCTTTTAGATAAGACCATTACCAAAGTCCCATATACAGCAGTTATAATTATTGTGATCGTGAAAGAACCCACGACAAGAACACACAGTTGTCTCTCGCAAACTTCTACAGAACATCCCCCCTTTTAAGACAAAAATGGTGCTGTACACGTGGTGATGTGCTCTCTCTAGGTGGAGCACCTCAGATTTCACTTGGAGAAAATCTTAATCTGACGTGGCTGTGTATGGATGTCAATACCTGTGTACATTATGAACGTTCATGTAATCTGTGTTCCTGTTTAGTGAGCTACAAAGGCATGCAGGCATACACTTAGCATGCAACCTTACAGGGTGTCTGTGGAATAGCAGTACCATGCTCGCTTAAAAAACGAGAAGTTGTGGATTTGATTTCCTTTTGAATGCAGACTTTCACCCCATCCCTCAGACCTTGAGGGGTAGTCTGAGTGCTAGTCTTTTGGATGAGAAGATAAATCAAGGTCTTGTGTGCAACACGTATTTAGCACACATATTGTTGTGCTCAAAAAGCAATTCTAACAAGAAAACAAATGGATATACAGATAGGAACCATTCAAAGGAAATATGGATGGCGCTAAAACTCATTCTAACATGGAAACGCGCGCGCGCGCGCACACATACACACACACATGCACGCACACACACGCGTACTCACACACATACATTTGCACACATATAGACAAAATTAAAAAGAAATATGAATGGCCTTGCTCTTGTAGCTCGTTTGCTCTACCTCGGGAGAGCAGCCCGAAATTAACTAAGGCAGGAAAAACTCTGTTGTAACTAAAAGGGTTAGGCAATGCAATATTGCAAACTTCATCAGTGAATATTGTCACATAGTGTTCTTGGATCTGATAAGTGGGTTTTTTAGTTATTGTTTTTTGGTTGCTGTTGTTGCTTTTTGCTGCTTCATCTTCTGCACCGTTCCTGTTCTGCTGTTCCAGCACCTTTCAGTCTGGTGTCCCTGCCCTAGCCGTGCCCATCTTCAGGGTCAGAAGTGTACAGGGATACCATAGCTGCGGTGAAAAGGCCTGCAAGAGAGACCTACACCACTCCTCAGTCACCCTGTGGTGCCTATCTGAGCCAATATACTCAGGGCAGTTTTTAAGCCACCCACCCCCACTCCACCCCCCGCTACTGACAACAATCATAGCTTCATCCAAGAGCCAGACTAAGACTCCCACCCTAGTTGGTGATTGTCACAACATCTCTCCATTGGCCTTCTAGGTTTTAAACTAGCTAACCACAGACTTAAAAGTATTTGTAAAACTAACACTTAAGTAGCTGTGAGACCAAAGCAACAGTTTCACCAAATCAGAGGCATTTTTAACTGCATGATGATGAAGGCATTTGTATATGTATAATACTTTATGTCATGGCTGAACCTTCTGCATGAAATTTGGGCTGCTCGCCTTGAGAAGTGTGGCTTGTTAAAAGAGCAGTGCCACCCATTGTTTGTTACTTTTCTATCTGCTTGTATATCTGTGTAATGGTGATGAGGAAGATGTAATGCTAACTATATGTAATGCGCCAGCTTTGAGACTGCTCTAAGGGGCTGTACTCTTCGCTTCCTTTCATAATAATTGTATTCCAACATCACTTAGTCCCGAGAGATACAGGCACCTGCTAGGTTGGTCAAGTCAGTTTCGAAAACACTAAAAACGGCATCCTTGGAGCAAATGAAGCCAGAATGTTTTGCACAAGTGCTTCCATTCAGCCAGCACAAATCTATTCTAGGTAGGAGCCTACCCTAGCATAAAAAAGAAATAAAAGAAAAAGTAAAAAAACAAAATCCTCTAGGACTCTCAAGGAATTCGAACTCACAACCTTCGGTTTAGGAATCCAATGTGCTAACAACTGCAACACGGTGGCTGGTTGCTAAGAGCTATGTAAGCATAGCTAATGAAGCATGAAGCAAACAAGACAATAGATAGTTATATCTCATTGCCCATGCTCAAGTTCTATGTGCTGGACCTGACTTGTCAGGTACTGAACAGCAGTGCAATTTATTTTCACTCATATTACAGACAACAACAGTTGCTGTCTAAGTGTTCAAAGATTTTCTCCGTGCCAGCATTGAAAACTAATAAGTGTGAGGAAAAAATAAGTGTACAGATGAATATATATGTGCATTTCTTTGTTGTCGCTCATTGTCTGTGGCTGACTGATGGATGCAAGTGGGCTTACCCCAGGTTAACTCCCCTTCCTTACCTCTCAAACAGGCTTGTATGCATATTCATGCACTGGGTATGCACTGAAAGGCTGGAGTGAATTCTGTGGACTCTCCTGTAATGCGGCTACCAATGAGAGAGGACTCCGACTACTGATATTTGCCAGCTGCAATGACATGGTGCTTGCCAACACCCTTGGGGGCACAAGGCATCCCGATGCTGGACGTGGCATGCACCCAATGAAACAACAATCGCAACCAGATTAACTATATACTGATACAAAACTGGTTCAGATCTGGCATCAACAGAGCCAAGACGAGGACATTTCCAGGTGCAGATGTGGGCAGTGCCCATCACTTGTCCTCCTGAACTTCAGAATCTGGCTGAAAGAGATCAGCAAGCCAAAGAACATCAGGCCAAAATTCATCCTAGATAATAGATTGAAGGACCCTACCATCACAGAATCCTTCCCAGCAAAGTAGGCGGAAAACTTGCTACACTGCTTACACTTGATAAGGATGCAGAGACAATAGTCAACAGCTTCAATGCAGCGATGACGGAAACAGCAAACGAACTATTTGGCAAGCACCGCCATAAAAAAAGCAACGGTTGACCACAGATAAAATCCTGGATATGTGTGATAAACCAAGTGAGCTGAAAAGCCTCAAATATACAACAGGGGTAGGGAATACAGAGAGATCATAAAGTTGTTTTTTTTAAGATCAAGAAAGACATGAAAAATCCCAAAGAAAAATGGATTGATAAACAATGCCCAGATATCGAAGAAAATTTGTCTAAGAACAACAGCAGAAGAGCCTATCAAAGTGTAAAAGAGCTCACACAGCAGAAGCAGGCAAGAGTCAACAACATAGAAAACACGGACGGGAACTGCCTCACAGAGGAAAAAGATATCATCAACAGATGGACAGAATACTGTTCAGAGCTCTACAACCATCAGACACAAGATGACCCCAGCGTCCTTACATGTGAGGATTTATCAGACGATGATGGCTTCCCCATCCTTTGTGAAGAATTTGAGGCAGCAATCAAATTGTTGAAAAATGGGAAAGCTGCAGGCATCAGTGATAGACATCGTCACAAGAATTTGCAACAAGATCTGGAAGGCCAGAGAGCGGCCAACACCTTGGACCCACTCTCTCATCATTATGCTCCCCAAGAAAAGCAATCTACAGCAATGCCAGAACTATCAAACGATCAGCCTCATAAGCCATGTCAGTAAAGTAATGTTAATAGTCATCTTGAACAGACTAAAGCTATGGGCAGAATAGATCATTGCCCAAATAACAGGCAGGCTTTTGCCCAAACAGAAGTACCACAGAACAAATATTCAACCTGCGAGTTATGTGAGAGAAATAACCAACAGAAACTGTACCACATCTTTATAGACTTCAGAAAGTCAATCGACTGTATAGCATGATGCATTACGGGCCACAATGAAGAAGTACAGCCTGGACAGATGATCATCCAGACCATCAAGGAGCTATACACAAAAGCAACCAGCACAGTGTTTGTCCAAGGCACGGTTGGAGAATGGTTCCATACCTCAGTTGGAGTCTGTCAAGGCTGTCTCCGATTGCCAACACTGATCAATGTCTTCCTTCAGCGCGTAATGATTGATGTCTTAAAAGATCAGACTGGCACACTCAGTATTGGATGGCGGACAATTGCCAACTTCAGGTTTGCAGATGACATCAATGGACTGGCAAAAAATGAACAGGAACTAGCTAATCTAGTGTACCACCAGGATGAAACATCTTCCAGATACGGCATGGAAATCAGTGCCAAGAAGACAAAACTAATGACAAACAGTGCCCAGCCAATCACTACCAAGATCACATTTAGCTAAAAAGAGCTTGAGGTTGTATATCACTTCAAGTACCTTTGAGCTACTATTAGTGAAGAATGTTCAAAGATTGAAATCATTGTAAGAGCTGCACAAGCAGCAGCAGCAATGGCGAAGTTCAAGACCATCTGCAAAGACCAAAACACCTCTCTCAGGACCAAGGTCAAGCTACCCCATGCACTGGTCATCTCCACATATCTGTATGCATGTGAATCCTGGACACTGAAGGCAGATCTACAAAGAGGATTCGGGCTTTGAAGAAGAGGTGCCTAGAAGACTCCTAGGCATTTCATACACGGACCACATCACCAATGAAAAAAGTCCTACAAACCACCCAACGAGTAAAGCACTACGAAGACCTGCTGACAAGAAAAGGAAGCTCAGATGGTATATGCATGTGACAAGATCAGATGGGCTCTCCAAGACCATACTGAAAGGAACAGTACAGGGGAAGAGAAAGCAAGGCAGGCCAAAGAGGAAATGAGCAGACACCATCACAGAATGGACAGGGAAGATCTCGACAAACCAGACACTTGCCCACAACTGCAGGCTTCATGGTCACTGTAGTGCCCCTATGACCCTAGAAGGGGTTATGGGAGCAGATGATGATGGGATGACAGGTGTTAGAAGGAGGGTACTTAACAATGTTGGGGAGGGTGGAAGGTGCACGGTTTAAACAGGGATTGGACCATAGAGGCACATGAGGATAATTTTGCTGGTGGAGATTTTCTTTTATTCAATGTTTCCCCTCAAACGTAGTGGAGGAGAGTTTAATGAAATAAAATCTTGGCTGGTATTGATGGTAATGGTAGGGGTGGTAGTGATGTGGTTTTGTGTATGTGTGTGTGTGGGGGGGGGGTATGTGTGCATGTGTACTCGTGTGCACAAGCGCGCATGCGCGTGTGTATATGTGTTTGTGTGTATGTGTGTGTGTGTGCGTGTGTATTCTTTCTCTTTGTGAGTGTGTTTCTTTGTGGTCTGTCTGTGTCTCTGGCTGTCTGTCTCTGTTACTTTCCCTCTATCTATCTATCTATCTATCTATCTATCTATCTATCTATCTATCTATCTATCTATCTATCTATCTATCTATCTATCTATCTATCTATCTATCTATCTCACACACACATATACTCACACTCACACTCACATTCACTTAACGTAAAACATGCACTAACAATAAGCCAATGCATACACGATACAATACGATACTAGTACAAGAACAACTACCAGCTGTATACCTTAACGGCAAAAGTGTTCATCTCAGATAAACAGAGACAGAAAGACAGCTGAAGCACACAGGATGAGCCCGGAGGAGAAGGCATGCGAACAGATCCTGGCTTCTTGAAGTCTGTTTTTGCCCACTTCACCAAGTTTATTCCGTGCATCTGATCAAAATGACAATTGGCATTGCCTTCGCCTGGCAGTCACTGTCTTCTCACTCTCGCGAAGTTTAAAAGCAATGGAAAAACTGAGATGAAACACCATAACACACAGAGAGACAGACAGACAGTGACAGTCTCATATGATGGAAGATTGTGTGACCAGTTATGTTGTGAAATTTTGAATGGAATCAGGGAATAAAAGAATGATGACGTGAATGAAGTAAAAGGTATTGATGGTGGATGAGGTGAGTGTGATGAAAGATGTCAGTGAAAATGTTAATAATGATAATAATAATAATGATGATGATGATGATGATGATGATGATGATGATGATGATGATGATGATGATAATAATAATAATAATAATAGTCATCATGATGATGATGATGATGATGATGATGATGATGATGATGATGATGATGATGATAATAATAATAATAATAATAAAAATGATACTAACAATAATTAATGGACTTTATATAGGATTGAACCTTGTAAAACACACAAGTCGAAGCGCCTGCACTCAAATCATTTACATGCATACAACTTTCCTCAAATATCATAATTAGCAGACTTCAAACTTATGCCAGCACCCACACCAAGGCACACATGTGTGCACACACACATGCGCGTGAACACACTTAGATGGAAATAAAAGATATGAAGGATGCTGTTGAAAAGTAGGGACAGATATGAGAGGAAAGTCTCAAGTAGGAAATAGGTGCTTTTTGAGGCTGGATTTGAATGTATCAAATGAAGGGCTTTTGGCAAAGTAAAAGAGGGAGGTCATTCCAGGTGGATGGACCAGAAACGGAGAAAGAATGACGGCCAACAGTGGTTTGTTGAATCTGGGTAATCGAAAGCACACAGTATCTGCGGCTGAACCAAGGGAACAGGATGGTGTGTAAAGGTGAAGACAGTTACAGAGCTAAGAGGATGCAAATTTGTGAAGACAATTGACACAAAGGGTATTGATCTTATACTTCAGTCTCTGTGAGACAGGCAGCCAGTGAAGAGATCAAAAAAGAGATGACATGAATGCTGATGTTAGCCATTAAAATGAATGAGACCAAAAATAACTCATTTTGAAAATGTTGAGTTTACAGACAATAACTGGACTGAGACAGGGATCAATATGCGTATCAGCATGTGAAAGGCATTAGTGATCTTCAAGAAACTGAAATACCCCACAGAGATACTGTATAATATGTCAGTGATTTTTTTTTACAGAAAGCGGACAGTGTTGTGTGGTGAATGGATATTTAAGCTTAACACAAAAAGCCTCTTCTCTCTTCTCTCTCTCTCTCTCTCTCTCTCTCTCTCTCTCTCTTCTCTCTCTCTCTCTCTCTCTCTCTCTCTCTCTTCTCTCTCTCTCTCTCGCTTTGGTCATCCTCATCGTCGTTACTATTAGTATCATTATTATCATTATCATCATTCTTCTTATAATTATTATCAAAATGACCATTTACTTGATTAGGAGATTGGATGCTTTTTAGAAATTTTGTAAATAATGTTTGCAAAATTACGCTCTCTCTCTCTGTCTCTCTGTCTCTCTGTCTCTGTCTCTGTCTCTCTGTCTCTCTCTCTCTTCTCTCTCTCTCTCTCTCTCTCTCTCTCGCTCTCTCTATCCAGTCAGGTTTTTTATTTTTGCTGTTAAGTTATATTTTTATAATAATTATGTATTTTTACATTTGGACGATTTAATCATTTTCGTTTTTCATTGAACAAAGCTGTGTTCTTTGTTGTGTGGTTGAGATATTTTTGGTTGTTGTTGGTTTTTTTGTTGTTGTTTTTTTTGGGGGGGGGGGGTTTCCCAGAGGATGGTTGTAAAAAAGTATGTTTGCTTATGCCATAATCCTCATTCAATGTCAGGTCACGGGCTTAGCCCTTGCTACTGGTACCATGTAACCCAATACTACCTGCCGCATGTGAAGTCCCAATGGCGGATCAGGCGGAGGACGAAACCTTTCCCAACGGCTGTGAAGGCGGAAGAGGATGACCAAAGGGCAGGGGGAGCTCTTATCCTTGGCTGGAAGTCCTCCTAGGAGTTGGAACTCCGAAGAAAAAACCTGCACTTACCGAGGCCGTTCTACACGTGGCAGTACCTGCACCTGTGGGACTCTGAGTGTCGGTAGGCGAGAGAGTGGAGAAGGGACTGCACAACTCCTCTTCACTTAAAAAGTCACCTGTGCTGGTCAGGCAACCAGGCTAATGCCGGAACAATGAGGCTAGCCCATCAACACCCAGCTTTCCCAAGCCCTGCGGCGATGGAGAAGTGGTAACGGGTACAGGCAGAGGATGCTGCTGGCAGTTCCTAGTCACGACTCTGCACGGAGGCGGTTGTGGGGTGATGTTCGTCCGCCGTAGACTGCGGCAGATGCGGCGCCCATATCCTCCTACAGTGTCAGAGCAGCCCTTTTTAGGGACAGCACTGCTCTCCCCACACGGAGAAGGGGAGATAAAAGGATCCTTAAACAAAGCCTGCCTCTCTTAGTACCTAGTAGGAAACCACACCTACTTGGACATCCAACACTAGCGGTCAAAAACAACAGAAGAAAAGAACCAGGAGTCATGCCATGACTCTGGGTGCCTGGAATGTTCGCACCCTTTTGGACAGAGATGACAGACCAGAGAGGCGTACAACGCTCATTGCTAGAACGCTTAATCGCTACCAGGTGGACATAGCGGCCCTGAGCGAAACAAGGTTTGCTGGTGAAACCCATCTGGAGGAAGTTGGAGGGGGTTACACCTTCTACTGCATTGGGAAGCCAGATGACACCCCAAGAACTTCAGGTGTGGGCTTTGCAATAAAAACCAAACTTGCACGACAGCTTGACAGCCTTCCACGTGGGATAAACGATAGGCTGATGACCCTACATCTGAAGCTGTCCAAGGATCACTTTTCCACAGTCATCAGCTGCTATGCCCCAACGATGACCAACCCTGATGACATCAAAGAAGCTTTCTATGAAGAGCTTAGCCACACGATCTCAGCGGTAGACAGAATAGACAGACTGATTATCCTCGGGGATTTCAATGCCCGCGTCGGCGTGGACTTCTCCTCCTGGCCAAAAGTCCTAGGATGGCACGGCACTGGCAAGTGCAACTCCAACGGACTGCTTTTGCTCTCGCTCTGTGCGCAGCATGAACTGACCATCACTAACACCCTCTTTCAACAAGCAGACAAGTACAAGAACACATGGATGCACCCCCGCTCGAAGCAGTGGCACATGCTGGACTACGTAATCGTCCGGCAGAGGGACAGAGGTGATGTTTCCATTACACGCTGCATGAGAGGAGCAGTCTGTTGGTCGACCATCGCCTGGTACGCAGCAAGATGAACATCAGACTTACACGCAAGCTCCAACCAGCCAGGCAGAAACCCCCCAGGAAGCTAAACATACACCGCCTCCCTATCACCAAGGACGCACTACAGCAGCAAATCCAAGCAGCTCTCCAAGAAACCCCTGCATCGACTGATGTAGAAGAGATATGGGGCACCTTTAGAGACGCTGTATACACAGCAGCAGCTGACACACTCGGCTCTGTACAGAGGAGCCACAAAGACTGGTTTGACGAGAATGACTCTGAGATCTCCAAGCTCCTGAACACACTGCACACACGGCATCAGGATCACATTTCTGATAAAGACTGCCAGAGGAAGAAGAACCAGTACTTGCAAACCAAGCAACTTGTACAGAAGAGACTGCGTGAGATGAAGAACAACTGGTGGGAAAGAAAGTTCGAAGAGCTTCAGTCAGCTGTTGACGCTCATGACATGAAGACCTTCCATGATGGTCTCCGAGCTGCATATGGGCCAAGAGCCACAGGATCAACCCCTGTCCGAACCTTGGACCAGACCACCCTCCTGACAGACAAGAAAGACATCCTTACACGCTGGACAGAGCACTTCAACACCCTCCTCAACAGGGACTCATCTGTATCTGATGAGGCAATTACAGCCCTCCCACAGCTACTAGTCAGTGACTCACTAGCTGAGCAGCAACTATTATTGTCTGCTATATTAGAACAATTGCGTTACGCTTCCGTTAAGCACCTGACAAGTCAGGCCCAGCGCTTCTGTTTTCGGCGTGAGAGAGAGTTATCTTTTAAGTATTTCTTGGAAAAAGGTTCATTAGAATAGTCCAAGAAGGTAAAATAAAACGACAAGAAGGACATGACACGAAGAAAATGATCAAGGTAGAAATCAAGAGAAATAGAAAGAGGGAACTCTTAGCTCAGAATTTCCAGAAGGTGGGAATGCTTTTTATACTGACAGGCCCGGGATCCCCACGTGGGACAACAAATGTTTGTCATAATTCATTAAACTGGTGATGGGCGCCATAGCCGAGTGGTTAAGACCGTTTAACTTCAAGCCCATAGGTCCATGAGGTTCTTGGTTCGAATCTCGCTGTAGCGTCTGGTGAATTGCCGATCGGGATTGTTTCGATTTCCCAGGTCAATTTCAAGCGCAGACCTTATATTGCTCTATTTTTCCTTCGTGCATATAACATGAAAAGATCAAATATGCATGTTGAAGATCCCATAATTCATGTGAGCATTCAGTGGGTTAGGAAAACGCTAATATACCAGCACGCAAGCTACACAATGAAATGAGCTGCTCTGAAGTCAGACTATGTCAGCTGAGGCCAGTGGGCAGATCTCCTAAAAAGTTACCAGCAAAGGAGAAGACAGATAGGTCAGTGGTTGGAGCACTCGCTTTCCCCCAGCCAAGGGTAAGCAGCATCGAGCGTGGTTACCAGTTGGATGGGTGACCGTTTGTGCACCTTGGCTTTTGTACAGTTCACCCAGCTGTAAATGGGTACCTGCCCTCTTTAGGGTCAGGGAAGGTAAAGCAGCAGGGAGAGGAGATGGGCGCCGCCCTCAATGTGCTGGCCCCTAGAGAAGTGAGGTCTCTACGACCTTATAGAACATCTTTACCTCTTTTACAGGGGAAGATCAGGCACTGCACACCCCTACCCAGTAAGGGACCTCAGAGAGGAGATGATCAAACAGACTCATAAGCAACTTTGATATCCCATAGCCCTCTGAAAACCTTTCACAGATTTAAACCCTTTAAATGTGATTGATTGGTTTCCTTTAAAAAATATCAACTCTGATCTAAATTTCATAATTGCTAGGCACATGCCCATCCAGACACTTTGGCACACTCTCGAACAACAGATGAACATGTATACGAACAACAGCTGTCTCCATCGCTGCTATCGTTAAAGGGGCCCCACGCAATGCAAATAGGGTTTGCAATCTCTCTGAGACTGCTGAGTTCTACGATCTGCTGTAGCCCTTCCAGACCACTGATATCAGTGATGTTGGCAATGTAGGATGTTGGTGGTCTGCCTCTCTTTCTTTTTATTCTGCCCTCAACCTTGATTTGGAGAACCGTTGTCTTCATATTTGCATGTATGTGTTTCTGTTTTTATAGACAACTTATCTCAGTCTATGCTTATTAATTTCGTCCAACATCATTTTATCTTTATACTGAAAGCTCATGAAGAATACTTACTTTTGTTCTAATGTATCGCCATTTGACTCTTAGAAGTCGCCTGTAGAACCACATTTTGGCTGCCTATATTTTGTTTCTCATTTCCCCACTGTCTAGGCTTCTGACCCATACAACATTACAGGTCAGATAAGTGTTTTAACAATTCTTAAAACAATTCTTATTTCGAACTATGTAGGTATACATCTGTCATTCCAAATGTTGTTTAACTGAATGTATTTGAAGGGAGTTCAAAGTAGGCGGAAGGAAAAGGAGCAGAAATGTTGCACCGCCTGAGTCAGCCTTGCACCTTGCTTTGAAAGCTTCAAACAACCAGATGAATCTTCTCTCATACAGTTTCCTTTGGCGGCTGCAAACAGCTAGAGGTCGGGTGAAACTCTGCAATTTCTGAACCCCTGGAACATGTGCAGGAGGCAAGAGTAGGCGTGGCTTATCTGAGTGATGGAAAGAGAGTCTGCCTCTCTGGCTGCTTGTCAGTTATGTGACGTCAGCTATGCCTCTGCTGGTTCAGTTCAATTTTATTTTCATAATGAAGCTGACAGCTATATGTTTTTATGTAAAAGGTTATTATAGAATGAAAGCAATGTTTGTGGTTTTATTTTTTGAGAAATATGAGCCTCGAATATACTATTGTCATATCGAGAAACCTGTGATTAGTTCACAGCCTTTCTTTCTCCAGGGTTTCAATTCCAACAACAAGACACGTCTGCCTGTGCCAAACAGCGGCTTGTCAGCCTGTAAACACCCCTGTTGTGCCTTGAGGATCCCTGTGACACAAGTGCATGCTACACAGACTTCAGGACCGCCCTCACCCAGTGCTTAGCTACCTGGCTCCACCAGACTGGCCACAGCCACACATGATGCTTAGTTTCACACAGCTAGCCTTTCAGCCAGACTCTTTACATCTAATAGTTTTCTATTATTTTTGTTCGTGAGCTAAACCTCCTAGGTTTACCAATGTTGATATTTTTTGCGTATGTGACCGAAGTTTTGTTCAAAATGAAGGTAGCCACATTCCAACCGTTTTTCCTTCTTCTTTTATTGCAAGGATTATGGAATAAGCACCTAAGTGCTTTCTTAAATCCAATCTGTGTGTCTATGCAGCTTTGTAATTGTCATCCGTTCCCATCAGCACGCAATGGCCTACTCTTCCAAAAAACGGCACGGGTTTTAACGTGTTCGTAAGATGTTCTGCGTGCATTTGCACACGGGACCTCGGTTTCTAGTCTCATCTGAAGGACTTCCGGGTGAGGGTGAGGGGTGGGGAGTGGAGTCCGTACTGATGATAACTCCAGAGAAAAGATCCTCTTGAATAAAATTCGAACCCGGGTCAGCAGATCACGAGCTCTAACCACCGGGTTATCCTTCCCCCGACTTTGTGGGTGTAAGCATGATGAATGGCGGTGTGTGTGTGTGTGTGTGTGTGTGTGTGTGTGTGTGTGTGTGTGTGTGTGTGTGTGTGTGTGTGTGTGTGTGTGTGTGTGTGTGTGTGTGTGTGTGTGTGTGCGTGCGTGTGTGTGTGGGTGGGTGTGTATATGTGTGTGTGTGTGTTGTCATTATTTCCTTCTCAATGCAGCTACATGTAAATGACAGAATATGTTTTTCTTTAAAACAAGAACATATTTTGTGCTGTGCCTGGCATATCCACAGCAAAACAAAACAAGAAAATGGACACAGAAAGGGAAATATGGGTGGGGACAGAGAAAATGGAGAAGGAAAGGAACACAAATTGTATTTATTTATTTATGTATTACTTATTCTTTTATTTCGAGGGATAATGGAATAAGTACTCGTGTGCTTTTTTCATCCTGTCCCCGTGTGCATGAAGTTTTGTATCTTTTGTCATCGCGGAAAGAGAGGGAATGGGGTATGCCAAAGACAGAGAGAAATAAGGAATAATTTCCTTCTAAGTTAATGAATTGTATGCATTCTAAAACAAGTTCAGTTTGTTTCTTTATCACAGAAATTACAAATTTTAATACCTAAACTGAGATCAAGTGCATGAAATACTAAAATACTCCAAAAATGTAGCATGCTTTTGTTCTACATCCTTTTAAACCTATCATTTATCGTTTGATTTCCCAAGTCTTCTTTGATATGCATCTAAAGAGAGGACTAAATATATATATATATATATATATATATATATATATATATATATATATATACCACACAAAGTGAAAGCATAACAACCAGCATAATAAATGTTCCCCAATATTTCGGCTTTCGCCTTCCTCAGGGGGGTTTTATTATGATTTTTTATGGTTTTTATTATGGTTTTTATTATATATATATATATATATATATATTATATATATATATATATATATATATATATATATATATATATAATATATATATATATATATATATATATATATATATATATATATATATATATCAGAGAGAGAGAGCGATGGGGTGTGTATGGGTGTATTGGTGTGACTGCGGGCATGTTCTTATCACCAAGTCGTGAATGGACATTAAGCAAAACAAAACAAAAAGAAATAGAGAGGCACACTGAGATATCCTTATTTGGTGTGCCATAAGACATCATTTTGAACAGTCAGAGGTGACGTGCCTTCAGGATACATATTCACGCTTACTAGAATATGAATCAGAATGAACTAATATCTCCTGTATCAAACATGCTTTAATCAACTCCACCCAGCAGTCCACTAAAACAAATCTCTCTCACACAGCGGGATTATTTCCATACAGAGCAGGTATCTGTCATTCATGTTTGGACATTACTGAGGAACGTTAATTGAATGTATTGGTATAACACTTAAGCCAAGGCTGGATCCTTTGCATGAAATTCGGATGGGGAGAGCACGACTCCACAAGAGCAGCGCCACCCATATTTTAAAACAAACAATTCCTGTCTACATGTATATTTGTGTAATGGAGATGAGACTGATGATGATAACTACATGAACTGCGCCAGATTTGAGTCTGCTTGACAGGGTTGTACTCTGCGCTTCCTGCCATGATGATATTCCAGTGTCAACGAGGCCCCAGAGATGCTGACACCTGCTGTGTTAGTCAAGTCAATTTGAGCAAAAGAGAGTAATTATGCTGTTGGGTTTTTTGGTATTTTTTAATCAGTGTGTGGCTTCAAATGTAGTCACAAAGAGATTAATGTAATACAAGTCTGGCATTGGTTGTGGTTGTGGTGTGGTGGTGATGGTGAGAGTGGTGATGGTTGTGATGATGGTTGTGGTGATAGCAGTGTGTGTGTGTGTGTGTCTGTGTGTGTGTGTCTGTGTGTGTGTAGTTTCTCTTTGTGAGTGTGTCTCTTTCTTCTGTTTATGTCTCTGTCTCTATGTCTGTCTGTATATTTGTCTGTCTGTCTCTTACCCTCACACACACACATCCACACACACACAACACATACACATACTCTCTCTCTCTCTCCTCTCTTCTCTCTCCTCTCTCTCTCTCTCTCTCTCTCTCTCTCTCTCTCCTCTCTCTCTCTCTCTCTCTCTCTCTCGCTAACTCACGTCACTCACTTATATCTATTGCACGGAAATTACAAAAGTATACATTAAAACAGCGCATACAAACTGCAGCAATATACTAGCACAAGTACAACTACTAGTCAATATAATAATAATAATAATAATAATAATAATAATAATAATAATAATAATAATAATAATAATAATAATAATAATAATAATGATAATGATAATAATAAATGGAACTTATATAGCACTATATCTTGCAAAGACAAATCAAAGCGCATGCATTCAACCTAATCTTACACAGTCATACAACCAATGACAAATATCAATAGTTCAAATAGATATTACAAACATGGAACCCTTCTCACTCCCGCTCAAATTACAACTCCCTCTCAGGCAAAAGCGTCCATCTCAGATAAACATAGGAAGAAAGAGAGCTGAAGCACACAGAATGAACCCAGAGGAGAAGGCAAGCGAACAGATTGTGGCTTTTACAAGTCTGTTTTTGCCAGCCTCGCCAAGTTTATTTCTGTACATCTGACCAAAATGATCGTCATTGTCTTTATCTGACAGCCACTACCTCTCTCTCTCTCAATCTCTCTCTCTCTCTCTCTCTCTCTCTCTCTCTCTCTCTCTCTCTCTCTCTCTCTCTCTCTCTCTCTCTCTCTCTCTCTCTCTCAGATGTTTGTTGTGGTTGTGGGTTGGTTGTTGTTGTTTTTTTTGGGGGGTGGGGGGTGGGGGTGGGGTGGGGGGGGGGGTGATGGGGGATGTTTTTAGGGTTTTCTTTTATTAGTTTGCTTTTGGGGGTGGGGGGGAGTTGTTGAGGGGGGGGGGGGGGGCTGCTTTGAAAAAGGTTATTTCCCCATGTTTCTACTGTGAGACAGTATAAGTGTTGGGTTATTATTAAGATGTATCCCTACGGGCGGGGACTGGATGTAAAAAAGCACATGAGTGCTTATTCATTATCCTCGAAATAAAGGAATTTGTCATTGTCATTGTCTCAACCTCTCTCTCTCTCAATCTCTCTCGCTCTCCTTACCCAATACACCACAGAAACCTCAGTTGCATGCTAGGTATTATTTTCCAAGATTCTGAGCATCCTAATGTATTACCAGACACACACTGAGCGTGCTTGATCATCTATGTAAGTGTGTATGCAACAGAGCAGGTCACTGGGATGTCTGTTCTCTGTATCATCTTTGACAACATCTAGATCACCTTTGACATAATAAAAAAAACAACACCCAGAATCCGCCATCTATTCTCTCACTCCCTCTGTGCCCTTTTCTCCATCAACACCCTGAAGAGTGACTGGGGTACCACACTGAATCTTTCATACAGTCTGTCTTAAGTGAGTCAAACCTGGTGGGAGGGATGGGATAGCTAAGGGGTTAGAGCATTGAGCTCGCAATCTGACAGCTTGGGTTCAAGCCACAACCAAAGCACCCATTTGAGGGGATTTCTCCCCTGGAATGAATATCAGTTCCAACTGTACTCCCCTGAAAGTACTTCAGATGAGACTTGAAACCCAGGTTCCATGTGCAAATGTATGCAAAACATCTTGTGCATACGTTAAAACACGGTCCAAATTTATGAAGAGTAGGTCAATGTGTGCCGGTGTGAACAGATGACAAAATTGACAAAACCACATGCACACTGGTGTCATGTTTAGACATCATCCTGAAGTTGAAATGCGTTTGTCTTAATACATCCACGAAATCTCACGATTGGTGAATTTCGGAGCTGTAAACAAGGAACGAAAATATTTTGGGTAAAAACTCAACCTGGCAAAGCTAAACACTCAGGATACAAACTGGATGCTGACCATGTTCCTGTGATCCATGTCACTTGCCATAGCTTGCCTGTCCCTACATTAAAGATGGATGGATTTGGAAGTGCAATGTGTATGTATTGACACACAGCTGCAAGGCCACAGCTCATAGTGTCATCCGAAGGACGTGCATGACAGTGATGTCAAAGCCAGTGCTGACCAAGAGAGATAACCCCTCAAATAGAGAGTTCAGCAATGACTGGATATCATGCTCTCTCTGAACTGTGCCCATACTGAGTGGAGACAGGAGTTATGGTTTTCATCTTTCCTTTTTCCAGTTTAAGGAGAGTTGAAGAAGCTGGTTGCAAAATCGTCACCAATGGTTTGCTGGATTACAGGATAGGTGAAAGTGATTAATTGAAGGAAGCTGGTTGCAAGATCTTCAGTGGTGTCCAAATGGTCTATTAGAATATGTGATAGATGAAGGTGAAGGTGAGAAAGTTAGGTTAAGAAAAAGAAAGAGCTTCTGGATTTGCATTAGACAGTAGAGTTGAATTGCCATATTCTTTAGCAGTATAAAATCAGCAGCCTGAGGTGAAATGAAACAATCTCTATCTCATACGTCCACTACCATCTACATAATTAGGTAGACAGGGTGATTCAATATCACTGTTTTTAGCCCTTTCTCTGTGTGACACCCAGCTTAAAGCAGTTCAAATGGCAGAAACAGATCAATATTAAAATGTCTTAGTATAAGCTTGAGACAGAACATTTCCTAGATGGCAATCAAACATCATTCAAAAAATGTGAGAACCCTAGAACTCTTTGGAATCATCTTTAAAGAATAAAATGTAGACATTGTGTAACTAATTAAACAATGGTCATCTGCCAGTAAAACACAGTCCTCACTTTCAAATGGTCTGCAATAAGTGATTATTTGAAAAAACTTGAAATATGGTCTACTAATGATCTTCACGACTGCTATGAAGTCAAAATAAAAGAGACATTCACAAAAATAAACAGTCCATTAAGGTATAAATTAAAAAGTCAAGTAACCTTATTAGCAAGAGTAACAGTGGGTTTTTTTTTAATGCTATCAAAGCTAACAGCCTTTTAATGTTACTGTCAAATCCTCCAGACAAATGAACTAAAAATACTTTTTAGAAACTATATCAGAGTTCTTTTTAGTAGTAATGCTGCTGTAAAAAGCATTCAAGATGGTGGGAAGATTAGTCATGACTCAAAATTAAACAGTGCTGCTCTGAAACTGACTTGGATTAAAATAAAAGGAAACTCAAGAACAAGCGGTATAAATGAAAAAGTGTGATACCATTTTGCCTGCCTCATCAGTTGTTATCACTGGGTACAATGGTTTGCTGCAACACCCACTGAAACCAACATGATCCACCTTCTCCATTGGTTCCTGCTTCCTGGCCCTGCTGATTCGCATGCCACAGGGTTCGGTAATGTTACCAATGAGAGAATATGGTTCATTTTGTTTCAGTCTTGCCTTGAAAGATTATTTTCATCTGGGAACATCTGTATCTTTGTTTTGGAGTGCATGACCTACATACCTTCATTTCTGATCATTTACTTTAAGTAGGAAGTTTTGTTTTTTAAATTGTTCCCAGTTCAGTGTGCTTTCATTTGTTCATCTTTCTGGCCAACTGACCCTGAGCAGATTTCTAGAAAGTCCACATCTCATTTGCTTCTATTCTTTTATTCTATGTCTTTTCTTTGTGTTCAGGGTCAGCAGACCTAAATATCTTTATCATTTATACAATAGGAACAAGCTTTAACTTTATCAGATACGTCTTATCATGTTTGTTTGTTTTTTAAATTCTGCTTACAGAAAAATCGCAGGAATATGATGTCATTCTTTCACAACCAAATTTTTGTAATAAAAACATATTTTATCTTGGGCAAAAAGGAACAGTATTTTGCAGATTGTAGATAGATACAGATATATTTCAAATACGTCACATTATAAACATCTCCACAATTCAAGACAAAAATATTAAAAAACTGTTATTTTATGAGCTACACAAGAATTGTATAAGCAATTAAAAAATCTTTTTTCAGAAATGCATTTCAACCCACAGATATAAAAGACGACACTTGCCTAAAAGATGAGGACTACCATATTCCTCAGTTCAATGTGCTTGGTTGCTTAATTCCCACACACCAAATTCAAAATGTCACCACAAATGGTGTGAAAAATGTTGTGACTAATTGAATACAAATATCAGCTGCCAGGAAACATGAAAACATAAGAGGGATTATGAAGATCAGATTAGAATTTTTCAGCTCAGATTTATTCACAGAGTGCAGTGCTAATGATCGTCCTGGTATTACATACAATGGGTGTAGTAAATGACAAGTTGTGTACATTTTCTACAGATGAAAGTGATTGAACTTGTCAGTTATTCTGGCACCAACAAAAACACAAATCTGGCAGGTTTTCAGCAGACTGTAGCAGAATCAAGCAAGGAACTTGTGTCCTATCTTTCAGTGTAAGGCTTGTAGCTTTTGGACAAGATAATTGTATTACAGCAGAAAAAAACAACATGTGACTGAAATGTACTATATATGCAAAGTTGTTTCATTTACTGATATAAAGTAGAAGGTGTTTTACTCTACTTCACCAATTTTGAGATAGACTTGAAAAACGTGCCATCAAACATACCTTTATATTTTTTATTCTCTTCTATGCAGCATGGACACTTTCCACCTGTGCTTTGTAGATAACACTGACTTGACACCACCAGGCAGTGAAAACGGGTTCCATGATCTTACCACCAGAACAGAAAAATTATCAGTAACATATGGAATGAAAGCAGGTTCTGAGAAAATCAAAATCATGGTAAAAAGTCATATCCATCAAGCAACCATTTCTATCATACTAAATGAGGGAAAACTGGAAGAAGTTGACATATGTGATTCCTGTGATCCATCTTTTCTTCTGCTTCATCTTTTCCATCCTGCTGTACCCATGTCACTCATTCCAATCTCTTTGGCCCAAGTATATCTGACTCAAATCTTCATCAAATAAAATCTGATTTTTTATTTTGAGGATCATCATTAGCTACTCACGTGGGATTTTTTCACATAAAGTCCATGATGTCCTGATTTGTTACATCGCATCCTTAGTGTCAGAAGTATACAAGGAGCCATCAATATCAGGCTGCCATAGGGTCAACTGCCAGAGGGGCTCTGCACCGCTGTTGGATTAATTTGGCAGTGTTCAGGTGGTGCCTGTTCTGATCTTATTCACACAGGACACTACCTTCTTAGCCCCACTTTCAATGACAATAATAGCTTGTTGCAGAGCCTGACTGAATGGCACATGCATCTTGGGTGGTAGCTAACACAACATCGCTCCAACAACTTTCCCCAGTGACCGGCTGACCATGAAGGATTTGACTCTCATCCACCACAGGAACAGTAATGTGGAAGAACCCCAAACTGAGGTCACTGTGAAACTAGAACAACTAGTGCAGCTGCATTAGAGACAATTCTCTGTTACTGCATGAGTTTCCATGGTAATAAGGATGATGTAATGATGTGGTTTTAAATTTTACATCTCTTCATAGAAAGTTATTTTAAACATAAAAACATTTACAAATTATAAAATGATGCTACTGTGGAAGTGCATGTGATTTGTGACTATTTGACAGGGCTCTACTCTACTATTCCTGTCATACTATATCACGGCATTAACCAGGACTGTTAAATACAGACACCGGCAGTGTTTGTCAGGCAATATGAGCAGCACTGTCAAACTTCCTTCCATAAAGTGAATGAGTCTCAACTACGTGGTCCGAGTCTAGTCTTCCTAATGACCCCACAGCAAACTCTCTCTGAGAATAATACAGCCAGAGTCTGAAACATCCCTATGACTCTTATGGTATTTGAACACACAGTCCCCAAGCAAGTGACCCAAGGCACTAACCACTGTGCAAGGACGGCTAGTTACATTGGATTCATCTTAATCAAGAATGGCAGATTGTCAAAAAGGATTAGAAAGAAGAGACTTGCCTCCTGGTTGTATCTGCATTGGTAAGTATCAGGAGAATCAGCGGAATTGAAACTAAAAAGTCCTTAATAGCTTGCAATTCGCCTAAAAGGATGCCAAATCGGTGGATGGTGGATCGGTGGTCTAGAGGTAGCGCGCCTGCCTTTAAAGCAAAAAGTCTGGGTCAAAAGTGTGCGGTGGTTCGAACCCCGTTTGGGCCAGAATTTTTCCCCCATCCATTAGACCATGTGTGGTGATCTGGGTGCTAGTCTTTCGGATGAGACGATAAAGCGAGGTCCCGCATGTTACACAAAATTATTTTGCGAACGTAAAAGAACCCACGGCAACAGAGAGCTGTTCCTGGAAAAATTCAGAAAAAAAGCCACTCTGATAGGGAAACAAATACAGTTGCAGACAGGAAAAAGAGAAAAAAGTCATGAATGGGTGGCGCTGCTCTTGTGGCATCGCACTCTACCCGGGAAGAGCAGTCCGAATTTCACGCAGAGAAATCTGCCCTGACTTAAAGTGGTACAAAATAAATAAATAAAAGAAAAAGAAAAGACAGACACTTTCAGCTAACATGGTGTAAAGAATCCCAAAATCTGAACATAAGTATTCCCAAAAACTCCTGTTTATCTTGTACACAGATTCATTTGTACAAAAACTAACACTTGAAACTCAAATC
>CM054158.1:16449959-16462459 GCA_028751875.1 Rapana venosa
TGCTTAGATATAGTCTGGTGGTAATAGTTGCATCTATGCTATTTTGAATTGTGTTCTTTATTCATTTATTTATTCATCTATTGATTTATTCACTTACTTGCGTGTTTCCTTATTCTACTCTCATCATGATTCAGTTTTTGTAGTATATTAAAGTTAGCTTTTATTCGGTACTGTTATCTGACATTCTTTCTGTTGTTTTTTGCATTCTCTTGTTTAGATTATTTTTCAAGTCTAAAATCACTAAATGTGAATAGATGTTAAACTGAAGATGTATCTCACACAGTCACACACACACAGATTTATTTTATTCTATTTTCTTTATTTTATTCTTTTATTTTGAGGATAATGGAGTAAGCACTCATGTGCATTTTTACATCTAGTCCCTGTGTATTTGCATTTTGGAAAATTTTGTAATCCGTTCCCACCGGCACACAATGGCCCACTCTTCCAAAAAGCAGAACGGTTTTTAACGTGTGTGCAAGATGTTCTGCATGCGTTCGCACACGGGGCCTCGGTTTATAGTCTCATCCGAAGGACTTCTGGGGAGAGTAGAGTCGGCACTGGTGTTAACTCCAGAGGAAAAATCCTCTTGAACGGGAATGGAACTCGGGTCTACAGGTCACGAGCGCATCACGCTAACCACCAGGCTATCCCGAGAGAGATACAGACAGACAGGCAGACAGGCAGACAGACAGACAGACAGAGAGACACACAGACACAGAGAGAAACATAGAGAGACAAAGAAGGGACAGAGAGAGAAAGTTTAAAACATGTATAATTTATAAATATTTCATGCAAGTTTAATATAGTTGACACATATTATCAAAAGGTAAACATAGTAGCTTTATGACCATAAAAACTATTCTGTTCTCAAGAATTGACCTCTGTGGTAAAGCCGACAACAATGAAATAATCTGATTACAAGAGTAACGATCTCTCTCCCTCTCTCCTCTCTCTCTCTCTCTCTCTCTCTCTCTCTCTCTCTCTCTCTCTCTCTCTCTCTCTCTCTCTCTCTCTCTCTCTCTCCTCTCTCTCTCTCTCTCTCTCTCTCTCTTCTTCATATGCATGTTTGTACCATGCTTGAATTATCTTCATAACGTTAATCTCTATCTCTCTCTCTCTACCTCTACACACACACGCACACCTCTCTTTTCCTTATTCTACTCTCATCATGATTCAGTCGTTGTAGTATATTAAGTGAGCTTTTAGTCAGTACTGTTATCTGACATTCTTTCTGTTGTTGTTTGCATTCTCTTGTTTAGATTATTTTTCCAGTCTAAAATCACTAAATGTGAATAGACGTTAAACTGAAGATATCTCAAACACAGTCACACACACAGAGAGATTTATTCTATTTTATTTATGTATTTTATTCTTTTATTTTGAGGATAGTGGAATAAGCACTCGTGTGCATTTTTACATACAATCCCCGTCCACTCTCTCAATGACTGTAGAGATTTGGATTTCTTCTTTTCTTTTGTTTCTTGTTTTTATTGTGTGAGTGTATGGGTATCGAGTTTATTTCATTATCATAACATATAATTTGAACGAGTTTAATCAAAAATGAGTGTTGATGGTGATCGTGTACTATTTTGAGAATTATATATTTGATATTATCTCTGAAACACACACACCACACACTCTCTCTCTCTCTCTCCTCTCTCTCTCTCTCTCTCTCTCTCTCTCTCTCTCTCTCTCTCTCCTCCTCTCCTCTCCTCTCTCTCTCTCCTCTCACACCTTTTATCGTTTTTCTTATAGTTATAGTGTATCCTGATGAAGGATTCATACTTTATATTTTCAATGCTCTATTGTGCTTGTCGACTATACTTAAGTTTTAATGAATGCCCTATTTCAATATCTTATTGTCATAATTAACAAGTATGTGTACCATTTGAAAATGTGTAGATGTTTATTTTTATGACTTATTAAGTTTGGTTGTTGTTATTTTTCTTGGTTTTGTTGTTATTCTTGTTGTTGTTGTTTGTTTTTCTCTTTCTTCTTCTTTTCTTCTTTTTGTTGGTTTGTTTTTTTTATTTTTATTTTGTTTGTTTGTTTGGTTTTGGTTGGGATTTTGGGGGGTGAGGGGGGTGGTGTTTTTAGAGTTTTCTTTTACTTGTTTGTTTTTTGTTGTTGTTTTGGGTTGTTTTTTAAAGGGTTATTTCCCTTTGTTTCTACTGTGTGAGAGTATAAGTATTGGGTTATTATTAAGATGTATCCCTACGGGCAGGGACTGGATGTAAAAAAAGCACATGAGTGCTTATTTATTATCCTCGAAATAAAAGAATTTGTCATTGTCATTGTCATTGTCTCTCTCTCTGGTCCTCTCCTTTTATTGTTTTGCTTATCCTGTGGAATGCCTTATTCAGATTTAATATTTCAGTTTTATTGCGTAAGTTAACTGTATTTGAGATTTAGTGAATGTTTTATTTTGATATCTTGTTTTGAGTGTACCAAATATGTATAGCTATATCCAATGTGCAGATGTCCTTTTTTATGACTATACATGATATTCATAAAGATTTGATTTTGGCATTGGTGCATCGTGCGTGCGTGCGTGCGTGCGTGTGCGTGTGCGTGTACGTGTACGTGTGCATGGGAATGCAAATTGCTTGTGCATAATCTCCTAAGTCTGCTTATACAATATTTGTTTTGTGTAGTTTACTATTGCTGTTACTTCCCATAAAAGCACAATGAATTTGTTGACTTTTCTTTCTGATGTGAGAGTATAAGTATTGGGTTATTATTAAGATGTATCCCTACGGGCAGGGACTGGATGTAAAAAAGCACATGAGTGCTTATTCATTATCCTCGAAATAAAAGAATTTGTCATTGTCATTGTTTGCCTCTCTCTTTCTCTCTCTCTCTCTCTCTCTCTCTCCTCTCTCTCTCTCTCTCTCTCCTCTCCTCTCTCTCTCTCTCTCTCTCTCTCTCTCTCTCTCTCTCTTCTCTCTTCTCTCTCTCTGTGGTGGGGGGGGGGGGGGGAGGGGGGACGAGATAGCCTGGTGGTTAGAGTGATGCGCATAGCGCTCGTGATCTGCTAACCCGGGCTTGAATCTCTCGTTCAAGAGAATTTTCCCTCTGGAGTTAACATCAGTGCCGACTCCACTCCCCCCTGAAAGTCCTTGAGATGAGATTATAAACCGAGGTTCGGTGTGCGAACGCGCGCAAAACATCTTGCGCACTCGTTTTCTGCCAGTATTTTTTAGCTGTTTGGGTTTATATCAGTGGGTTTGATGCACACAACTTTGAAATGCAGTGCTGGATGCCCTGAAGGATTGTGTTCTGCAGCCAGTTCACTATACATTATGTCCTTCAGAATGCAACCATCTTTATTTTTTTTTTTATTTATACCACTTTTAGTCTCGAGATTTCTCTGCGTGAAATTCGGGCTGCTCTCCATGGGGAGAGCGCAGTCGCCACAAGAGCAGCGCCAGCCATTCTTTTTTTGTGTGTGTGTCTGCATCTGTATTTGTTTCCCTATCAGAGTGGCTTTTTCTAAGAACTTTGCCAGGAACAACTCCCTTGTTGCCGTGGGTTCTTTTACGTGCGCTGAATAATTGCGTGCAACACACTGGACCTCGGTTTATCGTCTCATCCGAAAGACTAGCGCCCAGACCATCACTCATGGTCTAATGGATGGGGGGAAAGTTTCGGGCCCAAACAGGATTTGAACCACCGCACACTTCCGACCCGGTCTTTTCGCTTTCTAGACAGGCGCGTTACCTCTAGACCACCGATCCACCATATGATATCCCCATATGATATTACTTAATGGGATGGATATGGTGTTGAGAAAGCAAGAGGAGCATGCTGAGGGAGTCTGCCTGTTCTAGAACAGGACGTTTGGTAACTTTGTCAGTTCAAAGATTACCCAGGATTCAATGCAGACAGTGGAGATACAAAATTTCCAGGCGGTTCTCCTGTGTGGTGCATTATGTCATTCAGAGTTTGCTGCTGTAAAGCAGAGTGACAAGAACACGCGCTTAGTATACCTTGAGTTGGGTGTTTAGCGTAAGATGTTGTTGCCCGTATTTTCTTTTCAAAATGTTTGTATCAGTGCAGCAGCTTTGGAAATGTGTGTGTGTTATATTTTTGTGTCAAGAAACGGGTTACTGGGGATGGTGAAGCCCTAGATGGGGAAATGGTCAGTGCTTTCAAGCACATCCTCACTAATACAGGTTGTTGGTGGTTCAGTAGCATTCTAAATCAAGACAATGGCCTTTTTCCAATGATTGTAAGCTCCAAACTCCTTGCAGGTGTGGACAAATGGAGTAGCTAACTGCGGTTGGCAAGAACGTACAGTTATACTGACCACAATTCAAGCAAAAAACGTGGTCCACAGTGCCTAGCAGAGACATACCTTGATAGTTGTTGCAGTCACTGTGGCCACCCTTGTTACTGTACAGAGTGTTGAGCTTCGCATTTGGCATATACTGGGTACCATCCCTTTTCTCTAGCAGAGACATACAAGATCAGGGTAGGGTTTCAGCATGGCCAGATTACCTCATGTGATGATTAGAGGAGTAATGCAGTTCTCACCCCGGTACCTCACCACTGACTAGATCATCAATGACTTTTTTCTGAATTTGCCCAAGTGGGATTATGTGACTAGTTGCCATAGTGCAGTGATTTGGGTGTGGAATGACTGGCTGAGAGGTTGGGGATTCGAATCCCATAACAGTCATAGGGTTTTATCAGACTCCAGCCCACTTGCTTTTCTTAAGATCCACGTTGTGCAAGTAGATATTTCTGTACCCCATGAAATGGAGATGAGGCAGGAAAGCTAGGTGGTTAGAGTATTGCGCTGGTGATCTAACATCCTGGGATCAAGCCACCACAGGGCACCTGTTTGAGGGAATTTTACCCATAGAGTTAACATCAGTACCGACTTCAGTCTCTCTAAATTTCTTTAGATGAGATTTCAAACAAAGGTCCTGTGTGCAAACACAGGCAGAACATATTGTGCGTATACTAAAAAGTCATTCCGTTTGGATGGGCAGGCCATTTTGCAGATAAAGAAACGGATGCAAATGTTTTGCTGTTTTATTACTAAATACATACACACTGGTGTCGTTTTCCTTACTTCTTCTCCGATGCCACAATGCAGCTACCTTAATGGTGGGCAAAAGTATAATCATTGGTGAACCTAGAATCTTAATCTGAAGAACGAAAAAAAGGTACCCCAAGAAAATGGGAAGAGGTCTTAACTCGTCTGTTGTCTGTCCTCGAGCAACAAAACCATTCCATGTTCAGTGATGGCTTGATGGCAGTTAGTGTGGCAAAATCTCCAAACTTTTCTTTCGTACAGTTTTTCATGATTTACAGAGCAAAGGGCATCACCTGTTCAACTGACATCTAGGAGTGTACAATGTGATGCACTTTCCTCTATTGAAGGTAGCCTGTTTTTATGCAGAGATATTTGCCATGACGTTACGTGTTGAACAATACAAGACAACTAACAATGTATTCAGAGTAACTGTGATCACCATCGCAACACTGTTATCATTGCTTTTAATGTCATGACAATCATTCCCAACACTGTAATTATCAGTTTATTATTGTCAACTTTGTTATATTTTGTTCTGATTATGAGCACTAACATGTCATCATCGTTACCATCGTAATGACTATGATTCTGGTGATGATCACTAGTATCCATGTCATTGTTGTTATCGTGAAGAGTACACAAAAGGAGAATGGGACACCTCGGTCAGAGCACCAACTCTCCCAAAGGTAATAATAATAATAATAAAGATAAAAAGAAAAAGAAAAAAAAAAAAAATAATAATAATAAAAAATAAAATGGAATTTGTATAGCGCTATATCTTGCAAAGACAAATCAGAGCGCTTGCATTCAACATATTCTTACAGCCAATAACTATCAAAAGCTTAAACAAAATTCAAACGTACGCACCTATACACACACACACACACACACACACACACACACACACACACACACACACACACACACACACACACACACACACACACACACACACAGGTTGTAGGCTTTGGCAGGGTAATGGGATTTTGGCTGTTGAAGGCAGGGGCAGTTTTGAGATGAAAGAGGTTAAAAGTTAGGTTTGAAACGAATATGTCTTGAGGCTGGATTTAAATGTGTCATATGTAGGCCTCTGTCGAAGAGAGAGAGGAAGGTCGTTCCAGATGTATGGACCAGAAATAGAGAAAGAGCGACGACCAACAGTGCATTGGTTCAATCTAGGTATTCGTAAGCACAAGGTATCTGCAGCAGAGCGGCGGGAACGAGGAGTGTACAGGTGGAGACATTCACAGAGGTAGGAGGGTGCTGTTGGTGGAGACATTTGTAACAGAGGGTACTGATCTTATACATTACTTTCTGTGGTACAGGCAACCAGTGGAGAGATCGCAAGAGAGGAGTAATGTGTTCAGATTTTTTTCTTTCTGAGGTAAGGTTAGGCAGCGTTGACCATGGTCATCTTAAATATTGGATGGCTCACTGTTCATGCACCTTGGTTTTCAGTAATGTCTCCCGGTTCGCCCAGCTCTCAATGGGTACCTGCGATCTTTAGGGACAGGGAAGGCAAAGCAGTGAAAGAGAGATATCTCAAAATGCTCATCCCTAGAGAACTTGAGGCTTCTGACACATTGCTCCCCTACAACCGTACAGGTTAAGAGAACACCTTACCTTTCATGTACAAAAACCCCTGATATATGTTTCTGCTTTCCAAAAAATCCTCACATTATTACATTCTCTCTCTCTCTCTCTCTCTCTCTCTCTCTCTCCTCTCTCTCTCTCTCTCTCTCTCTCTCTCTCTCTCTCTTCTCTCTCTCTCTCTCTCTCTCTCTCTCTCTCTCTTAACAAAGGTGTTTCAAATATATCGTTATCTCAGAATGTTTTGAAAAAATCAGTGGCATCAGAGTTCAAAACAACTGTTACGTGTGTGCAGATGTCTGCTGTGAGACCAGACACGCTGATATATGAATTTACACATAATAACCGTATGTGCATGGATAAATCAATAGATGGACTACGTACTATCCCAAGACTGGGGTTGATATGCCATGGATCCTCAAGAAGATCTGTCTTGGGCCCGTGGCATGTACTCAGTTAACCTATTGCCTGTGCAGTCTTTGACATCGTCTGTCTATTGACCTCTTAGTCTTCGTTTACCTTGCTTTCCTTTCACTCTTCCTACCAACATTGATTTGGGTAGACAATTATTGTCTCATTATATATATACATATATATAAATATATATATATATATACATATATATATTACATAGAGAGATATATAGTTGTAGTAGTAGTAGTAGTGCTAATTAGTAGTAGTTGTCATAACAGCAGCAGCAGCAGCAGCAACAGTAGTACTAGTAGTAGCTACAGCAGCAACAGCAGCAGTAAGCAGCAGCAACAACAGTAGTAGTAGCAGCAGCAGCAGTAGCAGCAGCAGTAGTAGTACCAGTTAATAGAAGTAGTAGTAGTAGAGGTAGCAGCAGCAGCAGCATAGTAGCAGAGGCAGAATATCCCAGGGTCAGAGCATCAAACTTGGGACCTGACAGTATCTTAGAGAACAAGCCCAGGTTATTTCTGAGCTGTGAGCTTGATGGTGTTGTTTTTCTGCTGTAGCATCATCTTGTTATCAGTCCTGACTCTTTTTCATGAAACTGCTTAGGCATGTGCCATAAAGTATGACACCTACTACACCCCAAAATGCTGAATGTAGCTATTACTAGGACATCTCAAAAAATAAAACACCGAATAATATTCATTTAAAGGAACATTACTTGTGCTGACTAGCCAAATAAGTCTTCTTTCCAATGATTACCTTCCCTTTAATTATCAGTTGCTTTGCATGTATGCTTTTTGGACTTTTTCTTACATCATCATGAGTTGGCAATGTTTCATGACGAAAATGGTGGCAAAGGATAGGTACGTTCTGAAAAAAGCAGTATTGGACAAATTTAACTTCAAAGTGATTACTGAGCCTTAGGAAACAGTATGTGTGAGATCAATGTGATTTTTTCTTGTGGATTAGCTGATGAATACTTATGCCTTATTAAGGTAATCCTCAGTGTATGTCAAAATAATTTCGGATATTAACATTCAGTGACTTGCTTTAATGCAAAACCCAAAAAGGTGGGAGATCAGTGGACAAAACCCTTTGTAAATCCTAAAAGTACTTTAAACAAACTTCATGTTGCTATATAATACACTAGGTTTTGTCAGTATGAATGAAGATGTATTACTTTTTATTTATTTATTTATTTTATTTATACCACTTTAAGTCACGGCAGATTTCTCTGTGTGAAATTCGGGCTGCTCTTCCTGGGGACAGTGCGTCGCCACAGAGCAGCGCCACCCATTTTTTTCTTTTTTTCTGTCTACAACTGCATTTGTTTCCCTATCAGAGTAGCTTTTTTCTACAGAATTTTGCCAGGGACAACTCTCTTGTTGCTGTGGGTTCTTTTACGTGCGCTAAATAATTGTTGTGTAACACACGGGACCTCGGTTTATCGTCTCATCCGAAAGACTAGCACCCAGACCACCACTCATGGTCTAATGGATGGGGGAAAAGTTTCAGGTCCAAATGGGATACGAACCGCCGCACACTTCCGACCGGGACTTTTCACTTTCTAGACAGGCGCATTACCTCTAGACCACCGATCCATCTAATGGCTAACAGAGTGAGTCACAGTTTTGTAGAGTTGTGAAATAGCTACAACTCCAATGAGTCATGATCCCATCTTATGTGCACACATCATGATACACCTTTTTAATCCTACCCATTTTCCATACATTCTTCTTCTGCTTCTAAAATTGGTTTATTCCAAGGATAATAAATAAGCAGTCCTGAGCTCCCCCCCCCCCCCCCCCCCCCCCCCCCCCCCCCCCCCATACAGACCCTATGTTTTGCAAGTGTGTTTTTTAAAATCAATTTTGTCATTCATTTCCACTTACATAAAATGTCACTATTCTTCCAAAAGGTGGAACAGGTCACTATTCTTCCAAAAGGTGGAACAGGTTTTAACATGTGTGAAAGATGTTCTAAATACTTTCACACACTGGACTTTGGCTTCCAGTCTCCCTACGGTAGATGATGTGGATGATTTGATCCACACGCACCTGGAGAAAGGGGAGCACTGACCAGTTTAACTTGCTGAAGACACTGCCCCAGAGTTTAGCGTACAGCTGCAATGACCCCTCAAGGAGTTAAGATAGAAGTGTGGCATTCACAATAAGGATCTGCTGTGTTTTGCTCTTTTTTTCCTTCCTCTTCCTCAGCTGAAGATCTGGGGTTCACCAATGATGAGAATTTTGCGTATTGGACTGTTTTGGCCTACCATGAAGATAGCCCTGTTCTGACTTTAAGGATGCATGCTGGGTATGTTCGTGTTTCCAAAACCCACTGAATGCTGACATGAGCTATTGGACCTTTTACGTTCATATACGATCTTCTGCAGGTGTGTATGCATGAAGGGAATCAAGGCACCGACAGGTCTGCAACTTGAAGCTCACCTGGGCGATGGGGAAAATTCGAGATTCGAACACACGACTTCACACACCCATGGGATTGAGGTCAAATGGTTTTAAACACTCGGCTATAGCCTCTGCCGTGCTATGCTCTAAGCTGCGAGGTCTGTCTACCACTCAGAACAACACTGAGTGAGGGGGTTCCAAAGTTGGCAAACTGGAGATGATGGCAAACCCACTACAGTCCCTGCTGTGGTGAGATCAAAGACAGGCAAGCAGTGTCAGGAGTGAAGTGAATGAGGAAACCAGCATGACCGTGTGTGCAGCTGATGCCAGCTCTCGTCTTTCATGCTGCCACTCTGCTGTGTCTGGCACCTGGCTGGCTTTCTAGATAGTTCCAGAAGTTCCAGATTTTTCCTCAGTTTTTTCGGATTGGTTTGTAAAATAATGATCTTGTTGCCGTTTTTGTCAACGCATGTGTGTGTGTGTGCGTGTGTGTGTGTGTGTGTGTGTGTGTGTGTGTGTGTGGTGTGTGTGTGTGTGTGTGTGTGTGTGTGTGTGTGTGTGTGTGTGTGTGTGTAGTGTGGTGTGTGTGTGTGTGTGTGTGTGTATGTGTGTGATAGAGAGAGAGCCAACTAATAAGGCAGTGATGATGAAACAAACATGCAGTCAGATAAACAAGTAAGAAAGCGAACAAATGAACAGATAGAGATGGCTAAAATAACAAGAAGACAAATATACAACAAAAGATAAAGAAGTTAAAGTGTTTCCACTTGTGCCTTAGAGTTTTGTGTGTACATCTTTTGGGTGTGTTGATATAGACTGAAAGTGAGTTTGTGTAACAGTCAGCGTGTTATCGTTTCTAGAGGTAAAGAAGAAATTCAGAGTTGCTGTTCCTTGCCCTGGGAAGATAAGCCATTGATGTAGCTATTTTTGGCTGCTGAACAAGCAGGTTAATTTAGTAATTAATATTTGTTAAATCAGAACAAGCTTTCCATTCAAAATTATTAAAGTAACATTTTGATTTCTGTTATAGATTTAAACCTTGCTTTTTAAAGAAAGTAATATCATCATTAGACAATTACTTGCATAGAAATTGTCGAAAAGTAATCTTGAAATCAGTATTGTCTATGACACATTTGAACAGTAATATATCAATCACGTTTCAACTCTCTCTGAAAACCAAGTATTTCCAAACAGTGTGCGTGTGTGTGTGTGCGCGCGCGCACGCGTGTGCGTGCGTGCGTGTGTGTATGTGTGTGTTTTGATAAAAATAATCCACATCTTCTGCTAGACACGCAGTGGAGGGAAACGATTGTCAACAGGAGAACACTGAAACACGGCGGTCAACACTAATTTACTTCAGTCTAGCCTGTCCACAGCTTTTCTGGTAGCAACAAAGCCATGTGAAGGCTAGTCCAGTCTGTGATATTCTGCGTCCAGTTCTTCCTGTGTCTGCCCCTACGTCTTCCCCCGCAAGTGACCCCCATAAGACAGTCTTGAACTGTGACGCGTGACGTGACAAACCACGCCAGGCTCCTCTGCTCTAGAACAGCTGGAAGGCATCCCTATGGCCCAGCTTTCATGGTCACCTCTTTCCACACTGGTTAGCTGGTCCTGCAGTCCTGAGGGAAATTTGTGTAGAAGCCTTCTGAACGATTTCATTGTAAGGCTCGGAATTTCTGTTTCAGTTCTACAGTCAAATTCCAGCTTTTTTCCTGTGTAGCAGTTTTTAAAAAAAAGACGAATGCTCTCAACAACTCTATTTTTCTTGGGAAGCTGATATATAAATACACATATAGTAGCTTTTCAAGAATATGAGTTGTATATATGTCTATGTATCAGTTTCCCAAGAAAATTGGAGCTATTTAGAGCATTTGTCATGTCCATACTGTTGAACAGATAACAGCTGGACTTTATGTGTATGCATACATATGTTGTTGAAGACTGTTGTTAAAGATGCTTGACATTATAGCATACTTCAGTAGTGTTTTACATATGTTGCATCTCTAATCATCGCCAGATTGACCCAGCAGCAATGCACGACATCTTTCAAGCTGATGATATCATGGAAACCTTTTGTTTAAAGCTTCTGACTGAACTGCATATCCAATGGTGCTGGGTATGACTTAGAGGAATCTCCCATTTCTGTGATCTGACTGCATGTGTGTCTCCCTGATTTTACGTCTGTTCCTTTAAATTGAATTTAGAGGGGGAGACGGGATAGTGAGATTGGGGCTTAGAGTAAAGAGATGCCTGTTGGTACTTGTATGAATCAAAATCCTGAATTCAAACACAACAAACAATATGTTGCAAAAACATGCACAGAGACGCAGGTATAACAAAAATACAGAACAGTTGAAACCCTTCTTCTTCTTCTTCTTCTTCATTGAGCGCTCAGACAGCAACTGTTGTTAATCATGTAAGTAAAACTGTGTTGCACTGCGATTAAGCGCCTGATAGGTCAGGCCCCAGGACATCTCACTTCAGCATGAGGAAAGCTATTTTGAAAGTGGATTCCTTGCAATTGCAGATTATTTTGACAGTAAAGCTGTGGCAGTCTCACAGTCATGTTTTAGAAAAAAAATTGTAAAACGACACCAAAGACAATGCTATCTCACACAATAACTTTGAATTGGTTAGAATCTTGTGCAGAGACTTATCTTGAAATACTGGTCCGAGCTTTTTTAAGCCTTGACATTGGTACAAAATATTAATATTTGAAATGTTTCCACCATATAAACCCAAACATGCTACTGAAGTAACAAAGATGCTAGTTTGGGCAACAAATCTTAAACATTGGACTGATTTCAGAAACTGAAAATTAAAAAAAAAGTAAAATAGCTGTTGAACCAATCAAAAAGTATCAGACATTTCTTGCGTTGAGAAGCTTTTTCACCTTAGGTCTTTTGTCTTTTCTCCAGTTGGATTTCTCAAACAGCAGACACAGGTCTGTAGTTCTTTCCGAAACCTAGATGACTGCCTGTAGTAGATGAAGACATTGACAGAGCTGTTCACCATCAGCAGCACATAGCCTATGC
>CM054158.1:16469959-16524959 GCA_028751875.1 Rapana venosa
ACTCTGCACAACAACAAAGTTTTCTCCACAAGTAGAAAAAACAAAAAGGTTTCTGAAGTTTACAGAAAAACAGCTCGTTTGCTGCTTACAGCTGATTATCATTACAAGCTTTTCGCATCTTTGTGCAACAAAAACATGTTATATTCTTTTTTTACGTTGGTGTCAAGAGTATGTCATTATGCGTTGTTTGCATGGAGAGCTTAATATAATGTGTGGATATTGTAGCTTCTTGTTTTAGACAGTCGGATTTCTAGTCATGTGTACTCATAATCAACTATTATGAGTTTGATTGTGTGTGTGTGTGTGTGTGTGTGTGTGTGTGTGTCAACTATTATGAGTTTGATTGTGTGTGTGTGTGTGTGTGTGGTGCGTGCGTGCGTGCGTGGAGTGTGTGTGTGTGTGTGTGTGTGTGTGTACTGCTTTTATGTGCACACCTGCATTCATATTATGTGTATCGGGGATCGGGCGTGGAGCTTGGAGCGCCTGCCTGCCAGCTATGTTGCAGAAACACGTGTGAGAGGATGCCAGAGATGTTTAGCTTACACAAACAGCATGATGTGTCGATTGCGCATGGTGCTGTAAGTGGAAAGCTCTCTGATAACCTGCACGTCATTCATTCTTTGATCCTGTAGATGTGTAATCAAGGGAGGGGATAGCCTGGTGGTTAGAGTGATGCGCTCGTGATCTGCTGACCCGAGTTTGAATCTCGTTCAAGAGGATTTTTCCTCTGGAGTTAACATCAGTGCTCATTCCACTACCCCCTAAAGTCCTTCAGATGAGACTATAAACCGAGGTCCCGTGTGCGAACGCATGCAGAGCATCTTGCGTACACGTTGAAACACGTTCCGCTTTTCGGAAGAGTAAGCCACAATGTGCCGGTGGGAACGGATGACAAAATTAACAAAACTGCATGCACACGGGGACTGGATTAAAAAACAAGCACATGAATGCTTATTCCATTACCCTCCAAATAAAAGAATAAAGACAGAAACAAAGAAAAAAAAAGAAGAAATAAATAGTCATTTGCTCATAACCTGTCTTTTACTGTATGGGGATAATAAAGTATTTGAAATTGGAATCTAGATTTCAAACTCATATTGGCCTACGTAGCCATCTCTGTTCTAACTAAAACAGTTTTTTTCTTCGTTTACGTTAAATGGAAAAGCCAGCAACAATGATAGAACGGAACCACAAAGAAAAGGTAGAAAGGTTTTTTGCCTTATATGTTACACCTGTCCCTGTAAATAGATTATTTGGACACGCTCTAAACACACTTGTTGATGAGCACTCCTGACCTCACCACACCTTTTCTACAGTCCTGTAGACCGTGGGGGCACCACTGAAGATTTTGCAACCAGAATGGACACATTTGTCAAACAGGCAGTGTCGACAATTATCGATTCTAAACTCGAAGGAATGGAACTGTGAACACGTGAGCTATCTACGACAGAGACATCAGCATAGTAAAATCAGGCAAGCAACTGAATTGTTAAACACAAAGACATCCAATGAATCATATTGTGAGCCAGTGATCGAAAAAACGAACAAATCAGAAACAACCCCAAAAAGAATGTCTTCACCTGTACACTCCTCGTTCCCTTTGCTCTGCTGCAGATTCCTTGTGCTTACGAATACCTAGATTCAGCCAGTCCACCGTCGGCCGTCGCTCTTTCTCTGGTTCTGGTCCATCGATTTGGAATGGCCTCCCTATATCTCTTCGCCAAAGCCCTTTTTGTGACACTTTTAATTCCGGCCTTAAGACATATTTGTTTCAAACCTAAGATTTTCCTCTCCTGTTTCATTTCATAGTTATCTCTGCTTTTCAACAGCCAAACATTCCATCACCCTGCCAAAGTGTATAACCTCTGTGTGTGTGTGTGTGTGTGTGTGTGTGTGTGTGTGTGTGTGTGTGTGTGTGTGGTGTGTGTGTGTGTTGTGTGTGTTGTGTGTGTGTGTGTGTGTGCGCGCGCGCGCGCGCTCATTTAGACTTGTTAGAACAATTACTTGCTATTGGTTGCATGACTGTGTAAGAATGAGTTGAGTGCAAGCGCTTTGATTTGTCTTGTGCAAAATACAGCGCTAAATAAGTTCCATTTATTATTATTTATTATTATTATTATTTATTATTATTTATTATTATTATTATTATTATTATTAAAAGCCCGAATTTAGCACCGTCTGTACTGGATCACTTTTTCAGTAAAGACATTAAATTACCAGAAGGCATAATTTCAACCATATGCATAGTTTTTATCATTTGCCTGAAATTTGCCTGTGTTCTTCGTCAAAAAATATCTCATGCAGTTATCTTCTGTTCCATAGTAAATGTGAACAAATATAGCATTGAGCAGATCTTATGTATGTGATATTGGTTATTTCAGCTTATTTCAATTATGACATTACTGACAGTTAACTAGCAACTGTAGGTCATTCTTGAAATGGTTTGATGACCGAAAAAATAAGATATTTATTCTAAATCAGGCTGAACATCAACTGAGCTCCGACTCTGAATGCCAGATAGTTATAATGACATTGTCACCAATATCATCAAAAAATAATCCAAACTAGCCCTTGTCTGACATTTCTCCTCTTTCTTTCACAATCTTTTTGGAATTTATGTTTGTCCATTGTGTTTGGCGATGGCCTCCAACAAAGCAGAGGAGCCAGGCAGCTACTGTTTTGGATATAGAGCAGAAATTTGATTATAGTGGAGGTGCCTTGCTCACAGCACATCCCCACTCTCTCGGCCAAGAGGGCACATGGATAGTTAGCGTTAGAGATGTTCTTCAAGGCCAACCAGCCCCCAGAGCTGCAGTACATAAGGACAGTGTAAGTCAAGCCTCCTGGTCAGAAAATCATAGTCGATGATTAAAGGCTAAGCTGTAACGTGGAATTCCATGAGTGGAAAACGTACTGATCACACAGCCTCTCACTTTGCTGTTCCCCCCAGTGTCAATGTTTAATGAAGAACTGTGATAAATTATTAGGACACCATACTGAAGATCCGTTTACCAACATACTTACATCAACACTGATGCTTCAGATTCAGAGTCTCCACACTAGGCTTGCAGAGTCATCTCTGAATATTCTCACGATGGGCTGGTGCTACGAACTTCTCTTTGAACTCAATGAATAAGGGCAACGTGTGACTTCTCTCTCTCTCACTTTGCCAAAAGCCTACATTTGACACTTTCAAATCCGGCCTCAAGACTCTTATTTCCAACTAGTATCTTCCCACAGAGCTCTGCCTCTTATCTGTTCCGACTTTCAAGAAACATCTCCATCTCCATCACCCTGCCTCATAGCGTTGCGTGTGCGTGCGTGCCTGTGTGTGTGTGTGTGTGTGTGTGTGTGTGTGTGTGTGTGTGTGTGTGTGTGTGTGTGTGTGTGTGTGTGTGTGTGTGTGTGTGTGTGTGTGTGTATGTGTGTGTGTAAATTTAAAGACTGTTAATCTTTCGTTAATGGTGGCATGTGTCTGGAGGGTTCAAATGTAAGCCTTTGATTCGTTTGCTTTCGGTGCTTTAAAAATTTCAAATATCATCATCATCATCATCATCATCATCATCATCATCATCATCATCATCATCATCAAAGCTTTCACGAGTCAGTTTGGAGATACAGAAATGTGATGGCAAATTCAAAGAACTGAAACCATTACCTCTTCATGATGCTGTATGTCTGCGTGTTGGAAAGACACTATGGCCGACTGATGAGAGTGTTTGGTTTCTTTTCCTGTGGGTCCATGAAGTCAGTGGTTCCAATCTCGACAGTAGCAGCAGCAGTGTCTCGTGAATTAAGGGTTGGATTTCTTCGTCCCCCTCCACGAGATCAATAACTGCCGGTGCCTTTATTGACTTCGTGTATATGTTTATGTAAATGATCAAATATGCACGTTAAAGATTCATTTATTTATATCAGTGTTCGCTGATCACGGAAATCTAAATATAACCTAGCATGCACCTATGGTTCTTCCCAAGAGATATTGCCTAACAATAGCAGTTAGTGTGGTAAAATGTTCAAAGTTTTCTTTCGTTTAGTGCTTCGTGAGTTCCAGACCAAAGGGCATCACCTGTGCAACACATCTCCTAGAGTGTACAATGTGATGCACTTCTCCCTGTCCAAAGCAGCCTGCCTCTTGTGAAGAGAAATTTGCCATGACTATGTATGTTGCACAATACAATGCAATACAATCAACACTGCAATCAAAATAACAAAGACTACAATCACAACTTGCTACATTTTTATCGTTGCTTTTTATTATCAAAACAGTCATTGCCATTATTATAATTGTCATGCTTATCATTGTCAACGTTGTTATATTTGTTACTGATCATGAGCATCACCTTAATGTCATCGTTACCATCATCATCACTAAGATCCATGTCATTGGGTTAATCATGAACAGTACACAAACGGAGAATGGGATACCTCAGTGGTCAGAGCACTCGCTATTCCCAAGGTAAAGTTAAGCAGCATCGAGCATGGTTACCTTAAGTATTGAATGGCTTACAGTCCATGCACCTTGGCTTCAGTAATGTCCCCCAGTTCTCCCATCTTTGAATGGGTACCTGCCCTCTTTAGGGACAGGGAAGGCAAAGCAGTGAAAGAGAGAGATCTCATAATGCTCAGCCCTGGAGAAGCTCATGTCTCTGACATAATGCTCCACTATGACTGTGCAGGTCATGGGAACACCTTACCTTCTTACACACACAAAAACAATGTTCATTTAATGAAAAACCATACTCAAGTGTACAGAACAGTCTACAGATGCTATTCAACCCCTTGCAAAGAAATCCATCACCCCACCCCATCCCCTCACCCCCCATACTGCCTGGCCTGCTGAATCACCAACGTGAGAGGGGAGATTCTGATACATGATTGTTTGTGTTATCCAAAGATTCCTCACATGTATTTCAGGACATCTCTCTCTCTCTCTCTCTCTCTCTCTCTCTCTCTCTCTCTCTCTCTCTCTCTCTCTCTCTCTCTCTCTCTCCTCTCCTCTCTCTCTCTCTCTTCTCTCTTTACAAAAGTGTGTCCGAGATTTTTTTTTAATCTCAGAAGGTTTTAGAAAACAAGTGTCATCAGAATTCATATGAACCATTACGTGTGTGTGTGCAGATATTATACACAAGGTCAGTTCATCCTGCTCAGAATATGTACTGTGCTGTGAGACAAGGCACACTGATATATAGTTACACATGACACTACTATCTTCCAAAAGCTGAAAGGGTTTTAACGTGTGTGCAAGATGAGTGCATTTGCACACTAGACCTAAGCTTTTAGTCTTCTATGGCAGATGATGTGGACGACTTGATCCAAATGCACCTAGAGAAGGACGAGGTCCACCACGTTCAACTTGCTGAAGACACTGCCCCAGAGTTTAGCGTCGACCTCATTGACTCCTCAAGGAGTTGAGGTAGAAGTCTGACAGTCACAATCAGGGTCTGTTGTGCCACACTCGTTTTTCCTTCCTCGTCCTTGGCTGGAGCTCTGGGTCCATCAATGATAGAGTTTTGTGAATGGGAACGTTTTGGCCCACCATGAAGGTAGCCATGTTTCCACTTTGAGGACGTATGCTTGGTATGTTTGTGTTACCATAACCCACCAAACACTGACATAAACCACAGGATCTTTAACGTGCATATTTAATCTTCTGCATGTGTGTATATACACAAAAGGAATTAAAGCGCAGGTAGATGTGCACTTGAAGTTTACCTTGGAGATCATAAAATATCCTTACTCTTAATTCAAGCAGCACAAATGGTGCAAGCAGGAAGTGATCCATGTATAGAGGTACTCCATCGAATCTGCAACAAGATCTCACAGACTGGAGTATGACCAAAGGGGTGGACACAATCCCTTATCAAGATATAGCGCTATAGAAGTTCCATTTATTATTATTATTATTATTATTACTTGCTAAAAAAAAAGGCTACCTCCAACAATGCCAGAACTACCGCACCATTAGTCTCATCAGTCACCCAAACAAAGTTATGTTGAAGATCTTACTGAACAGGCTCAAACCACAGGCTGAAAGAATCATCACAGAAGAACAAGCTGGTTTCAGACCTGGACGCAGTACAACAGAGCATATCTTCAACATAAGACTTATAATGGAAAAATATCTCCAGCATCAACAGGACCTCTACCATGTCTTTATCGATTTTCAGAAAGCATTCGACAGAGTTTGGCACGCTGCACTGTGGGCAACTTTGAACCTCTACAACATCAATGCCAACCTAATCAAAGTTGTACAGAGCCTCTATGAGAATGCAACAAGTGCATTGTTTCACAACAACATAGGTGATTGGTTTCAGACGATGGTCGGTGTGCGCCAGGGCTGCCTGCTCTCCCTACTCTCTTCAATCTATTTCTTGAGAGAAACATGGAAAACGCACTAGAAGAACATGAAGGAACAGTGAGTATTGGAGGGAGAACAATCACAAACTTGCGCTGTGCTGATGATATTGACGGATTAGCTGGTCACGAGCAAGAACTAACAGACTTAGTGAACCGCATAGAAGAAAAATCAACAAAATTTGGTATGGAAATCAGTTGGGGAAAACAAAAGTAATGACAAACAGTAACTTCACATCAGAAACCAAAATCAGAGACCAGAAACTTGAAAATGTTCACAGATTCAAATATTTGGGATCTATCGTGACAGACGAGGGATCAAAACCAGAAATACTGTCAAGACTTGCCCAGACCACAGCCGCAATGACCAAGCTCAAACCCATCTGGAGCAACAGAAAAATCGCCATCAGTTCCAAAATCAGACTGGTGCGCTCTCTGGTCATGTCGGTCTTCTTATATGCATGTGAATAATGGACCCTCACAGCGGACATAGAGAGAAGAATAAGAGCTGTAGAAATGAGGTGCTTCCGAAGACTCTTAGGCCATGAATGAAGAAGTCAAGAGACGCATCCACAATGAAATCGGGACGTGTAATGACCTTCAAACACTCGTTACACAACGAAAACTGAAGTGGCTTATTTATTTATTTATTTATTCTTTTATATCGAGGGTAATGGAATAAGCACTTATGTGCTTTTTTACATCTAGTCCCTATGTGTATGCGGCTTTGTCAATTTTGTCACCCGTTCCCACCGTCACACAATGGCCTACTCTTACGAAAAGCGGAACAGGATTTAACGTGTGCGCAAGATGTTCTGCGTGCGTTCGCACACGGGGCCTCGGTTTATAGTCTCATCCGAATGGTGCTGGCCATGTCACACGCTCCTCTGGTCTTGCTAAAACAATCCTACAAGGCACAGTGAGGGGAGGAAGAAGAAGAGGCAGACAAAGGAAGAGATGGGAGGACAACATTCGAGAGTGGACAGACATGGAGCTGAGAGACACCCTGAGAGCGGCCGAGAGACGCGAGGACTAGAGAAAGGTGGTTGACAAAGCTTCGAAAGCTCTCCAAAGGATTCGGAATCGGAGGGATCGGTGACAGTGACACTTAGTTCACCAAACACCACCACTGAGATTGGAACCCACAACTCCAGACCCATGAGACTGAAAGCGAATGGGCTTAACCACTCGGCTATACCCTCTGTTGTACCATGCCTTAATCTGCCAGGTCTATCTACTATTCTGTATTAGGCTGAATGGCAGATTTCCAAAGTTCGCAAACTGAAGATTATGGAAAACCCACTGCAGTTGCTGTGGCTACGAGATCAAAGATAGGGGAACGGTGCAATGAGTGAAGTGAATGAGGAAACCAGCATCACTGTGTGTGCCGCTGATGCTAGCTCTCTTCTTTCATACTGCCACTGCGCTGTGTCTGGCACCTGGCTGGCTCTCTAGATACTTTCAGAAGTTCCAGTGTTTGTTTGATTGGTTTGTAAAAGAAAAAGAAAGAAGGAAAGGAAGGAAGGTGGCAGGATGGTTAAGACGTTCGCCTGCCAACAAGCCAACTGTGAGGTTGTGGGTTGATTCCCAGCCTCACGTTTCTTCCCAGTTTGAAGAAAAAATCGAACTGAATGTCAAAGTCCTTCGGATGAGACTATAAACCGAGACCCCGTAAGCGAACGCACGCAGAACATCTTGCGCACACGTTAAAAACCGTTCCGCCCTTCGGAAGAGTAAGCCATTGTGCGCCGGTAGGAGTGGATGATAAAGTAAAAAACAAACAAACCCAGCATGCACACAGGTGTCGTGTTTAGACACCATCCTGGAGGTCGGAACGCGATCACCTATATGGTGGGATACAGCATCGTTAGCACTGGAACCATGTGTATCGGGATTGCCTTTCCAATGGACCGTTCCAGCGACGTGGAAGGGGAGGGGAGGTCTGCTGCATGGGTAACAGCTTGCCCTCCATACTTACTTACCCAGGCTTTGCGCTCTAGAGTATAAACACCTAGAGTGCAACTCCGTAGTCTTACAAGACTGATGGATGCCTACTATTCCTAAAATAATGGTCTTGTTGGGTTTTGTTCTCAACTCTGTGTGTATGTGTGTGTGATGTATGTGTGTGTGTGTGTGTGTCTGTGTGTGTGTAGTGTGTGTGTGTGTGTGTGTGTGTGTGTGTGTGTGTGTGTGCGCGCGCGCGCCGCGCGCGCGCGCAACAGACAGACAGAGACAGAGAGCCAATAAGGACATCAATGAACGAACAAATAATAATAATAATAATGAATGGAATTTATATATCGCTATATCTTGCAGAGACAAATCAAAGCGCTTAGTAAATAATAGATAAACACTTACACAAGTAAACAAATGAAGAAATAAAAATGAAGAAAATACTATGATAAATAAACAACAAAATATGAACAAGTAAAAGTGTTTCTACTCCCGCTTTAGAGCCTTTTGTATTTCCAAGGTGTTGATAAAGACCAGACATGAGGCTGCATAACAGTCAGCATGGGTTATGGTTCCTAGAAGTAAAGAAGAGATTCAGAGTTGCTGTTCCTTGCCCTGAGAAGGTAAGCTATTGATGTATCTATTTTTAGCTTCCAGACAAGCATGCTATTTTGGAGATGAATACTATGTTTAATCAGAAAATAATTTCTGATTGAAATGATGACAAGGGCAAGATTTTGATTTCAAAATAAACAAGTAGAAAAATTCACTGTTCTCCTTTTCCTTTTTATTTGTTCAAACAATGTTCGTGTATTTCCATTTTGGGGATTTACAAAAATCATTCCTTGATTCAAAATTTCACATCACTTGCTTACAGTAAAAACAAAAAGAAAAGATTTTGATTTATGTTGTAGGTGAATCTGATTGGTGGTCATCATGTTGGGGGTAAATGATTGTTGTTCTTTTCTTAACATGGAAAATAATTCTGACATAGCTGTACAATAGTTGACAGCACCTTTTCTGAATCATAATTCTACCATTTTAGAAGATTCTGAAACCAAAAAAAAGTCTTGGTTAAATTGTGGCAAGGGAAGTAGACCATTGAACAGTTGTGGTGAGAGATTCATCTACAGATTTTCCTCAAGCTTCTCTTCTCATCTAAAATGCAGATATGGCTTTGCAAAGCATATTTAATTCTGAATAAAAGTGATAAAAATGTCTACGTTATAATATATGAAGAAAAACTTGTAGAACAAAACCTGATCTTGTATAATATATAAAAAGGAATAACAGAAAAGTTCATAGCATCATACAAAATCAACGCTTTTCTTCCTATGAGCGAACAACACATACATGACATACTTGAACGCATATGTGTACAGCACAGATACACAAGCATTCCAGCCAATCAACATGCACCACATGAAAACACAAAGCATGCAAAAATCAATCCGTAGCATTGAGTGGAATAACTTGCTGCGAAGAATCACAAGGGGAAGAGGAAGCTGGTTAAAAACTCTTCAGTGGTAACCCAGTGGTCCACAAGATTCAGAGTAAGTAAAGATGGAAGACAGAATCAACAATATTTTTGCACACATAAAACGTTATAAAATCATAGTAACAAGGTCATAGCTCACTAAAAACCTATTTTTCTCATTTCTGTTGATCAGCAATATCAGACCCCATATTTGTAGCTCGTAGGCTACGGGATAAATTGGAAATGGTTGCAGATTTATCCCACAAAAATGTGCAAAGGTCCTACACCCTCCTTGTTGGATAAAGCTAAAGAATTTACAAAGATATTTTCTGATAGCAATCTGTCAAGTCTCAATTTTTCTATTATGGAAAAAAAACTACTGACATATCTCTATCTATCTATCTGTCCCGTAGTCTGACGACCGTGGGGGCACCCTCAAAGACTCAACAACCAGTTCCCTCCATTCCTCTCTCTGTTCTGCCTTTCTCAGGGTTTTGTTGAGTTCTAGGCCTGTCCATTCGCTGATGTTATCCTCCCAGCTCTTCCTTTGTCTGCCTCTTCTTCTTCCTCCTTGGACAGTGCCTTGTAAAACTGTCTTTGCAAGTCCTTTGGATCTTGTGACATGCCCATACCATTTAAGTTTACGCTTTTTCACGATCGTTAGAAGGTTCTCATAGGGTCCAATGGTTTGCTGGATTCTGTTATGCACGCTTTCGTTGCTTATGTGGTCTTTGTAGGAGATGCCAAGGAGTCTCCGAAAGCATCTCATCTCCACCGCCTGTACTCTTCTCTCCAAATCTGCAGTCAGGGTCCATGATTCACAGGCATACAGAAATATGGATATGACAAGGGAGCGCATTAGTCTGATCTTGGAGATAAGTGAGATATTTTTATCTCTCCAGATGGTGTTTAGTTTTGACAAAGCTGTTATTGTCTGTGCAGTCCTGCATACTACTTCTGGCTTGGATCCCTGGTCTGATACAATGGCTCCCAGGTACTTGAAGCTTTGAACTGTTTCCAGCTTCTGGTCATTAACCCTGATATCAGTGCTAATGCCATTGGTGTTATTAGTCATCAGTTTGGTCTTCTCTGCACTGATTTCCATGCCATATGTTTTGGAGGCCTTATTCAAGTGTTCTGTTAGGCTGGCAAGCTCTTTTTCTGATCCTGCTATTCCATCAATGTCATCTGCGAAGCGGAGGTTTGGAGAATGGTTTCGAACAACAGTTGGAGTAAGGCAGGGCTGTCTACTCTCACCCACTCTTTTCAACATCTTCCTTGAGAGAATCATGGCTGATGCACTGGAACATCATGAAGGATCAGTCAGCATTGGTGGCAGAACGATCACGAACCTCCGCTTCGCAGATCACTGACATATACAAACTATAAAATGTTTTGACTTTCCTCCATACTTTTTATCAGTTTGAAGGAAATTTTAAATCTTTCTCTACTAATTACAGGTCACTTTCCAGTAACGATATTTTCTTTTAGTTACTGTCATTTACCTTTGTAATGGAAATTTTTTTTTAAAATTGTTCTGATAATGTAGGTTCCTTTGAACTTGACAAGTGGTCAATAATAGTTCTAAACAGGGTAAACCAATGCCCTCATTTGAGACCAAAAATTATCCACAAGTGCCTACTGTATTATTATAAAACAGAAAAAATGTTCAGTAAAACTATGCATGATTTAGGAAAAGAAAATGCACAGCATATCAGCATATGAAGATTATGAGCCACATCAAAACAATAATTTACAAACATAAACATATCACATGCCACCTTTCTATGTCAGCATCAATACAGGATATTTTTCAAGTTGATGGTGTGATGAAAACCTACCTCTGGCGGAAATAGCATATCCAGTGATCCTTGGTATGACTCCATGAATTTCCCATTTCTCTGATCCCACTGCATAAGTGCCTCAGATTTTACGTCTCTTTCCTTGAGTTGATATTAGACTAAGGAGAGATTGATGATATTGCGTCTTAGAGGAAAGAGATTTGTATTGGTACTTGTGTGCATCAATATATTGATTTCAGACAATAGAAACAATACCTTCCAAAAACATGCCAAGGAAACACATATATAACAAAAGACACAGAACAGTTTAAAATTCTTCTTCTTCTTTTTTTTCTGTGTTGCATTGAGAAGCTTTTCAACTTAGGTTTTTGACTTTTCTCCAGTTGGATTTCTGAAACAGCATACACAGGACTGTAGTTCTTTCCGAAACCTAGATGACTGCCTGTAGTAGATGAAGACATTCACAGAGCTGTTCACCATCAGCAGCACATAGCCTATGCGGTGTGTCATATAGAACAAGTTCCTGTACCTCCCCACTGTGGTAAACTCCTCAACCAGAAATCTGGCTGCAGCCAGTGAAAGTTTCGGGGCGTTACAGGCGATGTAGACACAGGAGACAGTGATGAGGATTTTCACCAACGTCATCTGTCGTTTGTCCATGACGTTACTGCTGGTCTTCTGTCTCCAGTCCATGGCAGTTTTCAGCTTTCTCACAGTGACCACAGTGACGAAAGAGATGACACAGAAAGTGGAAAAGCTAATACCTGAAAGGATGCCATCTCTGATGACAAGAAACACAAGTTCGTTGTTTTTATACAGATCTGTGTCATCCATTACCATTCTCGCCTTTCCAGCAGCATCAATGTCTATTCTGACAAAATGCTTGAAAGCATACAGTGAGCAAAGCAGATTAAGGACAATAAAGATTCCAAAAATCAACCCTGCCATTCTTTTAGTTGTGAAGATGGTGGCCGACTTCAAAGGCCACACTACACAGATACATCTCTCTGTAGCAATGAGGGCAGTGATCACTCCAGAACTGTACCAGAAAGCGTACCAGAAATTGACAGTGAATTTATGAGTTTTCCATTTCAGAATCTGCACCTCAAAGGAATCTGGGAAGAGGACAGCAGCACAGTGAAAGAAAGGCAGGAACAAGACGGCCACGAACAGAAAGTCCACCAGGGACAGAGCAAAGAGACAGAGGTTCATCTTGTCCCGCAGACCATGACGAGAGAAGACCACCATGTTGATGATGTTGGCTGACATGCCCAGCAAACCAATCGTAGGTAGAATCCCGCACTCGATCACTATGGTTGCAACTTTGTAATCTTCTTTGCTAATAAGGGTGTCTGAGTCACTTGCAGTTAAATTTATCTTTTCTGTCCCAAGTACATTGGTTACACTTCCGTAGTCATAAATGGCTGCAGTGCTCAGCCATGTCTTCATTAGTGACTGCCATAATCATTACTTGGAATGAGATTAAAAACTCGTCAATCACGATGAGCTATGCCTTTCTTCAGTTATTGCACGCATGCACTTTATTCAATCACTTATCCAAACAACCAGAGATATGTATGATATGTGGCTGAGCTTGTCAATTTTTAAAGCATCTTCTGGGATTGTGTGTGCATCCTGTAGTTTGTTTTGAGTCCAATTTTAAAGAAACAAACTTTCTTTTCAAATTCAGCATCATATCACGCTTTTCTTGTTTGAATACTTTCAGTGTCCTCAAGATTTCAGGAAACTGATTATACCCATCTGTGGTATTTTATGCAAACTGATCCTTTAGGCACCAGAAGATAGCACACTATAGAAGCTTGGATCTGATGCCCTACATCAGGCTCAACCTGTCTGTCCCCTCAGTGCATCTGCAGCTGCAGCTTATTGTTGTCTGTTCACATTCAATTCCTGCTGCACTCAATAAGGAAATAAGCAGTTGCACGGAACGCTTTTAAATATGTGCTATGTTTATTAACAAAAACACACAGGACACTGCGTTCTTTTAAGTCTGCCTAAATAGCTATTCACTGTATAATATAGTGTTATGGTTTGGTCGTAACACTTTTTTAACACACACACACACACACACACGCGCGCGCGCACACATACACACACCAACACACACACACACACACACACACAAGCGCGCGCGTGCGCAAAGTATGAGTTATATTTCGTACATAAATAGATGTGTGTCATAACAATTCTTTAAAGGTAACAAAGATTATTTAATGCCTAAGATAATCATTCGTATTAAAGTAGATTAAGCGTCACCACTTACCACTTATCTTTACTATCACACACGCGCGCGCACACACACACGCACATACACACACACACACACTATATATATATATATATATATATAATATATATATATATATATATATATATAATATATATATATATATATATATATATATATATATAATATATATATATATAATCACATTCCCGGGCCTTTGCTTGCCAGCGTAAGCACGAAAAGATTTCTCCAGATAATGGTAATAATCATAATAATAATAATAAATGGAACTTATATAGCGATATATCTTGCAAAGACAAATATAAGTATCATCATCTTCGTCATCTCAAAGGTCACAATGACGAATTTATCATGATTTCTCTGTCTCTCTATATGCTTGCGCGCGCGCACGCGCGCACACACACTCGTACTCACACATACACACATACACACACACGCACACACACACACGCACACATATATATATATGTATAATATATATATATATATATATAAATATATATATATATATATATACATATATATACTCAACAAAAGCACACGTGCGCACCCCCACCCCCACCCCCCCCCCCCCCCACACACACGCACAACACACACACACACATACATACTCGCACACTAAGTCACTCATTCACTCACTCTTTCACATGAACGCAACATAGTACCATTACAATTGTATCTAAACACAAACACACACACGCGTGAGTGCGCAAACATGTTCACGCATAATCGCATGCACATACATACATACATACATACATACATACATAATACATAAATACATACATACATACATACAGCATAAAAACAATACATACTTACTTACATACAGAAAGACATACAAAAACATACAAGAAATACAATACATACATACAGAAAGAACATACATACATACAGACAGACATACATACATACACAACATACACTTACATACATGCTCACACACATAAATGTGTGCGAATGCACACATACACAGACACCTCACATCACACATACACACATACACCCTCTCTCTCTCTGTGTCTGTCTGTCTGTCTGTCCTCTCTCTCTCTTCTGTCTGTCTCTCTCACCAACAAACAAACAAACATGCAAACACATACTCACACGCACGCACACACACGCCTACACATGAAAATGATACACACACACACACACACACACACACACACACACACACACACACCTGTGCATGCACACATTCACGCAAACGCATGTGCACAGTAACGTGCACATGCAATTGTTTACACCACACACGCGCGCGCGCGCGCGCGCGCGCAGACGCACGCACGCAAAGAGATAGAAAAACAGTGTAGAGAGAGAGAGGGCAGAGAGGAGAGGACAGAGAGAGAGAGAGAGACAGAGACAGAGAGAGAGAGACAGACAGACAAAAGACAGAGACAGACAGAAAGAAACAGAGACAAAGATAGAGAGACAGACAGAGAGAGACAAGGAGACAGAGGAACAGAGAAACAGAGAGACTCTTATGTAAGATGACTAATGAGGCTTTGGTCAATGCACCATTATCGGGAGAGAATATACACAAAGCGCTGCTACCGTGAAGTAATTAACCAAGTTTCTTGGCATCTTGAACTGCAATAGCAGCTAGCAGTTCCATGGTGATTCGTCATTAACGTGTCATCATCCGCCAGAAAAACCGGTACACTTTTACACCAAGCCTGAACACTAATTGCAGAAATGTTAGGAATATCTGCTACGAAAATCTGTTGACGAACGTTGTGGGAAAAAAATAAAACAAAACACAAAAAACCAACTAAAAAGACCTGACAAGCAAAGAAAAGTGTGAATGGTTGAACTGCCACAAATCAAAACTCGGAGATGAAAAGAGAGATTCGACGGTATATCTCATCAGTACAATAAATAAATAAATAAATGAATAAATAAATAAATAAACAAATACATACATATATACAAACATACATACATACATACATACACACACATAAAGTTTCCTTGTCCCACTCATTGCTTACTGAATGAAGGCGTCAGTATGACATGTTCTTCTGCTGTAAAAAGAACTTTCATCCTGGGGGATAAATGAATAATAAAATCATATAAATCTTCTTTCACACAGCTCTACCAGCATCAAGTCAAGTTTCTTTCATGTGAATGCTTTGATTGGTTTGCTGTATTAGATTCAACACTCTAAAAAAAACCAACCACGAACTCCATGCATTATTATTATTATTATTATTTTCATTATTATTGTTGTTGTTGTTGTTGATTAGTGTTGTTGTTCTTCTTCTTCTTATTATTATTATTATTATCATCATATCATCATCATCATCATCATCATCATCATCATCATCATCATCAGTAGTACTAGCAGCAGTAGTAGCAGCAGCAACAGCAGCAGCAGCATTACTAATACTATCTATTCCTTTATTATTGATGGTGTTATGCAAAGTAAAGAAGTCATACAGTAAAAGAAATATATTCCTTTGTGTAACTGGCATAACTTCTCACTGCCTAATTTTGTTTTTCATATAGTATTCTATAATTATAAGTCTGGCTTTGGTGTTATTTCTGTTGATTTGGTTTGGGCTTTTTTTTTCTTGTTGTTGGGTTTGTTATGTTTTTTGTATTGGATGTTTGTTTGCTGCTTCATCCTCTATGGTGTTCCTCCTATCCTACTGTTCTCACGCCGCTCATTTCAACCTCTCCGTCCCCAGCAAATGCCAGATTAGTCATGTGGCATCGTGAGGGTTGGAAGTTCATAGGGAGTCTGTCTATGCCCCGGTCGCCGTGGGGACACTAACCAAAGGATCCTTGCAATGCTGCTGGGTCAGTTTGCTGGTGTTCAATGGTGCCTGTTCTGAGCTAGCATACGCAAGACACCACCTACTAAGTAAGCCTCCTGTTTACGACAGTTATAGCTCAGTTGCGGGGCCAGACTGAGTGAGATGACCACCCAGGCGTGGCGACCACCGCAACGTCCCTCCAGAGATTTTTCCTGTGGCCCTCCAACTCCTTCAATTGATCACGCACCATAAGCTACATGATTGTTGTTGCTATGGCTCCAAAAAGCTGTTTGTTTTCAATGTGTGTTCCAATTACTGAACAAAAGCTATTCGAAGCAACCTCCAACCTGAAGGTAAAGAGAGGTATACGAGGTCCACTGGCATGGCAAGACATGGTCAGTCTTCAGTCTCTGCACAACAACGTAGGTTCTCCGCAAGGATTGAAAACAAACAGGTTTCTTAAGTTTATAGAAAACAGCTGGTTTGCTGTTTACAGCTGATTTTCACAACAAGTAAGGTTTGAAACTCATTAACGGGATGGGACAACCTGGTGGTTTGAGTGATGCGCTCGTGATCTGCTGACCCGGGTTCGAATCTCGATCAAGAGGATTTTTCTCCTACAGTTAACATCAGTGCTGACACCACTTCCCCCAAAATTCCTTCGGATGAGACTATAAACCGAAGTCCGTGTGAACCCAGAACATCTTTCACACACGTTAAAACCAAGAGTAGGCCATTGTGTGCCGGTGGGAGCGGATGACAACGTTTATAAAACTGCATACACTCGGGGACTGGACGTAAAAAAGCACATGAATGCTTATTCCATTATCCTCGAAATAAAAAAAGAAAAAGAAAACTTTTTTAAAGAATAAATTCTTCTAGATGCCTACCTCTGTTCTAACAAAAAAAAGGGGTTTTGTTGTTTTCTTAATTGACCTTATTTGGAAAGTCAATACCACTCATAGAACAGAATCACAAAGAAGAAGCGGAGTCTTGTGACTTATCTGTCATACTGGTCCCTGCAAGTATACTATTCAGCGACCCTCTGAACACCCTCGTGGATGTGAACCGTTTTGTCAAATAGGCAGGGCAGACAATTCTTCATTCAGAATCCACAGGAACTGAGCAGACAGTATATGTGCTATCTACGACAGAGACATCAAAGTGGAAACATCATGCATGGAAATGGTTTGTTAAACAAAAAGACATCCAATAAGTTATAATACTGTGAAACAGTGATCCGAAAAAACAACAATACACAAACAAAAACATTTAACTTAGCACAGTCTGTTCTGGATCAGTTTGCCAGTACATGTAAATATGTCTTACCAGAAAGTACTATTTTCAGCCATAGCTATTCTCATTTCACTGAAATTAGTTTGTGGGTATAGTTTGTCAGAAAATATCTCATGCAGTTATCTTCTGATCCATGGCCAATACGAGATGGAGAGTTGAACATATCTTATCTGTGTCATCATTAATTTTATGGTTTATTCAATTTATTTCAATTATGACGCGACTGACAGTAACTAAACACTGCAGGTCATTCTTGAAATGGTTTGATGACCAAAGAAAGGAACTCATCCTACTTCACAGCTAAATACCGACAGGGCTCTGACTTACCAACCGCCAAGCGTAGTGGTTAGCGCATTTGATTTCAGACTTGAAGGTCGCCGTTTTGAATCCCATAAGAGTCATAGGGATTCTTCAGACTCCGGCCGGCTCCTTCCCAGAGTGAGTGTGTTGTGGGCTCATTGGGAAGACTAGAACCTTACAGTCGAGTTTCATCCACTTTACGGATGCGAGTTTGAGAGTGTTGCTCAAATTACCTGACCAACACAGCAGGTGTCTGTATTTCTCGGGGCTGGTTGATGCCGGGATATATTATGATAGTAAGCGTAGAGTACAACCCTGTCAAGTAGTCTCAAAGCATTTGCACTTCCACAGCTGCATCATCATGTCAACCGGGCCCGAGAGATAGAGACACCTGCAGTGTTGGTCAGGTAATTTGAGCAACACTCTCAAACTCACATCCGTTAAGTGGATGAAGCTCGACTGTCTGGTCCCAGTCTTCCCACTGAGCCCACAGCACACTCACTCTGGGTAGGAGCCGGCCGGAGTCCGAAAAATCCCTATGACTCTTATGGGAATCGAACCCGCGACCTTCCAGTCCGTAACCCAAGGCGCTAACTACTGCGCCATGGCGGCTGGTACGTCTATTCACATCTAGTGATTTTAGACAAAATCCAAAATAACCGTCGTCCGACATTTCTTCTTCTTTCTATGGAGTTAGCAGGACACCTAGCTGAAGAGCCGTTGCCAACAGACATCCAGTGCAACTCATTGCCGCCTCTGATTCCGAGTCTCCAGACTAGGATTGCAGAGCCATCTCTGAACACATCCTTCATGATTTGGTTCTGCGAGCTTCCTCTTTCCGGACTCAAAGAATAACTGCGATATCTGACCTCCCTCTCTCACTTCGACAAAAGCCTACTACTACATTTGATACTTTCAAATCCACCCTCAAAACACACTTATTTCTGACCTAGTATTTTCCCCCATAGCTACAGCTCTTGTATGTTTCTACTTTCAAGAGACGCCTTTATCTCCATCACCCTGCCTCATAGAGTTTTCACTCTGCGCGCGCGCGCGCGCGTGCGTGCGTGCGTGCGTGTGTGTGTGTAAATTTAAAATCAGTTAATCTTTCGTGAACCGTCGCATGTGTGTCGATGGTTCGACTGCAAGCGCTTTGTTTGCTTTTCTAAGATCAGTGCTCTAAAAATTCCACAGATCGTTATTATTATTGTTATCATCAAAGCTTTCTCACAATTCAGTTTGGAAAAGAAGAAATGTGATGGCGAATTCAAAAACTGAAACCATTACCCCTTCATGATGCTGTATGTCTAAGTGTTTGACAGACACTATGGCTGAGTGATGAGAGTGTTTGGTTTCTTTTCCTGCGAGTCCATAAAGTCAGTGGTTCCAATATCTTCAGCAGCAGAAGTGTCTCATGAATTAAGGGTTGGATTTCCTATGTCCTCCTTTCAATAGATCAGTAACTGCCTGTGCCTTTATTTATTTATTCTTTTATTTCGAGGATAATGAAATAAGCCCTCGCGTGCTTTGTTAAATCCTGTTCCTGTGTGTATGCAGTTTTATAACTTTTGTCATCCATTCCCACCAGCACACAATTGCCTACTCTTCCGAAAAGCGGAACGGGTTTAACGTGTGTGCAAAATATTCTACGTGCGTTTGCACACGGGACCTCGGTTTTTAGTCTCATCCAAAAGACTTTATTTACTTTGTGGGTATATGTATGCAAAAGATCAAATATGAACGTTAAAGATTCCATAATTCATGGCAGCGTTTCGCGAGGGTTTTTTCTCCATAGGTGGAATCCTGGAATAAGGTATACTGACTTACATTACTGCTGCATATGATTACGGTTGTTTATATTAAAATGTGATGTAGAAAGAATGAGGTGTTATATATATATATATATATATATATATATATATATATATATATATATATATATATATATATATTATATATATATATATCTTACTCTTCTTATGACGGGAGGCCTGTTGTGATTTTGTTCAGTTTTGTTTCTTGTATTGTGGTTTCATACTGGTTACAATGGGTCTCAATGGGCTTTTTTCTTTTCACATCGTTTCACTTATCAAAATAGAGAGGACATTTTTAAGCAAGTGGTAAGACGTAAACCAAGGAAACAAAGCAAAAGTTCATGTACAAAATGTGGCGGGGTGGGAGGGAGTGATGCAGTACACGCTGTATAATAATCACTCCATTTATTCATAAGGCGTTCATGACAGCCTGACATGTATGTAATATAATAAAAACTGTATTAATCAAATGGGTTTTTTTAAAGGGTATAGGTTTTCTCTCTTGAATATTCATTCCTTCGTGAACTACTCTTCCTTAAATTATTCTAGTTTGTTTTTCATATACTTATTCATTCTTGGACGGAATAAATGTGTGGCCAGAACAGTCGTTCTGCCCAAGTTAAGGGTATACAGCATTGAGCGTGGTCGCCTCTTGGATGGGTGACCGTTCGAGTGCCTCGGCTTCAGTAGTCCCTTCAATTAATCCCAGCTGTAAATGGGTACCTGCCCTCTTTAGGTCAAGGAAGCTAAAGCAGCGAGGGAGAGAAGATGGGCGACTGCTCTCAAGATGCTGACCCTCCTAGTAAAAAAGCCGAGAATCCTGATTGTGGCCTGTGGTCGGCAGTGGTGACCAAGGTGTGGTTGCTGCTGCAGGTGTGATGGAGTTCTCTTCGTTAGTGCGAGCCCACTTCTGTGTAGTGTAGCTGGACGTGGCTGCACTTGACGAGGCAGGACCTTCCTTTGAGTTGGCACAGGAGGCCATCTGTGTTGTGTGCCGATTTGTTATGCTTCCACCCCCTTTCTACACGCTCCCCCCCCCCTCCTCCTATGCACTCTTCAGGACTGAGCTCCTCTAGCAACCAACAGTGCGTTAGTACAGTTTCATTCTGGACTTCATGACAGTAGTCTTTTTCATCATTATTCTTGGGGTAGTAAACTTTTTATTCCGTGTTTGTGTGATTGTTTGGATGCGTAAATATTTGGGTGCGATTTTCATTTTTTAATAGTTTCCTTTGTTGACATTGTGTTCCGAGTTCAAGATGTGTTTTTTCATTTCAGAGAAAGGAGTATGAAAGGGATGTTATTATTGTTTTGACGTTATGTGCACATGCGTAAAGAGCTGTGTCAGTGTGCATGAAAATCATGGGGTCAAATCTTGTGATCGGCGTCTGATGAAGGCGATAATGTCTACGATCTCTCACATCAACTTAAATGCAGACCTGCCGATGCCTTATTGTGTATACGTATGCAGAAGGTCAACTATACGGGTTAAGAGATCGTGTAATTCTTGTCAGAGAGTTGTGGGTTGTTGAGGGGCAGACCTCACCAGATTCGCTTTACCCATCAGACAGCTTGTTTCCGTTCCTTGGCTAGAGGCCTGAGGTCACCAATGCAAGATTGTTGCGTAAATATGTGGTCGTATTTCCCCCTCTCCATTTAGGTAGCCTCATTCTGACTACACATGGCTTGACTAAATCATTGCTGTGCCCAGCGACTCCTCACAGAGTTAAGGGAAAAGAGAGATTCATTGGATGCCAGCATTAAACCACCAAGCTTAAAGTTTCAACTACGTTAGTTAACAATGTCTTGCTCCCAATAACATCAGCTACATGTGTGGGTCCGTCTCAATAGGGAACCACGTCTGTCACTGACTATGTGTTGTTGCTTGTGGTTTTTTCAATATTCAGTGAGGTGGTTCCTATGTTCATGTCACAGATGTCTTGTCACCTGTATATGTGAAAATACTGAATAAAAAAAAGTTGATTACAGCAAAAAATACAGAACTACGTCTAGACAGTCACATAAAAGATGATAAATAACATTCCTAAAATGGTTCTTCATAAGAAACAAAAGTGTATGCGCAGCTCAATTGAGTGAATTCACATTAATTGTTCTTGTACTATATGATATTGTGTTTCTTCATAATTATTGTGTATGGATTGCGATTTTGTTTTCACCAATGGAGTCTAGGGAAATAAATATTGACCGTTACAGCATTTGCTTTTGACCAGGATCTTGCGGGAGGGTGGAGGAGAAAGGCAGGGGGGGGGGGGGGGTACTTGTATTATGAGAGAGGGCAGCTTTGTGAATGAACTTTTCTGGGGGACAGTTTTCTGGCTGGTGGACAAAGTGACATTGCTGTTTCCTCCCTTAGAGTCTACATCTCTTGTGACTAGTGTCAGTTCATGGAGCTGAATAAGATGCTAATATTTTTGCAGACAGTTCTTGCTGCAGGAGCACAACCTGGAGAACCTGAGCGTCTGTCACCATTGTCAGTGGGTGGAGCTAAACAAGTTGGTGATGAACTGTATGCTGGCACATTTTTACCTGCAGATGCAACACCACGCTGTATAACGTGCCCTTGTTCTTTGCCGGTCTGACTTTCTGCAGCCTTGTGCAGCGTATGCTTTTTTGCACGTGCTATTTTTCACTTTTTTCAGCCAGGAACTCCGTGTGGTTGCTCTCAGAACTAAAGATGACACAGGCAGAGGCCGTTTTGCAATTTTCACAAAACTGATGAAAGGATAGTTTTTCTGGACCCATTTTAGAATCATTATTTGATAGCATGGATGACAGTTTCCACAGTCCGTCCCGTGCTCTCGGTGGAAAATGATGAAGCAGAGGCCATCACCATGTCTGCTCCGAGTGCTAAAAGTCTGACATATAGCTGAAAGTATCACCTGCCATGAAGCGTGCAGGTTGTGAAGGTAAAGGGCAAAAACTTGTCGCCAGAAATCCTGATATTTCTCATTGGGTTGTTATTGTCTGCCTCCTCTGTCAAATGAGCAGCAGCCGTTTTGTCAATGGTGTATGCCATAGCTCCCATGTCCAACAGCCCCAGTTCTGCTTGTGGAATAACATGCAGACATTGGGATCCAGGCAATTCACTGATGGTGTTTCTATTGTCGAGAGGAAGATTGTTGATAAGCATAATTATCAGTTGCCTTCAAATAACCAGCCCTGAGCTTGTTGAGGATGTCCTCCACCTAGTTATCAGACTTGTCCTTCAAGGTTCATTTAATTGCAAGGCGAACATTCTATTCCACAATCAGTCTCCTGTCTTGAGTGATAAGTTTTGTCAGCTCCTTCGCAGAGTCCTCTGTAAAGAAAGAAAGCTGTAATGAACTCAAAATACTTCAATATGAAGTGCATCTCCATGAAGGCGGTGGCTGAGTGGAGCTTATGTTGGTATTTTATGGCTCAAACATGGGGAGCAGCCCACTGTACAAGCTCAAAACTTGTGGTGGTTATGAAACAGCTGGATCAGGATGCCGTTTTTCCTCGATTCATTGGCTGATGACCAGGTCTGCCTGCCCATCTCCTGCTGAAACTCCACTCCTCCTCTGATACGCATTAGAAGCGCCCCTCAGTTAGGATTTGATGAATTATTTTCCTGTGCTCGATTTGTTGTTTTGTCAGGTAGGCAAAATAGAATAGAGCATCTATCGTTTTAAGGAGCTGCTCCGTCACCAGCAACATGTTCAGAAATCGGCTTGGGCGTGGACGCAACGTGTAAGGAACCTCCGGCACTTTTGGGCAATATTATAATGCAAATAAGTTCTTGAAATTTAGCAAAACTATTTTTAGCCTTTTCTAGGTCATAGAAGATGTCCTCCCAAACCGCTTCCACATCCCTGAACTGGTTGAACAGAGCATTTGCAGTGTCAGAAACAATGAGGGTGGTGTCCCAGCAATTTCAAAAAACTGTCCATGCTCTTGACTGCAGATCAGTTTTCATACCACTTTCGCAACCCCCATTGTGGCACAGTTGTCCATCAGCCATGACGTTGTCTTTGTTGATGGAACCTTCCTGTGCTCTAGTGCAGTGTGTAAGTCATCAAAGAGGTTCTTGAAGTGGCCTGGTTAACACTGAACAAGGCAAGATGGTGCATGCACCGACTTTCTTCTAGCATTGTCGTCACACTGCTGGACAACGACATTGAGCATCTCGTCCCTGCTGCTGTCGGTCGTTTCATCAGGATTTTTAAAGGAAACCCCAAGCTTTTCACTCGGTTCCTGTTTGTAAGCTGCAGCACACACCTGTCAGTTGCACTTGTTCTCTTCAGTTTCATCATCTTCAAGGAAGATTTGTCTTGAGCTAACTTGACTTATGCCCCTTGGTTCCTTGGGGAACATAGGACTGCAACAACACCCCTCCAACGAACTCGGCTTTGGGAGATCCTCTTCAGCTCAGCCCATGTCATTCCAGCTGCCTTCGTTTCTTCAACACTCCTAGGCCAGGTCTGTTTTGGTCGACCAACCTTCCGCTTCCCTTGTGGATTCCAGTCAAGGGCCTGTCTGGTGACACTTGACGCAGGCTTGCGGAGTGTATGGCTGATCCATCCCCACTTCCTTTGTTTAATAATGGACTCGATTGGGGTTTGTCTGGTTCTGTCCCACAGTTTGTTGGATATGGCTTCCGGCCACCTGATGTTGAGGATGTTCCTGAGGCACTTGTTGATAAAAGACTGGAGTTTGTGGGTGTTGGTTTTTGTTACCCTGCCAGGTTTCTGAGCCATAAAGTAGGACCGATTTGACATTGGTGTTGTAGATCCGAATCTTGTTTTGAAATGAGAGGGCTGTTGACCTCCAAATTGGCCGAAGGGTATTGAAGGCGTGACGGGCTTTGTTGATTCGGCACTTGATGTCTTCATCTGTTCCCCCATCTTTACTGACGACACTACCCAGGTAAATAAACTTGCCGACTTCCTTGATGGTTTCTTGCTGCAGTCGCACTGGGTCATGTGTTTTGTTGTTCACACTTATGACCTCCATCTTCCCGATGTTGATTTGGAGGCCAGTCTTTTCGGCTTCTTCAGCAACACGACAGAGCTTCTCTTGTGCGTCTTGTTGCCTGTGGGAGAGAAGGCTAACATCGTCTGCGAAGTCCAGGTCTTCCAGCTGCTTCATGAGGGTCCACTGTATGCCGGTTCTCCTGCCTGCTGTGGCCTGCCGCATTATCCAGTCAACCACCAACAGGAAGATGGTTGGCGACAACGGACAGCCCTGACGAACACCGGTCTGTACGGAGAAGGGTTCCGTCAGTTTCCCTTTATGGATGACTTGACAGGTGGCATCTTCATATAGCTGCTGGATGATGGTGAACTTTGGTCGAAAGCCTTAGTGATGCATCAGTTTCCAAATAACATCTCTGTCGACGCTGTCAAATGCCTTCTGGAAGTCGACAAAGACTGAGTATAGGGGGGTCTTCCATTCTAGGGACTGCTCAATGATGATGCGTATTGTGGTGATTTGATCTGTGCATGATCTGTCTTGCCTAAAGCCTGCCTGTTCATCCCGAAGTGTCTTGTCCAGTGCTGTCTTCAGTCTGTCTAGCATGATCCTTGTCAGTACTTTCCCTGGGATGGACAGTAGCATGATTCCTCTCCAGTTGTCGCAGGAGGACAGGTCCCCTTTCTTTGGCAGCTTGACGAGATGACCTTTCTTCCAGTAGACTCTCTTGCTCCCAGATCTTGTATAGGAGTGGGTATAACATCTCAGTGGAAGTTTGGATGTCTGCCTTCAGTGCTTCAGGTGGTATTCCGTCTGGGCCTGCTCCTTTGCCCGATTTGAGTGACTTTATGGTCTTGCGCTAAACGCGTGCATAAATCAATCCGGTCAGGAGCCAGAGGCACACGCTTCGTCGACCCCAAGTACAATCAGTGAGCCACAAGGGTGAAGGAATTTTTCATTCCATTAGTACCGTTGTTCCTGAAAATTACTCAGTTAAACTTGAAATTTTGTTTCCGATCTTGTTAAACAGCGATGGAGAAACACAAACCACACACTGGTTGGTTAGAGCGTTGCGCATTGCACTCGTGGTCTGCTGTCCCGTGTTCGAATCCCATTAAAGGGGAAATTTTCCCCTGGAGTTAACAACGCAAGTGCCGACTCCACTCACCCCCCAAATCCTTCGAATGAGGCTAAACCGAGGTCCCGTGTGCAAACGCATGCAGAACATCTTTCCAGCAGGTTAAAACATGCTCCACTTTTCGGGAGTAGGCCATTGTGTGCCGTTGCCACCCGGTGGGAACAAATAAAATTGATAAAACTGTATACACACGGGGACTCGATGTCAAAAAAAAGCACACGAGTGTTTATTCCATTTTCCTCGAGATGAATGTTTGTTTTTTTATCACACACACACAAATGGGACAGTCTGGTGGATTGAGTAATGCATTCGTGATCTGCGGACCTGGGTTCAAATCTCGTTCAAGTTAACATCAGTGCAGACTCCACTCTCCCCAAAAGTCCTTCGGACGAGACTAAACCCAGGTCCCGAGTGCGAACACACGCAGAACATCTTGCGCATGTAAACCTGTCCGCTTTTCGGATGAGTAGGCCATTGTGTGCCGGTACCATCCGGTGGGAACGGATGACAAAATTTACAAAACTGCATACACACGGGGACTGAATATAATAGCACACGAGTACTTATTCCATTTTCCTCGAAATAAACGATTAAGATAACACGCACGCCACACACACACGCGCGCGCACACACACACACGCACGCACGCGCGCGCGCGCGCTCCAAATAACAACATATTTGGCCACATTCTGAATTCGGGGACGATGTCTGGACAGGACACCAGTGTGCATGCGAGGTTGTTTGGTTTTTGAATTTGGGTTTAAGCAAAATTTTATTCGTTCAGTACAACGAGGCACAAATACATGAAACTAGTACAACAAGCCATACATAAACCGAGTAGTTAAGCATCATTGTGCATAAACAAACTGCAGCTGAAAAACATTACATCAGGTAGAGGCACAATAAGATGACCGCAAGTGTTCAAAGATTGTAAAATAGGGGGTAAATTCACATCATGGCAACACTATCGTCGCAAGATAGGCTGTGACATGTCTACACCAGAAAACACTACATTTTACATCCATACCAAATATTCAACATAGTTACGAGAAAATAAGATTGCATCTCTCTTTGTGCATTCACTCTGCATAGACGCCAGCAATATGTGTTGGCTGTGGGCATCATCTTGCATGTCTATGTATGCATGTTTGGCATAGGTACATGTGAACGTGCCATTGCGTACGTTGTGTAAGTGTGTGTGTGTGTGTGCATGCGAGTGTGTGTGTTTGCGAGCGTCTGTTCGTTTGTGTGTGTGGCGTGTGCGTGTGCGCGCGCGCGTTTGTGTGTGTGTGTGTGGGGGGGGGGGGGGTGCGTGGATGCGTGTGTGCGCGCGCGCGTATACATACACATTGTGTGTGTGTGTGTACACTTGTGCATGTATGTGTGCGTGTGTGTGTGTGTGCGCGCGCGCACGTAGACATACGTTTGTGCTATGAATGGACATGTTAAAAACACATATCAGTCAAGATCTAATTACAATACAAATGGATCATTTCAAATTAAGCCTTAGCTTTACTTTTGTCATCGGTTCCTACCGGCATAAAATGGCCTACTTTTCCAGAAGACGGAACAATGTTTTCTGGTGCGAGCAAGATTTTCTGCGAGCGTTTGCACAGGGGATCTCAGATTATAGTCTTATCTGTAGGACTTTCGGAGGAGTGAAGTTGGTACACATGTCAACTCCAGGAGGGAAATCCCGGGAAACGAATGCCTTGGTGGTGGCTCGAATCCGGGTCATCAGATCATGAGCACCCCCACCATACACACACATGCGCGCGCGTGCTCGCGCACTCACACACAATGCCAATCTTCCCTCATACAAAAAGTCGTTCAATAGTAATTTTAATGATTACAAGAAACATTTTAAAATATATAAGCAAATACATCAAGCATTATACACATTTGGAATACCTGGTTTCTAGTGAAATAATTTCTAGTTCCACGGAAATAAAACCCAAACAAAAAAAATTTCAACCCACAGTTTTTTATACAAATATTTAATTCAATTCCAGTTAAACATTAAAACGTCTTCTATGCTCAATTTTTCAACGTATTAGGTAAGGTATCCCCTTCACAAATTTCAAGGCATTCTAAAGCGTTTCTTTTATTTGTTGCTTCAGCTGCGAGCCGGCTACCCAACCCTAACTTCAGCTTACTTTTTTGCTGAAGGGGGAGGTAGGCTTTTCCCAATGCTCTGACCAGCATTGACACAATGACCGATCCTCCGCCTTTTGTGCTTTTCAAAACCCACACCATCATTTGATCCGTCTGACCACAACGACGAGTTGCAGTAAGCGCCAGAACTTCAGCTGTTGGGATTTTAAAAGAGGGAGTGGTACAAAGCTTGTAGCTTTCTCAAGAAAAAGGTCGGGAGGTCAAGTGCCTGTGGTGTGTGCTCACCACTTGATTTTTGAACTGCCTAGATAAAGGAGAGAAATTTCAAGCTTCCAAATTAAGTATTGAAACATTAAATGCCAAGAAACACCATCACTGAATATGTAGATTTAAAAGCATTCTTTGTTTTCATTAAAGAAATGTTAATGTTTGGAAACAAATAATGAAACATTTTATTGGGTCAGTTTTCTATTTTATGATGCTGTTTATGCAGGAGAAAAATAAGTAGTTAAGCAGCCTAATGGTGGAAGAAAAATCATACCTTACTGCTGGGGAATGGATAATCCCCCAAAAACATACCTTACTGCTGGGAAACTGATAATCCCCCAAAACCATACCTTACTGCTGGGGAATGGATAATCCCCAAGACAGGCAAATGCTTCATGAGCAAAAACAGTCACTTCAAACTGTAACGTCAATGACATTAGGCTGTGCTGGAATGATGATGTATAGGTACTGGAATAATGGTGTGTAGGTACTGGAATAATGGTGTACTGGAACAATGATGTATAGGTACTGGAATAATGTACTGGAATAATGATGTATAGGTACTGGAATAATGATGTATGGGTACTGGAATGGTGAAGCTCAAAACGGATGGAGAAGGCTCATCAATGCCAAACCTCCCCTGGGAGGAACATGACATAAAAGGAAGAAGAAGGTACTGGAATGATGTATAGGTACTGGAATAATGATGTATAGGTATAGCTGGTAGCACAGGAGTTGACAATTCCACCATTTACACCGAAAACAAATGTCATAAGCAGTAAACTGCTTCACTTTGCGCTAAATACGTGAAATCGAGTATAAAAAAGCAAAAATATAAAGTAACAGTCTTTTGTAATGAAGTCCAACAAATGCAAAATGTTTCAATATGAAATGTTAAAATATGTGATCGACAATCAGAGTAAAACAAAAAGCAGCGTTTAAATTACAAGACTAGCTGTTTACCAGCATTTCATGCTGAAATCCACATTTCACCTTACTTGAACAAGTTCTAAAGCAAACCACAAAAACACATGCACACAACAAAACAAGAATGTGTAAACACTACAAATACAGCCAAGAGTTGTATACATATGCTTATAAACAGTTTATAGCACATCACTAAATAATTCACATAGAGGCTAAACCATTTTTTTAAAACACAAACAAGGTTTCTTGAAAGCATAAAACAGCAAGAAGAAAGTCTGAACAAAACCAAAACAGCCTGTACTACACTGTATTCTGGATGTGATCTGTTAAAATACATTATATCACAACATTTGCAAACTGAAATGTTATAATACATTGGAGTTGTAGAAAAGCACAAATGCACATACAGCACAAAGATTGACAATGCAAAAGCAGACCCCCAAAAAACATGCAGCAGTCAGCATTGCTCAATAGAAAATGTTTGTAGTCTTACCAATACAACCAGATTTTTGTGGGGGCTTCCAACCTTTTTTCCCCACCTATTCATTTTGTCGTTTTGGGTGTTTTTTCTTTTTGCTTTTGATTACATTCAGGGGCGTCCAACCTCTTTTCTCCACTTTGTTTCTTAACAGATTAAACAAAACCAAGAACAGAAAACCAAAACAGTAACGGCTGTGGTCGAGTACATCAATGTGCTAGCAATGGAAATCAAAGACTGCTGCAAGAGATGCAATTCGAGTAGTCTACTAATGGGCTGGGGTGCTAAGACCTGGACAATGGTCATGTCCCTGACCCATAGCAAAGCAAGGCTGGGCAAGCAGAAAATGACCAGCCGCCATGGCGCAGTGGTTAGCGCCTTGGGTTACGGACTGGAAGGTCGCGGGTTCGAATCCCATAAGTCATAGGGATTTTTCGGACTCCGGCCGGCTCCTACCCAGAGTGAGTGTGCTGTGGGCTCAGTGGGAAGACTGGGACCACACAGTCGAGCTTCATCCACTTAACGGATGCGAGTTTGAGAGTGTTGCTCAAATTACCTGACCAACACTGCAGGTGTCTGTATCTCTCGGGCCCGGTTGACGCCGGGATATATTATGATAGTAAGCGTAGAGTACAACCCTGTCAAGTAGTCTCAAAGCATATGCACTTCCACAGCAGCATCATTACGTCATCCTCATTGTCATTGATCATCATGCAATTAAAAAAATTGCCTCTGATTCGGTGGTCCCAGTTTCTCTGGTCTCATGGTGACCTCAGATTCGGTTTGCCCATACACTTCTGTGCCTGTGGTGAGTTTGTGTCAAAGCCTTTGGGGTTGGAGGTTCGCGGGGGACGGTCGTTGGAGGGACGTTGTGGTGGTTGCCACCTCGGGTGGGCAACTCACTCAGTCTGGCTCCGCGACTGAGCTAATACTGTCGTTAGTAGGGGGCTTAGTAGGTGGTGTCCTGCGTATGTTAGCTCAGAACAGGCACCACTGAACACCGCCAAAGTGACCCAGCAGCAGTGCAGGGCCCCTCTGGCTGGTGGCCCCGCGGCGGCCTGATAGTGATTGGCTCCCTGTGGGCCTCCGGCTCTGAGGATGAGACATAAGAAAATCTGGGTATGGTTGTGGTGGGGAGATTGGAATGAGCGGTGTGGGAACAGCAGGACGGGGGACGTCACAGAAGATGAGGCAGCAAAAAAAAAAAAAAAAAGCAGAAAATGAGATAATCCTGCACATCTGAAACAGTATTCACGTTTTGGAATGAAAAGCCAAAACGGGTTCTCATAAATTCTGAAATGACAAAAGAGGAAATATCTTGTCTAAAATAAACATGCTACTTGAGAAATTCTTCCGCCTTTTCCAATATCCTGGCGATGTGTGTACTGTCAATAAGTACAGCTATGAAATCAGTAGCTCAAAAGATGTTTTAGCCACCACACACAACTTAAAATTCATTCTATTTCAGAAACTTGATGATAATAATAAGAAATGGAATGTATATAGCGCTATATCTTGCAAAAAAAATCAAAGCACTACCATCTGAAAAAAATAAGTAACCACACACGCTCATTCCCACTACCCTGAACATACTTGCTACCCCTCTTTTTTAATGATGCCCCTTTTCTCTAGTGCATCCTCACACCCACCCAGTACCTGGAGTCAAATGATCATACAATAATGTATACTCAAACCAGTGAACCCGACTTTTCTTTTAATAAACCCTTTTCGCCCTCTACTACTAAAGATTATTTTTTCGTGATGTCTAAAACAAAGTAACTTTTGTTTTTAAATCAACATTTTTGTCAAATTCTCCTGCTCCGACTCGCTACTGAACCTAGTCAAAATGTGTGACTGCCTGCCCCCTATCCCCATCCTTAGTCACTGAACATCGTCTCATCCCTTTGTTCCAGAAAACTTAACGTGTCTTCATTCCTTGCATCCTTTTCTCAAATTTTAGAACGGCTCCTCCTACTAGCCCCAAAAGAACAAACGTTTAGTCGTCGTGTCAACATTTTCCGGGTTTTTTCCGTCGAAAGAAAAAAAGTCGCTGTGTCCGCATATACATTTATCTGCCTGTCTTTTGTGTCCACATAAGGGGCCAAGGTTAAAGTTGAGGTTAGTGTTAGTGTTAAAAACAACCTGTTAATAACGGGTATGGGTTGACCGTCACCTGGTCGGTCTGAATGTTAGCATGTATGTGGACACAATAGCAGGCAGACAAACGGTATGTAGCTACAGACAAGGGTACGTATCTCGCAATAGTCTGGAGTTTTAAATCAGAATCACTAGTCCTATCAACAGCTAAGACTGTGTACTGGACTTCGGTGTTTGCAAATTTCGAGTTTTGCCATCAAAGTGGTTCCAGCCCTAAGACAATTTAAATAAGTTGTAGTCATTTAAAAAAGGAACCCAAAATAAACCCTGTAAGAAAATTATTAGCCAGGTATTTTTTCTATCTTCACTACAAATGTACATTTGTTCCCCTCCTAAACGCCTGTTTCTCTTCTGTGCTTTTAACCTGATCTCCCAGCAACTAACCCCTTCCCTTTCTCTCTTGCTGAAAATATACAAAGGTTTGCGAATATGACCCTTATAGAATTTTGATTTAAGTGTGCCATTTTTCCTTTGAATTTTTTTAGGTATCTAACATATGAAAGATGTTTCCTTATTTTCCATTAACTGAATTTTTCTTAATTTGACACCCCACCCCACCCGTCCCCAAAAGCAATGTCAATTATACATGTTCTGTAGGCCATATTATCACAAACTTATTTTCTTCCACCGTTTCATTTCATAGCTGTCCCCGTTTTTAACAGCCAAAATCCCATCACCCTGCCAAAGTGTATAACCTGTGTGTGTGTGTGTGTGTGTGTGTGTGCACGTGTGTGTGTGCACGTGTGTGTGTGTGTGTGTGCACGTGTGTGTGTGTGTGTGCACGTGTGTGTGTGTGTGTGCACGTGTGTGTGTGTGTGCACGTGTGTGTGTGTGTGTGGTGTGTGTGCACATGTGTGTGTGTGTGTGCGCGTGTGTACATGTGTGTGTGTGTGTACATTTGGACTTGTAACTATTAATTGCTGTTGGTTGCGTGACTAAAAATTAGTCGAGTGCAAGCCCTTTGATTTGTCTGTGCAAGATACAGCGTTATATAAGTTTCATTTATCATTATGAATCATTTGGTCCGATTCATTGAAAAAAATCCTAATAGAAAACCAGTCACAAAAACCATATAAGAACAGGACTATTTTTGCAACCAATCATTAAAATATGGTTCAATCAAAAGCACGGATAAAAAAATGTTTTAAAGCATAAGTAATATTTGCCACCTTGTCCTACAAACATGGGACAGGAATATTACTTGAATCAAAAATTCATTCTATTTCATTTGAACTGGGGAAAATATGCTTCATAATTTAAAAAAAAAGTTATTTCCAATCGTAATTTCAATGAAAGTTAATGTGAAGACCAGAGTACTTGATCAAGCAATCATTAGATCATTTAAGAACTTTTTTTAAAAAAAAACATTTTTCCCGAAAATCGATAAGTTATTTCAGGAATCAAGTATTTTCTCGAGTAATTTTGTGATCGAAATCATTCAAAAACAAAAAAATACATACAAACCATTTACAAGATGTTCCATATCCCATGATCATAAAAGGAACATATACAAAAGTGTACTCAACCTTAAGGACTATTTTAAACATTAATATTCATGTTATATATAACAGACAATGAAGATACATAACAAATGAAACGGGGTATGTTGATGCAGAGTCAAAATACAACAGAAAACTCAAGATAATAATAATAATAAATGGAACTTATATAGCGCTATATCTTGCAAAGACAAATCAAAGCGCATGCATTCAACCTAATCTTAGTCATGTAATCAATGATAAATAATCAATAGTTCAAACAGATATTTACAAACATGGTGCGCTGCAGACATAATCTATGAAATAAAATTTCAATAGTCAAATGTTTTACAAAAGCACACACACACTCACACAGGTCGTATACTTTAGCAGGGTGATAGGACATGGGTTAGTGAAGGTGGGATAGCTCTGATATGAAACAGGAGGGGGGAAATCTTAGGTTTGAAATAAATATGTCTTGAGGCTGGATTTAAGTGTCATAACTAGGTTTCTGGCGAAGAGAGAGGGAGCTCATTCCAGGTCGATGGACCCGAAATAGAGAAAGAGCGGCGGCCAACAGTGGATTGGTTGAATCTAGGTATTCGTAGGCACAAGGTATCTGCAGTAGAGTGGAGGGAACGTGAAGGAGTGTACAGGTTAAGACATTCACAGAGGTAGGAGGGTGCAGTTTTGTGTTGACATTTGTAACAGAGGGTACTGATCTTATAATTTACTCTCTGTGGCACAGGCAGCCAATGGAGAGATCGCAAGAGGGGTAATGTGCTCAGATTTTTTTCTTTCTGAGAACTAGTCGAGCTGCGGAGTTTTGTATACGTTGAAGGGAGTGGATAGCTGATGCTGGCAGACCAGACAAAAGAGAATTACAATAGTCCAGACGTGAAAGAATGAGAGAAGTGACAAGTTTGGCTGTTGCATCAGTGGACAGGTACTTTCGAATTGCACTAATACGCCGTAATTGATAGTAGGGCGACCGACAGGTCTGGGTGATGAATTTTTTCACAGAGAGTGTGTTGATAACGACACCTAGATACTTCACAGCAGTGGATAGAGGGACTGATGTATTGCCGAGTTCTATTGAAGCTGTTGTAATGGAAGAGAGTTTGTGTTTGATCCCTACGATCATGGCTTCAGTTTTATCTGCATTCAGCTGTAATTTGTTCTGTGTCATCCAGTTTTGAATATTTTCAAAGCAGCGGGCCATATTTGTCAGGAGAGAAGGCAGATTTTCAGGAGTAACACCGCTTTGAATCAAGAGTCATCTGCGTAAAAATGATAGTTGATTTGATGACGGTTTATTATATGCGACAGTGGGGCAGTGTAAAGAGTGAAAAGAACAGGGCCTAGAACTGATCCCTGTGGGACTCCGCATTCCAGTTTGGCAGGTATTGATTGAATCTTGTTTACTGCAACTGTCTGGGATCGGTCAGTAAGGTATGAGTTAAACCAGGTCAGGGCTGTGCCAGTAACACCGAACGTTTTTTGAAGACGGGAGAGAAGAATCGAGTGGTCTATAGTATCGAAGGCTGCTGATAAGTCGAGTAGAGTGAGAAGGGAGATTTTCCCTGAGTCAGAAGCGAGTAGAAGCGTGTTTAAAGTGTGAACTAGGGAGGTTTCAGTGCTGTGGTTGACGCGATAGGCAGACAAACTCAGGAAGAAGATTGTTGAAGAGAAGGTGGTTGTTGAGCTGTTTGAGAACTACTTCAATAAACTTCAATAGCAATTATTCAAAATAAATTAAGGACATAGGAAGAAAAATCCCTACGTACACATATACGAGAAAAAACATTTAAATAAAATAGAATCACCAACAAACATCTTTAACATGCGAGCAATGTCATTTAGGTCAGACAAATTTGTGGAGTGTCTTCACTACTGACTTTTTCTTTTAAGGGGATGTCTCCTAACATATGTGACTGACAACTGCTCTGACACCTCTACCTTTTGTAATTTTTATCGGTTTCAATGAAATTTCATAGGCATGCCAAGTTGTGTGGAATTTTGCTGATTTAAGGTTAACACACACGACATATTTTTCAGTTTCATATCTTGCTCTTATAATTCTTTTGAAAACACTGAAATGACGTATTTGTTCCTCCATTTTGCATTTATATATAGAGAATGTTGCTATTAATATAATACAGTCAAATATTTCATCTGATCTACAGTATTTGTCATTTCCAAAAATAATGAGGCGTCCACTAAGGGATAAAGCAGTAATAAGCGGTCAAGCAGTGGTAATTAAAGTCACTCCAAAAAGCTTTCACGGACATGCCTCTCCAGAACGTTCTATGCTATCTTTTTCAAGATGACAGAAGCTGATTTTCAAATGTTTTATTTTTCGTAGTGCTTCAATTTTATATCAATTTACAATACTAAGACGTCTTCCTTAAATGAAGTGCTTTCATCCTTGATGGGCGTCCTTGATAGATGTCCTCGAGTACTGGTAGCGTCGTCGTCCTCTTTTACCTTGGGATTCTTGTCATGTTGAGTGTCAGATCTGTAAAGGAAAAAAAACAGTTGTCTAGCTTGCAAAATGAGAATGGACTGGGAGGCAGAAAATAAAGAGGACAAAAAGGTAGTTTCATACCAACCAAAAGGGAAATTTCTCAATCCTAGTAAGACAACGGAGAGTTTAAACATACGCTGTTGTGTGTGTGTGTGTGTTTGTGTGTCGTGTGTGTGTGTATGTGTAGTGTGTGTGTGTGTGTGTTGTATTTGTGTGTGTTTAGTGTATGTGTGTGTATGTGTAGTGTGTGTGTATGTGTAGTGTGTGTGTATGTGTGTGTTATGTGTGTGTGGTAGTGTATGTGTGTGTGATGTGTGTTGTGGTGTTGTGTGATGTGTGAGTGTGTGTGTGTTGTTGTAGTGTGTGTGTATGTGTGTATTGTGTATGGTGAGTGTGTGTGTATTGTGTGTGTGTGTGTGTGTGTTGTGTGTAGTGTAGTGTGTATGTGTGTGTTTGTAGTGTGTGTATTGTGTGGGTGTGTGTGTGTGTAATGTGTGTTATATGTGTGTATGTGTGTGTGGGTGTGGTGTTGTGTGGGGTGGGTGTGTAGTGTGTGTGTGAGTATTGTGTGTATGAGTGTGTGTTGTATTGTGACTATAGTCTTTTATGTGTGTGAATTGTTGCTATAGTGTGATCATGTGTAGTGTAAATGTATATCGTGTGTAATGGTTGTGTGGCTGGTTGATTGTTGATGTTGGGAGTGTGTGTAAGTGTGTGTGTGTGAATGTTGTATGCGATGTGTGTGATGTTAGTGTTTCCTTATTTTGAATGTAATAATCTCATTTGTGGATGTTGTTGTGTGTGTGATGTTGTCGCGGCATGTGATGTGTGTGTGAAGTGTGTAAAAATAGAGTTATGTGTGAGATGAGAGTGTGAGTGATGATGTGGTGGTAGTGCTTGGCGTTATCACAGTGAAAGTGTGGCCAATATATTTTTAATCGCAGTGATGTTCTGTATTCACCTAATATTTTAGAATTTAATACAATAACATGTGTTGTAAAACTTTGTTGCGTACATGGTTTGGAAGACAGATTGATAAAAAGTACGAGTAAGTTAAGGTAAATAATAAGTCTTTTGAGCACAATGATCCCAAATTTTTATGACTATGATTTTTACAAGCTGAAATGTGTAGGCACAATTTTTATTTTAAAAATCATTTCGCACTGCACTGCCTTCTAAGTAGCTCTTCCACCTTAAGATTTCTAGAATTTCAACACAATCTACATGTGTGTGTGTGTGTGTGTGTGTGTGTGCGCGTGCGTGTGGTGTGTGTGTGTGAGAGAGAGAGAGAGAGAGAGAGAGAGAGAGAGAGAGAGAGAGAGTGAGGTGAGAGTGAAGTGAGAGTGCTTGTGCCTTGTTATGCAAACAATGAAAAAAATCCCCCAAAATATTTTTAATGAAGTAAATGAAATTCTATGACAGACGCAAAACTATTTTAAACAAATTCTTAACAGGAATAGGACTTCTTTGAATAAAACTAGTTACAGTGACAGGAATGGGACTTCTTTGAATAAAACTAGTTACAGTGACAGCTCCTGCTTAACATATTGCTCTTTTAAAATATCTTAATCTTTTATACTTATGTTGTAAAGGAAGTGAAATATATTTATCAATAAATATAGCCACAAATGGTTATCTCCCTTGCTTATTTTGATTTTACAGGGAAAAGGCACAAATATTTGCTAATTTATTTTTCTAAAATGGTACAGCATCATAGCAAGACTGTTGAAATCATAAATGCTACGTCTAAATTGCAGAGGTAAACAACTGATCGCCTCATGTGCAGTAATGTCATTTTGTCCATCATGCAAAATTTTTCAATCGAAATAGCAAAGATAATATTACATCTGGAGGCATAACTAATGCCTTGTTAAACCTGATCAATGCATGCAATATCCTTGAAGTTGGAAACAAACTTCTGAGAGCCATGGCTATCAGAATTTGAGTTTAACCTTTTCTTCAACAGCTTGATGATTGGCACTGGAAACCGGCAGTATAGTGTCTTGATTATTCAATTTATGTGGACTTGCTTTCACATTTTGGATAATGAAGATTACCTTGAAACTGGAATATTAGAATTGTGGCTAAAAACCAGGAAAATTGACAGCTGCAATGATCTGATTTTACCGCTTTGAAACATAACAGATTTGTAATTTGTCCTTTAGGTAAAATTCCACTTCAGGCTTTGTTGCCTTAAGCTATAAAATGTTTTGATCTCTCGAAACAAAAATAATTTTTATTTACAAATATTCTCACAATTTTTGTCCTTTAATTGCTCAAAAGTTATTTTGGTCAATGCTGTTAATTCGAATAAAATGGACACTAATTTTCTAAAGAAAATATACATTTTTCTTCTTATATTTATACACTAAACTACAATATAATCTCACAATAAATTACAAAATTAATTATATATAATCCCCATTTGGAAGATGTATCACACTTCAGCTTGTGCTTTATCAACTCGAATTCAAAATGGTGTGAAGTTATCTTTCCGGAATGCTATAGATCTACACTTAACTCTTTAAAGACATCACATTCTAATTTCTTTTACTTTACTGCCTCTATTACAATCACTTCATACCTGTTAGGTGACACCGCCACAGCAAAATCCACAGTTCATAATGGTGCCATTTGGTTCCCGTCTCAGCCCCTGAAGAGAGGAAGTTGTAATCAGTAACATAAAAACTTCTGAGGTTTATGTCGATAGTTACATTCATCTTAGCAGGCTACATTAAAATCATTGCATTAGGAGTATTCTTTACAGAAATTTATCATAATTCAGTTTACCTTTATCAGCTCAAGTAATGCAATTCTTTATTTCCGCACTTGTAAAGATCAAAGTTATAACAATTAAAGCACAAACCAATTCTATCAAACCCTTTTTATTGATTTGGTCTGCAAATGTACACAAACGACTTTTATCATATGAAATACAAAAAGCTCCATATATTTCAAATTACTGTTTTCACTAGCAATGACGGACACAGTAATTTCTTTACAGTTTTGGTTACAAATGAGATTGGTGGAAAGATCAGGATGAGAAGTGTGGGTACTGCACCACAGAAAAACTGAAGAGTAGGCAGCAAAAAATAAAACGCACACACACACACAAAACTCAGGATGGGCAAATTTACTTCAAGTTAAATGATCTAAATGAAAAAAAAAACTGGAATAAAAAAAAATATCAGATCAGAATGATAGAAAAGGAATGGAAGCAAAAATATCCACATATTACCTTTGTTTTTGAAAACGCTTGCCATGGTAGCTGCCATAACATGTCAGGTCAATGGCTCTTGATTCTAGCTCCTGGACCCCTGAAAGCAAAAGTCGCCATCAGTAAGACTGAAAACATCCCAGCTTTTATGGCTCAGGTTAAAATTAATTTCATTAGTTTTTTCAAAATACCCTTTCATGTTTCATCAACTTGGTTAAATATCTTTTGTGACTACTAAATGGGCTTTGAAGTTTTTCTAATTAATGCAGAATCCAGAATACCTTTTTTTATTTGTAAACTTTTTCGATACTATGATAATAACTCCCTATTCCAGATAAAGATCATACTGTATCTTCAGCCACTAAACAATTTCTTTTCTAAGAAAAATCTATGTAGCTCAACTTTTTTCTCCTAAACACAAAATTACAGTTAAAAGCTGACAGCTGAATCATGCATACATCAAAGTCACTCATCTGCGGCTATACAGTTTTCCATATACTTACACATGCAAGGACGTGGATGTAGCGTCTCCCCCAGATGATCGCCCCACTCCTTAAGACTCCCTGGATGATCCACATGATGAACTCCCTAGATGATCCACATGATGAAGACTCCCTGGATGATCCACATGATGAAGACTCCCTGGATGATCCACATGATGAAGACTCCCTAGATGATCCACATGAAGACTCCCTGGATGATCCACATGACACCAGACTAGGACCCGAGTGGAATCAAGGGGGGAAAGGAGCCTAAGGTAATGCTTTATCAAATGTCTGTGTGTTATCAAATCACATCCCTCCTGACCACTGTCCCACACTGGGGCCTAATCCCTTCATGACCACTGTCCCACAGTCCTTGCAGATGGCGATATTTTCTGCTAGTCAGATCACTATCGTCAAGATTGCTCTATTTTGATTTCTTCCAAATATTTATCTTTTTATTCTGTTGGTCGTTCATATCATTTTCTTGTTAGCTTTAGTGCTCATTTCATTTCATTTGATTCTATTTCATTTTACTTTGTCATATTTTTCTTTAGCAATAAGTACTGATGCAATCAGAAGTGTGATGCCTATTGATCCATCAAAAGAGAGAGAGGCCTACATATGACATTTAAATCCAGCCTCAAGACATTTGTTTCATTCCTAACTTTTTCCCCTCTTTCATCTCAAAACTGCCCCTGCCTTCAACAGCCAAAATCCCATTACCCTGCCAAAGCCTACAACCTTTGTGTGTGTGTGTGTGTGTGTGTGTGTGTGTGTGTGTGTGTGTGTGTGTGTGTGTGTGTGTGTGTGTGTGTACATTTGAATTTTGTTTAAGCTTTTGATAGTTATTGGCTGCATGACTAAGAATATGTTGAATGCAAGCGCTCTGATTTGTCTGATTTGCAAGGTATAGCGCTAAACAAATTCCATTTATTATTAATATTAAAAGCAATTGACTTGGGCGTGAAGAGGCAGACTATGCAAAGCTTAGAACTTCAGGAGCACAATTTGGCAAGAGTTTGAGGAAATATACAAATGAGACCCGTGTCCTTTCTTGTGAGCAGTGTTGACATGTCTCACAGCTGATTTTGGTCATGCCTATGACTGCTATACACAAGCAGTTCTGTATTTGGTGACAGCATAAAAGGTAAAATGGTAAAGATTTCTATGACCTAGTCTTTTTTAAATTTCATTTAAAGTCTTTTCACATTAAGTGATATTAGAGAAGACCTAGTGGTTATTGGGAAGTGAGGTGTCCTAAACTTCAGCTCCTCTAAGGGCCAACATCTTGAGGGTTGCACCCATCTCCTCTCCCTCGCTGCTGTACCCTCACAGTCTCTGAAGAGGGCAGGTATCCATTTACAGCTGGGTCAACTGGAGGACTGCACTGAGGCCTTGATGCACTAACAGTCACCCACCTATGAGGCAACTACACTCAACGCTTTCATAACCTTTGCTTAAAGTTAAACAGCGTTGAGTGGTTGCCTCGCGGATGGCAACAGTCAAAAATTCGCAAGGTAACCACACTCAACGCTTAATAACCTTAAGGTTAAAGAGCGTTGAGTTTGGTTGCCTTGGCCTACTGAACAGTCACCCATCGGCAGGGTAGCCACGCTCAATGTTTCCTAACCTTACATTAAGGTTAGAAAGCATTGTCTGGTTGCCTTGGCATACTGAACAGTCACCCATCGGCAGGGTAACCATGCTCAATGTTTCCTAACCTTACATTAAGGTTAGAAAACATTGTGTGGCTGCCTTGGCATACTGAACAGTAACCTATCGGTAGGGTAACCATGCTCAATGTCTCCTAACCTTACATTAAGGTTAGAAAGCATTGTCTGGTTGCCTTGGCATACTGAACAGTCACCCATCGGCAGGGTAACCATGCTCAATGTTTCCTAACCTTACATTAAGGTTAGAAAACATTGTGTGGCTGCCTTGGCATACTGAACAGTAACCTATCGGTAGGGTAACCATGCTCAATGTCTCCTAACCTTACATTAAGGTTAGAAAGCATTGTCTGGCTGCCTTGGCATACTGAACAGTCACCCATCGGCAGGGTAACCATGCTCAATGTTTCCTAACCTTACATTAAGGTTAGAAAGCATTGGTTGCCTTGGCATACTGAACAGTCACCCATCGGCAGGGTAACCATGCTCAATGTCTCCTAACCTTACATTAAGGTTAGAAAGCATTGGTTGCCTTGGCATACTGAACAGTCACCCATCGGCAGGGTAGCCTCTCTCCAAGCTGTCTAACCTTTGCTTAAAGTTAAATAGCTTGAGAGAGGTTGTCTAGTGGATAGTGATCGCCTAACCACAAGGTAACCACACTTAATGCTTTCTAACCTTTAGCTCAAGGTTAAACAGCATTGAACGTGGTTGTCTAGCAGAAATGGTGACTGTGTGCCTTGGTTCAGTACAGTTCTCCAGTTCACCCAGCTGTAAATGGGTACCTGCCCTCTTCAGGGACAGGGAAGGTAAAGCAGCGAAGGAGAGGAGATGAGCGCCACCCTCAAGATGCTGACCCCTGGAAAAGCTGGGGTCTTGGACACCTCGCCTCCAAACGACCACCAAGGTTATGGGAAATCTTTACCTTACTCTTTATAACTTCCAATATTGAATGCTGAATCACTAATTGCTAACTGCCACGGATATTTTTTTCTAACGCGACAGGTTATCTAGCCCTACTCATGCTAATGCAATAAAATATGTTACCAATGCTCTGGTTTGATCCAGTCTGATCCGATTACATAAAAGTCTTGAAAATAAGCATTAGGACAATACAATATCTCCATTTTGAAGATAAAGCAGCCAACAGACTGGCCTCCCTAACTGCAGAGTTTGGGCAAAGGGGATTCCTTGTAGTGTTGTCACTATAAACATTACTTCTCAAGGGGCTTGAGATGTCATGCAACCCTACCGTTTCAAACAGGTCCTATACTCTTATCTCAAACTGACAGCTTGCCTCCTCCTCCTACCACTCAATGCTCAATTTGAAGCTTAGTCGTGTTGATTTCACAAGCGTGTTTCCCTCGTGTATATGATGGAAGCTCCAGGCACACTGCGACCTATATTCTATTTTGTTTTACAGTTTGTCCTGCTGACACTGAACGGTCCAAACAGATTTGAGTAATCCTGAATTACAATGTCGGAAAGCAGAATCGAATCTTTAATAATTAGATGGAACCTTTATTCAAGATCTTACGCAAATAAGGCTCTGGATTTTTTTCTAGGTTTCCTGTATCCTCCATTCTATACCCTTTAACCACACGGGCCTAGCACAGTAAAGTCATGCATGCTTAGCATCGTACGCGTGGAGATCGTGATGAAGTCGGTGCAGCAAGTACCTGATGAAAACCATAAAAATGCGAGAAATATACGACATCGTGTAAGTATGGAAAAGTATGGAAAGAGAGAGAGAGGGGGGGGGGGTAGAGGGCGGGAGAGGGAGAGAGGGCAAGAGCAAGAGAGAGATGGGGGGAGGGAGGGACAGAGAAAGAGGAATGAGAGGAGGGCAAGGGAGAGAGACAGACACAGAGGGAGGGAGGGGGTAGAGAGACAGAGAGGCAAACAGACGGATAGAGGCAGAGAGCTGGAGGGACAGAGAGACAAGAGTTTCTAAAGAATTTTGCCAATGACAATGCTCTTGTTCCCAAGGTTCTTTAACGGGTATGAAATGCTGTGTTGCGTGCAGGACCTTGGTTTATCGTCCCATACCACAAGTCACAATGTGTGTGGGGTTACGGTCGGAATCGGATGAGAATTGAATATTGCATGCACGAGCGCAGGCACAAATTTTCTCACACGCTCGCAAACTTGTCTGATGCTCATGGGTTGAAGCTAGCATGTCACTAAACTGGATGGGGTTAGATTACACTGGTACACTGATTTCCCAGTGTAAGCTCTACAGCTCTGAGCAGCAAGCCAGTCTTTGGGGTGAAACTCGCTCCTCCAAGATGCAACTAAATAGAAATAAAACTGACATTTGTTCACAAATCTTTGATGATCATCTGCTCGAAAACTATTCCTCAGCAAAATACGACAACCATTCTCAAAACAGTATTTTATCAAATATAATGGAATAAGCACTCATGCTCATTTACATCCAGTCCCCGTGTGTATGCAATTTTGTAAAGTTTCTCATCCGTTCCCACAGGCACACAATGGCCCGGTCTTCCGAAAAGCTTGTTTAAATGATGAACATGGAAGGCACCTTGTTCAGTGTTTTACCAACAAACCAACGTCTCGGCAGCTATTAGAAGCAGACCATAGATGCTACGTAAACATATCACACAGAGCTTCGCGAACTTTTAAAAGGTGCTATTTGGCTCCTGGACGTCAATAGGCGCTTAATGGCTAGCGTTTTGCCATTTACATCTACCTTCCTTTCTCTCCCTCCTCCCCCCTTTCTACTATTGTATCGTAGTTTAAGTTCGCAGGAGGCACAGAAAGAGAGACAGGAGAGCGAGAGCACAAGGGAGGGAGAGACAGACGGAGAGAGCGGAGAGAGAGCGCGAGAGAAAGAGAGCCTGCGTGTGTGTGTTCATGCCTATCTACTGCCAACAACCAAGCTTACTTGAAGACAATATTCAGACATTATACCAAGTATAATAATATAATAATAATGTATGGAATTTATATAGTGCTGAATCTTTTAAAGCAACAAATCAAAGCGCTCAGGTGACAATTTAAAAAAATTGTATATATATCGAGGATAATGGTATAAGCACTCGTGTGCTTTTTTTGCATCTAGTCCCCGTGTGTATGCGGTTTTGTAAATTTTGTCATCTGTTCCCATCGGCACACAATAGCCTACTTTCGAAAAGCGGAACAGGATATAACGTGTGCGCAAGATGTTCTGCATGTGTTCGCACACGGGGCCTCGGCTTATAGTCTCATCCGAAGGACGAAGTATCATGGCGTCTACAAAATGTAATAAATTTAAATCATACTCACATTTACATGGTAGCTGAAGTCGCATTTCAGTATCACATTGACAAGGGATACCAACAGCTGCAAAGAAGCTTGCCGGCAATTTCTTGCTGGTGCGGCATTTCTGTTCGTGTGTGTTCGTCAGTGGACAGTTCAGTCGTTGCAGTGAAGGTAGCAAAACGTTGCTGCAGGTCTTCCAAGTTCCAACAGAGCTTCTTGGCCTTGAGAGTTGGGTTAGGCCATCTTTCGGAGCGTCTTGTATTGTGAGCAGGGCTGCAATGGGAGTGGATCCACTGCAGGCTATGGTATGGCATGTGCAGGGGGAGGCAAAAGTGAACGACAGGCTGGTCAAGTCAGTTTTCTTTCTATATTGATTGTTAAGCGTTGTTAAGTCTATGAGCCGATTGTCTATGAAGCAGACAAGCTGGCTTTGATGATGGTTCCTGCCTTTTTCCTGTCTTCCGTTTCAGCCTTGTTTGCGGTCACATCAGTATAAACATGGGTCCAGGTGTCGGTTCACATCAGTGTAATCATGGGTCCATAAGTCGTTCACACCAGTGTAATCATGGGTCCATAAGTCGTTCACACCAGTGTAAACATGGGTCCAGGAGTCATTCACATATCGGTGTAATCATAGGTCCAGGAGTCATTCACATCAGTGTAAACATGGGTCCAGGAGTCATTCACATATCAGTGTAATCATAGGTCCAGGAGTCATTCACATCAGTGTAAACATGGGTCCAGGAGTCATTCACATCAGTGTAAACATGGGTAGCGTGGAGATTAGTTAGTGGGTCTGAATGTCTTCCAAGGGCGCGTGACTTTTTCTCTGGGGCTGTTTGTGTGCGTCTTTTGGCTCCACACCAGAAATGCTGTGTCTGAATGAGGGCAGAAACCCCTCACTATAGCCTGGGGCAGCAAGACATTGAGATAGATCTCTTTAGAGTCAGTGTCAAGGATGTCCTGATATTGTCAATCATCTTGAGCTTGTGAATCGTAGATTCCTTGACTTTTGTTGTTTTGTTGGCTGGGACAGTCTTTGCCAGTTGATCAGCAGGGTGGAGTTTCATTCTTTGAAAGCCTGAAAACGGTCGTCTTTCTGGCGCATCCCTGTGAACATACAGGTTTCGGTTCCCGTTCAGTTTTATTTATTTATTTATTGTTTTATATCGAGGATAATGGAATAAGCACTCATGTGCTTTTTTTACATCCAGTCCCTGTGTGTATGCAGTTTTGTAAATTCTGTCATGTTTCCACCAGCACATAATGGCCTACTCTTCCGAAAAGCGGAACAGGATTCAACGTGTGCGCAAGGTGTTCTGCATGCGTTCGAACACGGAGCCTCTGTTTATAGTCTCATCCGAAGTGCGTGTGTGCGTTCATGCATAATTTTGTTAACACATATGTGGGTCTTACATGCATGTTAGTGTACATAAGTGTTTCCATACATTTATCTATAGTTATAATGCTTTTGTTTATGGAAGCACCTGCCTAAGAATTTTAGTGACAAAAAGTATACTGCAGCAGAAAAATTAAAACTTTTAAATCCATGTAACAAGCATATTAAATGTTTCTGCCATAACGACGATAACATAAATTCAATACAAATCCGACTTGTGTCCGTATCGTTTATGTACGCAATTCTATTTCGTTCATATGTATTCAATTTGATACTGTTTAGTAAATAACTTGAAAGGGCTTGTTATTCTGATTCAGCTTACTGTGAAAAAATTGTCAGTTACAAACTCTTTTCTCCTTGCATCATAGTTCATGTAAACAACTATTCACTACTAAATGGGGCTACATACTTTTAAATTCAAAACCATGCGAGGCCGAGACAAAAATACGTTTCACGGAAAATCCATTAACACTTTGAAGGTTGACACGCTACCTACTGTTCCTCTGAACTACAAGCAATAAATACAGTCACATTCTTTCATTCAGACTCTACACTAGCTAGTAATAATTGTCATGGCCAAAATTGGTTTTCTTCTTCTTCAAGACATTATTCAAATGCGTGGTATTTCAGATACAGAATCATGAGAATGTCCGATTTAATTCAGTATTGAAAACTACGTCAGTGAGGAATGTTTACCTGAAAACATATACCATTGAAACTTGATACCTTTTTTCCCAGAGGTGTCAGTACATGGAATATTCACAGAAGCCACATTACACTGAACACATCTACATTTTTAATGTTACATCACATCCCGGAACACGGAGCTACCTAGAGTGCAAAAACTGGCATGCTAAACAAATAATGGTGAACGCAAAAATGGTAATTATTGCAAATTAATAAAATAATGTGGTACTTTTTCCATGTGCCCTTCCACCTACATTTGAGAAATACTTAGGGTTTAAATTGTAACCATCTTGTAGTTCTTACAACTTGGCAGCAGAAAATCACCAAATTAAACCAAGTTCTATATCTGGTCCGGAACTACCCTTTGCTCGTTTCAAACACTTGAAGTGGTTCTACTTTTTGGCAGTTGTCTTTTCAAACAAGGCTTCACCCAAGTTAAAACTTCAGTGCCAAACTTATCTGGACTAAAACTAATCACTGCTAAGTCAAAATGGCGGAGCTGAATTTGAAACCGGTGTGCTGGGATATTAAGTTTATGATTAGAAAGCATTGACATGTAAAATTAGAATGTACCCAGTAAAAATATTACCAACCTTTGTATAGTATGGAATATTCTGCACGCTGAAGGCTATCACAATTCCATTCGAAACTTGTAAGACGGCAACAGTGTGAATACAAATCAATGACAGCTTCAGTCGCAAACCTACCTCTGCATTTGGCGCTCACCTCATGCCTGCACACGCCCTGGAAATTTTCCGCCAAATGGCTTGCAAAATTCACAGCCCCATGCCTGCAGCCATTTGTTTTTTTTGTTGTCAGTCCTCTTTTCTGTTTTTTGCAGATATTCAGTTTATTTGTTATGACACCTGCTAGTCGGTTTTACTTACTCCTGGCTATACAAAACAAATGGTAGGGGAGGAGGGAAGATGGGGGTGGGAAGCACCTGCAGAAAATCAATAACCTCTCCAACTGCTCCTCAGTCTTAATCAGTTTACCAGAGATCTTTTATTTCATCAGTGTTCAGTTAAGATTTACAACTGGTTCCTTTTCCAAGCATATTTTTTCCAGATGACACAGTTAACCTGGAGGTCCTATGTCTAACTTCGCAGCATGTACAGCATGCACACCATCCCCTAAGTCGAATGCGGTTACCTTAGTGGTGGGTAAAAACGGTAGCATACGCAATATCTCACCCATTGGTGAACCTGGGAGCTCTAAGGCAAGGAACGAAAGAAAACCCAACAACAACAACATGTGTAACACAATAACAAACAAAAACTCAACGAAATCAACAGAAATAGCAACAACAGCTACCTGTAGAGTCAGGTCAACATTGCAGTAAGTGGGAAGGGAGAAGTCTTGCCCAGTTGTCACCGAGGGCTTGTGTCTTCTTTCTTCTTCTCCTTTCTTCTTCACTCGTCAGCAGTCATTGCATTTTTCAGGCGGTGTCTCATGAGCAGGTTCAACCCCGCGAGCTATCTTCTCTCTTCAGAAGCTGTGCGCATACTGGGGAATGGCGAGGTTTCTGTCATCCCCTCCCACCGCGGAAGGGTTCTTCTTCTGCATGTGTGTGGCACACCAACTGGTATCTGTCATATGAAAAGTGGAGTGTTAGCTAGCCCTGAAAGACAGCGTAGAGCTCTACCCTGTGTGGGGGTGAACAGAGTTAGTTTCCACGTGCATCATGCATCTGTGATAGGTTGACACAGTAGTTTTCTCCCTCCCCCCCCTCTCTCTCTCTCTCTCTCTCTGGTTGTCTCTCTCTCTCTCTGGCTGTCTGTCTGTCTCTCTCTCCCTCTCTCTCTCTCTCTCTCTCTGGCTGGCTGGCAGTCTCTCTCCCTCTCTCTGTCTCTGTCTGTCTGTCTCTCTCTCTCTCATCAGAATGTCCTTTTATGTTGTTTTGTTTATGTGTACTTATTATATACATGAGATGCAGTCAGGGCGAGAAGACACAAATCTAGATCTAGATCGTCAGCAGCTGTGCTACCTTTTCCGCAGTTTGTGGGTGGGTTTTATTTCCACTGCAAGAAAAGATGGCGAGCGCCCTGACGTTTTAATCTGGTAGTCCTGGTCATACTGTATTATCTCTCCCCCCCCCCCCCCACACACACACGCACACGCACGCACGCAACACACCCACACACACGCCACGCAAACACGCATACACGCGGCGCAACACACACACACACCACACATACACACACACACACCACTCTTTCTCACTTCAAAATTGACATGGAATAATCACGTCGAGTATGTGCTGACTAAAGCTAGACCAAGTCTTCATTTCCTAAATATTGTGAGCAAGCAACACTGGGACCATGTACGTCATCTCCTATCCACCTAGCAACACACTTGTTTGATCTAGATTAACTTGATGCACAGGACTTTTTTTTCTCTGCTCCGAAATATTTGCTAAGAAATATACTGAGTGTTGACAGCAAGTCTTTCAAGTTAGCAATTGACGTTCCGGTACATGCATCAACTCTAAAAATGTGTGCTGAAATAAATGTCTTACCTTTGAAGAACAAATTAAGCTTGTCTCAGCGATGTACAGTTTAAGAAGTTATACAATTCAGAATTTCAATATTAAAGAACTTCATTTAAAATCATACATGGATTTTCCTGAAAGAGCAAAATCCATACAATCACTGTCAACATTCAGTTCTTATACCTCTGATCTGTTCACATCTTCAGGAATTGATGTCAGAAATGTAGCATCTCGTCCGGTTTTCTCCACAATTTGTGCCAGTAAGCATTCGAATTCTGAATTCACAATGATGTTGACTACCTAGTTTTTACATTTCTCTGAATTACTTGCCTGATTGTCATTGTTATGAGTGTAGTCAATACATAATTATGTGTGTGTGTGTGTGTGTGTGTGTGTGTGTGTGTGTGGTGCGTGCTGCGTATATGCGTGCGTAAAAATAAGTTTTTATGTCTTCTAGTCAATGGGTTTAACATTGTGTTCACAATTGATGTGTGTGTACGCGCGCGCGCGCGCGCGTGTGTGTGTGTATGTGTGTGTGCGCATGCGTGCGTGTGTGTTTGTGTGTGTGTGTGTGTGTGTGTGTGTGTGTGTGTGTGTGTGTGTGTGTGTGTGTGTGTGTGTGTGTGTGTGTTGTGTGTGTTTCGTGACATTTTATTTGAAGTCATTTTGGAATGTTTTAACCAATATGAAATATAGCATTTTGTGTCTTTGAGATTTTTGATGCGTATCAATCTGCCTGTCAGTATTGTAATTTCCTTTCATGGGCTGATTAAAGTGTTTTTGACTTGACTTTGACTTGACTTGAAAGTGGGAACTAAACAGAGCTGAGTTTGATATTGACTATTCTAATATCATAAGAGAAGAAAGTTCCGCTTTCGCTGCTACATCTAGAGTTCATCCTGACGAAATGTATAGATTTCTAGTTGTTATCTTAAAATTTGTACTGACGGTTCTGTAGTCGACAGTGAGCGGGCTGTGTTTGCTTTTGTAGTTCCAGCATTAAAGATGGAAAGGTTTTATCACAAAGGCAAAGACTTTTCTATCTTTACTGCAGAACTTTCTCCTCACCTCACCTGACCTCACCTGACCTCACCTCACCTATCCCGTAGTTTACCGTGGGGGCACTAATGAAGATTTTGCAACCAGCTTCCTCCACTCCCCGCGGTCTTCTTTCCGTAGCAGATCGTTCCACTCAAGGCCAGTCCACTCTCTGATGTTGTCTTCCCATCGTTTTCTCAGTCTGCCTCTTCGTCTCCCTCCTTGTACTGTTCCCTGTAGGACAGTCTTGGCCAGTCCAGATGTTCGTGTGACGTGCCCGTACCACTTTAGTTTGCGTTTTTTCCTTGAAGTCAGGAGCTCTTCATTTGGTCCGATGGCGATTTAAGTTCTGGCCTTCCTTTCCTCATTAGCTGCAGAACTTGCAACTGTATTAATGGCCTATCAATATGTTTAAGGTGTTGTTTTGTACGTATCGATTCTAAAATTGTTTTGCAGGCATTAAAGGCGTTTAGCACTAAGGTAAGAAGGGCATTAATAATATAAATTAGTCATTTCTTATACATTTGCTTGCCTTATGAGGTACGACCATTGCCGTATGCTGTTTTCCATCACACTGTGGACTCCACGACAATGAATGAGCTGTCATGTTCCACACACAAACACACACACACACACACACACGCAAACAAGCAAACACACAAACACACACAGAGACACATTCTCTAAGTGTGACATTATTTTATAAATCTTCATCACTATCTCTTGTGTTATAAATCTTCATCACTATCTCTTTTTGTGGGTGTCTAAAGAGCACAAACAAACAAACACACACACACACACACACACACACACACACACACACACACACACACACACACACACACACTCACTCACTCACTCACTCACTGAGTCACTCCTGGATGCACACACTCCGTACACATGAATAACAAGTGTTGTAAGTCATGGCGTATAAACTATTTTGTTTACAAAGAATAAAAAGTACACACACACACACACACACACACACACACACAAACACACACACACACACACACACACACACACACACACACACACACACACACACACACACACACACGTCCAATTACAATGTTTCATTCATTATACTCTGCTTTCAGCGAATTATCTATTTTGGATAAAATCTCAACCTGAGGAAGATAAACAAACAAACACAACAAACACAATCGATCAGTGAAAGACAGAAACTAGTTAAATTAAGTTAAATTACATTTGGCTTCTTTATTTTCCTTCATAAGTCGATTGTATGTCTTACTAAGATATCACACACATACAGACACACACTCTCTCTCTCTCCTCTCTCTCTCTCTCTCTCTCTCTCTCTCTCTCTCTCTCTCTCTCTCTCTCTCTCTCTCTCTCTCTCAGGGATAAAGAGGGGAGAGATGGAAAGAGAGAGGGAGAGAAAGAGAAACAGACAGACAGAGACAGAGACAGACAATTTTCAAATTTATTCAATATTCCATAGTTATCTGCCTCTGAGTAGACATTTTCCCATAATTATTAAACTGTGTCTGTTACTGTCCACTTCAATAGTGTAATAATAGCACAAGCACAATAACTCTATCCAATAGATAAGGTCCTAAACAAAATGATGTGCTTAAAGTGGTTGCAATCCTTAGACCACAAACGATAGAACCGAGGATTGTGTTTGCACCGTGGAATGGTTACGGTACGTCTCCGGACTGCCCCAGTCTTCCCGTAGCCAGTGAACGGTGCAAAGCGCTGATGTTTTCTTTCCAACCCTAACCCGCCCAGGTTGTGCTAGCGGCATAACAGTTATAGAGACTGTTTAGAGCAGTTTTTGTTATCCGATTGAAGGGGATTTCTCTTTGTTGATTCTTTGTTTTTCTGTTGTTGGGTAGGGGGTATTTTTGGTTCAAAATATTTTTTTCAGGTGAGTTGTTTGATGCTTTTTCCCCCATTATAGAGTTTTATTTCGTCATTTGAATTTCTTTACTTTATTCGTTATTATCAGTAGTTTGAGTGGGGTTTTTTTAAGATTCAGTTCCAAAATAAATGTCGGTCCTTTTTTTTTTATTGTAGCTCGTTAGTTTAGAAATGCAAATGTATCATCTGAGATTTCAAGTTTTAATAATAAGTTGAGATTTGTCTCCCCATACACTACCAACTCCCCCCCCCCCCCTCCACTTTTTTTTCCGACTAATATCACCGCTTATAAAGAAAAGTTAAATGAATTTGCACACACACACACACACACACACACACACACACACAAGCACGGGCTTGTGGGTGTGGGAGTGGGCTTGTGTATGTGTGTGTGTTTGTTTAAAATTGTGGTTAGTAAATAATTGCGTAAGTGGTGAGCCTATGGTTACATATGTATGTGTGTATTTATGTAGGGATTGTGTTGGATATTGAAACATGATCTGCTGTAATGTTTTTGATTAGCAGTTTCATCGTATAATCATCGTCTTCATTGGTATTTCTGGCAGTAGTAATTGTCATTGTTTATTGATATCGCCATCGTCATCATTGTCATCTTTATCTTTATAATTTCCTTTTCAATAAGATTTGGTATATTTGTTTGAATATATATTTTTTTTTTTTTGGGGGGGGGGGTTGTTGGGTTTTTTTTGTTTGTTTCCTTTCTTAGATGGCTTGACGAGAAAAAGCAAGTATTTTGCTTATTCAATGTACCATCTGGAAATAAAAGTTTGACTTTGACTTTGACTTTGACACACACACACACACGCGCGCGCGCACTCACACGCACTCACACACTCACAAACTCACTTACACACACACATACACCAGTAGGCATTGGATAGACTACGGTATGATGCATGTGGGAAAGTATAGAGAAAAACAGTGCAGGTCAGAAGCTAGTCTGTGCCATTCAACAGCTTTAGAGAATAAAGGTAAAGGTGTCCCATAACCTATGTGGTCGTAGGGGAGTGAGGCATCAGAGAACTTAACTTATCCAGGGGCCAGCATATTGAGGGTGGCGCCCATCTCCTCTCCTTGGCTGCTTACCTTCCCTGACCTTAACGAGGCAGGTACCCATTTACGGCTGAGTGAACTCGGAGACTGCTCTGAAACCAAAGAGCGCAAATGATCACCCATCATCTTGGTTACCACGCTCAATGCTGCTTTAACCTTAGCTTGGTGAAAGCGAGTGCTCTGACCACTAAGCTATCCCGTCCCCTGCACACACAAACACACACGTACACACACACACCACACACACACACACACACACACACACACACACACACACACACACACAGAGCTTTACATCATGCTTAATAGCACAGCCCTTGTCCAAGTTTCACTCCGAGTGACTTTAAACTTCAGCTGGTGTATGCCAAGGCTCTCTTAATCTCCATTGTCGTTCTAGATTTTAAGTTTCCAAGTCAATCTAATGACAATGGACATTAAAAGAGCAACTGAATTAAACAAGGCACGTCAGGTCCATATTACACTCAATACCTTTCCTTTTATTCAGGTGCTTAATTTTCCCCCAGCTGGATCTTTGAAGCAGGAGACACATGCCTGCAATTCTTTCCGAAACCTAGATGACTGCCTATAATAGATGAAAATATTCACTGAACTGTTTAACATCAGAGGTCCTAAGCCCGCACGGTGCGTGATAAAGAACAAGTTTCTGTATTTTCCCAGTGTGGAAAAATCATCCACCAGAAACCTCACAACAGCCAGTGACAGAGACGGGACGTTGCACGTGATATAGACGCTTGAGACAGTAATGAGGATTTTCACCAACGTCATCTGTCGTTTGTCCATGACGTTACTGCTGGTCTTCTGTCTCCAGTCCATGGCAGTTCTCAGCTTCCTCACAGTGACCACAGTGACGAAAGAGACGACGAAGAAAGTGATGAAACCTAAGCTTGAAAGAATGCCATCTCTGACGATAAGAAAGGCGAATTTGTTATTGACATACAGATCTGTGTCATCCAAAATCACTGTGGCATTTCCAGTTTTATCAGTTTTCATTCTAACAACGTGTTTCAAAGCATACGGTAAACAGAGAAGATTTATGACAACAATAATTCCAAAAATCAGCCACGCCATCGTTTTCCTTGTCAAGATGGTGGCCGACTTTACAGGCCACACTACACAGATGCATCTCTCTGTAGCAACGATGGCAGTTATCACTCCAGAACTGTACCAGAAAGCATACCTGAAATTGAGGGTGAATTTGAGCATGTTCCATTTAAGAATCTGCACCAAAAGAGAATCTGGGAACAGGAGAGCTGGACAGTGGAAACTAGAAAACAAGAGGGTTACGAACATGAAGTCCACAAAGGCCAAAGCAAAGAGACATAGGTTCATCTTGTACCTCAGGCCTTGGCCATAGAAGACCACCATGTTGATGATGTTGGCTGGCATGCCCAGCAAGCCCAGACTAGGCAGAATCCCGCACTCGACTACTATGGATGCGGTTGTGTAATCTGCATGGTTTATGATGGCATGTGATGCGCTTGAAGATGAATTGTACAGGTTGTACTTTTTCTCTGAATCCTTTGTTTCGCTTTCTCTGTCATAAATGGCTGGCGTGCTCAGCCACATAAAACTATTTCTAACACTGACTGTGTTGAACATTTTAGAATTAAACTAAGTCTTCATTCACCACAAATGAAAACACTGTTGTTATTTTTAGATGCTTTGGGTTAGCATCAAAGTCAGTTAAATCAACTTCTTTC
>CM054158.1:16534959-16549959 GCA_028751875.1 Rapana venosa
TAGTCAACACAAAATTGCACTGACCCATCGGTTTTAGGGACCAGAAGTACAGGGGAACAGTAAGCTGACATCAATTTTTGTATGACACCTAACTGCAAAATACTCTGTTACCTATTCTTCAATAATCTATCTGGTTGAGGAAGGTAGAGGATACGGGATTTGTGGCACTGGTTGGTCTGTGGTCAACATGGCGTGGTGAGGTTCCTCCCCTCCTGCCCATTAGGCCTCCCTGTTAGAGCATCAGAGAACTCTCAGAGGACAGTTTGACATTTTTTTAACACTGCCAAGTTCTTTGTCGACATTGGTAGTGTTATATGCGGTTCCTGTTACAGAGGGTATAGTGGGGAGAGTTTACCGCCATCATCGTGTGTATCTGTAACCACACAAACCAAGGCTGTAGCAACAGTCGCGCTCATACACACCCTCACCTTTGCACATTTACATGTTGAGCAAGAACATCATTTGACATATTGATATTCCACTGCACAGGCAAAGGAAAAAATGTGCTATCAAAGAAATTAAACTGACATTCAGCACCATGAACACATTATCTTTTCTTTGCAAATACAATTTTAGCACAGTAATAAGGAACACATGATCTTTTTCTTTCCACGTACAGTTTTACCACAGTAATATGGTACACATTATCTTTTCTTTCCACATACAATTTTAGCACAGTAATATGGAACACATTATCGTTTCTTCCAACAAACAGTTTTAGCACAATAATATGGAACATATCATCTTTTCCTCCAACTTACAATTTTAGTATAGTGATGATCCTTGCACTGCTGTGTGTAAGTCCCTGCGTGTATTTGGTTCGACATGTAAGTTTGGAATGGAGTGCACTTAAAGTGGTCTTGCTGGTTTTCCTGAGAGCGAGTAGCACTGAGAACACTTGGTTCACAAACAGCCGAAACACTCTACCCACTATGTGGTGTTTGAGCTCCGAACAGATCCTCCAGTATGACTTGATGAAGCAGGCTTAGGTTGTTCCAGAGAAATTTGTTGCGCGTACTGAGACATTAGCCAAGGGAAATGACTCAGGATGCACCAAATGCCCTACAACGCTGAGTCTGACCTGTGTCTTTGTCTTTGCTCACCAAGGAGTGTTTGATGCCAACAGTTGTACATCCTGTGTTTCTTAATAATAATAATAATAATAATAATAATAATAATAATAATAATAATAATAACAATCATAATCATAGTAAATGGAATTTATATAGCGCTATGTCTTGTAAAAACAAATCAAAGTGTTTGCATTCAACCATGCACATGCAACTAACAATGATTAACACTTTTAACAAATTCAAATGTGTACACACACACACACACACACACACACACACACACACAGGTTATACACTTCGGCAGGGTGATGGGAATTCTGGCTGTTGAAGGCAGGGACAGATGTGAGATGAAACAATAGGGGAAAGTCTTAGGTTTAAAATAAGTATGTCTAGAGGCTGGATTTAAAAGTGTGGTAAGTAAGCTTTCCTTCTTAAAAGAGAAATGGCACAACCATTTCTAGAACAGTTTTCAATGTACAGACCATGTGGTCAACCGTCAGACACTAATGCATGTGAAATGTTGGAAACATGTTCATTTGTTTTCTTTGGAGAGGCATAAGGACAGGTATTGCTACACATGAAGGTTGCATCCTCATGTCCACCAGTACTCGCTCCAGAACAAAAGCACCCCAGCATGTCAAAAAGCCAGCTTTTGGTTTGTTTCAATGCTCTTCACCCGGACAACCAAGGGTCTCAATACACTGACCTGGATGAAAAGCCTGACCACGTCCATAGACTGTACCATGCCCACTGCCACGGTTTCCTCTATAGAAATCATGCATAAAGATCTGGTGCGGAATGGAATGATATTGTTCACTGTGTATGTAGTGAAACAAACCAGGGAGTATGGTGTATTTCATTGTGAAATGACTTATAAGACCATGTGGGTCCGTGGGAACTGATTTTTTAAGGAAGAAACAATGATGTGTTATTCTTTCCAAATGCCTACAAGTGTAATTTATTGACATGATGTGCGTTGTTGATACGTGTATGTCTCTGAAGTTTTGGTCAAAGAAAAGGAGGGGAATTCTACATGTGTTTAAGGCTGAAAAGTAGGATCTGAATGCGAAAGCCTGTGTTTGAATTGCCTGTGATGGAAGTGTGAAACATTGTTCCTGACAGCGAGAGAGAGAGAGCATTCCTTAGCCACATGATAAAGAATGTGAGCAGCTCAGCAAGGTTATCAAAAGAGAGAGAGAGAGAGAGGGGGGGGGGGGGGGACACCTTTACATGAATGAAATTTAATCAAGGTAAACACAAACTAATGAGGCTTCATCCTTTTAGTTGCAGCAACTCATACTGAGAATCTTCTCGAGAATTAATAAAAACTGCCCGGTATCTCCACAATACCAAGTTTCACCTCTTCTAATGCTACAACTGGCCTGAAGACTTAAATAAACACACCGGCTTAATGACAGAGGAGGGACCACACTCACCTTTACAGTAGACCATGACACATGGTTTAGTCACCAGGACTTAAGTACCATAGTGATGGATCCCTTTAGTCCTCAAGTTTACAGGATAGTACATAATGGGGATTAGCTCCCTGGAAATAAAAGTCATCCCTCTACTAGTTCTCCGAGTGCCGGTACTTACGTTAACTGCTAGTGCTGCAGGTTTTTATTTACAGATCAAAAGCGAGTGTAGACACACAATACTGTGTAGAAGCTGGGAATCGTCCGATAGATACACCCTAATGCTCAGCCTGTGCGCATGAAAATAGACTTCAACTTGGACCTCTGTGGTGATAGGGATAGTCCTACAGAAGCAGGACTGCACAAGCGTGAAGAAAGACGCCATCTGTTGCCTGGTCATCCCTTCAGCATTGTGCTAGCTCTGTCTACCCCGACGGGATTGCCTGGTGGTTAGAGTGATGCGCTCGTGATCTGCTGACACGGGTTCGAATCCTGTTCAAGAGGACTTTTTTCCTCTCGAGTTAACATCAGTGCCGACTCCACTCCCTCCCCTCCAAAAAAAAACAACAACAACCAACAACAATCCTTCGAATGTGACTATAAACCGAGGTCCCGCGTGCAAACGTACGCAAAACATCTTGCCCACATGTTAATCTTAGCAAAGTTATAATGTTTTTTCCATAGTACATCTCTGTCAAGTGGTCTTTATGCTGATGCACCATCATAGCGTCATCTTTATATCGCATTCTCATCACATCAACAATAATGCAACAAAAGAAGATTGTTTCTTTTTTGGTGCTCTGTCTGTCTGTCTGTCTGGCTGGCTGGCTGGCTGTCTGTCTCCAGCTTATTGCTGTTGGGGATTGTGTGTTTATTGAACACATATCTCTTTTCTCAAAATAATTAATATAATCAATGTATCTCTTGACATTAATGTTCAGGTCAGTTGGGATTTATGACTGTATTGTTGACTACACACTTATCTCTTTTCTTTAAATCATGTTGTCCTTGTTGTAGTAGTAGGTGATTTTTGCCTTGTGTTGTTGATAACCCTAACCAGGGCAAGGGCCAGATGAAAAAAAAGTATGCGAATGCTTATTCTGTTACCCTTGAAAAATAAAGATTCATTCATTCATTGATTCATTCATTTATTCTCTCTCTCTCTCTCTCTCTCTCTCTCTCTCTCTCTCTCTCTCTCTCCTCTCTCTCTCCTCTCTCTCCTCTCTCTCTCTCTCTCTCCTCCTCTCCTCCTCTCTCTCTCTTCTCTCTCCTCTCTCTCTCCTCTCTCTCTCTCCTCCTCTCTCTCTCTCTCTCTCTCTCTCTCTCTCTCTCTCTCTCTCTCTCCTCTCTCTCTCCTTCTCTCTCTCTCTCCCCTCTCTCTTCTCTCTCTCTCATCTCCATCTCTCTCTCTCGCCTCAAAGCGACCTTACTTTCCGTTCTTTTTCCTTTTTCTTTTCTCGTTCCACGGCTAAAACTGCAGCGTTCACCAATGACAAAATGTTGCGTACGCGACCGTTTGTGCCCATCACGAAGGTCTCTGCATTCCGACCTCAGGGATATAATGATACTGGTCATGTTTGTGTTTCCCTCCCCCCCCCCCCCCCCCCCCAACGCTGATATGAATGACGGGATCTTCAACGTGCATGTTTGATCTTCTGCATGTGTGTGTGTGTATATATATATATATATATTTATATATACACGAAGGGGGAATTAAGGCACTGGCAGGTCTGCATTTGAAGTTGACCTGGAAGATCGTAATTAAAAAAAAAAAATCCCCCACACTTAATTCACCAGACGCCACCGAGATTCGAACCCACGACTTCACGGACCTGTGGGATTGAAGTCACATTGTCTTAACCACTCAGCTATAGCGTTCGTCCTTTCCATTTCTGAAACGCTTCTGTAACTGAGGAGAGTTTATGTCGACTCCTCAATGTCTGCAGAGTTATTTTATTTATTTATTTTTACCACTTTAAGTCACCAGATTTCTCTGCGTGAAATTCGGGCTGCTCTCGCCGGGGAGAGCGCGTCGCCACAAGAGCAGCGCCACCCTTTTTTGTTGTTGTCTGCAACTGTATTTGTTTCCCTATCAGAATGGCTTTTTTTCTACAGAATTTTGCCAGGAACAACTCTCTTGTTGCCGTGGGTTCTTTTACGTGCGCTGAATAATTTTGTGTAACACACGGGACCTCGGTTTATCGTCTCAGCCGAAAGACGAAAATGACGGTTGCCACTCCAGGTGGACATCTTGATATGTCAGGCTCTCACCTCTCACCTCACCCCCTCTCCTCACGTATCCCGTAGTCCTTTTGTAAACTGTTTGGGTACCGCTGAAGATTTTGCAACCAGCTTCCTCCACTTCTCGCTACTTTGCAGCTTTCCGCAACAAGTCGTTCCACTCAAAGCCAGCCCGGCCCATCCTCTAATGTTGTCCTCCCATCGTTTTCTCTGTCGGCCTCTTCGTCTCCCCCCCACCCCCCTCCTTCACCACCCCCTCGTTCTGGGGAACGGGATAGCCTGGTGGTTACAGTGATGTATTCGTGATCTGCTGACTCAGGTTCGATTCCTGTTCAAGAGGATTTTTCCCATCTGCAGTTAACATCAGCGCCGACTCCACTACTCCCAAAAGTCCTTCGGATGAGACTATAAACCGAGGTCCCGTGTGCGAACGCACGCAGAACATCTTGCGCACACGTTAAAACCCGTTCCGCTTTTCGGAAGAGTAGACATTGTGTGCCGGTGGGAACGGATGACAAAATTGACAAAACTGTATACACACGGTGACTGGATAAAAAAAAAAAAGCACATGAGAGCTTATTCCATTATCCTCGAAATAAAAGAATAAATAAACAAAACAAAAAATTAAAAATGATAATCCTTGTACTGTTTCCAAGCTTTACCGTTCTGCAAAATAATTAATTTGTCTTCACTAAGGGGCTGAGTAGACAGTGTTGACTCAAAAGCAGGCACCACTGACCACCACCGAAGAGACCCAACAGCTGTGCAGGGCCCTTGTGGCTGGTGGTTTCATGGCGGCCTAATAGTGAAACACTTTTAATAAACCTTTTCAACGAGCCTGGGTGTGGATGGTGGAGTTGTGCTGGGATCGGCATGAGCGAAGTGGGAACAGCAGAAAGGGAACATCATAGAAAATGAGGCAGTACAATAATAATAATATAATAATAATAATAATATAACCAAAGCGAATGCATTCAACCTAATCTTACACAATCATGCAATCAATGATAAACAATCAATAGTTTAAACAAACATATATTACACACATGGTGCGCTGCAGACAAAATCTATTTGAAATAAAATTCAATAGTCAAATGGTTTTCAAAAGCACACACACACTCACACAGGTCATATACTTTAGCAGGGTGATAGGACATGGGTTAGTGAAGGTGGGATAGTTCTGATATGAAACAGGAGGGGAGAAATCTTAGGTTTGAAATGAATATGTCTTGAGGCTGGATTTAAAAGTGTCATAACTAGGTTTCTGGCGAAGAGAGAGAGGGAGCTCATTCCAGGTCGATGGACCCGAAATAGAGAAAGAGCGGCGGCCAACGGTGGATTGGTTGAATATAGGTATTCGTAGGCTCAAGGTATCTGCAGCAGAGCGGAGGGAACGAGAAGGAGTGTACAAGATAAGACATTCACAGAGGTAGGAGGGTGCAGTTTTGTGGAGACATTTGTAACAGAGGATACTGATCTCATAATTTACTCTCTGTGGCACAGGCAGCCAGTGGAGAGATCGCAAGAGAGGGGTAATGTGCTCATATTTTTTCTTTCTGAGAACTAATCGAGCTGCGGAGTTTTGTATACGTTGAAGGGAGTGGATAGATGATGCTGGCAGACCAGACAAAAGAGAATTGCAATAGTCCAGACGTGAAAGAATGAGAGAAGTGACAAGTTTGGATGTTGCATCGGTGGACAGGTACTTTTGAATTGCACTAATATGTCGTAATTGATAAGAGCACGACTGACAGGTCTGGGTGATGAATTTTTGCATAGAGAGTGTGTTGTCAATAACAACACCTAGATACTTCACAGCAGTGGATAGAGGGACTGATGTATTGCCGAGTTCTATTGAAGCTGTTGTGATGGAAGAGAGTTTGTGTTTGGTCCCTACGAGCATGGCTTCGGTTTTATCTGCCTTTAGCTGTAATTTGTTCTGTGTCATCCAGTTTGGAATATCAGTACAAGAATACTATTATACTTCTTTTTTTATTACAATGAGAAAATAGACTACACAAATATGCTTGCATTAGTTCTTATTGTATGACCAGATGATGTGAACACTGACTGAAGTCACTCTCTTTTTATCTTGGAGTGTGTGTGTGTGTGTGTGTGTGTGTGTGTGTGTGTGTGTGTGTGTGTGTGTGTGTGTGTGTGTGTGTGTGTGTGTGTGTGTGTGTGTGTGTGTGTGTGTGAGTGAGTGTGTGGTGTGTGTGTGTGTGTGGTGTGTGTGTGTGTGTGTGTGTGTGTGTGTGTGTGTGTGTGTGTGTGTGTGTGTGTGTGTGTGTGTGTGTGTGTGTGTGTGTGTGTGAAGGGGTCAGTTGTTTTTTTTCATTCTCTCTGAGGTTCAACAATGATGAGATTTTGCGTATGCATCCATTTTTGCCCACCATTAAGGTAGCCGTACTGCCACTTCGGAGATGATGTCTATACATGACACCATTGTTCGTGCCTGTTTGAAATGTTATCATCCATTCCTACCAACACAAATGGCCAATCCTTCCAAAAAGGCAGAACGTGTGCGCAAGATGTTCTGCGTGTGTTCGCACACAGGACCTCGATTTATAGCCTCATCCGAACGATTTCGGAGGCAGTGGAGTTGGTCCTGATGTTAACTCCAGAGGAAAAATCCCCTCAAACAGGCGCCTCGGTGGTGGCTCGAACCTTCGCCGACAGATCACGAGCACGACACTCTAACCACTTGGCTATCTCCCCCCGCCCCCTGCCCCCTGCCCCCTGCCCAAACTCTTCCTTTTACTTTCTGAATCCTACCGTCCTGTGAACGTGTGTGCGTTGAAAATCACCACAAACACTGTAGAGATTTCAAGCTTAGCGTTTTGGTATTTTCTCGAAGCGTTTCTAAAGCTTGACTTTGGTTCATCTTCATGCCAGTCTCTTCCACCTTAAATTGAAATATCTTCGTTTCAAAGCAAAGATGACTGGCATAGAAGTCCTCTGTGAGGGGGGAATCAATTAAAAAACGAATTGTACAGTGTTGACTTTACTGCAAGTGGTTCTTTTCCAAACGTCTGAAGTAAACAAAGAAACAAACTGAAGAAGACAAACAATAAAGACTAATATCACTTACAGTGAACAGACGTTAATTAAATTGAAATTGAAACAATAAAGGCTCAGCTTGGTAAATCTTCCACAATGAGTTTTATGGATTGGAAAGCTAAAACGCTCACACACGCACGCACAACACACACACACACACACACTGAAACACACATACACGCGCACACACCACACACAACAGACACACACACTGTTAACGCAGTACATGTACTAACACTGGAACAACACACACACTGAAAACACACACACACACACACACACACACACACACTGAAACACACACACACACACACACACACACACACACACTGAAACACACACACACACACACACACACACACACACACTGAAACACACACACACACACACACACACATACACTGAAACACACACACACACATACACTGAAACACACACACACACTGAAACACACACACACATACACACACACACTAACACACACACACACACACACACACACACACACACACACACACAGCTATGTCAGGCGAGTGGAGACATTCTGAATCTACAACACACACAATAAGAATGATTCACACACACACACACACACACACACACACACACACACACACACACACACACACACACACACACACACACACACACACACACACAGAGCTATGTCAGGAGGAGTGGAGACATTTTGAATCTACAGCACACACAATAAGAATGATCAAACAGATTTTTTTGTTAAATTAAGAAATTCAATATCAAACTGATTTCTTTAAAGAAAATAATTATATTTTTGTTTCCTGCAAGAAAAATGACAAAGATTGATTCAAACACACACACACACACACACACACACACACACACACACACACACACACACACACACACACACACACACGCCTCTGAGGTCTTTATATCACACCGCAAATGTATATTGCGAAAAGCTGTCGAGCGAGGAAGAAAATTGTTAGTCACAGCCTAACGTAGTGATCTCACATTGACTAACTGTAACAAAATCGTCATCGTCGTGTGTAGAATGCTCAAAGCATTGTCTTGGATTTCTGAGATCTGCACAGAAAAAAAGGTAAAGGTGTCTCATAATCTAAGTAGTCGTAGGGGAGTGAGGGGTCAGAGACCCCTTCTCTAGGGGCCAGCATATTGAGGGCGGCGCCCATCTCCTCTCCCTCGCTGCTTTACCTTCCCTGACCCTAAAGAGGAAGGTACCCATTTACAGCTGGGTGAACTGGGGGACTGTACTTAAGCCAAAGCACGCAAACGGTCACTCATCCAACTGGTAACCACGCTCGATGCTGCTTAACCTTGGCTGGGGGGAAGCGAGCGCTCTGACCACTGAGCTATCCCGTCCCTATCTCAACAGGCATCCCAAAAAAAACCACCAAAGTGACCCAGCAGCAATGTGGAGCCTCCCTGCTCAGGCTAGGATCCAAGGCAACATGACGTTAACGGCCTTCTGTAGATTTTTGGTCCAGAATGGCACCAAAATACAAATCCTGGGTATGGCTGCGTGTGATGAAAATCGGAATGAGCAAAACAGAAACTACAGAAGATGGCTGCCCTGTGGTTTGGAGACCTCTTCAGAATTACAGTAACAGTCTCCGAGGAGAATATTCGCCAAAATGTTGGAAGCACGACATGGCATGGTTTAGAATTTGAACCCAAGTTTCATGCAACTTTCCATTTTGTTTTGAAGTGGCTGTACGTATGATATTCTCACTGGTGAAACTGCCATTCACCCTGGCACACTTTTACCGTGTCTAGCATGAATGTAACACATGTGACACACGGAACAACAAATTCATGGCTAGAACTATGTTCCCGTTTTTATAAAGGCAGATACCCCGGGTGGATGCAGGGAGCCCGTCAGTATAAACAGCATTCCCACATTCTGGAAATTTTGTGCGGGGAATTTCCTCTTTTCTATCCCTCTCTTTGTTTCTGCCATGTTCCTTTCCTTTTTGTCCATTTTCCACTTTCTTGGACCATTCTCCCGCCTTTTCCCCCAGATAGACTTAAGCAATTCTCTCCCACGCCGAAGTCGATGCGCTGGGTCTGACATGCCAGGCGCTTAACGGCAGCGCAATGCATTTTCTCTTATATGACATACAACAATAGCTGCTGTCTGAGTGTTTGACGAAGAAGAGGAAAAAGAAGAAGAAGAAGAAGAAGAAGAAGAGAAGAAGGAAAGAAGAAGAAGAAGAAGAAGAAGAGAAAGGCCTGAGCATATTTGAAAAGAAAAATGCGTTGTGTTATAATGTTGTATTGACAAGAAGAAGAAGCAGCGATATGCATTGTGACTTCATTTTCGATCCGAAGCTCCATCTGAAGCACATGTCTCTTTTAGAGGTACACACAGATTTTAATTCAGAAAATACCTTTCTTGCGTTTTGAGCAAGCTCTAATACCTCAGCTGCTCATTACTGCAATCGTATTATTGCTTACTTTGACGTATTTCTACCAACAACATGGCAACAACACAACAACAACAACAACAACAACAACAACAAATACAATCAGAAACTCTAACCCAGAAACACCGAAAAATCCAAGTCAGCCATTGTCGTAACAAAGACCCATAACTCTGAATTACTTGGGACAACTTTTTTTCCCACATTACTGTCAACCTTAAATCTGGAACTGAAGCGCAAAAAATAAAAGATCCGCTTAATAAAAATTAATGAAGCACATAAAGCGTAAAAAAAACCCGTTTTCATTTAGATGTTCATGTTTTTGCAGTTGGATTTTTCAAGCAGCAGATACATGCCTGTAACTCTCTTCGAAACTTGGACGACTGTGTGTAGTAGATGAAGATATTGGCAGAGCTGTTCACCATCAGAAGCCCGGTGCCTGTTCTGTGTGTGATGAAGAACAACTTTCTGTATCTCCCCAGTGTGGAAAATTCATCCACGACAAACTTCACCATAGCCAAGACATTAGCGGGATGTTGCACACAATGTAAACACAGGAGACAGTGATGAGGATTTTCACCAACGTCAGCTGTCGTTTGTCCATGACGTTACTGCTGGTCTTCTGTCTCCAGTCCATGGCAATTTTCAGCTTTCTCACACTGACCACAGTGACGAAAGAGACGATGAGGAAAGTAGCAAAGCTTATCATCGAAAGAACGCCATCTCTGACGATAAGGAAAGCGAGTTTGTTGTTGTTGTAAAGATCTGTGTCATCGTATATTACTGTCACGTTTCCACTTTCGTCTGTTATCACTCGAACAACATGTTTCAAAGCATATGGCAAACAGAGCAAATTCATGACAACAATAATTCCCAAAATCATCCAAGCTATTGTTTTAGTTTTTAACATGGTGGCTGACCGTAAAGGCCACACTACACAGATACATCTCTCTGTAGCAATGATGGCAGTCAGCACTCCAGAAATGTACAAGAAAGCTTTCCGGAAACTCAGGCTGAGCCTGAGCGTTTTCCATTTAAGAATCTGCACCAAAACAGAATCTGGGAACAGGACAGCTGGACAGTAAAACACAGACAGGAACACGAGGAAGACATACATGAAGTCCACAAAGGCCAGAGCGAAGAGACACAGGTTCATCTTGTCCCGCAGACCCTGGCGATAGAAGACCACCATGTTGACGATGTTGGCCGGAATGCCCAGCAAGACCATGAAAGGTATAAGCCCACACTCGATCACTATGGAGCCAATTCTGTAGTCTTGACTGCTGAGGAGGCCATGGGGCACACTTGTTTCGGGATGATACAGTCCTGGGTTTGTTTCACAGATAGCGCCAGTTGCATTTTCTCGGTGATGCATGGCTGGCGTGCTTAGCCACGTAAAACCTGTCCCTCAGTCACTGTCCTCAACATGTTGGAAATAGACTAGAGCTTCTTAAATCACTGATATGAATACACGATCTTTCAGAGCTTAAAAAATATGCTGTTTTATATAGTTTAGAGTTTCTCTCTCTTCTCTCTCTCTCTCTCTCTCTCTCTCTCTCTCTCTCTCTCTCTCTCTCTCTCTCTCTCTCTCTCTCTCTCTCTCTCTCTCTCTCTCTCTCTCTCTCTCTCTCCTCTCTCTCTCTCCAAATAATCCACGTGCTTTTCCTATGCTCTCTCTCTCTCTCTCCTAATCTCTCTTTCTCTCTCTCTCTCTCTCTCTCTCTCTCTCTCTCTCTCTCTCTCTCTCTCTCTCTCTCTCTCTCTCTCTCTCTCTCTCCAATTTCCACGTGCTTTTCCCTTATGGCTTTGATGCCACCGAGGTTCCAAACCAAAGCTTCATAGACTAATGAGATTGAAGTCGAACGGGGTCTTAACCACTCGGCTATATAGCATCCATCATGCAGATCGTTTCACTTTCCAGGTCTTAACATTCTCAGTACAATTTAAGGAAGTATAGATGGACTTCGTTCTCCGAACCAAATCATTAATTTGTGATCCACTACAACATCAGAGGAGAGATTAAAAAATAAGTTTGAAAACTTATCATCGTTTATTGACAAAAGAAAAAGTCGCCGGTCATAGACACTGGTGGGTACAATTATGTGGAAGAAAGAGAGTTCAAGAGTGCTCGCTCGCACCACCGATCTATCATCATGTAAAGATGCACAAATATATAGCCACCGCACACATGCACAGACAAACATGTACGCAAGTACATATGCATACACATAAACCCAACGCACAAATGCACGCACACATAACGTGCCTGCATGTGCGCAAGAGCGTGACTAAAACCACACACACACACAACACACAACACACACACACACACACACACCACACGCAACAACATATAAGGGTACACATAGAAGCATACATACACGCATGCACACACACGCACAAACACACGCGCGCGCACACACAAACGCACACACACATACACACACATGCAAACACACACATACATACACGCAAACACAAACACACACAAACACACACACACACACACTTTTAAACAGATAATTATGTGATCAATATAGACAAAATAGGAATTGTGAATTCTAAGGTTCCACAAATATTATATTACATATACATACAAGCATACACACACACACACACCCGAACGCACGCGCGCGCGCACGCACACACATACACACACAAGCGCAATCTCGTACAACACACACATATACGCGCGCGCGTGCGACACACACACACACACACACACACACTCACGCACTCACCAACTCACTCACACGCACACGTGCGCGCTCAGACACGCACGAATACCTACTCATTTATGCATAAATGTCATTGATACAGAGACACCGATGTAGACACAGATAAACACACGAGCGCGCGTGTTAGTGCGATTGCGTGCACACACACATACAGAGAACATACACACACATACAGAGCACACACACACATACAGAGAACACACACACATACAGAGCACACACATATACAGAGACACACACACACATACAGAGAAAAAAAATAACACACACACACATACAGAGCACACACACATACAGAGCACACACGCACACACATACAGAGCAACCACACATACATACAGATCACACACACATACAGAGCACACACACATACAGAGAACAAACACATACAAAACACACACACACACAACACACAACACATAAAACACAGGAATACCCACCACACACACACACAACACACACACACACACACACACACACACACACACACAAACACACATAAACACAGGAATACCACCACCACCCTTCGCACACACATATCAGCTCGCTCACAAATACACACGCGCACCCGCGCGCGTGCCTCCACACACACACACACACACACACACACACACACAAACTAACACACACACACACACTTGCGCGCGCGCGCGCGCGCGCGCGCGCCCGCAGCACACTCACACACACACAAACATACACAATCGCATGCTTGCGCGCCCCCGCGCGCGCATGCTTACACAAATGCGCACACCCAAAGATACACATATGCCCAAATGGACACAGGCCCGCACACACACACATACACACACACACACAAACACACACGCACGCACGCACGCACGTGCGCGCGCGCGCACACTAATAACTCGCGGGAATGCGTACAACACACACACACACACACACACACACACACGAGCTCACACACACACACGAGCTCACACACACACATCAAATTTGGAATTAATTATTCTCTGTAAGAAAGGATGGCAATGTTAACCGTTTGTACATCATTCGTAAACGAATATATACAAAACTACTTACCCTGATCCTCTCAAAATCTATACCGGCGGGTTCGTTCTAAATGGTAATGAGGCACATTACAGGTAGAACGATCTATCAACCTAGGAAAAAAATCTATATTTACAGCTGAGCTCACTGCTCTACATTGGCACTGTACTGTGGTACTTGACTTCCCTAAAGACATGTTCAACATCCTTATGTGTGTTGATTCTAAATCAATGTTACATTCGTTAAACAATTCTACTCTGAAGCAACGTTGAGTGCAGTGACCTGATAGGTGGGCGACTGCTTTGTGCCTTGAATAGTTCACTCCCCCACTTCACCCAGCCACGGAGAGGAGATGGGTCCCGCCCTCAACATGCTGGCCCAAAGCCTTCTAAACCACAGAACTACCTGCCATCAGTGCTAGTGTCTTTTAGCTGTTAACATTAATTTTGAACTTGTTTGCTTGCCAGCATTGGAGTGCAAAGGTTGAGGGCAGAAGGAAAAGAAGCAGACTACTGCCATCCTACATTGCCATCATCACTGAGATCAGTGGTCCGGGAGGAGGGCTACAGGAGATCATAGAAATCAGTAGAGACAGAGACAGAGAGAGATGGTGAACCCTGGTGGTGGCATTGTGTGGAGCTCCTACTGACGACGGCAGCGAAGGTGACAGTTGAGTTTGAGTTTGAATATTGGAGTTCTTGTCTTGTATTCAGGACGAATGCATAATGTTCCCGGAACATCCGATCTTCATTTATACCGTTACACACTTATCGCAAGCCCGGTAAACTTGTGTCTTTTATCGATGGCTATATCTGACCTATTCTTCTTTCAACCCAAAATAACAGCGGTCAAAGGACATGTGTTTATGAAGCCGCTATTCTGCAGGTTTGTGTTGTCATCTGTCTTCATGATACTGATGATATCTAGATTTTTATCGCTCTTTCTTGTAAACACAAATCAAAGCACTGTGTTAATACAACACGCAAAGCAGTTTAGAAATAATGCCCAGTTATTTTTGGAGCCGGTTCGCGTACTCGTACTT
>CM054158.1:16554959-16572459 GCA_028751875.1 Rapana venosa
CAGCGCATCCGACTTCAGAGTAAATAAGAGAGAGAATTGTTTTTTTTAAAGTATTTCTGGGGGAGGCAGGAGAATGGACCAAGAAGGCAGACAATAGACAAGAAGGAGGTGACAGGAAGAAAAGAAACAAGGCAGAAACAAAGAGAGTGATAGAAAAGAGGAAATTGCTAGCACAGAATTTCCAGAAAGCGGGGATGCTATTTATACTGGTAGGGCACTGGCAACCCCACGGCGGAAGAACTCCATGAACCTCATAAAATGGAATGGAAGAGTGTGTGTGCTACCTCTAGATCTAGACCATGGATCCACATGATTTGACCTAGGCTTACTCAGAACAACTGTGGCTGGAATGAAACGTGTGTCTATGAAGTGTTATTGAGCTGGCAGAAGTCGCTTCACATGTCTCTGAGATTAGCCAATAATGTGTGAAGAGGTACTGCAAACCAGGAGTATACCCTATCGTCAAGCTGTTCCATTCGTCTCTCTGGAGAAAGAAAAAAAAAAAAGAAAGTCATGACGTCTTTGTGAATGACGTAGGGACGGATTCAACTTATGCTAATGATCTCTGAGACAATAAATTATGCCCGTTTTTAGCAATCTGAAGCTCGTGTGTGAAGCGCGCGCGCGTGTGTATGTGTGTGTGTGTGTTGTTAGCAAGAAGCTTGCGTGTGTGTGTGTGTGTGTGTGTGTGTTGTGTGTGTGTATGGTGGGGGGTGGGGTATATAGCAAAGTTAAAGCTTGTGTGTGAAACTTGTGTGTGTGTGCGCACGCGTGTTTCTGTCTGTCACCTTGTCTGTCTGTCACCCTGTCTGTCTGTCTGCCCCCCCCCCTCTCTCTCTCTCTCTCTCTCTCTCTTTGCTCGCAAGCACGCACGCACATGCTAGGGTTCACGCGCAGGCATGTGTGTGTGCGTGTGTGTGGACAGCCATTCTATATCCATTGTGGGTTAGTCAGAAACACCACATAAGTTTGTTGTCCTTCATACTACGTCAGCGGAACAACTTCACACACACACACACACACACACATGCAGAACATCTTGCGCACACGTTAAATCCTGTTCTGCTTTTCGTAAGAGTAGGCCATTGTGTGCCGGTGGAAACAGATGACAGAATTGACAAAACCACATACACATGGGGACTAGATGTAAAAACAGCACACTAGTGCTTATTCCATTATCCTCGCTATAAAATATTACAATAAAAAAATTTAAAAATTCACACACACACACACACACACACCACACACACTCTCTCTCTCTCTCTCTCTCTCTCTCTCCTCTCTCTCTCTCTCTCTCTCTCATCTCTCTCTCTCTCCCGTACGGGGGGACGGATAGCCTAGTGGTTAGAACATTGCGCTCGCAATCTGACAACCCGGTTCGAATCCCGTTCAAGGGATTTCTTTCCCCCTGGAGTTATACATCAGTGCCGACTCCACTCTCCCAGAAGTCCTTCGGATGAGACTATAAACCGAGGCCCGTGTGCGAACGCATGCAGAACATCTTGTGCACACGTTAAATCCTGTTCCGATTTTCAAAGAGTAGGCCATTGTGTGCCGTTAGGAACAGATGACATAATTTACAAAACCCATACACACGGTGACTGGATGAAAAACAGCACCTGAGTGCTTATTCATTATCTTCGATATAAAGAACCTCCTCTCTCTCTCTCTCTCTCTCTCTCTCTCTCTCTCTCTCTCTCTCTCTCTCTCATCTCTCTCTCTCTCTCTCTCTCTCCTCTCCCATTATGGCCAGGTGTTGTTTTTATCAAGATAAGCTTAGGATATTGAAGGCAAAAACTGGTCTGAAAGGTTCAAGGATTTTTGTAGACGACGATTTTTCCAAAACTGTTAGAGATATTAGGCACAATCTGACCCCATACTTGAAGAGTGCTAGGGCAGAGGGAAAAATGTGAGAATGGTCTTTTATCATTTGATCATTAATGGCGAAAGGATGTCCCTTAATGATCTTCAAAGAAGGGAATAGCTTGTTGGCCAGCCCATACAATCATCCTGCCATAGTCTCAATTCACAGGGTAGGAAAAGTAAACTGACACAATAGGGTCACTCAGCCTCAGTTAGACACTCATGTAATAGGGCTTAGCCAAGTGAGGCGTGAGGTGTGACACATGCCATGCACAGGGAAAGCCAAAGACAGGTATGACTTTGGCCTAGGTCTAACACCAGCTGACCATGAGTGTTGTAGGCAGTCTTCTAATAAAGAGCCTTCTTTAACTGCTGTTGAAAGCATAAATGACGTGTCTTGTCATTTCAATGTAATTGGTGAAAGTGTCAGTCTAGATGGTGTGGATCAATTGAATTGTGGCAATACAGATAAAACAAATAAAACTTTTCATTTTTGTCTTGGATCGTAAATGGATTGTTGTCAAAACTGGCTGATAGAGATTTTGTATCTTATGTGCGTAGCTTTGATTTTATATGTCTGACAGAAACGTTCCTGGAAAATGTCCAGCCAGATGTTTTTACTGGCTATAAGACCTTCTGTAAGTCAGCAATTAAAGCTAGCCATCAAGGGAGGCGATCTAGTGGTTTAGTTTGTTTAATAAGGCATGAGTTTGCCTTTGTGAATTGTTTAGATGTTCCATATCCTAATATTTGTACTTTTCTCTTTGACAAATCTCTGTTGTGTACAGCAAGAAATGTTTTGCTTGTCTGTGTGTATATCCCACCTGAAGGTTCGCCTTTTTATAACATGTTTGACAATGATAATGGAATTGCTATGTTGGAAGAATGTTTAGTAAATTGTGTGGTGACATTGGATGAAGTAGATATGATATTATGTGGAGACTTAAACAGCAGAACCTCAAACTTTTCTTGTCAGCATGTAGAAAATTACTTTAGTTCAGATGTCCAAAGTAAAAGTATGTCTCTCAGCAGCAATCGTAATTCTGAAGATTCTGTTATCAACAATTATGGTAAATTACTATTGAATATGTGCACTGCTCTTAGTTTACAAATTCTAAATGGTGTATGTAATGGTGACCAACAAGGATGCTATACATACATCTCTGATGGAGGATGTAGTGTTAATGATTATTTTTAGTGTCAGATGATTTGTTCTCAGATTTTTGACTCATGTCGTTTGTTTGTTGCCAGCGTTCTGATTCCGATCACCTTCCTGTTGAATTATATATTAATCCAGTATATAATACAGGTGTGGAAACTGAGGAGCCATCTGTTATGGAAAAGTTTGTATGGGATGAAAACAAACTCTCAGTTTATAAAGAAAATCTCCATGATGTGAACATGTGTGAATTTTTTTTAAATGCCTTTCAGATGATTGATGAGAACATTAATGAAGCTTTACATTTGTTTAATGGTTTCATAAAAGCCAGTGCTGAATGTATGAAAAAGCATGTACATATCAATGAAGGTCCATCAAATGATACTTGGTTTGATAGTGAATGTAAAAGTATGAAATATAAGGTCAGAAAACTTCTGAAGACTTTCCGAAAAACATTAAGAAACGAGGACAAAAATGTGTACTGTGTCACAAGAAGGGAATATAAATGCATGCTTGAAGGAAAAAAGAAACAGTATAATAAGACCTAACTTGCAGATATGATGTCATCTAACTCTTCTCAAATCCAGTTCTGGAAAAGTGTTAAGGAGGCGTCATTTAGAAAAAGTCAGCCAAAGAATAGTATATCAGTTGACAGATGGTTTCAACATTTCAAAACCCTGTTGGAGAAAGACTCATTAGCCAACTCCATGATTACTGATGTTGACAGTGATGGAACTGAGGAAGATTTTGATGGTCCCATATTTAAAGATGAAATATAAGAGGCACTTAGAAAACTAAAGAGTGAGAAAGCAGCCGATCCTGATCAAATCATTGGTGAATTGCTAAAATATAGAGGTGAAAATATTGTGCTTTTCCTTCTAAAACTATTCAACAAAATTTTTGATGATGGTCTTTTCCCAGATAACTGGGCTGAATCTATAATACTAACATTGCATAAAAAGGGTGATGTTGATAACCCTAATAGCTATGGGGGGAATTTCTCTTACTGACATAAGTAGTAAGATATATAGTACTATTATTAACAATAGGTTACAGGAATGGGTTATGAAAAATAATATTACAGGTGAGCACCAAGCTGGTTTTAAGAGAGGATACTCCACTATAGATCATATGTTTACTCTGCTTGCGTTTGTACAGAAAAAGTTTGCTCAGAACCTAAGCTCTATGTAGCATTTATTGACTTTGAAAAAGCATTTGATTCTGTTAACAGGAACTTGTTGTGGCCTATTCTCCTGAAAAATGGTGTGAAGGGTAAACTATTACGATGTTTGGGAGCCATGTATCAGAATGTCAGAAGCAGAATAAGATGTGGAACTAAAGTGACTGACATAATATACTGTACCACTGGTGTTAAACGGTGATGTATGTAGCCCCTTATTGTTTTTTGTTTATATCCATGAGTTAGCCAGAGACGTCATCAATAATGGTAAACATGGTGCCACTTTCCCCCAAGATTTCTCAGAGTTGTTTATTCTTCTGCTTGCTGATGATGTTATCCTGCTATCTGAAACAGTTGTAGGCTTACAAAAGCAGTTAAACAGCTTAAACAGTGCTGCAACATCACTTGATCTTAAGGTTAATCTGAGTAAGAGTAATATCGTTGTATTCAGAAAAGGTGGATATTTAGCTGCTCATGAAAAATGGTTGTACAATGGAAATATCATGCCTGTGATTAATGTATATCAATATTGAGGAATCTGTTTTTCTACTTAGCTTAGTTTCACAACTGCATGTAAAGATCTGGCAAGTCGAGGTAAACGAAGCTTGTTATTTGTGTTGAAAAAACTAAGAATATTAAATAATAACTCTTTTGATTTGTTCATTAAGATATTTGATGCACAAATACAACCCACTGTGTTATATGGTGCAGAAATTTGGGGCTTGGATGCAGCTGTAACACATTGTGAATCAGTGCACCTCTTTACTTTAGAGCAGTTTTTAGGCTTAGATAGACGTGCACCTAATGATCTTGTTTAAAGTGAAACTAATGGATACCCTCTCTCTGTTAATGCTGCTGTAAGATGCGTTAGATATTGGATTAAGATTCTGCATATGAATGAGAGCAGGCTACCTTTTAAATCCTACAAGATGCTTTATGATCTAGATGTCAAAGGGAAAAACAATTGGGCAACACAAATACGTACCTGTTTATGTGAACTCAGGTTTGGATTTGTTTGGCTCAATCAAGGAGTCGGAAATTGTAGAGAGTTTATTAACGCTTTCAGGCAAAGATTGATTGACTGCCGATGGCAGCAATGGAGTGATTATATACAAAACAGTTAGAGATTTCAAATGTACAGACAATTTATAAGTTCGCATGATGTCAAACCTTAATCTAAAACTTGATATGGATATACATTTGAAAATAATTATGTCTAAGTTTAGACTTGGTGTATCAGATATAAATGTTCATAAATTCAGATACAGAGAACATGATATTGACGACCTCCGGCTGCTATGCCCATTATGGAAGCAAGCAGAGGAGGATGAAGTACATTTTGTGTTGTGCTGTCCAGTATTAGAGGATGTTAGGCAGAACTACATCCCTGTTAAATATAGTAGACAGCCTAATTTATTTAGATTCTGTTTACTCCTGGCATCAAGTCATCCTGAGGTTGTGCGCAGCCTCACTTTATATTTGTGTAAAGCTTTCAGAATAAGAGAGATACTGTTATCCTAAGTCATATTTTTGTAGCTGACTTTTTGATCTACAGTAACATGTTGTTGGTTTGTTTGTTTGTTTGTTTGTTTTGGGGTGTGTGTGTTTTTTTTAACTTTTACCCCCACCATAATACTAAGCAGTTCGGCAACCCCCTTCATGTATGGGCCAATGGCCTTTTGTGAATAAATCATTTGAGTTCGAGTTCTCTCTGTCTGTCTGTCTGTCTGTATGTATGTATGTATGTAATGTGAATATACTTATTTATGTGTGTGTGTGTGTGTGTGGTGTTGTGTGTGTGTGTGTGTGTGTGTGTGTGTGTGTGTGCGCGCGCATGAGTCTGTGCGTATGAATGTGAGTCTCTGTGTGTCTGTCTTTGTGCACATACATGCAGGTATGTGGATCGTTGGTCTAGAGGTAACATGCCTGTCTAGAATGCAAAAAGTCCGGGTCGGAAGTGTGCGGTGGTTTGAATCCCGTTTGGGCCCGAAACTTTTCACCCATCCATTAGACCATGAGTGGTGGTCTGTGCGCTAGTCTTTCGGATGAGACGATAAACCGAGGTCCCGTGTGTTACACAAAATTATTCAGCGCACTTAAAAAAACCCACGCAACAAGAGAGTTGTCCCTGGCAAAATTCTTAGAAAAAAAGCCACTCTGATAGGGAAACAAATACAGTTGCAGACAACAAAAAAGGTGGCGCTGCTCTTGTGGCGACGCGCTCTCCCCGGGGAGAGCAGCCCGAATTTCATGCAGAGAAATCTCGTGACTTAAACTGGTACAATGAAAATGAAAAAATGAAAAAAAAGGTATTTATAAATATGAACGCGCGCGCGTGTGTGTATGTACCCCTGTTTTTTCATAAGTCGATTCAGTTCATATGTAAATATCTCTCATAAGGCTGAAAAGCTGTTTAGCCTATTGCAAGAAACCTTTCTTTAATGTTTTATGATGATATTACGCAATAAAAGCTTTAACAGTTTTGATAAATAAAGCATAAGCTTCCCTTTTCCTGACTGGTTTTAGTCGGTTTTTGTTGTTGTTCGGTGTGTGTGTGTGTGTGTGTGTGTGTGTAAGAATCAGTATATGAATGAATTTGTGTGCGTGTGTGTGTGTGCGTGTGTGCGTGCGTGTGTGTGTAAGTGCGTGTGTGTGTAAGTGTGTGTGTGTATGTGTGTGTGTGAGCGCGCGCACGCGTGTCTGTGTGTTTGTGCATACGTTTGTGTGTCTGTGTGTGTGTTCACGCGCGCGCATATGTTTATGTGTGTGTATGTATGTCTGTCTGTCTGTGTTTTACAATTGCTCACAACCGTGGAGTATGTTTGAGGTCAGTGTACAAGGCTGCTCCATTACTGTCAGAACGTAAAGCAGATTTCTTGTCAGAAAACTATGCCGCGTATGCCTTTCAGGATGCTGATCCTACGTCATTGTTTATGACGTCGTTGTTCAAATGATGTAAAGGAGTTGATGTCTATCTTTCCTGTGTGCTTGTTAGGTGTGCGTGTGTGTGTGTGTGTGTGTGCGAGTGTGTGTGTGTGTGTGTTACTTGTGTGTGTGCGTGTCCGCCTCTCTGTGTTTGTGTATATTTATTTATTTTATTTATTTATTTATTCTTTTATATCGATGATAATGGAATAAGCTCTCGTGTGCTTTTTTACATCTAGTGCCCGTGTGTATGCGGATTTGTAAATTTTGTCATCTGTTCCCACCGGCACACAATGGCCTACTCTTTCGGAAAGCGGAACAGAATTAAACGTGTGCGCAAGATGTTCTGCGTGCGTTCGCACACGGGGCCTCGGTTTATAGTCTCATCCGAAGGACTATACCGTGTGTGTGTGTGTGTGTGTGTGTGTGTGTATTTGTGTGTGTGTGTGTGTTTATCTATTTGTGTATGTGTGTGCGCGCGCGTGTCTGTTTTTGAGGCTGTGTGTATGAGGATACGAATGAATTTACGCGTGCTCGCGCGCGCGCGCGCGCGCGTGTGTGTGTGTGTGTAGCCAGTGCAAGTAAATAATAGGAGGACAAGAGTGAGAAAACCTGGGAAGACATACAGACGGGGAGAAGATGAAGATGATGAATGAGAAGTCCACTTTGTCTGTCGCCTGTCGTGTGGGGTTGTCTGCCCCTGTCCAGCGCGGCACGTAACTCCGAAATCAATCTTCTCTAGGTAGCCTCCCTTCCGTATTCATCATGGCTGCCATCTGTTAGATCTTGTATTGTGCCATCATAGAATCGTCGAAAATTGTGTAAGATTCTTATCACTTCTCATCCATTCTGATAGTTAAAATTATGTTGTATCTACATGTTAAAGCAAAAAATTGAATTTTTTCCAGATTAAAAAAAAAAAGATCTCTCTCTGTCTGTCTGTCTGTCTGTCTGTCTGTCTGTCTCTCTCTCTCTCTCTCTCTCTCTCTCTCTCTCTCTCTCTCTCTCTCTCTCTCTCTCTCTCTCTCTCTCTTTAAATTGCATTATTGCACATATACCTTCTCAGAACAAGAATAAGATTTTTTTTGTGTTCGAGATAATTCATAGAAACTCTTTAACTTGCGAGCCGAAAATGAAGGACTGCTATTTAATAAATGTTCCATTATATTATAATCATTAAGAGCATTCATCTTGTCTCTGCTTTTTAAACGCTGTTTATATTCAAGGGATTAAGAACATTCGGATAATATCCTTTGGGATGTAAATATAATTACAACAACAACAGCATTCAGCTTGCGAGGTGTTTTGTTTGTTTTGTTTTGTTTCTTTTTATAGCAGCTAGCCCGAAGGGGACGGGATAGCTCAGTGGTCGGAGCACTCGCTTTCCCCAAGCTAAGTTAAGCAGCGTCGAGCGTGGTTACTACTTGGATGGGTGACCGTTTGTGCGCCCTAGCTTCAGTATAGTCCCCCAGTTCACCCATCCGTAAATGGGTACCTGCCTCTTTAGGGCCAGGGAAGGTAAAGCAGTGAGGGAGAGGAGATGGGTACCACCATCAATATGCTGGACCCTAGAGAAGTTAAAGTATCTTACGCCTCGCTCTCCTACAACCACATAGGTTATGGGACACCCTTTACCTTCTTTTTCATCCCGAAGAAAGACAAGAAATAGAACAAATCGTGGTTTTTCTTGATAAGAAGGAAAGAAAACAAACACACAACAGAACAGCGTCATTCGCCAAAAAAAACCCCGCCCAACCAAACAAATAAACAAACAAAAACGGACACATAACAAGGAAAAACAGACCCGGATACGGGAGAAGAATTATTAATCCTTGAATAAAAATATGAATAAAGAGCCACATATCTTTTTGTTTTTAACATGTATTGGGATAAGCATGTACCTGTCATTCTTGTTCACTTCTTCTAATAAACAAAATATGTCAAGTCCAGTTTACCCAGTGCTCGTGTGGTTATTTGCACTGTGAATGTCACCTGTAAGAGTGATGTGAGTTTGAGATAAATTCCAGAAGTCTTGTTGATGAATGGATTGCTTTTCTGTGGGTTCCTTGTCTCCTGTTCAAAGTAATATCAATTAGAAAACAGTTCTGGACAAGTACAGTTGAAAAGTAATGCTTTGACCATGTTGTGATAGTCGCTTTTACATAATCCACCAGTTACTTTGACATTGTGGTAGTTATTGTACACTTTGTGGTAGTTACTTTTACATATTGTAATAGATACTTTTTACATATTGTGATCGATACTTTTATATACATATTATGTTAGTTACTTTTATAAAGAGTTAGCTACTTTTATTTAATTGTGTTGATGTTGTTTATTGTTTATATTTTTTACATATTGTGTTAGTTCTTTTTACGTATTAAGTTAATACTTTTATATAATGTATTAGTAGCTTTTTCAGATTTTTTCAGTTAATGTTTATATATTTTACATATTGTGTTGGTGACTTTTACATATTGTGCTGACTACACTTTTACACATTGTGCTACTTCTTTTATACAATGTATGTAATGATAATAATAATGATGATAATTATTAATATTAATATTACTATCATACAATGTGCTAGTTACATGTGTATGTTTTGTGTTAGCTACTTTTCGCACATTGTGTTACTAACTGTTATTTATTAAGTTACTTGTAATTAATTATATTGTGTTACTTACTTGAGCATATTGTGTTAGTTACTTTTGTACATTGTGTTATTCTTCTATATATAGCGTTAGTTAATAGTACATATTGTGTTAGTTACTTGTACATGTTGTGTTAGTTACTGTGCATATTGTGTTATTATATTGTTGAGATTAACAGATTAACAGATAATGGTGATTAACAGATACTGTTTAAAATATCTTATTCCTACCCCTGTGTGCAGTATGGGTTTTCGGTGGATCTGGACTGCAGCTTAAAGAAGTTGTTAATATTGTATATTATGTCACCATTCTAAGGTACATACACAGTTGGCATGCGCCTGCACTGGCTAGGCCATATCGTGCGCAAGGACGACGGACAGATCCCTAAAGACTTTCTCTCTGGAGAACTTGTGCAGGGAAAACCTCCCACAGGCAGACCACAGCTGCGATTCAAATACGTGTGCACTAGGGACCCAAAAGCCCTGAACATCGACCAGAAATGGGAAGCAACAGCCCTCGAACTGCCAGCCTGGAGACAGACTGTGCAGAAAGGTCTCCCCATGTTCTAAGAGACACTCGCTCAGCAGCACGAGGCAAAGAGAACGAGAAGAAAGGCTGCAGCCCAGGTAGACAGACAGACCAGCATTGTCAGACTTCATCTGTGCTCTCTGCCATAGGAACTGTCTGTCATTCCTGTGTGGGACTGGCTAGCCACAACCGACGCTGTACCAGAATGAACACCTAGAGCGCAACTCCATAGTCTTCCGAGACTGAAGGCTGCCAGGTTACACAGTTGACAATGGATCATCCATGCTGGAGTACACGAGTATTCGTTCATTATCCACGGAACATTATTTCGTCTTCAAATGAAAAAAACACAACCATCTTCGCTTGGCTTAATGAATACCATTTTCGCGTTCAGTCATTTCATAGTACACTAATAGTTCAGCCACTCACCCCGTTTCTGGCCCTGAGCTTGTCAGCACCCTGTAGTGAGTATGTAGTGTCGTGTATACATAAGGCCTGTCCAGAATATCGGAGAGAGGACATAAAAAACACAAGACAACATAAACAAACAAACAAATCATGCTGACCCCATTGACCTGACAAAGGTATGCTCCCACATTTAGGATGGACATGCCTGCCCTGCTGTATCGGGGTCAACGTCTGCCCATCCCTCATCCTCCCTACACTTCATACTAACACCCCACCCCACCTCCACTTCCCTCCCACCAACCCCCATCCTTCCCAACCATCCCTGGTCCCTGTGTCTATGTCTCAGTCTTTCTCACTTTGTCTTTCTGTGCCTGTTTCTGTCTGTCTGTCTCTGTCTCTCCGTTTTTCTGTGTCACTTTGTCTCTGTTTGTCTGTCTGAGTGTCTCTCATTGGCTATTCCCGGTCAACCTTGCTTTCTACTCCTCTGTCTTTGACTCTCTGTCTGTTTGTCTCTGTCCCTGTCTCTCTGTGTCAACCCTGGTCCCTGCCCCACCTCTCTCTCTCTGACTTTATATATCGCTCATTATGCCTCTGTCTCTCTCTCTCTCTGCCTCTGCCTGCCTGTCTGCCTGCCTGCCTGTCTGTCTGTCTGTCTCTCTGTCAGTCTCTGTCTGTCTGTCTGCCTGCCTGTCTGTCTGTCTGCCTGCCTGCCTGTCTGTCTGTCTGTCTCTCTCTCTCTGTGGCTATTTCCTGTCATAACTGGCTGGCCATCCCAACATTCTATCCACATTAAATTTTCTGTGTACCAGCTACACTTATATTCGGAGCAAGCAGACAATGATAATGATACTATATACCCATCGCTGATTTTCGCTAGTATCAATTGTATCAAAATAGCACTCTGACTGTATATTGATTCTACCTATCTATCTATCTATCTATCTATCGATCTATCGATCTATCTATTATCTATCTATCTATCTCTCCCCCACCTTCTCTCTCTCTATCGCACACACACACACACACACACACACAACACACACACACAATATATATATATATATATATATATATATATATATATATATATATATATATATATATATATATATATATATATATAAAACGAAACACTTCTCTGTCTACTTAGGGTTGCTTTTTTATGTTTGTTGTTGTTATTGCTCATTGCCCCAGCTAAACACCCTGAGGGATACCCAGAACATGTACTCTGACTCACCTCTCTCACCCAGGAACCATTGTTTTGAGATTGTAAGTACACACTGGCGAGACGTTTGCGTATATTATGGCAGTTTTCAAGTACCTACCCTTACTTGTCGGCAGCCATATTCCGACTTCAGAGGTGTTTTTATCCTTCGCGGGCGAGTGCAGATTATGTTAAGAGCTTGTCGTGGCGGCTGAAGACAATCTTAATCTTTCAAACCATCGCAGTACTTTGGTGTATGTTTAGGCCTTAGCACTTGATTGATGTCAATAATTGATATAAAGCTTTTGGCCTGAGACAATGGTTTGTTTTTGATAGCACAGAAATGCGAATAATTGCGAAGAAGTTGAGTAATTTGCAGTTTAAGAATATATTGCGAAGCACAGATAGACCAGAGGTGTATTATTTCGCAGGCGAGTGAGAATGTAAAGAGGAGTGAGCGGGAGAATCTTAACTAAGCAAGTACTGACTAACTTAGCATAGAACTGATATCAAAATGATAACGACTTTACCTGAACAATTAATATGTATGATGCACAAAAAATAATGAAGAAGAAAACTGGAAGATGATAGATGATGATGAATGATGAGAGAGAGAGAGCGGCGATGGAGAAATGAGATGAGTGAGGAGGTGTAGGAGTATGCGAAGAAGAAGAACAACTGATAGAACGACTGTAGAACATAGACAGACTGATATGGACAAGAAGGAAAAAAAGAGAAGATATAAAGAAAACAAACCCAATAAGATATGTATTTCTATCATAAACAGAATAACAAAACAGAAAGAAGAAAATACAAATGAATATGTATGATGAGAAGACAATACAAACCCCCACACCCACTAGGAATATTTTCTTCAATATCAGTTGATTCAAACAGAGTAAGAAATATCTGTATTACATATAAAAAAACAAACCAACTATTTCCCAATTCAGTTGATTCATACAGATAAAATTCTGTATTAACATCACTACAAAAAACAGACAACAACAACAACAAACCCCCAAAACCCCGATGACACTGGTCTTTCACTGACCCACTAACCCACCGTAGATCCAATCAGAAATCAAACACCAGACAACAACAAAACAAGGCACAGCTGTGTGCAGCGAACACAAGCTTCTTCAGGGAAACAATGGTGGCAGGGTGTGGACATAAGCTGTGGTCTGTAGGGAGGGTCGGGGGAAGGGGAGGGGGGGGGGGCTATATCATCTGTCAGCCCTGAGAGAAAAGTGACAAGACAATGGGTTCCTCACTGATGTGGCCCTGTGCTGGACAATGTGGATGTGGAATAGCATGACCTACCTGACGATGTGGGTTGAATATTACAGGGTCAGCAAGAAATTCATTCCAAGAAAGAAAGAATGAAAGAAAAGAAAAGAAATAATGAAAAACGAAACAAAAAAAAGAAAGCAATAAAGTAAAGAAAGAAGGAAAGAAAGAAAGAAAAAGAGAAAGAAAGAAAAGAAAAGAAAGAAAACAGAAAGAAAGAAAAGAAAGCAATAAAGTAAAGAAAGAAGGAAGGAAACAAAAGCAATAAAGAAAAGAAAGATAGAAAGAAAGAAAGAAAGAAAAAAGAAAGAACAGAACAGAAAAAAAGAAACAAAAAGGAGAAAGAATGAAAGAAAAAAAGAAAGCACGAAAAAAAACAAAGAAAAGAACAGAAGAAACAAACAAAAAAAGAAATCAAACTGAAAAGACAGACAGACAGACAGAAAGAAAGAAAGCAAGAAAGCAAGAAAAAAAAAGAAAGCAAAAAGGAAAGACAGATAGACTGACAGAAGAAAAAAAAAGAACGAAAGAAAGAAAACAAACAAACAAAAATTAGAAAGAAAGAACGAAAGAAAGAAAGAAAGAAAAAGAATAGAAAAGAAAAGAAAGAAAAGAAAAAAGAAAAGAAAGAAAGAAACAAATAAAAAAAATAAAAAAAGTGAAAGACACAACGAAAGAAAGCACAAAATGAATAAAGGAAAGAAAGAAAGAAAAAGAAAACAAAAAGAAAGAAAGAAAATGCATGAAGACCCCCCCCCCCACCTTAAAACACAACACACACACACACACACACACACCACACACACACACACACACACACACACAAACACACACACAAAGAAGAAGAAGAAAGAAGAAGAAATTCACAAACAAACCCCAGGGAGTTTCTTTCCTTGGCTGTAGCGGGGTGCAGCACAGGAGAGCATGGCTCAGCAGGCAAGGCAGCCCTGGGGGAGATGAGAGAGAGAGAGGGAGAGAGAGAGGGAGAGAGAGAGGGGGAGAGAAGAGAGAGGGAAGAGGGAGGGAGGGAGAGGGAGAGAGGGGGGGAGGAGGAGGGAGAGGGAGAGGAGGGGGGGAGAGAGAGGAGGGGGAGAGGGGAGGAGGAGAGAGGGAGAGAGGAGGGGGAGAGGGAGAGAGAGGGGGGAGAGAGAGAGGGGAGAGAGAGAGGGAAAGAGGGGAGGAGAGGGGAGAAGGAGAGAGGGAGAGAGAGGAGGAGGAGAGAGAGAGAGGGGAAAAGAGAGGGTGAGGTGGAGGAGATGAGGGAGAGAGAGAGGGGGAGAGAGAGAGATGAGGATAGGGGAGAGAAGAGAGAGGAGAGGAGAGGGAGAGAGAGGGAGGGGAGAGAGAGAGGAGGGGAAAATGAGAGAGGGAGGGGAGAGAGAGGAGGGAGGGGAGGGAGAGAGGGTGAGGTGGAGATGAGAGTGAGAGAGAGAGAGGAGAGTGAGAGAGAGGTGGGGGAGAGTAGAGGGAGAGAGAGGGGGAGAGAGGGGGGGAGGAGAGAGGAGAGGGGAGAGAGCGAGGGGGAGAGAGGGTGGGTAGGGAGAGGGAGAGAGAAGAGAGGGAGTGAGAGAAGAGAGAGAGGGAGAGAGAGAGAGGGAGAGAGGTGAGGGGGTAGAGAGAGGTGAGGTGAGAGGTGGGGGAGAGGAGGAGAGAGAGGGGAGAGGAGAGGGAGAGAGGGGGGAGAGAGGGAGAGGAGAGAGAGAGAGGGGAGAGATGGGAGAGGGAGAGAGAGCAGGGAGAAGAGAGAGGGAAAGAGAGGAGAGAGAGAGAGGGGGCGAGAGAATGAGGGAAAGAGAGAGGAGGGAGAGAGAAAGGGAGAGAGAGAGAGGGGGGAGGGAGAGAGGGGGAGGAGAGGAGAGAGGGATGAGAGAGGGAGGGGAGAGAGCGGGGGAGGGAGAGAGGGAAGAGATGAGGGGAGAGTAAGACAGAGGAAGAGAAGAGAGGGAGAGATGAGAGGGGGAGAGGGGGGAGAGAGGGAGAGGGAGAGAGAGGGGAGAGAGGGGGAGAGAGGTGAGAGGAAGAGAGGGAGTGAGAGAAGAGAGAGAGGGAGAGAGAGGAGAAGGGTGAGGGTGAGGGGGAGAGAGAGGGAGAGAGAGGGGGGGAGAGGAAGAGAGAGAGAGGAGAGGGAGAGAGGGGGAGAGGGAGGGAGAGAGAGAGAGGGCGGAGAGAGGGAGAGGGAGAGAGAGAGGGAGACAGAGAGAGGAAGAGAGGAAGAGGTGAGAGAGAGGGGTGAGAAAAAGAGAGAGAGAGGGGAGAGAGAAAGGGAGAGAGAGAGAGGGGAGAGAGAGAGAGGAGGGGGAGAGAGAGGAGGGAGGAGAGAGGGAGAGGGAGAGAGAGGGGGAGGGAGAGAGGGAGAGAGGGGGAGAGAAACAGAGGGAAGAGAGAGAGGGAGAGAGAGAGGGGTGAGAGAGAGGGGGAGAGAGAGGAAGAGAGAGAGGGGAGAGAGACGGAGAGAGAGAGGGGAGAGAGAGGGAGGAGAGAAAAGGGGGAGTAGAGAGAGGAAGGGAGAGAGGAGAGAGAGGGGGGGGGGAGAGAGGAAAGAGAGAGGGGAGAGAGACGAGAGAGAAAGGAGGAGAAAATGAAGGGGAGAGAGAGAGGAGAAAGGAGAGAGAGAGAGAAAACGGAGAGAGAGAAAAGAAAAGGGAGAGAGAAAAGGGAGAGAGAGAGAGGGGGGGGGGGGGAGAGAGAGGACGGAGAGAGAGGGAAAGAAAGGAGAGAGGGAGAGAGAGAGAGGGAAAGAGGAGAGGGGGAGGGGGAGAGAGAGAGTAGAGAGGGAGAGAGAGAAAGAGAGAGAGAGAGAGAGAGAGAGGGGGAGAGGAGAGAGGGGGGGAGAGGGGAGGAGAGAGAGAGAGGAGAGAGTGAGAGAGGAGAGAGAGAGAGAGAGAGGAGCAGAGAGAGATGAGGAGAGAGAGAGGAGAGAGAAATAGAGAAATAGAGAGAGAGTCCTTTGAAGTCAACTTTCCCCTTTTCCCTGGGGAGTGTCAGCACAACAGATGTGCCTCCCCTTCCCCCTCCCCTTCCCCTCCCCTTCCCCCTCCCTCCCTCCCCCTCCCACTGTTCCTCCTTCCTCCATGTCGGTGTTTTCTGGCTTTGTCCCTCCACTTGTGCCGTTTCCATAGTCACAGTTTTTCTTTATTAGGTTTAAACAGGGGATGGCGTGGGGGGGAGGGGGGAGGAAAAGAGTGGAAAGAGATAGAGACAGAAAGGAAGAAAAAAAAGGAAGGAAGGAAGGAAGGAAGAAAGAAAGGAAAGAAAGAAAGAACGAAGGAAACAAAGAAAAAAGAAAGAAGAAAGAAAGAAAGAAAGAAAGAAAAATGAAAGAAAAGACAGAAAGGAAAAAAGAAAGACATACAGAAAGAAAGAAAGAAATAGATAGACCGAGATTTACAGAAAAAGAGAGAGAGAGAGAGAGAGAGAGAGAAGAGGAGAGAGAGATGGAGAGAGAGAGAGGACGAGAAGACGACAGACAGACAGACAGACAGACAGACAGGACAGACAGGACAGACGGAGACAGAGATTAATTCAAAATTCAAGGTCTTATTTGAGCATAATGAATAATGATGATAATGAATGTGTGCAGTTTTATAAATTTTGTAAATTTTACGTTTTACAGCAAGAGAGAGAGAGAGAGAGAGAGAGTGAGAGAGAGAGCGAGAGAGAGAGAGAGAGAGAGAGAGAGAGAGAGAGAGAGAGACAATGACAATGACAATGACAATGACAATATTGACAATGAAATGAGAGAGAGAACAATTTTTTAAAAATAATTTTTATTTTATTAGAGAAGAGAGAGAGGGGAGAGAGGAGAGAGAGAGAGAGGAGAGAGAGAGAAGAGGAGGAGAGAGAGAGAGAGAGGAGGAGAAGAGAACTCGAACTAGAAATGGTTTATTCAGTTATAGGCTATGGCCCCTTACTGAAGGGGATACAATACACCAGTTTCAAAGCCAAACAGTGGCCAGGTGTTCCAAATCTTAATCTGTAAACATGCCATTTTCAATATGTGGATCAATACAAAGCACAAGATATCTGTGGGTGTGTGCAGGTGTTTGTGTGTGTGGGTGTAAAGTGAGAGAGAGAGAGAGGAGAGAGAGAGAGATGAGAGAGGAGAGAGAGAGAGTGAGAGAGAGAGAGAGAGAGGAGAGAGAGAGAGAGGGGAGTTAATTCTCTTATTTCGTGGTTAATGAATAAGCACCCACGCACTTTTCAACATCCAGTTCCCATGTGTGTGCGGTTTTGTAAATTTCGTAAATGTTACGTTTTTCACAGAGTGAGAGAGGGGAGAGATGAGAGAG
>CM054158.1:16579959-16582459 GCA_028751875.1 Rapana venosa
CCTTAGTTCTTAGTGCCGCTATTGCCTCTGACGTTTGGTGTTGGGTTGAGGTAGGGTTGGTTGGGTTGGGTTGGGTTGAGTTTTGGGAGGTTGGCTTTTGTTGGGTTGGGTTTGGGGGGTTGGGTTTTTGGGGTTGGGTTTCGAGAGGTTTTGGTTTTTGGGTTTGGTTTTTGGGAGGTTGGGTTTTGTTGGGTTAGGTTTTGGGAGGTTGGGTTTTGTGGGGTTTGGTTTGGAAGTTGGGTTCCAAACAATCCAAAACCCAATCTCTCAAAACCCAGCCCAACAAGCTGGGTTTTGAGAGGTTGGGGTTTGGGGTTGGGTTTTGTTGGGTGGGTTTTGTTGGGTGGATTTTGTTGGGTTGGGTTTTGTGGGTTTTGTTGGGTTGGGTTTTGTTGGTGGATTTTGTTGGTTTGTGTTTGGGAGGTTGGGTTTTGTTGGGTGGGTTTTGGGAAGTTAGGTTATGTTGGGTGTATTTTGTTGGGTTGGGTTTTGGGAGGTTGGGTTTTGTTGGATGGGTTTTGTTTGGTTGGGTTTTTTGGAGGGATTTTGTTGGGTTGGGTTTTGGGAGGTTGGGTTTTGGGAGGTTGGGTTTTGGGAGGTTGGGTTTTGTTGGGTAGGGTTTTTGGAAGGTTGGGTTTTGTTGGGTTGGGTTTTTTGGAAGGTTGGGTTTTGTTGGGTTCGGTTTTGTTGGGTTGGGTTTTGGGAGGTTGGGTTTGGTTGGGTTGGAATGGGTTGGGTTGGGTTGGGATTTGGGAAGATGGATTGGGTTGGGGTGAGTTGGGTTAGGTTTTGTTGTGTTTGGTGTGTGTATGTGTAAGTTTGTGTGTGTGTGTGTGTGCGCGCGCTGGCGCGCGCACGCACGCGCGAGTATGCGTGCTTCGTTTTTCTTTTTATTTCTACTCTTTTCTCTTTGTCTTCTACAATTTTCTCTTTACCATTTTTCACATCTTCTGCCCTGTCTGTCAACATCTGGAGGCTTGGAGGCCGAGTGGGTAATCCATCCTTCTGGGAAACAGGGTGTCCGCGGTTCCAATTTCGTCCCAAGTTGAGCATTTCCCTCATTCCACAGTTAAGTTGAGGGCAGTGAGGACGTCAACCGTCTACATGATTACCATCAACCAAGGGCCCGTGTGGACAACATGTAGCTTTAGAAAAAATAAAGAGAGAGAGAGAGACAGACAGACAGAGAGAGAGACAGACAGACAGACAGAGAGAGAGACTGAGAGAGAGAGACAGAGAGACAGAGACAGAGAGAACGATAACGAAATTGTATTTTCTGAGGGTAGTAGAATAAGCACAAGACATGTTTACATCCAGACCTGGGTTGAGAGGAAGAGAGAGAGAGAGAGAGAGAGGAGAGAGAGAGAGAGGAGAGAGAGAGAGGAGAGAGGAGGAGAGGAGAGAGAGAGGAGAGAGAGAGAGGGTGGAAGGGGGGCTTAGACGCTCGCCTGCTTAACAAATAAACCGTGAGGTTCTGGGTTCGATTCCTAGCCTTGCCTTTTCTTCTTCCCAGTTTCACGGTAAAATCAAACGGAATGTTACGTCTTTCGGCGAAGACTATATAAACTAGTCGATTCAGCGCGCCTAAGAACTTGTGCACGTCAAAAGAACCCACGACAATTGAAAATCGGAAAGAGCAGGGGATAGGAAGGTACCTCCCGACCGTCCTGGTAAAGCTGGTAGACTCAATTCCCAACTTTATGTCCGAAGTCAGAATGTGGATACCTTAATGGTGATGAGAGGGGGTGGGGGAGCGGTCGCATACGCAATAATCTCACCATTGGTGAACCTCTGAGCTCTAGCCAAGGAACGAGTTATAGAATAAAATAGGGGTTTTTTCGTTCCTCGTCTACAGCTTCGATGTTCACCCAAAGTGAGATTTTAGGCATGTCACCGTTTTGGTCTATCATTAAGGTATCCGTATTCTGACTTCGGGGACCAATATTTACTTAATGCCTGAGGAAGTATTTGTAAAATGAAGAGATTTGCCTTAGGCAAAAGTGTACCCCCCCAAAAAAAAGGGATTCTAATTGTCGTTAAATATACGTGTCGGTTTTCTTTAGATAAAATCTAAGAGCAACAGCATCAAGAACAACAACTAAATCAGCCGCAGCAGCAGCAGCAGCAGCAGCAACAACAACAACAACAAAAGCAACTTCCACCTTCTCCTCCTCCTTATTCTCCTCCTCCTCATCATCACCTTTATTATCTCATATTGTATTTGTTGTGTTGTATCGTATTGTATTGTTTTGTATTGTATCGTATTGTATTGTTTTGTATTGTATTGTTTTATAGGGTTGGGAGTTCACGGGATAGGGTTGTTGGAGGGCCTTTGAGGCGGTTAAAATCCCAGGTGGGCATCTCACTATGTCTGGCTCTGCGACTGAGCTATTACTGCCGTCAGTAAAGGGTCTAGTACGTGATATCCTGCGTATGTTAGCTCAGAACGGGCACCACTGAAGAGCGCCAAAGTGACCCAGCAGGAGTGCGGGCCCCGTCT
>CM054158.1:16594959-16624959 GCA_028751875.1 Rapana venosa
TATATTATTATTATTATTATTATTATTATCATCATTATTATTATTATTATTATTATCATTATTATTATCATCATTATTATTATTATTATTATTATTATTATTATTATTATCTTCCTTTTTTTCAGGAAGTTGTCTACATTTCAAGGTGACCCTTCTAGTGTTTGAAATGGAGAGTGCTGGTTCAGCAGACAAGAAGGCAGACCTAGACGGGGTTCAACTTTACATGGATATGTAGATATGAGAGCAAACAGCAAAGATGTGTAAAGTGATGCAACGAGTTTACCTTCGGGGCGTGATTGTTGAAGTTAGAGTATCATTAGCCAGGATGGGGTGAGGGGGATGGGGGTGGTAGGTATATTATCAGCTATCATCTCTGTCTGGAGTGTTTGGGCTGAAGTCTCGGGAATTGTGTAAATGTAGATGACTGTTGTATAAAGCAAATAATGACCCTAAAGAATTTTGTATTTTATCTGTCTGTTAGTCTGTGTGTATTGTAATATGTATGGATATCTGTCCCTGCTTTCAACAGCCAAAATTCCTATTACCGTCCTGAAGTGTATAACCTCTGTGTGGTGTGTGTGTGTGTGTGTGTGTGTGTGTGTGTGTGTCGGGCTGTGCATTGCGCTTTGAATTTCTTAAAAACCGTTAATCATTGTGGTTGCATGAGTAGGAGTGGGAATGAATGGAAGTGCTTTGATTTGTTTTTGCAAGAATAGCCCTATATAATTCCAAGTATTAATTTATTATTATGTTTATTATATTATATATATATTATTATGTCTCTCAACACACACACACACACTACAACAAAAACCACACTACACACAACCACACAACTCCCCACATTCACTCCCTACATGCACAAACACCCCCCCCACACAACACACACCAACTCCCCCCCTCCCCCTCCCCCCCCCCCCGCACCCCCCACCACACACACACACACACACACACACACACAACAACAGCCACACACTCATTCGTCAGTCACAACCAATATTGTAGAAGACAGAAAAACAGCAACAGCAAAGGACTATCCAAGACCTCCTTTTGTAGAAGGCCTATCATGAACTCTTAGCAGCCAGAACAGCCGGCCATGTAGCCACCCTACAGTTTGAAACAAAGTCTTAAAAACTAGGTCAGCATCTGTAGCATGGTACCTTAGCCACGTGCCACTTCCTTACCAGCACATCAGAGCCCTCACAGGGAAAGGTGATAGCAACATGGGGGATTTGTGTTTTCATACTTATGTTTGCTGCTCCAGCTGTCAGGTGTCTTTCTTGAAGTGTGTCTGGAAAGCCTCTGCGGACACGTGTGGGATGGCGTTAAACAGTACGGAGTCAGGAATGGGCACAGAAGACCCCAAAAAGCATGAGAAAGACATTGAGTTAGCACTGTAGTATCACTGTAGTGGCTGGCGGTTTATAACTGTTACCTTACACAAGGCTCTCGAATTTTCAGTGTGTGTGAGGAAGGTAGATGTCTTTCTGCATGTAAAAATTCCTATTGCTGGTGTAAAGAGATATTTATTAAAAACAGAAAACATACATTGCATACAAACTGATGTTTAAGAGCTACAAAAAGGAATTAGCTGATAATGGGTCTTAACTCATAAACTAGTAGGCACATACACACAGTCCTTTGGATGAGACTATAAACCGAGGCCCCGTTTGCGAACGCATGCAGAACATCTTGGCACACGTTAAGAACTGTTCCGCTTTTCGTAAAAGTAGCATTGTGTGCTGGTGGGAACAGATGACAAATTTACAAAACTGCATACAGACAGGGACTGGATGTAAAAAAGCACATGAGTGCTTATTCCATTATCCTCGATATAAAAGAATTAAATAAAATAAAATAAATTTTAAAAAACACACACACCATACTATTCTGTTTTTAATTCCATGTATGCATATGTTATTGTCTTTTCTTGTTTAATTTGCATGGTTGTTTTATTTTTAATTTCATGCATGCATATGTTATTGTATTTTCTTGTTTGATTTGTATGGTTTACCATTGATAAGGTTTTTTATTCTATGTCTGCATATTTTTTTTCTCGCTTTTTTCTTTCGATAAATGGCTTGGTGAAAAAAGCAAATGCACTGCTTATTCAATGTACCATCTGAAAATGAAAGTGTGACTTTTACTTTGACTTCCATATGGGCACTAGATTTAAAAAGACAAAAAGCCATTATTTCATGCACATCATACATCATACCCTTAACACACATTAAAGAACAGCTATTAAAAAAAAGAGCCAGTCTTTGCAGAGTCCCCCCTAAAAAAAATCCCACTGTCCAGATTCAGAACTGAACTGAACAGATGCAGCAAACCAAAAAATGATAAGTGCAAATAAATTTAGGACAGCAAAATAGAGAACATTGTTAAGGTGGGGATTATTTTTTTACCGATTTTCTATCATTCCAACAGAAAGAAAACAGATAAAAGAAACTCAGAAACAAACAAAAAAAGCATACAAAATAAACCCACACTCACTTGAAACATTCAGTCTGTCTTTACCAAATGACTGAAGACATTCCACTCCACACTAATGGAGACATCTTTCACCCACTGTCTATACAGCCATCATGGCCACGGAACACAGCAGGCGTCTTTATTGGCCGGCCATTGATGTCAGCACTGGGCTGATCAGACTTGCAAATGGCTGCTTAAGGACGGCAGGTTGTTTCAGACACCTTGGGACAGCAGATGAATTGGTGACAGGCTGTGGCATTCTGCTGGGCATTTCTCTTCCCTGACTCACGCCTGAGACCTGAATTCTGCTGACCCTTCATTGCTAGAATAGGAATGCCAGTGGACAAAATGTGCAAACTGCGTGTTTTTTGCCTGTAGGCATCTCTGATAATTATAGGAATAGATGGAATTATACTAAACTGTGTTGTATTTTATTTTATTGTATTGTATTGCATTGCATTGCATTATATTACATTGCAATGCAAAGCAATGTATTTTATTGAATGTTGACATATCTTCTCACATCATATTTTGATCACATCACACCCCATGACATCTTTGCGTCATGTTTGGATTGTACACTACTTTCCATCTTAGTTCTCATTTTCTTGTGTCATAGCCAGGTGCTGTTTACAAGGACATTTCATAAACTGAACAACAGTAACACTGCCAGCTGATGTAACCATACACTAAGCTTTGCAATGAAGTAAATGAGCATCACTCAAACATGTTTTCACCATATCTTAGGTGCCAACAAATGGAAAACAGACATAAACAGGACATTTTTTACACATAAATGTTAAACCATGTGTTCCTTTTCAACACGGGAATGAACACCATTAGCACAGTGGGCAAATCCAGCATAACTCAGTCAAGGGTCCAGTGCCCAGTACCAAAATTATCCCCTTCCTTTGACCAAGTCCAAATGTGGTCAGTCTCTGCTATAATTAGCACCAGCTGGGATGGGATGGGTAGCTGCTGACAGCAGCCGAAAGTGGGGGAAAACTGACAGCTGTGTGCTAGTCTTTCCATAACAATGAAAGCTTTTCAGCATATTGATCAATATAAACTGCATATTAAGAGAGATAGATAATAGTATTTCCAAACACACAAACCAAATATGGAAAGGCGTCTATCAAGCATTAAGGCCATCAAATATTGATACAGCCCTGTCCCATAAATTATACTTATTTCTTCACATGCTTTTCCCAAAATCCATAATAAAGAATCTTTTACTAAAGATGACAATATGGGACACATGCTCCCCCCCCCGCCCCCACAACACATTTCACATAGTTAACAATACCACCTGGTTTTTACACAAAGCAGCCTCAAAAATAGTTCAGAATGACGCATCTGCAGCACTTTTAATAAATACTTCACAAAGATATGCAGACATTACTCAGTCAGAGCAAACAGCAGATATATGTGGAGCGACTTACCACGTTTGCATGTAGGGCGTAATTGTCAAAACTGGAGAGGTTCTATTTGCCAAGAAAGTTTGAGTGGCTGTGTCAGAGGCTGTTGCTATGAGAAAAGGACTTTGTATGAAAGCAGTAGGAGTGAAGGCAGGCTTAAAATCAGCCTCCCTTTCTCCACATCACCTGGCAGGACCAATGAGCCAACAAGTCAGTGTGGCAAGAGGTGATCATGAAAGCTGGGCCACAGGAACCCATTCTGGCTGTTTTAAAGAGGAAGATCCTAAATAAGTCAAGAAGAAATCAACTATCAACCCTATAGTTTATCTTTAATTGTTAAAACTAAGTCAGCGTCTGTAACTATTGCAGTTAGTTGTGGTGCAACATTCTGAGCTGCACATCTGTGCTCTCAGTGGGACAGTGGATAGGGACTATGAGTTTCTGAAAGCTTTGTTTGCTAGTCTGCACCAGCTGGCAGGTGTCTTCCTTGAAATGTGCCTGAAAAACTCTGTGAACACTTGTGAGACTGTGTTAAGTAGTTTGGGTGCTGGAGTGAGCAATGAAAATAATACATTGAGAGGGTGGAAGATAGAAATGTATGAAAGGCTTGCAGTTATGTCTTTGCCATTATGACGATCATTAGTCTGAAGGTAAAGCTTGAAATAGAGGTTTTTCAATTTTAAGTTTTCCAAGAAAGATGTCTGTGTGTGTGTGCAATCTCCATTCATGGTTTAAAGAGATATTTGTTCAGGAGCAAAACATGCATTGCATGCAAGTTGATGTTAAGAACAACAAACAAATAGTTTGTGTCTTGACACCAAATAAATTCAGCAGTTAGTGTGTGTGTGTAAGATTGGGCTTTCAAAGCAATAAAGCAAGGCTCAAATGTGCAGCATAATTGAACACATAATCAACGAACCATTACAAGAAAACAGTTGCCTTTAAATTAATCTGTTCAAAAGATCACACTGTATAAAACATGTATTGAACAGACACAAATAAATTAATTCAAAACTACACAAAATATATCCAAACAGAAAAACAACAACAACAGACAATAACAAAGGTGAGTATATATGACCAATTTCTTATCATCACAGTAAAAATGAACTGGGAAAAGGGAAGAAACACACACAGAGAATTTTTTTAAATAAAATTAAAAAAACCCATAGTAAGCAAAACAAACCCATAGCAAGCAAAACATAACAAAGCAAACAAAACCAAAAAACCCACAAAAGTTACCCACTCAGGCTGTGTTTGTCAAGCGACTGAAGACATTCCACTCCACACTAATGGAGACGTCTTTCACCCCCTGTCTATACAGCCATCATGACCACTGAACACAGCAGGCGTCTTTATTGGCCGGCCATTGGTGTCAGCACTGGGCTGATCAGACTTGCAAATGGCTGCTTAAGGACGGCAGGTTGTTTCAGACACCTTGGGACAGCAGATGAATTGGTGACAGGCTGGGGCATTCTGCTGGGCATTCCTCTTCCCTGACTCACGCCTGAGACCTGAATTCTGCTGTTGTTGTGCCCAAAGCCTTTGTCAGTTATTGATGTCAGCTAAGTGCCAAGGTTTACATTGAAATGTTCTGCTTTGGAATGGTACCTTGAGAATGTTTCTATCCATCCATCTTTGACAAGCTCTTAGCATAACAATTTGTACTTTTTTAAGTGGAAAGAAACTTCATCTGAAGTTGGTGTATGGCTGTCTATAATTATGGTGGTGAAATATTTGAAAATCATAAGACTGTAATTTGCCTGGGTTTTATTTTATCGTCTTCTTTTAATGCCTGCAATAATGTTCCTAGTCTCTGTTCCTAAGTTAATAATAAACTTCTTTCTATACCTGTCCTTTTTCCAAATATACCACCACAATGGCAGCCACACTCCACCTTCCAGGAGCAAGTGCATGGTATAAGGCTGTTAAAACAGCTTGTTTACCACATACATTCCAAATAGAACTCATCTTATATCACTTTAGCTGATACAGGCCTGTGTTTAATAATGATTAATTTTATCAATATATCTTAAATCAGATGACTTATTCAATGAGGGTGGTTATGTTCTTATTAAACATCTATAACTTTAACCCTATGAACCCACCACACCCTATTCCCCACATAAAAGACCTTCTATTCCTGCACAGCGGACCAATAGCTCAGTGGTCAGAGCACTAACTCAGCATTTAGCGTGGTTATCTAGTGGATGGGTGACCGTTGGCGTGCCTTGGCTTCAGTATAGTCCCCTACTTCAACCAGCTGTAAATGGGTAACTGCGATCTTTAGGGTCAGGAAAGGTAAAGCAGCGAGGGACAGGAGATGGGCGCCGCCCTCAATATGCTGACCCCTGGAGAGGCTGAGGCCTCTGACATCTGGCTCCCCAACGACTGCATAGGTAATGGGAACACTTTTACGCTTTATTCCTGCTGGGTCACTTTGCTGTATTCATAAGTACTCATTCTCCTTCAACACGCACCAGACACCTCCTACTGAGCCCCCTACTGACCATTATGATGACTCAGTCATCGGCATAGATTTAGTGACAGGATCTTTCGTTCTCTCTCTTTCTCTCCATCCCTCCCTCCCTCCCCCCCTCTCTCCCTCCCTTCCTCTCTCTCCCTCTCTTTCTGGACATTCCTCCATAAATCCATAAATGATTTTGACACATAGTCATTACATGAATGGGGGCAGACGAGAAACCAAATCTGATATTTTAAAAAGTATTAAAAAAAGAAGTTAAGGGCAAAAAATGATTGGTGTATACAGAAATGACTCGCAATTGCAACTTACTGTAGTCGGAATGTGGCTACCTTAATGGTGGGCAAAAACGGTTGCATGCGTAAAAATCTCACCATTGGTGAACCTCAGAGCTCTAGACCAGGAACGGGCTGGGGTGAAAACATCTCCACCCACCTACAGCAAAGGAGCTCGCCTTTTCCCACAAGTAAATCCACTTCTCAACCTCCCTCTACTGTTTATTCAGATTTAGGAGACCACTCCACTACAGAGCTCCTGTCAATTACCACAATGGGCGGACCCACTGCTCTCTGTGATGCTATTTTTTAAATTCTTTTTTCTTTTTCGTTGCAAAGTTCCAACACTGAAGATATTTTTTTTATTTTGGTTTGTGTTTGTTTGTTTATTAATGCCATCATTTCTGCCCACCATTTAGGTAGTTGTATTCAGACTTCGAGGATGACGTCTACACACGACACCAGTATGCATACCTATGGATATATATATCCGTTGTTACCTGCATGAAACGGCCTACTCTTCAGAAGAAAAAAAAACCCATAACGAGTTTTAACCATTTATGCCCAAGGTGTTGGGCGTGCATTCGAACACGATGTCATGGTTTATAGTCTCAACCAAAGGACTTTCAGGGGGTAATGGACTCAGTACTGATGTTAACTCCAGGGGACAAAAGTCCCTTTTGAACAAGCATCTCAGTAGTGGCTCGAACCCGGATCTTCAAAATCGCGAGCAGGGCAACGATGCTGTAACCACAAAGCCATCCTGCCACCCTGAGTGGTGTAAATAAACAGGATGAATAGTGCGGGGTGCAAGAGAAAAGACAGACAGAGGAAGAGGAGAAGGTAGTTGAATCAGCAGGCAACAGCAGACCACCTAAAGAGCAGACGAAACATAGAGACGGATAAAGACTACTCTGTGGGTGTGGACCCTTTGTTCGGGTTTCCCCAGACTCAACAGGCTCTTAGAAGGGACTAGTGATGGATCACACGCAGCAGCTAGAATCACACAGTCCTTGTTTTGTTGTGTGGGAGGTTTTTTGTGTTTTGTTTTTGTTGTAACCATTGCAATGTATCTCGAGTATGTATATAGGTGTGTGCCGTAGTGGTGGGTGGGTGAGTGAGTGCTTGTGTGTGAGCAGGGGTGGAGAGTGTGTAAGTGCATGTATGTTATTTGTGTAAGTGTAGGTGTTTGTATTCGTTTATTTGTTATTTCATTTCTGTATTTGAAAAACAAAACAAATAAATAATTACATATATTTATCTACTTATTCATTTATCTAATCGTTTATTCATTTATTTATGCTTTTATTTCGAAGATAATATGTACTCTATATTAAAGTATCAGATATGGTGTGGTGCGATATATGATATAGTATTTTATGCCACGGTACAATACAACAAGGCACAACACAATACAATATAAAACCAAATATTCTATCATGTCATACCATTCTATCACATCATACTGTAAACGCCAAATTGTCTCAATGTATCTTAGAACGTATGAATACGTGTGCTTGAGTGCATAATGCGCCTGCTTGCATTCGTGCATGCATCACTGTGCCTACCTGCATGCCTGACAGAACGCTTGCACGTGACAAAACTGTATGCAGGTGCAGTACCAGAATGTACGTATGCCTGCAAGATTCCACAGTCTCCCCCCCCCCCCCCCCAACACCCACACCCCACCCACCCTCCTGCACAGACATCTGCAGTTTCCACCTGCTTGCCATTGATCTCCACTCCAAGAAGGTCAACCAGGAAGAGTGATCTCTCAGAGGCTGTGGAGGTGGGAGATCTCAAGAGACCTACATCTCTTACCTTACACTGCATTCACAGGTTCCAGACGCAGGGAGGTAACGGAGGGGGAGGTCGTTGGTTGGATGTATGTGTGTACTGTAATTCACACAGTGTAAAGGTTTACCGAGTGCTGCAGTGTGTGGCTGATATATAGAACAGAGGTTACACTCCGCATTTAGTTTCCGGGTCAGGTAGTGGTATCTTCTGTAGAGTGCTATTCAGAAAAGAAATGATTCATTGTCAGATATTTTCTTTTTGAAAGTATAAGAAAAATTGCACTGTGTACATGTTTTGTTGGTTTTTGCTTTTGCTTTGTTGTTTGTTTGTTTTTCTCTGTTTTGTTTTGTTTGTTTGTCTTATTGTTGTTGTTATTTGAGGGAGTGTTGTTGGGGAGTTGGGGCTGTGATGAAATAGAGCAATATCAGGTTGCCATGAAAAGTTAGAAATGATAATCAAAATTAGGAATGCTTCTGTTCTTACAGTGTTGACCCCGCCATAAATATTGTGGTTAGGAAGTTAGCAGACAGCAAAAGACTGAGGGGCTACAAAGTTTGCTGGGTTTTTTTTTAATTCAAAGCTACAAAATTTGTGTAAAGTCACATGAGTTTTGAGTCAAAGGCTAGTCTTTCACAAAAAGTGGGGGAAGAAGGGGGGGGGTGTACATTTCTCTTGATGCCTTTGTACATGGGGTATCAGTGCAAGAGTGATAGAGGAAAGAAATTGGGAAAAGTGGCAAAATCTAAACTGATATGTAGCCAAACGTGCTATGCTGAGATTAAGAATGTTGTCACGTGATGTTCCTCTTGTGTGCACGTGACTGACCACGTAATTTACAAAAGAAAGGAGATACCTTCACCATATTATGCTAGAACCGCAGATCAACGCTTGTTTTGCTGACGCGGTGAAACTGTTTCGGAAAAAAGCTCAGCATGTGACTGTTCAACAGAGCATTTGGCTTCAATAAATGTTTATTCAGAAAAGAAACACACACTGTAACCAAACCCCTTTGGAGCAGGAACAAGCTAAAATAGCTGATAGTGTACTCCCCCTCCTTCAAACAACACGAAACTCGTTATTTGGCAGCCAAAAAAAACATGTTATTGCCACAACAAATGTATTAATCCTTTTGAAACAATTTTATAATTAAAATTCATATCAACAGATCTTTCCAAAATACTGCAGAAACAAAAAATTTTTGCCAAAATCTTTCTATACACTCAAAACAAAAATTTTTTTCCTCCAAAAAAAATGAAAAAAAAAATTATTAACAAATTTAAAAAAAATTTATTTTTTGGGGGGGGGGGGGTGGTTTTTTTTTTGCGTTGTGTTTGTGTGGTTTTAAAAAATTTAGCAATTTAAATATTTGTGTTCCTTGGGTTTTTCAATGGGGAGGGATTTATGTTTTTATCTATCCAAAAGTTTACAGCTCTGGGGTTCCCCCAAGGGTTAAATTTTTTTGCGTATTTTTCTTTTTTGGGCCCCCTTTTGGGGTTTCCCACTTTCCCGCCCTTGGGGGAAAATTTATTTTTTTTTTAAAATCTACAGATTGTTTTCTTTTCATTGATCGCCGGGTTAAAATTTTTCCCTTTTTTTCCTCTTTTATTCATTTATTTAATTAAGTTTTCTTCTTTTTTTTGATTAAAATTTTTTCTCAAATTATTTTTTTTTTCAAAAAAACCGGTTCTTTTAAAAAAAGGGAAGGAAACGGGGGAAGAAAAGGGGGTGTGGGGGAAAAAGGGGGGGGAGATGAAGAACAGTCTGTGTAGGCCACCAAGGGAAAGGGCAAGGGGATTTTTTCTTGTTTCGCGTTTACGGGCCACTTTTTTTATTTTTATTTTTTTAAATTTTTTTATATTTTTTTTTTTAAAAAAAATTCCCCCCTTTATAATCCCCCCAAAAAATTTTTTTAATTTTGTTTTTTAAAAGGCCACTTTGGGGTTTTTGTTTTTTTCTCCTTCCCCTGGTTTAGTTTTTTAAAATTTGGGGGGGGCCCACTGTTTCCCCGGGGAAAAAATTTCCCCCTTTGAAAAACGAAACCTTAGTTGGGGAAAAGTTTTCCCTTTTTTAGGGGGCCCGCGGGGGGATTTTTTTTTTCCGGGGGGGGCTTTGGGGGGAAATTTTTTGGGCCAGGGGGTTTTGGGGGCCCCAAAAAAATTTTAACGGAAACAAATTTGGGTTAGTTTGGAGGGCAATGTTTAACCCCCTTTTGGGGTTTTTGGGTGGGGTGTTTGTTGTTTTGAAAAGGGGTTTTGGAATTTTAATTTGTATTGCGTTGATGTTGGGGAAGGGAAAAAAATTTTTTTTGTAATTTTTTATTTGTGTTTTTTTTAAGTGTTTTACAACCTTGGGGGTGTTTGGGTGTTTGGGTTGTGGTTTTTGGGGGTGAAATGGAAAAACCCAAAACAATTGTTTTTGGGGCCAAAGGGGTTGGGGTTGGGCACAACACCAAACTTTTCTTTCTTAACACAACCAAACACTTTTCCCCCCTTTGGGCGTTATTGTAAAGGAAAAATTTTAAAACCGTGGGGTTGTTTTGAGGGGTTTTGGGGGGGGTTTGGGGGGTTTTATTCCTCCTTTTTTGGGCCGCAGCTTTTTAGGTTTTGTTTTTTGGTTTAAAAAAACTTCCCTAAAAATTTCCCGGGGTTTTAAAATTTTTTCAAAAAATTTTCGGGTAAAAGGAAAATTTTTCTTTTTTTAAATTGGGTATTTTGTGAAATAAAAAAAAATATAAAAAAATTTAAAAAATTTTTTAAATGTATTTTAATTGAATAAAAGTGAAAGATGAAGTTTTGCCCTTTTAAGGTTTATTTTCCCTTTTTAAATTTTCCCTTGTTTGGCCCCGCAAATTTGTTTATTTTTTAAAAGGTTTTAAAAAAAAAAATATAAAAAAAAAAAAAAATTTAAAAAAATAAATTTTTTGTTAAGAAAAATGTTTAAAAGGAACTTTTGAAAATTCTTACAAAATTTTAAAAAGAAAAAATTTGGCTTGGAAAAAACCCCCTTTTTTGGCCACGGGAAAAAACCCCCTGAATGGTCAACCTTAAAAAAAAAACCCCCAAAGCAAAACATTAAAAACACAAAAAACCCAAAACAAACTTTAAAGGGGGAAAAATAAAAGAAAGAAAAAACTTTAAAACAGGCCCCAAAACCAAAAAAAAAAGAAAATTTTTCCCCATTAAGGGCAAATTGCCTTTTCCAACACCCCATTAAAAAGGGCCGAAAGTCAAATGCCTTTTGCACCAAAACCACTTTTTTCTGCCCAAATAAACACGGTAAAGGAAAACCCAAAAAGAGCCCCAAAAAACCCAACAAATTACATTACCCCACAAAGGAGCCAAATCAAAGGTGGTTGGGGGGGGTGGGGGGGGCTTTTTGGAAAATTTTAGGTTTTTTAAAAGGGGCGGGGAAAAAAAAGAAAAATAAAAAGGTTTACAGGAAACTAAACCAGTAAACAGTTTTCAAAAAGGATGGGAGGGAAGAAGGAGACAGAAAAAGCAAAAGGGGTTTGTAACCCCAAAAATCCCCCTTTTTAACTTCAAAAACACAAAATAAGACAGCAACTTGAAAGAAACAATAAGACAAAGGCTTTTCCAGAAATCACCTAACCCGGGGATTAGTTTTTGGGGTTTTTTGGGGGGTTGGGGTTTTTGTTTTTTTTTGCGTCTTTTGGGTTTTGTAGTTGTTTCTTTGTGGTTGTGTGTTTGTGGGGGGGAAAAAAGGTGCGGGGTAGTGAAAGGGGGGAAAAAGAGGAGGAGAAGAGGTTAAAAGGGGGAAAGTGATACCCCCCCCACCCCACCCCCAAAACCAAACCCCCCAAGGGCCCTCCGGGAAACCCCAAAATGAAAAGTCCCCAAAAAAACCCCAAACCCTAAACCCCCCTTAAAAAAAAAGGAAAATCAAACGGGCCCTTGGTAGGAAAAAGGGCCAAAAAACAAAAAACCAAATTATATTTTATAAAAATTTTTTTTTGAAGGGGGGGGTGTTGGTAAAATGTTTAGCATTTTTTTATTTTATTTTTTTGGGTTTTCCCCCCCCCCCCTTTCCCCTTAAAAAACCCCCCCTTTTTTTTTACACCCCCCCCTCCCCTTTAACCATTCCCCCATTCCCAAAAAAAGGGAAAATCCAATGCCCCAAAACTATATGGGGGGGGTTAAGGGGCCAAGAAATTGGGGGGCAAGGGTTTGGGCAAAAACATTTTTTTTTTTTTCCCCGGGTTTGGGGTTTTTTTGCCAGGGGTTTTCCCCTTTGTTTGGGCATGCTTTTATCATTTGGGCTTTTTTTTTTGGTTTTGGCCCCCACACTCTTCTTACTTTTTCCCACGACTTTAAAACCCATGGGGTTTTCTTTTTTGTTTTGTTTCATTGGATTTTTAAACCCCCAGGGAAACCCTTTGGGGTTTTCCCCTTCCCCAAACTCATTTGTTTGGGTTATGGGGGTTAAACCACAGATTTTTAACCCCCCAAGCCCCCAAACAATCCAACAACACAAACACTTTAATTTCCCATGAAAAAATTTCAATCGGCGGGCCCAAAAAATTAAAAATAATCAAATTTTTAATTCAAAAGGCCCCACAAAAGAATTTTTTTTGTTTTTCAATAAAAAATTCCAAACACAAAACAAACCCCAAAGCATGAAAATAAAGCCAAAATTTTCCCTTTGCGAAAAAAAACTTTTTTTTAGAACCATAACCCCACCCCCCCACCCCCCCCCCCCCCACCCCCCCCCCCCCCCCCCCCCTTTGGCCCCCCCCCCTTTTTCCCCCCCCCACCCCCCCCCCCCCCCCCAAACCCCCCCTTAATTTTTTCCCCCCCCCGCCCCCCCCCCCCCCCCCCCCCCCCCCCCGGCCCCCCCCCCCAAAAAACCCCCCCCCTTTTCCCCCCCCCCCCCCGCCCCAAAACCCCCTAAAAATTCTTACAATTCTCTGCAGGCCATTCTTTTTTTTAAAAACCTTAATTTATTGTCCCAAAACAAATGAAAGCAAAATTTAAAACACTCCCAAGGGTAAAAACTTGAAAAAACAAAAAAGGGAATTTTTTTGTCTACAAAAAATGATTCAGTTTCCTAAAGAAAATACAGAGGGTTTTTTTCCCCTTTTTTGGGGAACAATAGCGTCATTTAACGTCCCAGTTTAACTTGTGGTAAAAAAACATTTCCCAATACTTATATTTTTCAAAACGTTTTAACCTCTTGATTATTTTAATAATATTTTTAAATTTATCCCTATCTTTTTAAGTGGGTGGGGCAGTCTTTAGTTTTAGAAACTTTTACTCCAATGGGCCTCGTCACACCATTTCCCAATTTCTTTGGGGGGCGGGACCAGGGTCAAAAGATGATCCGGAAAAAGGGGATAAAAAGGCACTATCGTCTGGAATTTTCCAAAAAAGGAATTTCCATAGTTCTTTTTGCAATCTCTTGTAAAAAATTACAGAAGTGGTTTAAGGGGACCCCCCTTTGGGGAAACCCCATCGGGTAAATCTAACCAAGAAGATTTTTTTTGGGGGCCAAAAACAGGTTGGTCTTTGGGTTTTTAAAAATTCAATCAGCCAACGAAAAATTTTTATTGTTTTCTCAAATTTTGAAATTTTTTTGGTTTAACCAGAAACTGGGGCTGCATTGAATTAAAAAGCTAAAAAAAGTCAGCAAAATTTCTCTTTAATTCAGTTTTAAAAGTGGCTTTTCAATTTGTTCAAAATGAATATTTGGGCATCTTGGACACCCCTTCAGACCTTTTATAAAATTTGCGGGGTTTAAAGGTCTTTTTTCTGTAGCAAAAAAATAGAATTTTAAAAAATTTTTTTTCCACTTTTTTCACACAGAATTAAGCTACATCAAAAATCGTTGGGGAAAAGGGTTTGGGGTTTTTTTGGGGGGGTTTAATTACGGGAAGTTTTCCAAATAACAAAATTTTCAATACCGTGAGGCCGGAAACAGGTTTTTGAAACACGGGCAAGTCATACCAGAATTTCGGGGTTTTTTCCCACATAAAACCTCGGGTTTCCGGGGAGTTTTGGGTTAATATTTATTCCCTTTTAAAGTCTTACAGAAAAATTTCTTCATCAACAATAAACGCTTTCTCAAAAACTAGGATTGTTTCAAAACCATTTAATTCATCTGAGAAATCATGCTTTAAAAGCGAGTAAAAAATGTTTTAGATTTCCGGGTAAGTTTTTACCCAAAACCCCCCAAACTGATCTTTGACCAATTTTGGCCCCAACCATATTTATCAGACATATAAAAGGGGTTTTCTTAATTTCGTAATTTAAATTTTATTAAAACTGTGCAGTCCACCCCACACAAAATTTACACAATACATACAAACGGGACGGTTTTTAAAAAGGGCAACGGGGGCCTATTCCTTTTTTGAATAAAATTAAAAAATTTTTTAAAACCCCCCACACATTCAAAACAAAAAAAGGGAAGAGAGAAGAGAGGAAAAGAGGGGAAGAGAGAGAGATAGAGCAAAGAGACAAAGATAAAATTTGGGGAAGAAAGAGAGAAGAGAGAGAAGAGGGAGGGGAAGGGGGAGGGGGAGAGGGGGGAGAGAGAGAGAAAGGGGGAGAAAAGAAGCGAAGAGTCAAAATTACAACCAACTCTTCTGTCTTCCCTTTGGACCAAAAACCCCACCACCTAACATAAGACCCAAAACCAAAGGGGGAATCACTGCTTTTTAGTACCAAAAAATCACACACACAAAAAAGGGGAAAAAAAAACCAAAAAACCAAGTTTCTTCAAAACAGCTGTTTCCTTGTAAAAAAAAAAAACCCACAGCCACAACAACAAAAATTTTTAAAAGATAAAGTTACTTTTGGGTCATACCAAAGGGGAAATGCCCGATTCTCAAAAATTTTTTTTTAATTCCTGGGCAGACTCGGGGCTCCCCACTGGTGAATTCTTGCTATCCCAACCCCTTTTACCCACCACCCCAAGGTACCACATTCCGACTTAATTTTCAAAATTTACGCCAACGAAATCCTTTTTTTTTTTCATCCCCTTTTCCAGCTCAAAATTGGCCTCCCCTTCAAAAGCAAACGGGGTTTTTAACATGTTCACAAAAATCTCTGCTTGCTTTCGCACACAAACCTCGTTTAATATTAAACCCACAATTTTGGGGGGGAATTGGATTCAGAAATTGACTTAATTTCCAGGGGAAAAAAAACCCCCTTGTAGGGGCCCTCAGGGGGGGCCCCAAACCCGAACCCGAACCCCCCCAATCAATCAAAAGCAAAACGCTCAAAAACCACAAGGCTAACCACTCCCCCCAACTCAAACCAAATTCCAACGTTTTAAAAAGGGGGTAGACCGGGAAAGGGCGATCCCAAACCTCCCACTAACATCACAAAAGGGACAACACGCGAGGTGGGGGGGAAGAGGGTCATTTTTTAAAACGCATACCCAACGATAAACCCATTCATTTGGGGGACATTTGACCTTGTCCCCTACCCTTCCCACGTAAAGTGGACACGCCATTGTATTTCACTCATTCACTACAAAGGGGGTTAAAAATTTTTTCCAAAGTGACTGGGGGGAAAAGGGGGGGGAAGGAAGGGAAGGGTTTTTGGGTTTTTGTTTTTTTTTCTTCCTGTTAATTTTTGGGGTTTCACAAATGGTTTTTTTTTTTTATGATCAACCTTTTTTTTCTCCCAAACTTTAGCGTAACAGCATTTCGACTTCGGGAATATGTCTAAACAACCCCATTTCATCATTAGGGGTTTTTTCCAGATTTTTTGGGGATTCTTTTTTCTATTTTTTTGGGGGGGTTTTTTTTTTTTTTTGGGGCCCCTTTTTTTTTTGTTCTTTTTTTTGGGGTTTTTTTTTTTTTTTTTGGGGGTTTTGGGGGGGGGGGGGGGTTTTTTTTTTTGGGGGGGGGGTTGGGGGGGGGTTTTTTTTGGGTTTTTTTGTTTTTTTTTTGTTTTTTTTTTTTTTTTTTTTTTGGGGGGGGGGGGGGTTATTTTTGTTACGGGCCAAAAACCCCCTACTCTTCATAAAACCAAAACAAGATGTTTTGAATTTCCAAAAGGGGGCCCTCGGCTATATTCATCCGAAATCTTTCGGGGGAAGGGAAGGGGAGTCTTTCCTGATTTTAAACCCCCGGGGAAAAAAATCCCCTTGAAAGGGCCCCTTATGGGGTTTGACCCGGGGTTCGCCCCTTGGGCCCTCAAAGGGTGAGAAAAGGGCTAAACCCAATATTTATCTATCCCTCATCCCTGTATCACTTTCCCTTGAAATTGCGGGACCTTAGTACTTTACCAAAATCAATAACTCCCAATTTTTTGGGCCTGACCAAAAAAAGTAAATTAAACTAAACTGGTATAGAAAGGGGGGAAAAAAAAAGTCCAACAAAAAAAAATTTTTATGGGTTGAACACCCCCCCCAAAAAATAGCCACTTTGCCGAAAAAAAACCCTTTTTGTGTGAAAATTACACGCCTTTAAATTTCGACAAAAAAATACCTCTTTACACTTTACAAAAGCAAGGGTACAATAAAAAGAAAAATTTGGGTTTTTATTCTCTTCATTTTTTCTTCGTATTTTTTATTTTTTTTCTTTTTTTTCTTCTTCTTCTTCTTCTTTTTTTTTTTTCCTTCTTTTTTCTTTTTTCTCTCTTTTCCTTCTTATTCCTGGTTTTGTTTTTTTCCCTTTTTTTTTTTTCCTTCTTCTTTTGTTTTTGGTTTCGTCTTCTTCTTCTTCCCTCACTTTTTTCTCTTTTTTACCCCTTTTTCTTTTTTTTTTTCTTTTCCTCCTCCTCCCCCCCTCCCCCTCCTTCCCCTCCTCCCCCCCCTCCTCCTCCTTCTTCTTCTTCTTTCCTTCTTCTTCTCTTTTTAATTGTTTTTTCCCTTCTATTTCCCAATGAATTTACAAAAAAAAAAGGCCCCACTTTTTTGCTTTCCCCCATCAGGTATGAAAATTTTTTAAAGATTAGGGAAAAAGGGGGTTTAACAACATGATAAACAAAACCAAAAAATAAAATCCATGCATAAAATCCAAATTAATTTAAAATTCGAAATTAAATTTCAAATTCGCTTATTAAAAAACGGGTTTGTTCAATTAAATTAGCACCTTTCCCCTTCTCAATTTCTTGCCCCCTCTGTCTGCTTGATTTTTCTTCTTTCTTTCCCTGTCTGTCTGCCTCTCTCTTCTCCCCTCTCTCTTCTCCTCTCTCTCTCTCCTCCTCTCTCCTCTCCTCTCCTTTCTCCCCCCTCTTTTTTTTTTTGGTTTTGTTGTTTTAAATTTCATAAATTTTTGTTTGGTTGGTTGTGGGGGGGTTTTTTTTTTTAAATTTTTTTGGTTTTTGTTTCTTGAGGGGGGGGGGGGTTTGGAAATGGTGAAATTTTTTTTGTTTTTTTTAATTTTGGTTTTTTTCTGTTTGTTAAATTTGCTTTTATTTTCTTTTTTTAAACTTAGTATGTGTGACTACCCCCCAATTTTTGGCTTAACTAGGGTTTATAAAAAAACTTCGAATTTTTTTGTTGAACCCCAAATCCTTGTACCCTTAAAACCCCCCTCGATTTTTTCTAAAAAAACCCAAATTCCCCCCCTTTCTACTCCTAAGAATTTTCTTTTAAAACCCCCTGGGGGCAAGTCACTCGGGCAAAAAACTATCAGCCCTTGGGGGAAAACTTTTTTTTTTCCCAAATTTTCCCATGGCCCAAACCCAAGCTGTTTCTGTTTCTTTCCTTCCCCAATCAAACAGGTCGGGGCCAGGGGCAGGGAAAAAAACTCAAGGGATGGTCCCCCTGAGGCCCAAAAGGTAGACTACCCCGGGTCCCCTCAGCTAGGGGGACCTGTAAAACGAACTTAAAATACCCTTCAGGGGACCAGACGGGCAGGGGAAAAGGGGCGGTCCCAATTACACAGGGGCCCGAAAAGTTTGGGGAAAAAAAAGCACGTTCCAGTTTGGGGGCTACAACCGTCTGTTGTAAAATTGTGAACCTCACCCCCCACCCCCTTAGGGGGGCGGGGGTTCATTGGTTTAAAAATTTTCCCCACCTTTTAACCCGCGGGCCGTATAGGGAGGTAGGGGGGCGGCTTTTTGTTTCACTACCCCCTTCAGCTTTCATTTTCCCCCCGCTAACAGATTTTTTCAGCTAAAAATCTACCCACCCCATCCCAGTCCCACCCGGGGCCACGGGTTTGCTAACTATAGCGGGAACTGACTAATTTGGATTTGGGGAAAAAGGGAAAGGGAAAACGCAAATTTTAGCACGGGGTTCCTGGCCCTTTTGGACTGAATAATGCGGGTTTTTGACCCCCCGGATTTTCCTGTACCGGGCTCAGTTTTTGTGGTTTTTGTTTGGGGGTCATTTTTTTAAAATAAAGTTTTTTTTTAAAAATCCAAAATTCACCAAACCCTTTTTGCAAGAACAAAAATGAATATTTGGGGCATTTTCGACACCCCTTCAACCGTATCAAATTGCAGGGGGTCAAGGTCTTTCTCTGTAGCAAAAGAATGAAATTTTACAATCTTTTCCAGCGTTTTCATCAAAGAGATGTGAGAGCTACAGGTCTAAAATCGTTAGGCCGAGAAGGATTGGGTTCTTTGAAGAGGTATTACATTGGAAGTTTTCCAAATAACAGGAATCTGACAAGTATCCAGTGAGGCCTGGAACAGTTGTTGAAGGACACTGGCAAGCTCAGTACGCAGAATTTCAGGGTTCTTCCACATATACCGTCTGGTCCGGGAGATTTGTTAATATTTATTGCCTTTAAGTGCTTACAGATAATTTCTTCATCAACAATGACGCTATTCTCAGAAACTAGGGATTGCTTCAGATCATTTAATTCATCTGAGAAATCATGCTTTTCAAAGCGAGTAAAAAATGTGTTTAGATGGTCTGGTAAGTTGTTATCACATACTCCCTGCAAACTGATCTTTGACCTATGTTGGACACCTACCATATTTACTGCAGACATATCAAGGGTTGTCATTAATTTCGTAGGAATTTAAATGTCTGATTAAAACTGTGCAGTCACACACACACATAATTTACACAATTACATACACACGAGGACTGGATGTAAAAAGGCACACGAGTGCCTATTCCATTATTCTCGAAATAAATGATTAAATAAATTAATTAAAACCACACACACATACATACAAGGGAGAGAGAGAGAGAGAGAGAGAGAAGAGAGAGAGAGAGAGAGAGAGATAGAGACAGAGAGAGACAGAGAGATAGAGATTGGGAGAGAGAGAGAGAAGAGAGGAGAGAGAGAGAGAGAGAGAGAGAGAGAGAGAAGAGAGAGAGGAGAGAGAGAGAGAGAGCGAGAGAGTCAAGATTACAACCAACTCTTCTGTCATTCCTGGTACCAACACTCCAGCCAGCCTGACTACATAAGAGTCAAACCAGGAGGATCACTGCGTTATGGGAGTACCACATAACTCACACACACACAACGGGATAAAAACCAATAACCAAGATCTTCAAAACAGCTGTCTTCCTTGTAAAAATAAAAACCACAGCCACAACAACAAAAAGTTATAAAGATAAAGATACGTTAAGTCATATCAGACGGGAAATGCCCGATTCTCTCAGCAATTTTTTTCATTCCTCGGCTAGAGCTCTGAGGCTCACCACTGGTGAGATTCTTGCGTATACAACCGCTTTTACCCACCATCAAGGTAGCCACATTCCGACTTGGGGAATTCTGTCTAAACATGACGCCAACGCATCCATTTTTTTTTCATCCCCTTTTCCAGCTCACAATGGCCTACCCTTCTGAAAAGCAGAACAGGTTTTAACATGTTCACAAGTTGCTCTGCATGCGTTCGCACACGAAACCTCGATTAATAGTCTCAACCGACAGACTTTTGGGGGAAGTGGATTCAGTATTGACGTTAACTCCACGGGGAAATAAAAATCCCCTTGAACGGGCGCCTCAGGGGTGGCTCGAACCCGAACCCGAACCCGGGCCCCATCAGATCAAAAGCACAACGCTCTAACCACTAGGCTATCCCACTCCACCCACTCTACCAAATTGACAACAGCTTAGAAAGGGAGTAGACCAGAAAGGCGATCCCAAACCTCCCACTAACATCACAAGAAGGACAACACGCGAGGTGGGTGGGAAGAGGGTCAGTTTTCAAACAGCATACCCAACGATCAAACATTCAGTGTGGACACTTCTGACTCATGTCCACTAGCCCTAGCCCAGCGTCAAGTGGACACGCCATTGCTAGTCTTCAGCTCATGGTCAGCTACTAGTCATTCCAAGTGAGCTGGAGGGAAAGGGGAGGAGGAGGAGAAGGAGGGGGTTGGTGCTGTTTTTGTTTTCGTTCCTCGCTAGATCTTTGAGGTTCACAAATGGTTGGATTTTTATGTATGCGACCAATTTTTTCTCCCACATCATTAGCGTAACAGCATTTCGACTTCGGGAATGATGTCTAAACAGGACACCAGTGTACATGCAGTTATGGGGATTTTCCAGATTGTTTGGGATTCTTTTTTCTATTTTGTTCGGGGGGTGTTTGTTTTTTTTGGCACTTTTTTGTTTTGTTCTGTTTTGTGGTTGTTGTTGGGGTTTGGGGGGGGGTTTTGGGGGGGGGGGTTTTTGGGGGGTATTGGTTTTGTTTTTTTTTGGGTTTTTTTTTTTTTTTTTTTTTTTTTTGGGGGGGGGGGGGGGTTATGTTGTTACAGGCCCAAATAGCCTACTCTTCATAAAACCGAAACAAGATGTTTTGTGCATGTTCGCACAAGGGGCCTCGGTCTATAGTCTCATCCGAAGATCTTTCTGGGGAACGGAGTGGAGTCAGTCCTGATGTTAACTCCAGGGAGCAAAAATCCCCTTGAAATGGCCCCTTAGTGGTGGTTCGACCCAGGGTTCGATCCTGGGCCCTCAAATGGTGAGCACAACGGCTGAACCACTAGGCTATCTATCCCTCATCCCTGTATCAGCATTCTTGTAATGCAGACCTTAGTACTTTACTCACATCAATAACTGACAGAGGGTTTGGCCTGAGCCAAAAATAAGTAAATTCAACTAAACTGGTATAGAAAGAGAGGGAAATAAAAGTCCAACAAGAAAGAAAACTTTATGGGTTGAACAGCCCCCCCAAATAGCCATTAAATCATTTTTTGTTAAAATTCCCCTTTCGGGGTTTTTTACCTTTTTTTTGTTTATTTTTTTTTTTTTGGGGGGGTTTTTTTTTTATTTATTTTTTTTTTTTTTTTTTTTTTTTTTTTTTTTTTTTTGTTTTTTTTTTAAACCCCTTTTTCTTTTTTTTTTTTTTTTCCTATTTTTTTTCCCCCTCCTTTTATCCCCCCTTTTTTTTTAAATTTATCATTCTTTTTTTTTTCCCCCCCCCCCCCTTTTCCCCTTTTTCCCCTTCTTTTCTTCCCCTTTTTCCCTTTCCTCTTTCTTTTTTGTTTCTTCTTTATTCCACTATATTTACAAAAAAAAACCCCCTTTTTGGGTTTTCCAAAATTAGTTTTTTTAAAATTGGAAGAAAGGAGAATAAATAAACAAAAAAAATTTTTGAAAAAACCAAAATTTTTGGAAAATTCAAAATTTAAATTTTGAATTCGCTTAAACAAAAAACCCTTTTAAATTTCCCCCCCAAAAGGGCCCTTTTTGCCCTTCATTTTCTTCGTTTTTTTCCTTCTTTTCTCTTCTCTTCTCTCTTCCCCTTTTTCCCTTTCTTCTTCTTTCCCTTTTCCCTCTTCCTCTTCTTTCCCTTCTTTTTCTTTTTTTTGTTGGTTTTTTTTTTTCTTTTTTATACCAAAACCCCTTCCCCCTCCGGCAATTCCTTCTCCCCTTTTCCCCTTTTTTCCCCCTCCTTAAACTAAGGGGTTCCCCTATTTTCGATAACATAAAAAGGCCCTTTTTCCTTTTTTTAGAAAAAAAAAAAAAAGGGAATTTTTCCCCGGGAAAAACAAAAAAAACCATCGATAAAACAAAATAAAAAAAAAAAAAAAAAAAAAAAGGTAAAGGGGGCACCTTTCCCTTTCTCCCCCCCCGGAGACCCCCATTTCCCGGGGTCTCCCTTTTTTAAAAAAAAAACCCCCCTTTTATTTTTTTAAAAAAATTCACCTATAAAATTCCCCCTCTTTTTTTTTTTTTTTTTTTTTTTGGGGGTTTTTTTTTTTTCTTTATTTTGTTTTTGGGGGGGGGGGGGTTTGGAATGTGATTTTTTTGTTTTTTTTTTTTGGTTTTTCTTTTTTTTCTTTGTTTTTTTTTTTTTTTTTTTTATTGTGTCCCTAAATTTTTGGACTAACTATGTTTAAAAAAACATCGAATTTTTTTTTGCCTTCCTGTATCTGAACTCTCGATATTTCTAAAAAATCAAATTCCCCCCTTTTCTACCTAAAATTTTCTGTCAAACCCTGTGGGAATCAAGTCACTCGGGCAACAAACTATCAGACTTGGGTGAGACATTTTTTTTGCAAACTTTCCCATGGTCCAAGCCAAGCTGTTTCTGATCTTTCCTTCCCCAGATCATAACAGGTCAGGGCAGGGCAGGGCAAAAACTCAACGGATGAGTCACCTGAGGCCCTGTAAAGGGTAGACTACACCCTGTCACTCAGCTAGCGGGACCTGTGAACGATACGTTATAATATCCTTCAGGGGACCAGACTGCAGGGGAGAAGGGCGGTGGCTACACAGCGGCGAAAAGCTGTGACAAAAAGCACGTTCCAGTTTAGGGGCTACTATCCTGTCTGTCTGTAGACGTGTGAACCTCACTGCAGCCCCTTAGGCTGGCTGGTAGCTCATTGGCTGAAAATGTTGCCATCTTTTAATCCGCTGTCCGTATATGTAGGTAGGTGGCTGCGTTTAGATTCACATATCCACAGCTGTCAGTTTCCCCCACTAACAGATAGTTTCAGCTGCTATCTATTCCACCCCATCCCAGCCCACCCGAGGCCAGCTGGTGCTAACTATAGCAGGAACTGACTACACTTGGACTTGGTAAAAGGAAGGGGCACGCTAATTTTAGCACTGGGTCCTGGACCTTTGACTGAATGATGCTGGATTTGAGCCCTGTGATATCCTGTACCTGGCTCAGTTTTTGTGGTGTTGTTTGTGATGGTCTATTTGGTTTAAATAATAGTGTTCTTTTTAAATCCAGTAATTCACCAAGATTCCATGTGCGAACGCATACAGAACATATTAGAGTCTGTTTTGCCTTTCAAAAGGCTATTTGTGCCAGTAGGAATGAATGACAACAAATGTATTTTAAAAACGCATGCACACTGTTGTCCTATTTAGACATCATGCCCAAGTTGAATTACAGATACCTTAATTGTTGGCTAAAATGGTCGCATATGCAAAACTCTCACTGTTTATGAACCTCAGAGATCTAGATGAGGAATGTAAAAAATCCCAGATGGTTTGATGGTTGAAGGATAAAATCTGTGTGAAATACTCATTTAGTGCACGTAAATGATACCATAGCACCAAGGGAATTGTCCCTGACAGAATTCGGTTGAAAGAGCCACTCTCATAGAAAAATTAAAAATACTCAAATATAGGAAAGGTTAGGCTTTTTTTTAATGAAATTAATAGATTGTTCTGTTTGTGTGGCCACATGCTCTCCTCAGGAAAAGCAGCCTATATTTTTTTTTACTCAGAAAAATCTGCCAGGAATGAAAGTGGTATATAGTACAATACAAAACAACACAATACAACGCAATACAAATGAAACCAAACAATACAATGTAATACAATACAAACCAACACAACACAACACAATACAAACCAAACAACACATTACAATACAGTACAATACAATACAGTACAACACCATACAATACGATACAACAAATAAGGCTGTAGACGAAAGACTTGTATCTCTCTGGCCTAAGCACAAGCTAACCCCCCTTTAAAGAAGTCATCAAAACCCACTCCACAGTAAAGAAAACATGGCAGCCAGAGGTGCTCACACTCCTTCACACCCGTTCAGCCCCCCCCCCCCCCCCCCCCCCCCCCCCCCCCCCCCCCCCCCCTGTTTATCAGAGGGCTGGTTGACAGCAGACCTCTTGATCAGTGGACAGTGATCACCGATTAATGGGGGACTAGGTCGACAGCCAGGGGGCTAGCAGTCATTACTGGCACGTTCCCTATACAGATTTTGGAAGAGGTTTGCCTGGAGTTTGAACGTCTAGCTCTTTCAGGTTGGGGCAGTGGATCACAGTTATTTGGGGCATTTGCATTGAAAGCATAAGCGTTTAGTTCAGTTACATTTCACTTCTTTCACTGGAACGTGCCACTTTGTGCAAAATATTTCAAATCTGCTACATCACATCTAAGAAAAGAAGTTATAGAGCAGAGGCCTTTCTGTCAATAATCTCATGGGCTAATGGAGCCAGTACTGTGTTATGTACTATTCTGTTTGTGCTGAGCACACGTGTCATCCTGATTCTGTAAAGCATATCATTGTTTCTGCAAAACATATTATACTTATATTGTCTTCTTTCTTCCGAGCATACATGTTATCATGTTTATGCAAAGCGTGTGTGTTTTAACCTGTTCCTGAAGAGCAAACGTACTATTCCGTTTCTGCAAAACATGAAATGTATATGCAAGATTTATCACGAGAATAGTTGTCTTCCATAACCCTCTATATGTCTACATGATAGTGGGATCACGCAATGGCAAGTCTGACCTTTTTTTTTTCATTCCTCAGATATACCATTGGGGTTCACCAATAATGAGATTTTGCCTCTGGGACCAGTTTTACCCTCCATTAAGGTAGTAGCATTTCAACTTCGGGAATGACCATAATTTAACTTGACAGATCCTCTACTCCTTAATCTGCCAGCTGCTTCATTGGGTCAGTTGTGGTATCACACTTAGGTGGTAAGTAGAGTCAGCCTTATTACTGAGTGCTAGCATTGACAGAATAAAGGTCAACACTGCTTTCACCTGCTGGCCTATGAGGATAATGACAGATTTTTTAAAAATAAAGTGTTGATGGATTTGTTTCTCACACTCCCACCAGCGATGGCAAGGGCTGATCAAGACTGGTAGGTACAGGCCAAACTGTTGCCAGGTATTTCTGTAAGCGAAGTGTCAAAATCTGCATTATGATATGTTGCGCTTTGAAACAGGATTGCCTTTTGTCCATGAAAAGCTCTCAGCAAAACAACCTGTACTCTCCTTTAATGGAGAAACAAATCCTCTGAAGTCAGAGTATGGTTGCTTGCATAGCGGGGTACTTGAAAACAGCCATGTATACAAACTTGTGATCCTGTTGTGTAGTTACAGTCTCACAGCTATTTCAGAGGTGATAGTGAGACAGAGTGCCCTATAGGGTGCTAAGTTTATGAACTCCTGAAAAATACATTAAGACCCTTGTTATTTCTTAATACAGTGTTCTTATATCCCTGACCTCAGCAAAAAAATCGTCAGTTAGCAGAGAGCTTGATTGACTTGTGTTTGTTTAGACAAATTGGCACACAGCATCATAGCTTAGATGATAAAGATAGACCACAGTTACAAACACAAGATATAAGCAGCCAATTTTGTGAATGTGTAAGTAAACAAGGATCATGAAACAGTCTGTTCTTATGTTCTCATGCTGACAACTCATGGCATTTCACACCCTGTACTTGCAAGTCAGCCAACTGAAATATGCATATGCATGATTAAACCTTTATTGATCAGAATAGATTTTTTTACATAAACTGATCATATTTTTCTTTGAAATTTGTATTATTTAATAGCCAGTTATAAAAAAACAAAACAAGCATTGTTGAAAAAATTGTTCCAAAGAGATATTGCACTAACACATAACACAAACAAGTGTGCAAAGTGCATGGTATACAGTTATAATGACGATATGTGGGAAGAAAAGAAAGGCAGCTTCTTACTGTTTGAGTTAGGGAGAGAAAATAGCAAAACTAATTAAGGGCAACAATGGCCATCAACATGAATATAAAGCCTGCACATGGTGCTTGCATAGCATGAAAACAGATCACCTGGTCTGTGTCTCTTTTGCCAAACAGAGTGCAGACATTCTTTCAAACAAACAAAACAAATATACAAAACAAACAAACAAAACAAAACAAACAGACAAAACAAAGATACAAGCAAACTCTTCCAAACCCAGAATGCAGCCACCTTAAATAATGGTGGCCAAAAACATTTACATAACCAAATCTCACCAAGCTCAAGCCAAGTAACATGAATAAAAGCAAACAAAACAACAAAAAAGCACACAAATGTAAACATACAATACCCAATATCAAAGTTTGTCTACCTATGAGACATTTTTTAAATTGTTTTGGAGCAAATGTTAATCAAAAGCTTATTCATGCATGACCTTATCTATGGGTTTTACCATATTGTGTGTCTATCAAAATTGTCCTCTGTAATTACCTTTCATAGCATGGTAACCGTATTTTTGACATGACTGGATATCAGGAAAGTGACTACATGATCATAACATACAGCATTGATTTTTCGATCCTACACATAAGCCTGTTTCTTTCTGACTTCCACAAACCCCTAAACAAGCCATCCAGAAGTCATCAAAAACACATTATCACTGAAAACAAGACATCACACAGAGAGGTGTTTACACTACACTCGTTCACCCCTTCACCCCTGCCCAGTGTTATCAGCTGCCTGTTAATCCACGGACAGTAATCATGGATTAATGGGGGACTATGTCGCCAGCTTGGGGTGCTAGCAGTCACTGGCAAATTCCCGGCATACTGGAAGAGATATGCCTGCTGTTTGAACCTTCGGCACTTTCAACTTGGGGCCCAAAAGATCAAAGAAGTGTTTGCCGATTGTTCCTGAAAAAGGCACGATAGAGAGACAGACAGACAGAGAAAGAGACAGATACACAGAGAAAGAGACAGAGAGAGGGTGTGACTCAAGTCCCAAACAGGCGGAGCACCAGTGCCAACTGTTTCTATGTTGACAAGCTATTCAATCAACACTCATTTTCGGTCTGTCTGCCAACCAACCAACGATGATAGTTAACTACCCACAAGAATTCTCAACAAGCACGTAGCCACCACATTTTTGTTTCTGGCCGGCTATACTCACCTTGGGCTCATTAAGATGTGCGGTATTTCCCTGAAGGACTGGGCAGTTCCCACACACCCGCCCTCATAGAAGTCTCGTTAGCTTAAAAGTGAGACTTTCACCACTGAGTGTGTTTGTTCTGTTTGGCGGGAAAGGGAGGAAGAAGCGGCTGTTAGTGAAGAGGGAAATGAGTGGATTCTTCCACAGTGACCTCAACTCTGGATAAAGTCTCAAGTTGTGGGAAACTGTAGGCCTAGTGTAAAATAAATTGGAGCAACGCATTTGTGTTGTTTGGTGATAAATAGGTTGAACTGCAAGAAATTTCTTTTTAATAGACTTAACACACCTACAACGTGGTTGTTGTTTTCTTGTTGGTGTTTGTTCATAGTAAATGGTCATGACAAAAGAGTACTGTAAAAGATACATAACATTTGTAAATTGTTACCTGCAATAATTGTTATCTTCCACTGCTATTCTGTGAATGATACAATAAGCAATATCCATGACAAGTCATCTTGAACAAAAGTGTACTATATTTTTCAACAAAATACTTATGTGTTTACCATTGTAACACGTTAGCAGCTTCACAGAAATAAACCAGTTACTGTACCCTGTGCAAACACATACAAATCATTCTCAACATACAAAAGCATCACACTCCTTCTTTTAAAAGTCGGCAGGCAGCAATCAAATGTTGCATGGATGATACGAACATGCCCAGCATGCATCCTGCTACCTGGAGAGGGATGGACTCCACCGGGTTAAACTTGACTACGACACGCTGCCTGGCACTGCCCCAAACCACGGCTCCAGCGGTGGAGGGATAAGTCATTCCCTGTAATCAGCCTGATGGTTAGAGTATTAGCTTGTAATATGATGGCCCGGGTTCGAGCCACCACTGAGGTAATCTTTCGAGGGGATATTCCCCTGGAGTTAATACCAGTGCTGACTCCACTCCCCTGAAAAGCCTTCGGATGAGACCATACATCGAGGTCCCTGTTGCGAACACATGCCAAACATCTTGCGCACACATTCAAACCCATTCTGCCTTCCAGAACAGTAGTCCATAGTGTGATGATAAAAACGGATGACAGTTTTTGTTTTAAAAAAATCGCATGCACACTGTGTCACGTTTAGACATCGTCCCCAAAGTCGGAATGTGGCTACCTATTTATGGTGGACAAAAACGGTCGCATACGGAAAATTTCACCAAATTTGAACCTCGAAGCTCTACATGAGGAGCGAAATATAACCCTCAAAGTTTGCCCAAGACGTTACATGCATACAACACTGGCAACAACGCTAGTTCTTCTTCGTCTTCTCTCCTTGGACTTTTACCATCAGATGTGTCTGGGCAAAACAGTGCCATGTCCTTTCCAGCTCCTCTCCTGGGCCGTATAGCTTGGTTTGTAGGAAAGCTGGGTCAATAGCAACTTGTTTACATGGTCGAATATCGATCCCAGAACAAGTCGGACAACACTTCTGTCTGCAGAAGATGGTGCCTTCACACCTCAAAGGATGGAGATCGGCAAGTTCTTCCATAATGGTCAATTATACACACCCCTCTTCCCTTCCCCCTGGCTTTATGGGAGTGGACATGGCAACATTGTTCTCTTACCATGCAGAGAAAGGCGTGTGCGTGTGTGTCGTGTTGAGTGTGTGTGTGTGTGTGTGTGTGTTGTGGTGGTGGTGGTGGTGGTGTGTGTGTGTGTGTGTGTGTGTGTGTGTGTGTGTGTGTGGTGTTGTGTGTGTGTGTGTGTGTGTGTGTGTGTGTGTGTGTGTGTGTGTCGTGTTGAATGTGTGTGTGTGTGTGTTTTATGTTGTGGTGTGGTGAAGTCTGTGGTAGTGATAGTGTGTGTGTGTTGTTGTTGCTCTCTCTCTCTCTCTTTCTCTCTCCTTCTCTCTCTCTCTCTCTCTCTCTCTCTCTCTCTCTCTCTCTCTCTCTCTCTCTCTCTCTCTCTCTCTCCCCCTCTGTGCGTGCGTGCTTGCGTGCGTGCGTGTGTGTATGTATTATGTATGTGTGTGTGTGTGCGTGCGTGTGTGCGTGTAGCCTCTGGAAAAAACCCATCTTTATATTGTGACGATTTCTCATAATCATTGGCTATCACGCAGCTACACCTTTTCACCGCCTCATATTATTCTGTGTGACATTCATACCTTTCTGCTCCCACGCCGCTCATTTCAATAAATGTCGCCACTCGAGCCGTTTATCGTCTCGTCTCAGTGTATCGTCTCATCTGGAAAATAAAACCACCCACCAACAACAACCTCTCAGACCACCCCTCTTAAGTCCAGTGGCATAGGAGGCAAAGCTTGGATTTAGACAGAGATCGAACAGGTGACCTTTCGCTTTCTGGGCAGGCGAACGAAATACCTCTAAGACGATGCAGACACGTAGTTGTAAGGTTTATTCTGTTAAATCCTGTTCCGCTTTTCGGAAGAGTAGGCCATTGTGTGCCGGTGGGAACAGATGACAAAATTGACAAAACCGCATACACACGGGGACTGGATGTAAAAAAGCACATATAAAAAAATGTCATCTGAGCGCTTTGTTTTGTTGCTTTACAAGATTCAGCGCTA
>CM054158.1:16632459-16637459 GCA_028751875.1 Rapana venosa
TGAACCTACCAATGTTGCCAGGACAGTAGGGAGGTACCTTCCTGCCCTTTTCGCTTTAAAACAGTCGCGGGTTCTTTTGCTGTGCACAAGTCCGTAAGCACTCAGGGTCCCACTGGTTCTGTTGGGGACGGGATAGCCCAGTGGTTAGAACATTGCGCTCGCAATCTGACGACCCGGGTTCGATTCGCGTTCAAGGGGATAATTACTTTCCCCTGGAGTTAACATCAGTGCCGACTCCACTCTCCCCAAAAGTCCTTCGGATGAGACTATAAACGGAGGCCCCGTGTGCGAACGCACGCAGAACATCTTGCGCGCACGTTAAACCCTGTTCCGCTTTTCGTAAGAGTAGGCCATTGTGTGCCGGTGGGAACAGATGACAAAATTGACAAAACCGCATACACACGGTGACTGGATGTAAAAAAGCATATAAGTGCTTATTCCATTATCCTCGATATAAAAGAGTAAAATAAAAATTAAAATAAATAAATAAATAAAAATAAAGATAGAACTCCTCTGAAGACCTTGTCATCGGTTTGATTTCCCGTCAAACTGGGAAAAAGGGCGAGGCTGGGGAAACGAACCCAGATTCTCGGTTAATGTAAGCAGCCTTTCAGGTTTGTTAACCACTGTCTAAATTGGGTTTAAGATTTACTAAACTGATCGTTATAAGATTTTACATATCACCCTACTATCATTCATAGACTCCCAAGAATATGCAATCACTTGCAAATAATGAGAATAAACCTAGTGGCTCTCTCTCGCTCTCACTCTCTCTCTCGCACACTAATCCTTCTCCTGCTCTCTAAAGTACGCTCTCTTTTCGGTATCTCTCAACTTAAAACAACAACAAAAAACCCCCTCTCCACTCATTAAATCTCTGCTTTGATTTGTTGGCTTTGGACAAGTGGGCGGGAGGGGGGGGGGGAGGGGGAGGCGGGGGGGGTGGGTTTTGTGGTCGGGGGGGGGGTCGTCGTGGGCGGTCGGCTGTGTTGCGGGGTGGGTGCTCTCGCTGGGGGGCTGGGCGAATCCCCCCCCCATTCTTCTGGGGGTTTTATTGTTGGGTCTCGCACTCTTTTAAACGTTCATTCCCTCTCTCTCTGTCGGATGTTTAAAAAGAATTTTTTATTATGCCCTCTTAGAGACTATCTTATCAAAAACTCCATAATTTTCTTCTTCTCTCGTAGAATTTGTCATTGTCATTGTCCATGTCTGATTCTCTCCCTCTCTCTCTCTTCTCTCTCTCTCGCTTCTGTCTCACTCCTCTCTCCCCTCCCTTTCCCCTCTCTCTCCTCTCTCTCTCCAATCCTCTCTCTTTTACCTCTCTCTCTCTCCCCTTCTTTCTCGGGGGGGGGGGGGGGGGGGGGGGGGGGGGGGGGGGGGGGGGGGGGGGGGGGGGGGGGGGGGGGGGGGGGGGGGGGGGGGGGGGGGGGGGGGGGGGGGGGGGGGGGGGGGGGGGGGGGGGGGGGGGGGGGGGGGGGGGGGGGGGGGGGGGGGGGGGGGGGGGGGGGGGGGGGGGGGGGGGATTGAGTTTTGGGGGGGGGGGGGGGGGATTGTTGGGGGGGGGGGGGGGGGGTGCTTTTAAAAAAGGGGGTTTTTTTCCCCCATTTTTCCTACTTTTAGACTGTAAAAAGTGGGGTTATTTTTTAAGAGTACCCCTCCCGGGGGGGGACTGGTTTAAAAAAAAAGAAACAGGGAGTGCTTATTTCCCTTACCCCGAAATAAAAAATTTGTCATTGTCATTGCCCAATTGCCCTTGGGTTGTCTCTCTCCCCTCTCTCTCTCTCCCCCTCCCCCTTCTCCCCCCCGCCCCCTCCCCTTCTTCTCCCCTCTCTCCTCTCATCTTTTCTCTCTCTTTTCTCCTCCCCTTTTTGGGCCCCGGGAGGGAAAAAAAAGAAATTTTTTGCTTTTTCCCATTCCCCCTCTTTAAATAAACTCTCTCTCTCTCTCAAAATCTCTTTTCCCTAAAAAAAATTCTCTTGTCTCTTTATCGTCCTGAAACTCTGTCTTCCCTAGCTCTCCCCCCCCCCCCTTTTCCTGTCTTCTCCTCTCTCTCTCTCCCCCCTCTCTCTCTCTCTCTCTCCTAAACTCCTGTCTCCCCCTTTCAGCCCTCGAAAAGTCACCGACAGAGGGGGAAAAATGGGGGGGAGAAGATTACGAATATCTTTTATTTTTATAGGATATTTTTGTATCCCGGGTGCTGTAAAAAACCCCGGGGTTTGGGGCCCCCTTTTGGGTTTTAAAACAAACGGGGGAGGAGCGTTATTTTGGAATTTTAAAGGGCATTGGGCATTTACAGCTACCTGGCATCGCGGGTTTTTTTTATCCACACCCTTAAATATACCCTTAACTCTGCTGTCGGGTTTTGTCTGTGGTCTGGCTGTTTTACCCGGGCCGAAAAAAAGCATATTTAAAAAATTATCTGGGGGGAAAAGGGGGCCCTGTGTGTGTGTGGGGGTGTGTGTTTTGTGTGTGGGTGTGTGTGGTGTGTGTGGGTGTGGAGGGGGGTGGAGAGGAAGGGGGGGCCCTGTTGTGTCGTGGTGGGGGGGATGCTGTTTTTGTGTGTGGGGGGGGGGGAAAGGGGGGGGAGGGGGTGGGGGTTAAAGGGTGGGGGTTGGTGTGTGGGGGGGGGTTTTGTTGGAGGGGGTTTTGGGTGTTTTTGTGTTTTATTTTGGGGTGAGTGTGTGTGTGTAGTGTTGTTTGGGTATGTGGTGGTTGTCAAGTAAAGGGTTTTTTTTTTTTTTCCAGAGGGACATTGAAAAGAAATGCATTTGTTTTTTTTTCACCCACCCCAAAAACCAATCTAAAAAAAATTTTCCCTTAATGATTAAACTGAAATCCCAACTTTTAAATACACCCTTTTAAACCAATAAAAAAAACCAGTAAAAGGGGGAAAAATCGATAAATAGTACATTGGAAAATACAAATTACAAAACACTTATATATATAAACGCACACACATACCCAAACACACCGGGGCCCGGGGGCCCGCGCCCCGCGAACACAAAAAAAAACACCCCCACACACCCCCTTGGGAAAAAAGAATGTTTTAATAATTAAAAAATAAATCATAAAATGCAAGAAAAACCAAATTACTTCCCCACAATTCAAATTTTTTTTTTTTAAAACTTTCCCCTTTTTTTAAAAAATTTTCCCAAAAAAAAAAAAAACCCAAACCTTTTTTTTCCAAAACAAAATAAAAACCATCTTTCACCACACACAAAAAACAAAAAACTTCCCCCTTAAATTCCCCCTTCCTTCCCTAAAACTGCTTTCCCCCCAAAAAAAAAACCCTTCCCCCCCCCCCCCCCTTTCCCCCTTTCCCCCTTCCCCCTTTCCTCTTCAAACCCCCCCAAAAAATTCAAAACACCCCAAAATCACAAACAAAAGCAAACTTTTTTAACCCAAAAAAAAAAAAAAACCCCAAAAAAAACAAAAAAATCTCATACAAAAATTCAAAAAACCCAAAAAAACCAAATCCCAAAAAAAAACCCCAAAAAAAAACTTAAACAATTTAAAAACCAAAAAAATTCATTTTTCAAAAATTTCAAACACAAAAAAATTTAAAATTTTCATACATTCTGTGTTTTGTGTTACGGTGGGGGGGCGCGCGCGTGGGGTGGTGTGTGTTTTGGTGTGGAGGGGGGGGAGGAGTTTCTGTTGGGTGTGTGTGAGAGAGAGGAGACAGACGACAGACAGAGCGGTGTGCTTTGTTTTTCTTCGTATCTGTTTTTGGATATGTGCATAGATACCGAGTCAAAGCACACACACGAAAAGGACACAAAACCTCTCTCTTTTTCCCCCTCCCCCCTTCTCCCCCTCTTTTCCCCCTCCTCTCTCCCCTTTCTTCTCTCTCTTTTCTTCTCCTCTCCCCCCTTTCCCCTTTTCCCTCTTCCCCCCTTCCCCTCTCTCCCCCTCTCTTTTCTCTTACATACTCCACTCCACTACAGAAAACTATCAAAACACCACCCCTTTCACTAACTAACTAACTTATTGTTAATGTCCGCACAAAATACGACACGACCATGACAGCAATGCTCCGGTGCAAATTATTTCCCTTGCGTGGGGACCCCCAAACATCCCACCCCCCGCGGGATGCACGTGTATCGATGGTTCAAGGTATTTTAATTTATTATCTTTCATTTTTGAAATTTCTAACATAAAAAAATATTCCTCTTGTGTTTGGGGGTTTGCTTTCTTTTTTTTACACCATCCACCATGTGTCCCTTTTTTGTATATTTTACCATCCTTCCCCCCCAGAACAAATTAAAAATGGCCTACTCTTTTAAAGGCAAAACAAAGTCTTCTATGAGATTTTCCGAATCGGAATGTAGCCCCCTTCATGATGGGAAAAAAAACGGTCGCAAAACGCAAAATCTCACCGGTAGTGGAAGATATTTTGCGTGCAAATACCATAGGGGAAACCTTTGGTTTAAATCCCATCTTCTTTTTTTTTTTCCCATTCTGGGTTTAATTCTCCGGATTCCTTTATTTTATTTTTCTGCTTTTATTTCGGGAAATAAAATAAGCTCTCAATGTTTGCTTTTCTACAGCCCCCGTGAGTATCATTTTGTCAATTTTGTCATCCACCCCCCCGCAGGCACAAAATGGCCTACTTTTCCAAAAAGGGGAGCGGGTTTTTTAACGTATGCGCAAAAAAGTTCCACGCGCGTTCGCCCCCGGGGACCTGGTTTTTATATCCACCCGAAGGTTTTTTCAAACCCCACCGGGTTTGGGGGAGGAGGGGAAGGGGGGGGTTTTGGGGGGGGGTTTTTTTCCCCCACACGAAGGTAGCCGCATTCCGTCTTTCGATCATCTCATATAAAGATTTTCGGGACACGCCAAAGACGGTAAGGGGGGCGAGTGAAGACGGCATAGTCCTAACTCCAGAGAAAAAAAAACCCCCTTAAAAGGGGCGTCTCGAGATGACTCGAACCGGGCTCGCCCCCGGGGCCGTCTGAACGTGGAGAGGTGTTACGTTCTAACCCCCGGGCTTTTTTGTC
>CM054158.1:16647459-16672459 GCA_028751875.1 Rapana venosa
GGAGAGGAGCAGGGCAAATTTCATGTACAGAAAAATTTTAAAGTGCTTGCCTTTAAAAAAGTGAAAAAAAGCAAAGTTTCACTGGGGTTGGGGAGGTGGTATCCCGGGTCGATCGGGTTTATCTGCTTGATCTTCGCTTTTAAACAGGCACTTAGGGGGAGGAAAAGAGAAGAGAGAGAGGAGAGAGAGGGAGAGAGAGAGAGAGAGAGAGGGGGAGAGAGAATGGGGGGGGAGACCCGTTTGTGTGAGAAAGAGGAAGTGAGAGAGAGAGAGAGAGAGAAAGGGGGGGGGGGAGTGGGAGTGAGGGTTATGTGGAAGGGGAAAGTGAGTGGTGAGTGAGTTTGAGGGGAGAATGAGTGAATTTTTGTGTGTGGTGTTGGAGAGAGAGAGAGAGAGAGGGGGGGGGGGGCGAGTGAATGAGAGAGAGAGAAAAACTTTTTATATGGTTTTTGGTGGCGGACTGTTTGTCACTTTCTGATTTTTTTTTAAATTTAGTTCTAGCAACGTGGTGGTGTGTGTGTTGTGTGTGTGTGTGTGTTTTGGTGTTTGAATGGCTGTCGGCCTTCTCTCTCTCTTTCTCTCTCTCTCTTTCTTTCTCTCTCTCGTCTCTCTGTCTCTCTCTTCTCTCTCTCTCTCTCTCTTCTCTCTCTCTCTCTCTCTTTTCTCTCTCTCTCTCTTTTCTACGCTCTCTCTTTCTGTGATTTTTTTAAAGCCCCCCAAGTGTTTTTAATTTTTGATTTGTTTACGTGCACGCATGCACAAACCCTTTTGGGCCACCATCCCTCCCCTTATAAGAGTCGGTGTTCCTCCCTCATACTGCTGCTGCGTGTGCTGCTGCTGCGCTGATCAAAGAGGTCAAGTTCAGTATGCAACGCCATCACAGTTAGTGTTGGCGCTACACTGCAGGCTACACTCTGCCTTTAGCTTCCGGGTCATGTAGGATCTTTTTTTCTATGAAGTGCCACTCAGAAATAACTTTTGCTGAGTTTCACAGGCTTTTTTTTTAAGTATGAAAAAATATGCACTGTGTACTAGTTCTGTTTTGTTTTGTGTTGTTTTTTGCCTGTGGTGGTTTTTTTGTTTGGTTTGTTGTTGTTGTTGTTGTTGTGTTTTCTTTGGTTGTTTGTTGTTTGTTTAGGGTTTGGTTGTTGGTTTGTGTGTGTGTGTGTGTTGTTGCTGGGTTTTTTTGGGGGGGTTGAGGATAATAATAATAATAATAATAGTAATAATAATAATAATAATAATAATAATAATAATAATAATAAAATGGAACTTATATAGCGCTGTATCTTGCACAGACAAAGGATACATAGCAATACCAGGTAGTCACAAGAAAGTTGGAAATGATCATCACATGAGGATTGCTTGTGTTGCTACAGTGTTGACCCTGTGCATGCATATTGCAGTTAGGAAGCTTAGCAAATGACAAAGGACTAAGGCGGCACAGTGTTTGCTGAAAGAGTTTAAAAAACCTCAAACCTACCAAATTTGTGCAAAATAACATGCCTTGATTCGTGATGCTTTAGTCTGTCACAAAAAAGCAGGTTTTGAAAGAAAATGTCTGTGGATGCAGGTCAGCGCCTGGGCTTTATCAGTTCTTGATTAAACCATTGACGCTGGGGGCAACAGCAAAGTGAGAGGCTGTATGACCAGTGGCTTTCTTTCTCACTCATGGAATTCCACTTTACAGCTTAGTCTTTAGTGATCGACTATAACTCTCTGACTAGGAGGCTTGACTCGCACAGTCCTTATGTCCTGCAGCCCTGGGGGCTAGTTGGCCTTTGGAGAACATCTCCAACGCTGACTGTCTTCTTGGCCGAGAAAGTGGGGATGTACTGTGGACAAGGTATCTCCACTGTAATCAAATTTCTGCCCAATTTCCGAAACAGCAGCTGCCTCCTCTGCTGTTTTGGAGGTCATCGTCGAACACGACGGACAAACATACAATAAGTGTAAGAGTAATATAGGAAAACAGAAGGAAAGGTGGCTAAAAGTAATGGTGGTGTGTAGCCACAAGGTCCTACTGGTACTCTCCTGCCTTCTAGACGGCTGGGGGCCGGGACATAGTCTTGTGGTGGTTAGAGCATTGCCTTCGCCATCTGACTGCCTGGGTTCGAGCCGACACCTGTGTAAGGGGAATTTGTTTTCCTCCCTTGAGTTAACACCAGTGCCCCCAAATCATCAGAGCAATGCTTTAACTACAGGATGATGCACCAGTGGGGCCCTGTATAGTATTGTATTGCATTGTATCATATTGTATCGTATTGTGTTGTATTGTAATGCTTTGTATTGTTTTGTATTGTATACCACTTAAAGTCATGGCAGATTTCTCTGTGTGAAATTCGAATATTCTCCCCAGGGAGAGCTCATTGCCACAAGAGCAGCACCACCCATTATTTTTTTTAATCTTTTCCTGTCTGCATATTAATTGGTTCCCTATCAGAGTAACTTTTGTCTACAGAATTTTGCCAGGGACAACTCTCTTTTTTGCCATGGGTTCTTTCACGCACACTAAATGACTATTACACACAGGACCTCGGTATATCATCTCACTCTAAAAGACTAGCACCCAGACCACCACTCACGGTCTTGTGGATGGGGGGGAAAGTTTCAGGCAACAAACGGGGATCGAACCACCACACACTTGAAACCGGGAGTTTTCGTTTTCTAGGCAGGTGCATTACGTCTAGACCAGTGCCAATACTAACTGTGGTGTTATTGCATAGGGAACTCAGTCTCCAATTGCATCAGCAGCAGCAGCAGCAGCAGCAGCAGCAGCAGCAGCAGTAGGCAGCAGTGAATGGGTGGGAGGCAGGTCTCTTACTTGGGATAGTTGGGCCAATGGTTGTGCATGTGTGTACGTAAATCAGAATCGAAATTAGAAACACTTGGCTGGGCTCAACTTTATTAGCGATAGAGAGAGCGAGAGAGAGAGAGAGAGAGAGAGAGAGAGAGAGAGAGAGAGAGAGAGAGAGAGAGAGAGAGAGAGAGAGAGGAGAGAGAGAGGGAGAGAGAGAGAGAGAGAAATAGAGAGAGAGAGAGAGAGGAGAGGACAGACAAACAGTCAGATAGACAGAGAGACAGACAGGGACATACACAGGGAGACAGAGAGACAGGTAGGCAGACAGACAGACAGAGAGAAACAGACAGACAGACAGGCAGGCAGGCAGACAGACAGACGAACGGACGGGCGGACAGACGGACAGACGGACAGACAGACACAAATAGAAAGACAGAGACAGTCAGTCAGACAGACGAACGGACGGACGGACGGACAGACAGACATACAAACAGAGGAACAGACAGTCAGTCAGTCAGACAGTCAGTCGAACAGGCACACAGACAGACAGATGGCCAGAAAATCATTTCACCACACACACACAACACACACAAACACACACACACACACACACACACACACACTGATAATAGCTAGCCCTATTCAGCACTTTAAAAGCTATTCCATAAACGGGGTGTTCAAAAGGGGTATATAGTAAGTACCCCGCTAACGTGACACGGGTCATCTTCAAGCCCCAAATTCCTAAACCTTTACCCCTACTTATGTAAGGACCCGTCTGACTGTCTGTCTGTCTGTCCTCTGCCTGTCTGTCTGTCTGTCTTTCCTCTATCTGTCTGTCTGTATCTGTCTCTGTCTCTCTCTGTATTATCTGTCTTTTTCTTTGTCCTCTGTCTGTCTATGTCTGACTGTCCTCTGTCTCTCTGTCTCTCAGTGTCTGTACTGTCTCTCTCTCTGTGTCTCTGTCTGCCTGTCTGTCTGCTATCTCTGTCTGTCTGTCTATCTCTCTACTCTCTCCTGTGTGCGTGTCTCTTTCTTTGTCCTCTCTCTATGTATATCTGTCTGTCTGTTCGTCCTCCCTCTCTCTGTCAGCCTATCTGTCTCTTCCTCTGTCTCTGTCTGTCTGTCTGTCTACCTGTCTTTATCTGTCTGTCTGTCTCTCTATCTCTTTCTGTATGCCTGTCTCTTTCTTTGTCCACTGTCTGTCTCTTTGCCTATGTATATTTGTCAGTTGATCTGTCTGTCTGTCTGTCTGTCTGTCTCTCTCTCTCTCTCTCTCTCTCTCTCCCTCTCTCTCTCTCTCTCCCTCTCTCTGTCTACCTGAGAAGTAAAGGGACGACGGAATCTTTTTCAAAACTTCAAGAGACATAGTAGGCTAGAGCTATATATATAGGCAGCGGGCGGGCCCATCTGCCATGGAAGCGGTCCTTTAGAGGAGAAGACGAAATCCTCCCCCCTGATACCACTACTACAACTACTACTACTGCTATACTGACTCCACGAAAACTTCAGAAGTAGTAGGGAAAGAAAGAAACCACCAACTCCTCCTCTCTCTCTCTCTCTCTCTCTCTCTGAGTTCTCTCTCTCTCTCTCTCTCACACACACACACACATACTGGTTGGCTACTGTGGTTGCAAGAGTCGGGGGGTTGTGACGACTATCGCGACGACCCAAGTCCCTTTTTTTCCGAGGCTAAAAGCGGCGCGACAGCCCAGTGTGGTGTTTCTGGCGGTCTTCCGAGGCTTCGTTCGCATTCTGCGATACTACTACTACTACTCTACTACTGCCGCTGCTTGCAACGCACGCACGCACGAACGCACGCACGCACGCGGCACAGGCCCAACGAAGTTTTTCATAGTTAATTCGCTAACGCCGCTTTTTAGTGGTGTGCGTGTTGGCTTTTACAGGTGATATTACAGATTGCGGTTGTTGGAGAGAGAGAAAACTATCTTTTGATTTTTGTGGGCAAGTTTGGATTATTGTGTTTTCGATTTTTTTAAGGTGGATGTTTTCGGTTCGGTTTCTTGAGAGTGCTTTTTTTGCTGACTGTTTATGAATTTTTTTGAGTGTGTGGGAGATTGAAGGAGGAGTGAGATTTGAACTTTTTGTTTGTTTGTTTCGGTGGATTAATTACTTTATGGTGGTGTGGAGAGGAGAGGACTTTAAAAGTTTGGTTTTTGTTTGTGGTGATTTTGGATTTTACCTTGGGAGAAAGTGTGGAGAGAATTAAGGTATGAGTTTTTTTGGGTTTTGATGTTATTTCTTTTTATTTTTTATTTTTTTTTCGGATTTGATGTATTGTTGTTTGTTTGTTGTTGGTTTGGCTTTTTCTTTTGGTTTGGTTGGTTTGATTTTGTTTGTTTGGGGTATTTTGGTATTGTTTATGAAGATTTGTTTTCGAGTTTTTTGTTTTTGTTGTATATGAAGAGTTGTTTTTTCGAGTTTGTTTTTGTATGTTTGTTTTTGTATGTTTGTTCTTTTTTCCCCTTTTTTTGGAGGGAGGTGTCTTTTTGTATTTTTTTAATTTAGTAAGGTGCTATTTTGTTTTTAGATTTTTTTGTTTAGTTTTCAATTGTGTTTTAAGTTTCTTTTTAAAAACAAAATTAGCTTTTTGTTTGTAGTTTTTTTGTGCGTTCTCTTTCCTTTGAGGGCGTAAGGGGAAGGGGTAGATTTTTCTTCTGTTTTTAGGGTAACTTTGTTGTGTTGTTTCTTTGTTTGGTTGACTTTGTTTTGTGTGTGTGTGTTTGGTTGGGTTTTTTTTTAATCAGAGGAAGAAAAATTCTTTTGTAACAGATGAGGAAGGGTGTTCTTTTTTTTTGTAAATATGTTTGTTGTTGTGGGTTTTTTTTTAAGTCTTTCTCACAATGTTGTTGTTGTTGTTGATGGTGATGATGATGGTGATGATGATGATGATGATGATGATGATGATGGTGGTGGTGGTGGTGGTGATGGTGGTGGTGGTGGTGGTAATGATGATGATGATGCTGCTGCTGCTGCTGATGATGATGATGATCATCATCATCATCATTACAATTATCAATATCATCTTCATCATCAGTATCATTACAATTATCAATGTCATCGTTATTGTTCTTCTCCTTTTTTCTTCCTCTTGTTGCTCGTGTTTATGTTTTGTTGGTTTGTTTTTTTTAAATTACAAAGTGGTCAGTGATGTTTCAGTGTGGCTGTTTTTCCTGTCTATTATTATCATGATCAATTTATCACTATGGTTAGTTTCATCCATATAGCTGCTGCCGCTGTTGTTGTTGCTGTTGCTGCTGCTGCTGCTGCTGCTGTTGTTGTTGTTGTTGTTGTTTTTTGCTGCTGCTGCTGCTACTGCCATATGGTGTAGCAGTAGGGATGGTAGCATTCGAGTGCTGTGTTTGCAAGAAATGTGGCAGATGCCCCAAAAATGTCTTTCGGATGAGACGATAAACCCAGGTCCCTTTAGCATCACGCGTTTAAGCACACGTAACAGAACCCACGGAAACAAGAGAGTTGCACCTGGAAAAATGATGTTTAAAAAGAAGATAGCATCCCACTCTGATAAGAAAACAAATAACACATGCAAATAGAAAAATGTTTTAAAAAAATAATGGGTGGCGCTGCTCATGTGGCGACGCGACGCCACACGCTCTCCTCAGAAGAGAGCCGTCCGAATGTCACTACTACTTCTACAACAGCTGCTATTTCAAATCTGCGGTGACTTGAAGTGGTATTTCATTCTGTTCAATTCAAAGGGTCACAAATTAAATACATGACACACTTTTCTTTCTGTTTTGTTTGTCGTCTGTGATTGAGTGTGTGCTTGTTTTTAAAAATATAGCGAACTACAATTAAGGGTTTAAAAAGACGAAGGAATTGTGTAGCAGCTGTAATAACTGCAATACTGTACGTTACAGTTATCTGCAGTAGTAGTAGTAGTAGTAGTAGTAGTAGTAGTAGTAGTAGTGCTACTGCTGCTACTGCTGCTGCTACTGCTGCTGCTACTGCTGCTACTGCTACTGCTGCCGCTGCTGCTGCTACTATTACTACTACTACTACTACTACTACTACTACTACTACTACTACTACTACTACTACTACTACTACTACTATCTCTTCTTTCTTCTTCTTCTTCTTCTTCTCTTCTTCTTCTTCTTCTCCTTCTCTCCTCCTCTCCTTCTCTTCTTCTTCTTCTTCTTTCTTCTTCTTCTTCTTCTCTTCTTCTTCTTCTTCTTCTTCTTCAACACTCTTGTTCTTCTACCGTTGCTGCTACTACTACTACTACACAACGTCAAAAATAGATATTACTGACGAGGAGGTGTGATTTCGCCATCATGCGAAACAGGACTATCGACAGAAGTGTCCTCACTGACCCCCCCCCCCCCTATACACACACACACACACACACACACACACACACACACACACACTCACACACACACACACACCTTCCTCCCTTTCCTCTCCCCAAATATTTTCTTTTTCCGTGTCCTTGTCAGTTTTTCTGTCTGTTTCTTTGTTCGTCTGCCTCTCCCTGTCTGTATCTGTCTGTCTGTCTGTCTTTCTGACTGTCTGTCTGTCTCTGTCTGTCTGTCTGCTTCTCTCTCTCTCTCTCTCTCTCTCTCTCTCTCTCTCTCTCTCTCTCTCTCTCTCTCTCTCTCTCCCTCTGTGCATCTATGTCCGTGTCTCTGTCTCCGTCTGCATCTGTGTCTCTGTCTGTCTGACTCTCTGTATATCTGTATGTATGTATGTATGCATATATGTCTGTCTGCGTACGTATGTACGTATAACACACTTATTTGTTTGTTACAAATATGCTCAACCAGGTTGGAGTGGCGGGATTGTGGTGTCTTTTCAGTTAAAAGAATGACTGGTTAATTAGTTTAGCAGCAGCCCCCTTCAAGTTTGGGGAAAAGCCTTTTCATGAAGACAACATTTCTTTTCACTTCTCCCTGACATACATATACAGCCTGTGCAAATACGCAGGTAGGCTGAGAAACATCACACACACGCGCGCGCGCGCACCACACACACAACACACCCACACGCGCGCGCGCGCGCACACAACACACACACACACACACTTACATAAACGTACGTGAGTGTCGCGCGCGCGCACGCACACACACACACACACGCACATGTGAATGTACGCTTTCGTTCGCGCGCGTGCGCACGCGCGTGCACATACACACACACTCACACACACACTCATTTTACACATTCAATCGTTCACTCATTCACTTACAGACACAAGCACGTGAGTGTAGGCGTTCGTATGTACGTATAGACACACATGTACGCGCGCACTACACAAATAATAATAATAAATAAATAATAATAATAATAATATACTAATAATGATAATTGGAACTTAATTGGACTACATATATACATACATACACACATACATGCATGCATACATGATAATACATACATACATACATACATACATACATACATACATACATACTCACCTACTACCTACACACACACTAACACACAACTCCACACATACACTACACACACACTCCACACACACACGACACAAACATTACACACACACACACGCACTACACACACACAACACACACACACACAAACACAACACACTACACACACACACACAACACACACACACACACACACACACACACACACACACACACACACACGCACACACACACACACGTACACACACACACAGAAACGCTTTACAGAACTGCAATAGACTATCCCTCTAGCCATTAAACAATAATAAACTGAAGAGTGACTCCTTCACTGTCGCTATACTGTCCCTGTCACAATAATCATAACAATAATTATGGACTTGTAGCTGGTCTCAAGTTACCCTTGATACAGTCCTTCACCTTAGCCCTAGTATAAAATTATACAAGCGAATTTGTTTTGAAACTTTTGGTGGACAGGTTGAGGTCAAGCCATAACTGTGATGCGTGTGCGTGCGTGCGTGCGTGTGTTGTGTGTGTGTGTGTGTATGAGTGTGTGTGCGTGCGTGCATGCATGCGTGTGTGTGTATATGTGTGTGTAGTTGTTGTATGTGTGTGTATTGAGTGTGTGTTGCGTCGTGCATGCATGCGTGTGTGTTATGTGTGTGTATGTGTGTGTATGTGTGTGTATGAGTGTGTGTGCGTGCGTGCGTGCGTGTGTGTGTGTGTGTGTGTGTGTGTGTGTGTGTGTGTGTGTTGTGTGTGTGTGTGTGTGTATTTTGTGTTATTAATGTCAAAGTCAAAGTTTTATTTCATATCGTATACGTAATTGAATAATAAAGGCATTTTAGTCTTTTTTTCAAACATCAGTGTGTGTGTGTGGTGTGTGTGTGGTGTGTGTGTGTGGGCGTGCGTGCGTGCGTGGTGTGTGGTGTGTGTGTGTGTGTGTGTGTGTAGTAGTAGTGTATCATGATGTGTGTGGAAAGTTAAGTCAACTTTTTATTTATTTCAAGATGGTATATTGTGTGTGAGTGATGTATCACTGATATGTGTGTGTAAAGTTAAAGTCAAACTTTTTATTTTATTTCAAAATGGTATAGTGTGTGTGTGGTGTGTGCGCGCGCGCGCGCGCGCGCGTGCGCTTGCTTGCTAGGGGGAGATAGGGTGGAACGGGGAGGAGGGATGGGCTACCGTACGTATGGTACTATAGAGGTCAGGTCAAGTCAGGATGAGCCCATGTGTCCTAATATTAATCCTTCAAACCTGCCAAACTCCCCATGACACACCACCATGCAAACAGCTGATGGACACAGATAGACAGATAGGTAGACAGATAGTAAGATAGATCTATAGACAGATAGCTTATCTGGCTAGAAAAAGGTTGGGGGGGGGTGGGGAGGGGGGGTTGATAGCGAACATTTTTTTTTAGTGGAGGGAGCGACTACATTTTTAGTAAGGCAAGGCAGGGCAAGGCAAGGCAGGGCAGGGTAAGGTAGGGTAGGACAGGGCAAGGTAGGGCAAGGCAGGGCAGGTTAGGGCAGGACAAGACAAGGCAGGGCAGGGCAGGGCGGGCAAGGCAAGGCAGAGCAGGGTAGGGTAGGACAGGGCAATGCTTGGCAGGGCAAGGCAAGGCATGGCAGAACTAGGTAAGCAAGGCAGGGCAGGGCAAGGCAAGGCAGGGCAGAACAGGGTAGGGCAGGCAAAGCAATAAGGCAAGGCAAGGCAGAATTTATTTCAAACGCCTATTACAGGTAAATGAACGTGTTACATATTGCTGTGTAACTAACTCAAAACATGGAACACCGCCTGACCTTTTCGGAGCAATCAAAGAACAATGATTGAAGTGGTCAAGAAAGCTATTGATATGGGGGTGAATGCATCAGCGGGCATCTAGCTAGTATTTCAGTGGATAGAGTGACTAGGCGTTTTCTTTTGACATTGAAGTCACGGGCTTTCAATCTTCGTGAGACCTGGTGAACTTGAGATTTGGAGATGTTTTATGATGGTAAAGACCTTTTTTTATGAAGGTGTAGTTTTTTTGCACTAGGGTGGGAATTTTTTTTTTATAAAGAAAGGGTTTTCGTGTGAGGGTGAGGGTTTTGTTATGAAGGTAGGGTTTTCGTGTGAGGGTGAGGGTTTTTTTTTATGAAGGTAGGGGTTTTCGTATGAATGTGGGGATTTTTTTTATGAAGGTAGGGTTTTTGTATGAGGGCACAAATTTTCTTTTAAATGAAGGTAGGATTTTCGTGCGAGGGTGAGGTATTTTTTTATGAAGGTGGAGGTTTTGTTTGAGGGTAGGGACTTTTCTTTTATGAAGGCAGGGGTCTTTGTTTGATGGTGGAGATTGGTATGACAGTAGAATGTCCACCTATAAAATGTATCACATATGCAACAAACATTTGGTTCAGAAATAGATGCCATGTCTAGCCCGAACATACGCTTTGTATGAAACGAGGTCTAGTATTTAAGCTGGGAAGGGGGGAGGTTCTTTCATGAAAGAAGGGATTCTTTTACAGCTGTTGTTTTCCTTGGTTAACTGAAGGTGCAGACCTATCAATGTCGTCCTACTTCCTGTCTTCTTTACACACCTAGGAGAAAGATTACGGTTGCGTGTTAAAGATCCCACAAGTCATGTCAGTGTCAAGCAGGTTGCGCAGACGGCAACATACTCCCTCCCTGGACTTGAGTCGTACGGTGAGGTCATACAGCCAGCTGGTCAGACAGTTTCTAAGAGGATTTCTCGGTAGATATAGCGCGGCATGTATGGACTGGTCCTCACACATCATCCCTAAAGTCGAATTGCAGCTACCTTCATGAGAGAAAATACACACACCTGAAACTGTTGGAGAAAATTCTGTACATTGCATTGTGCCTTGAAATAGGACAAAACGGAAAGCGAAAATATAAAAAGTTTTAATGAGAGTTGACAGATTTGAGTTACGTTACATAAAGGGGACGGGATAGCTCATTGGTCATAGCACTCGCTTTCCCCAAGCTAAGGTTAAACAGCATTGAACGTGGTTACCATATGTATAGGTGACCGTTTGCACGCATTGGCTTCAGTACAGTTCCTCCAGTTCACCCAGCTGTAAATTGGTAACTGCCCTCTTTAGGGACAGGGAAGGTAAAGCAGCGAGGGAGAGGAGATGGGCGCCGCCCTCAATAATTATGCTGGCCTCCTAGAGAAGCTGAGGTCTGTGACATCACGCTCTCAAACGGCCTCAAAGGTTATGGGACCACCTTTACCTGCTTACCTTTACCTACACCGATTAGCAGAGGGCGTAAGAGGATAGACAGGATTAGATAGATATTGACAAGACATTTGAGTGCTATCTGTACAACAGAAGGGTCAAGAAAGAAATGCTTTGATACGATTCTGTTTGATCTCTATCTTATCTACGGGGTGGTTTTATCTACGAAAGTTCAGATACAAAATAATTATCACCTTGTATTCTACGTTGTAGCGAAAACGAAAAGTGGAAAAAAGAAAATAAAAGGCAAAAAGGTTTCTTCTTGTCCTGTTTTGATTGAATGGTTCTTACTAATAACATTCGTATCGCTGTTGTGTTGTTTGTTGTGGCGGGTGTATATCTCTGTCTGTATGCTTCTCCTGTGTCTGTATCTCTCTCACGCACTCCCCCCCCCCCCCCACCCACACACACACACACTCACGCCTACACCATACACACACACTACACACACACACACACCTACACACACACATGTTCTCTCTCTCACACACATACAAAAAGAGAGACAGACAGAGTCAGACAGAGAGAGAATCGACAAATCTAAACCAGTCTATCCCTTGAATACTTGGTGGGGTGGTAATATTATCAGCCCAGAAAGCTGGCCGGAGTACAGCCAGCTGGAGATAGAGAGATAAGGAAGGCACAGGAGAGTGGGGCCCACACCACAGTCAACAACACGCCCACTTCCTGGCCAAAATATCATACCAACTTTTGAAGTACAAGCCGAAAGAAAAACAACATTCAAATCGGTACGCGTTTGCCCTAACCCTTCCTCTTTCAAGAGCTTCTTACATACCTGCATGCATGTATACATTGCGTGCATGCATGGCATATATAGATACATGATACATAATTACATAGATACATGCATAAATACATACATAGATACATACATACATGCATGCATGCATGCAGCACGCACACAAACACACACACATGTATACCTACCTACCTACCGACCTACTTACCTGCCTTTCCACATGCATACATACCTACCTACCTACCTACATACATACATACATACATACATACAAACATACATACACACATATACATACACAGACATACATACATACACACAAACATACACCCATACATACATACACAGACATACATACAGACATACATACATACATACATACAAACATACGAACATACATTCATGCATACACACATACAGACATACATACATAGATGCATACATACAAACATACGAACATACGAACATACACACATACATACATACACACATACCTACCTACCTACCTACCTACATGCATACATACATACATACATACATACATAAAGTGCTGTGGATTGCGTTGATGATTAGGCCAGTATAAAAGAAGAGAAGTGTGCCGCTATTGACATCTCACGAAGGAATGAATCTATAATGAATAAAACACACACTAAATTCTCCACGCCCTAAATAGGCTTGATAAAAGCCGCTGTCCCAAATTTGAAAACATAGAGTACAGCAGTATATAATATAATAAATGTGCGTGGGTGCCTGCGTGCGTTCGTCGTGCTTGCGTGCGTGCGCGCGCGCGTGTGTGTGTAGGAGAGATTTTCACACGCCTGAAAATGCATCTTCATTACTAGAAAAATGCATACATGTACACCAGCGTTTTTTTTTTTTAAATCTGTACTCCTACCCACCACCCACACATCCACCTCTCTCCGTCTCTGTCTGTCTGTCTGTCTGTCTGTCTGTCTGTCTTCTCTCTCTCTCTCTCTCTCTCTCTCTCTCTCTCTCTCTCTCTCTTTGTCTGCCTGCCTCTCTCTTTGCCTGCCTCTCTCTTTCTCTTCCTCTCTCTCTCTCCCCCTATCTCTCCCTCCCCCATCTCTCTCTCTCTCTCTCTCTCTCTCTCTCTCCTTCCTCTCTCTCTCTCTCTCTCTGTCCTCTCTCTCTACTCTCTCCCTCCCCATCTCTCTACTCTCTCTCTACTCTCTCTCTCCCTCATCCTCTCTCTCTCCCTCACCCTCTCTCTCCCTCTCCCCCCTCCCTCTCTCTATCTCTCTCTCTCTCATCTCTCTGTCCTTCCAGTTTAGAACGCTCGCTACCACCAACCCCTCATCCCCAGCCCTCCCCTTCCCACCCTACCCCCCCCCCCCCCCAAAAAAAAAAAGACAAGACAAGTGAGAATTTCCAACTCTTCCGGCAGCTGTTGCAAGCGACAAGTTGACGTTTATAAAAACAGCGAGTTACAACGACGACACGTTGGCGTGCCGACAAGTATTCCGACACACAAGGGGAGCGCAGCACAGCACAGCAAAGTACAGCACAGCAGACCACAGCTCAGCACAGCACCAGCCCACACCAGCCAGCAGAAGACACACAAGCACACAGCACAAGCAGACAACAGCACAGCAGACCACAGCACAGCTCAGCACAGGACAGCACAGCAGACCACAGCACAGCAGACCACAGCACAGCACAGCACAGCACAGCACAGCAGACCACAGCACAGCAGACCACAGCACAGCTCAGCACAGCACAGCTCAGCACAGTACAGCACAGCAGACCACAGCACACCACAGCACAGCTCAGCAGACCACAGCACAGCACAGCACAGCTCAGCACAGCACAGCACAGCAGACAACAGCACAGCTCAGCACTGCACAGCAGACAACAGCACAGCACAGCAGACCACAGCACAGCACAGCACAGCACAGCACAGCTCAGCACAGCACAGCACAGCACAGCACAGCACAGCAAGCTCAGCACAACACAGCACAGCACAGCTACAGCACAGACAGCAACCACAGCACAGCACAGCACACACAGCACAGCACACCACAGCACAGCAACCAAGCCAGCTCACACACACACAGCACAGCACAGCACAGCACACCAGCTCAGCACAGCACAGCACAGCACAGCACAGATCAGCTCAGCACAGCACAGCACAGCCAGCACAGCACAGCACAGCACAGCTCAGCACAGCAGACCACAGCACAGCACAGCACAGCTCAGCACAGCAGACCAGAGCACAGCACAGCTCAGCACAGCACAGCACAGCACAGCACAACACAGCACAGCACAGCACAGCACAACACAGCACAGCACAGCACAGCACAACACAGCACAACACAGCACAGCACAGCTCAGCACAGCACAGGACAGAACAAGGGTCTTGATCCCCCCAAACACACGCCACAAAACATAACATAACACTACAGCCTACATCCCTGGGGATGGGGTAGCTGGAGGGGGGGGGGGTGTTGTTCAAAGTCTCCCCCTTCCCCCCACCCCCCTTCTTGTATTGTTTGAATCGAGGGAGGAGTGGAGGATGACACTAGGCCTAGTTACTGCTCTGCTCGCTTCTGTGACCTGTAGACCCTTTGACAAGATGAGTTGAGGAGGAGGAGGAGAAGGATGGGGAGGGAGGGTAGGAGGAGGAGGAGGAGGAGGAAGGGGAGGAGGAAGGGGGGAGGGGGAGGAGGAGGGTAGGAGGAGGAGGAGGAGGAGAAGAAGAGGAGGATGGGGAGGAGGATGGAGAAGAGGGGTAGGAGGGAGGATGAGGAGAAGAAGAAGGAGGAGGATAGGGAGGAGGAGGATGAGAAGAAGAAGAAGTAAGAGAGAGAAGAAGGAGGAGGAGGAAGTAAAAGAAGAAGAAGGAGGGGGGTGGGGAGGAGGAGGATGAGAAGAAGAAGAAGAAGGAGGAGGAGGAGGAAGTAGAAGAAGAAGAGGAGGGCGAAGAAGAAGAAGAAGGAGGAAGAGGAGGAGGAGGAGGAGGAAAAAGAAGAAGAAGAAGAAGAAGAAGAAGAAGAAGCAACAGAAAAAGAAGAAGAAGAAGAAGAAGAAGAAGAAGAAGAAGAAGAAGAAGAAGAAAAGAAGAAGAAGAAGAAAGAAGAAGCAAAAGAAGAAGAAGAAAGAAGAAGAAAGAAGAAGAAGAAAGAAGAAGAAGAAGAAGAAGAAAAAGAAGAAAGAAGAAGAAGAAGAAGAAGAAGAAGAAGAAGAAGAAGAAAGAAGAAAAAGAAAAAGAAGAAGAAGAGAACTCTGAACCCTGTAAGATTTAATCATAAAGAGGCCAGTGGCCCACCCATGAAGGAGGTTGCTGATCACCTCAATGCGTAATGATAAGAACGCACGGTAAAGTACAACTGTGACAGACAAATGCCAAAGAGAGAAAGAAAGAAACAGAGAGAGGAGGGAGAAAGAGAGAGGTGGGGGCAGGGAGACAACAGACAGAGATAGAGAGGGGGGTTAGGAGGGAGAAAGGGAGAGAGAGAGGGACAGACAGACAGATAATAATAATAATAATAATAATAATAATAATAATAAATGGAATTTATATAGCGCTATATCTTGCACAGACAAATCAAAGCGCTTGCACTCAACTCATCCTTACACAGTCATACAACCAGTAACAATAGACAGAGACAGACAGAGACAGACAGACAGACACGTACAGACAGATACAGACAGACAGACAGACAGAAAGAGAGAGACAGACAGAGAAAGAGAGTGACAGAGAGAAGGAGTGGAGGGGGGGGGTATTTTACTAAAGTATAATCTCTGATGGAGGAGTGCCAATGAAATCGACTTGTGCAGAGCAGACAGCGCTGGCCTCGCAAAGACAGACACTATAATGACACTTGAACAGACTGTTTTAGTCCCTGCTCTGTAGAACGAGATACAGACTGACAGACAGACAGAGACAGACAGACAGAGATTGAGAGAAAGAGAGATATTGAGAGAGAGAGAGACAGAGATTGAGAGAAAGATTGAGAGAGAAAGTGAGAGATTGAGAGAGAAAGAGAAACTACAGACTTGTTACTGTACATCGGCACAGAGAGAGAGAGAGAGAGAGAGAGAGAGAGAGAGAGGAGAGGAAGAGAGAGAGAGAGAGAGAGAGAGAGAGAGAGAGAGAGAGAACTCGTTCTCGAATGTTCGAACTTTAATCCTTTTAATTATTTTATATTTCTCTTTAAAAAGTGATAGAATAAGTATGACAAGTGAAACAAAGAAAGAAAACAAACAAAAACTAGAAAAGAAACAAACAAAAAAATTTGCGCCGGTAGTAAATGTTCTTCTTCTTCTTCTTCTTCTTCTTCTTCTTCTTCTTCTTCTTCTTGTGCGTTCCACAGCTTAACACTCTGTGGGTGTTACCCAGAATGTACACTCTGACTCACTCATCCCACCTGATATCGAAATAGCATACTGAATGAGAAATTTGCGCGTGTATGACTTGTTTTTATGTACTTCGCCATAATAAAAGACAGCCATACTCCCGACTTCAGAGGATTTTGTTGTTGTTGTTCTCCTTTAAAGGGAGAGTAGAAGTTGTTGTGTTATGTTAAGATCTTGTCATTCCTGAAGGCAAATCTCAACAGAACTTGTCACAAACACGACATAACAACATTTCTAAGACAGTAAAACGATTTCATGGATTCCTCCCTCACCTCACAATAGAAGACCAAAGCAGCCGAGCATCAACACCTGGGGATTAGGTTCGACAGACAGCTCGCCAGTCCGCAGCTAAGATGGAGACAGCAGAAAAGAAAGCCAATACTGAATAATTTAATGCTGGGGATTGAACACCTAGACCTCCCTCCATCTGTCCCATAACACGGGTGGTCCAGCCATCAAGGATGGAGAGAGAGAGAGAGAGAGAGGAGAGAGAGAGAGAGAGAGAGAGAGAGAGAGAGAGAGAGAGAGAGAGAGAGAGAGTGTGTGTAAGAGAGGGAGGGAGAGGGAGAAAGATGCTGGGGTTTGGCTGTCCAAGTTTTAATAGAATAACATTCAGTGACAGATGGGAGAGAGAGGGACACTTACAAGAGAGAGAGAGAGAGAGAGAGAACAGAAGAGACAAGAGAGAAACAGAAAGACAACAAAACAGACAGACAGACAGACAGACGCACAGAGATAAAGGCAAAGAAAGAGAAAAGACAAGACAAGACAGAAAGACAAAGAAGGAAACAGACAGGACAGACAAGCCAGACAGAAAGACAAACAGAGAAACAGACAAGCCAGACAGCTAGACAGAAAGACAAGCTTGACAAGCCCCACCCATCCCCCCACCCCACCCCCAATCAAGAAAAAAAACCCAAAACAACAACAACAAAGAAAAAGGTGTGAGTCTGACTGAAGTGATATCCAAACGTGTAGGAAGTTTTCCTCTACTCACCTGGGGCCTAGGGAGGAGAGAGAGAAAGAAAGAGGGAGGGAAAGAGAGAGAGGGGGGAGGGAGAGAGGGAAAGAGAGAGAAAGGGGGAGGGAGGGAGGGGGAGAGGGAAAGAGAGGGGGAGGGAAAGAGAGAGAGAGGGAGGGGGAGAGAGAGAGAGGAAGAGGGAGGGAAAGAGAGAGGGAGGGAGGAGGGAGAGAGGGAAAGAGGGAGGGAAAGAGAGAGAGAGAAGGGAGAGAGGGAAAGAGAGAGAGAGAGAGGGAGGGAGGGAGAGAGAGAGAAAGGAGAGAGGGAGGAAGAGAAGAGAGAGAGAGGGAGGGAGGGAGAGGAGGAAAGAGAGAGGGAAGGAGAGAGAGAGAGAGGGAGGAGAGAGAGGGAAAGGAGAGAGAGAGGGAAGGGAGGGAGAGAGGGAAAGAGAGAGAGAGGGAAGAGAGAGGGAAAGAGAGAGAGAGGGAGGGAGGAGAGAGGAAAGAGAGAGGGAGAGAGGAAAGAGAGAGGAGAGAGAGAGAGAGAGAGGGAAAGAGAGGAGGGAGAGAGGGAAAGAGAGAGAGAGGAGAGAGAGAGAGGGAGAGAGGAGGGAGAGAGGGAAAGGAGAGAGAGAGAGGGAAAGAGGAGAGGGAGAGAGGGAAGAGAGAGAGGGAGGGAGAGAAAGAGAGAGAGGAGGGAGAGGGAGAGAGATGTAGAAAGAGAGAGAGAGAGAGGGTAGAAGAGAGATGAAAGAGAGGAGAGAGAGAGAGTGAGAGATGAGTGAGAGAGAGAGAGAGAGACAAGCAGACGACACTCCTCTCCCCTCTCTCCCCTCTCCCCACCCCCCACCCCCCCCCTCCCTTTCTCTATAATATTCCTCCTCCGAGTAAAGCCCAGGGTGTTAGTCCTAGCCTGAAGATTGTCAACCTCGCCTCTGTTGGCTAAACCAACTTCAAACACCCAACACCCCCCCCCCCCAACCCCCCCCAACCCCGCCACCCCCACCCCCACCACCCAAAACCCATCCCTTCACCACCCCCTGTCCCCTCCAGAATGTCACAAGCATGGGCTCTACTGACTGACTGACTGACTGGCTGACTGGCTGACTGACTGACTGGCTGACTGACCGACTAGTTGACTGACTGACTGACTGACTGACTGGCTGACTGGCTGAATGACTGGCTGGCTGACTGACTGACTGGTTGACTGACTGGTTGACTGACTGACTGACTGGTTGACTGACTGACTGACCGACTGGTTGGTTGACTGACTGACTGCTTGGCTGACTGACTGACTGACTGACTGACTGGATGACTAACTGACTGACTGACTGGATGACTGACTGACTGGCTGACTGACTGACTGACTGGCTGACTGGCTGGTTGACTGACTGACTGGCTGACTGACTGGCTGGCTTGCTGGCTGGTAGTAGTAGTAGGAAGGAAGGTGGCAGGATGGTTAAGACGTTTGCCTGGCAACAAGTAAACCGTGAGGTTCTGGGTTCGACTCCCAGCCTCCTCGCCCTTTCTTCCCAGTTTGACAAAAAAATCGAGCTGAATGTCAAAGTACTTTGGATGAGACTATAAACCGAGGCCCCGTGTTCGAACGCATGCAGAACATCTTGTGCACACGTTAAATCCTGTTCCGCTTTTCGAAAGAGTAGGCCATTGTGTGCCGGTGGACAGATGACAAAATTTAAAAAAAACCTGCATCACACTGGGACTGGTATAGTATAAAAGCACATGAGTGTGTCATTCCCTTATCCTCGTACTTCAGTAAAAATAAATGAATAAAGTAAAAAAAACGACTGGGGGCTGTGACTGATGACGACTGGTGAAGTAGTAGTGTGGAGTGGTGGGTCGACGTGTAGTGGTGGTGGTGGTAGTTTATGGCGTACACACGGAGAGTAAACACATGGGACACTTCAGGTCGAGAAACACACAGAAGAGGAATAGAAAGAAGAAGACGTGTGTGGAGGGCTGGGATGGTGGTGAGTGTGGAGAGGGGGGGTCGGGACAAGTGGGGGGGGGGGAGTCAGTTGGCATTTAACACCTCGGCTGACAAACACACACACTACAACACACACACAAAACACATTACACACACATACACACACTACAACACGATACACACACTACAACACCACACACCATACACAGCACAAAACACACTACAACACGCACATACACACACTACAACACACACACACACAACACACTCAACACCACAACACTACAACACAAACACACACTAAACACACAAAACACACACATACAACACACACACACAAACACACAACTTCAACACACACATACAACACACACACTACAACACACACAAACACTACAACACACACAACACACACACACACTACACACACTACAACACACACACACAAACACACACATTACACACACAAAACACACCCACACACACACTACAACACACCAACCCACCACACTACAAAACACCCACATACACACACAACACAAAACACACACTACCACACTACAAACACAATACACCACACATACACACACACATCACACACAACTACAACACACACCCCACACACAACACACTACCACACACACACACACACACAACACAACACACACAACACACACACAACAACAACACACACAACAACAACAACACACACCACACACACACAACACACACACAACACACACACACACACACACACACACACACACACACACACACACACACAACACACAACACCCACACACACTACAACACCACACCCACACTACAACACATACACCCACACTACAACACACACACACACTACAACACACACACACACACACACACACACACACACACACACACACACACACACACACACACACACACACACACACACACAAAGGGACGGGGGAGGGGGGAGGGGAGGGAGGGCACGCAGGTTAGTTAGCTAACTTTGTCTCCTTCCTTCCTTCCTTCCTTCCTTTGTGGCCTTGTGCCGTAACGCTTCTGGTACCCTTTGGGCCTATATCGATTTTTGTTGTTTCTCTGAAGTCAACACTCAGACTACCGCGTGGGAGCTACTGTAGTAGAGGGCTCTCCCAAATTAGTTAGTTTGTTGGGAACGGGTGGGAAGCTGATGATGATAAGGAGGAGGAGGAGGAGGAGAAGGAAGAAGAGGAGGAGGAGGAGGAAGAGGAGGTGTGGTGTGTAATGATGTAGAGGAGGAGGAAGGGGAGGAAGAGGAGGAGGAGGAAGAGGAGGTGTGGTGTGTAATGATGTAGAGGAGGAGAAGGAGGAAGAGAGAGAGAGGAGGTGTGGTGTGTAAATGGTGGTGGAGAGGCATAGAAGAGTCAAGGTTGTGTGAATTGTGTGTGAGGTATAGGGTCAAGTGGAGGAGGGGGGCGGGGGGGGGGGGGGGGGGGGTAGGTGGTGGAGGGGGTGGGGAGGAGGGGGAGGGATGGGGGAGGGGGAAGGGGGGGTGTTCGTACTACAGAAGGGCGTTTTTTAAAATAAAGGTTTGGGTTATTTATTAAGTCATAGTTTAGTTGGGAGTTTGTGAAGGTTTCGTTTATGAAGTCATAGTGTGGTGGCAGTCTTGAATGTGAGGTTATCAAAATTAATCTAGTTGGCCAGGAGAGATGCGAATGTTGGGTTATTCTTGTCGCTCCTTCAGGTGTCATCAGCTACTCACCTACTTTTATGACAGATTTGGTGGGAGTACACTCACGCGCAGACACACATGCGCACTTGCGCGCGCGCAAACACACACACACACATGCACGCGCAGACAGACAGACAGACAAAGAGACAGAGAGAGGGAAAGAGCGAGAGAGAGGAGTAATGTTTGGAATCACATTTTGAAAAAATAAGGACAATCAGAACCCCAGGATTCTCAAAACTATTTCCCAAGTGTTGGTTTTCCTAAAGCCTCTCAAACAAAAATCGTTCTATGCAAACAAATATATATTCCTTTAATTCCGTACAAAGGCAATGAAGATAATAAATATGCTTCCGCAAACTTCTTGGTATCTCATATAAAGCTTATATAGCCAACGAGGAAGTAAAAACTAAATTGAAAGCGGCATCGGGTTATGTAAGGACCACTCACTTCAAGGTTACGCAAACGCACTTTTATTTCACGAGGTTACTAGATTAACAAGACTTTTTTCATCCAGCCCTCAAAATGAAAAAGAAAAGAAAAGAAAAAGCTGCAAGAAAAACAAAAGCATAATTATGATACATATGAAAATACAAACATATGAATATCAACAGATGCACAAGAGAGAGAGAGAGAGAGAGAGAGAGAGAGAGAGAGAGAGAGAGAGAGACAGACAGACAGACAGACAGACAGACAGACAGACAGACAGATAGATAGACAGACATGCAGACAGACAGAAGGTTAAAAAACAAATTCAAACTAAAGTGGTACGGCGGGCACGTCACACGAACATCTGGACTGGCCAAGACTGTCCTACAGGGAACAGTACAAGGAGGGAGACGAAGACAGAGAAAACGATGGGAAGACAATATCAGAGAGTGGACTAGTCCTTGACATACTGCAGAAAGTTGAGAACCGTGAGGAGTGGAGGAAGCTGGTTACAAAATCTTCATTTGTGCCCCAAAAAACCCAGTCTGCTAGACTACGGGATAGAAGAAGGCGAAGGAAGGATGAAGGAACCCATATATATAGCTTTCCTCTGCTTTGAAACACTTAAACTAGGTACATGTAATCACGAGAAATGAGAGGGGTGACAGATTCCTTGTTTTCGCTCCACTTATCTGACATGCTCGGGTGATGATGTAGTTGACAGCGTATGTGTGGTGTCCTTAACTGATTTTATCGTCGCTAACTGGATTAAGGCCTTCAACTGCGCGAACCTGGTCCAAACGTAAAGTATGGTAACTATGTCCTATAACCTGTGTAGACCTAGGGAAGCGAGGCATCAGAGACCTCAACTCCAGGAGCCAGCATATTGAGGGCGGCGCCCACCTCCTATCCCTCGCTGCTTTTACCTTCCCTGACCCTAAAGAGGATAGGTACCCATGTACAGCTGGGTGAACTGGGGGACTATACTGAAGCCAAGGCGCGCAAACGGTCACCCATCCAATTGGCAACCACGCTCGATGCTGCTTAACTTTAGTTTGGGGAAAGCGAGTGACTGGAAATTGAATGGGTTAAGGCCTTCAACTGTGCGAATCTGGTCAAAACGTAACTGGAAATTACTTGTAAACTGCTTGACAGATCGCTTTTTTATCAACACACATAGAAACACAACCACAAAATAATAATACTACGAAAAATATCACTAAAATAAAAATAAAAATACATCAGTCGATACTGCGAAAGCAAAACGAAGAATACCTTCTAACTTTCCCTACAGGAAACTTTAATGTTTTACTCTACCCGATTCGCACCGCTCACAAAGACAAATGGAATTGTCAGATTTTGGAATCCTTTGTCTTGCAGTGTGCAGTCTGCTGCACTGGCAGCCCGCCTGGTGAAGGAAAACTTCTCAGGAAGTTCATAGACCCGAGAAGGAGTTCTTAATGGATTTATTTGTTTATTTATTTATTCTTTTATATCGAGGATAATGGAATAAGCACTCATGCGCTTTTTTACATCCAGTTCCCGTGTGTAAGCGGTTTTTGTAAATTTTGTCATCTGTTCCCACCGGCACACAATGGCCTACTCTTTCGAAAAGCTGAACAGGATTTAACGTGTGCGCAAGATGTTCTGCGTGCATTCGCACACAGGGCCTCGGTTTCTAGTCTCATCCGAAGTCAATTGAGGGAAGATCGTGTTACTCACTTTTGACCTCTCTGTGGATTTTAGCTGTGTCGATTTGCTATTTTCTTGCTTGAAGTCTAAACGTGTAACATTGTCAAGAGGTAGGTAATGTTGCTTGTTCTTGTGAATGGGAGAGACTGTGTTAGTTGTGTGAATAAACGCTACTACACAATACCACCATACCAAAGGATAATCAAAGATTGTGGAAGTATAGTAAAATACAAAACGTCATGTTTGGGAGGAGTAGATGTATGTCAGGTCAAAAAAATACTTGAACCCTCCATCCCATGAAGAACAGTTACACACTATCATTTACTGACGTTGAGATTTCAAAGAAGAAAACAGCTGAATAATGCACACTAAAGCCACAGAGAGGTCAAAGGTGAGCAACACGATCTTCGCCCAGTTGATGCATCACCTATTTCCTTTGAGCAAGTCCTTCACCTTCATCTTCACAGTCATATCCCCAGGTCCCGTGGACCGTGGGGGCACCACTGAATATTTTGCAACCAGCTTCCTCTAATCCCAGGAGTCCTCTACTTTCCGTAGTAGTTCGTTCCACTCAAGGCCAGTCAGTCCACTATCTGTTGATGTCTTCCCATTATTTTCTCTGTCTGCTTCTTCGCCTCCTTCCTTGTACTGTTCCCTGTAGGACAGTCTTGGCCAATCCAGATGTTTTGTATGACGTGCCCGAACCACGTTAGATAGCGTTTTTTCACTGAAGTCAGGAGCTCTTTATACGGTACGATAGCGTATTTTAATTCTGGTTTTCAATTCCTCATTAGTGATGTGATCTCTGTATGAGGTACCAAAAGTTGAGCCAGTATCCACTTTACGGCCAAACCCACTTTAGGACTCAACTAGGCGTGTGGGGACCTTAGTAGCTGTTTTTCCCTCCAGTGGCTGTGTGTCGTTTCAGAGGTTGCAGACATCTGTCTTGCGCTTTGAAGATGCACGCGACAAATGGTTTGTGAGACACGCAGAATGTTTTGCCTGTCATTTCTGTTCAGGTTGAACGTCTGGCAAGAAAGTAGTAGCAGTGTGCCTTTATGAGTTGTGACAGAAGTCATTCCCATTGTCTGTGTGTGTATGTGTTTATGTGTCTGAATCTGTGTGTCTGTATGTCTGTGTGTCTGTCTGTCTCTGTCTCTGTCTGTCTGTCTCTCTCTGTCTCTCTCTGTCTCTCTCTCTCTCTCTCACACACACACAAACACACACACTCACTCACTCACTCACTCAAACGCCAACACTCAAACACACGTACAACAGACACACAAACACACACAAACTCTCTCTCTCTCTCTCTGTGCGCGGGCGGGCGTGCGGGCGTGTGCGCAATCACACACACACACACACACACACACGCGCGCGCGCGCATGCATAGCACGTACGTGTGTGCGTGCAATATGAAAAAAACCTAATCCCTCTTTCCTTGTTAGTTCGTTCGTTCGGTAGCTACTTAAGTTCCAACACAATCCATCATCGCAAGAACTGGAGAGTCTTCATTGAAGAAGACAGTGCCAGGAATATAAAGCGTAGACAGCCAAACAGCTCAGGGTGCCAAGCCAAACCCAGCCAAAGCCAAAAACGGTTTAGGAGGAGGGGAAGAGGATTTGAAACAACACAAGACAGAGCGTGTG
>CM054158.1:16682459-16684959 GCA_028751875.1 Rapana venosa
GGCCAGAAGACCACAGTCAGGGCTTGTTGTCACGTCAACATTATTGATTTGGTGTCATTGAGTGACAGCACTGACAGGTGATTGGGAGCATTGTCACCGCTGCAAAATAGTCCCCTTGTTTACAACCTGCACAACACTCCGTTACACCTGTAGACAAGGTCTTACCTGATGGAAAAGCCACGCCATGCTGTCAGATATCAGTTTGATTGGGAAAAAAGATCAATGTTGTAAACATTCATGTTGGTTTTTTTATTATTATTTTCTTTTTCATGCTGGTTTAATTCGAACCTTATTCAGAAAACCATGAACATTATACATACACAGTTTAGAACCAATAACAAGTAAATAGCTTATGGCGTGCTCTTACGGTAAACATCTTGTTTTACTTTGCTTTTTGTTTGTTGTTGTTGTTGTTGTTGTCTTTAACTATATGCACGTTCTCATTCGGTTTTTTGGTGGGTTTTTTTTTATATCTTAGTATGTATACTGTGTCTGATTTTACGTTGTATTTCTCTAGTGTGCTTTTGTTTCTTGTATGTTATGTTGTTGTTTTTTTAGTATGGTCTGTTTCTATGTTTTAAGTACGCTATGTTTCTTATAACTATAGTTCTAGTATGCTATATTTTTGGTATTTACTGACTGAACAACACTCAAAATATACAGGAATGATTAAGCAATAAGGAGTTGCTCACTTCTCAGTCTCCTCCGTAGGACTTTTAAGAGGAGGAAGGGGGAGGGAGGGTAGAGTCGGTACTGATGCTAGCTCCATTTCATTTCATTTATTTCATTTATATTTCATTTACACCACTTTAAGACACGAGATTTCTCTGCGTTAAATTTGGGCTGCTCTCCCCGGGGAGAGCGCGTCGCCACAAGAGCAGCGCCACCTTTTTTTGTTTGTCTGCAACTGTATTTGTTTCCCTATCAGAATGGCTTTTTTCTAAGAATTTTGCCAGGGACAACTCTCTTGTTGCCGTGGGTTCTTTTACGTGCGCTGAATAATGTTGCTTAACACACGGGACCTGGGTTTATCGTCTCATCCGAAATACTAGCGCCCAGACCACCACTCATGGTCTAATGGATGGGGGGAAAGTTTCGGGCCCAAACGGGAGGAAAATCCCCTTGAACTAGTTGGTGGCTCGAACCCGGGCCGTCAGATCACGAGCGCAACGCCCTGAGAAGAAAACTATCGCTGTGGTAAAAATCCAAAACTGAACACGGTGATATAATGTATATGCAAGCGATTTTCCTATCTGTAAGTAGTCTTAATCCTTTAGATAAAAGCCACACGTGTGCCCTCAATTTTACAGCTGTCAACTATCTAAAAGTTGTTTGGGTTTTTTTTTATATGTTGTTTTGTTCTTTTCTTTAATGTGTGTGTGTGTGTGTTGGGGAAAGGGGGGGGGGGGGGGGGGGATAGGGAGGGAGGGATGTGGTCGACCTTTAAATTTACGATTGAGCGTGCGACTTTTTAGACAGACAGAAGTAGAAAGAATTTTAAAAAGAGAAAGAAAGAAAAAATGAATGAAAGAAAAAAGGAAGGAAGGAAAGAAGGAAGGAAAGAAGGAAGGAAGGAAGGAAAGAAAGAAAGAAAGAAACAAAGAAAGAAAGGAAAGAAAGGAAGAAATAAAGAAATAAAGAAAGAAAGAAACAAAAAAAACAAAGAAAGAAGGAAGGAAGGAAAGAAAGAAAGAAAGAAAGAAAAGACAAGAAAAGAAACAGCCTTTCGTCGGGTTCCCGAATATCTTTTGCCAACTTCCGATTGTTGAGAATTATTTTGAATATGTTTTGTGGTGTTGGTTGGGTCGTGAGAAACACGTATGAATGTCTCTTACACTCATGTTATTACTATTATTATTAGGGGAATAACGGACAATAAATGGAATGGCTTTTAACAGTGGCATGAAAAAAAGTGTGACAGGGGCTGATTCATCCAAAATGCGTGTTGCCTTCAATGCGTCTTTTTGATCGTGGACAAAGATTTCAATGCACAGCTTATCCGTTCGTGTACAGTCTCGCCACAATACTCTGTTTAACATTTATTTATCATCTATTTACACTGTGCCAACACCACCTGTTTATTCCATTTCCTTCTGCCTGGTACAAGATACAGGCTTGAAGATTCGAAGATTGTCCAATCTTGGATTTGCATGCGCGTACACAGACAGATAGACAGACAGACGTATGCACGAACGCACGTACGCACACGCACGCACACACACACACACACACACTCACTCACTCACTCTGTCTGTATGTATGTATGTCTGTCTGTCTGTCTCTTTCTCTCTCTCTCTCTCTCTCTCTCTCTCTCTCTCTCGCTCTCTTCTCTCTCTCTCTTCTCTCGTCTCTCTCCTTCTCTCTCTCTTCCTCTCTCTTCTCTCTCTCTCTCTCTCTCTCTCTCTCTGTCTCTCTCGCTCTCCTCTCTCTCTCTATCTCTCTTAGTCTTTTCTCCTGTCAATGTTGTTGTGCCTCTCTCTCTCTCTCTCTCTATCTATCT